>CM077645.1:88650849-89250849 GCA_039707465.1 Rhabdophis nuchalis | reverse complement strand
TCTCTTTTTTTTTTTTGGCTTGCTTCGTTTTCCAATAACTGTAATTTATCAAAGAGGTGCCGCCTTCATTATCACAGCTAGGGCTCCTCGTTCTAATATCAGCTGGGAGACGATTGTCTGACGATTATTTTGATAGAGAAATGAATTATTTATTTATTTAAAATATTTATATACGTTTGCTATGCAAGCGCTCTCATTTTAAATTCCTGGGATAATATTAACACAAGGGACTGCAATGGCTTTCTTGTTTTAAAAACAAAAAACAGCAGCACAGAAACACACTTTTTTTATCTTGTTAACTGACACTTTTTGCTTTTCTGTTCATATTTCATATGCCTCCTCCCCAAAGTCTTCCTGGTCACAGAATAACCCACACTGTATACACACTGCCTTCTCCATTTTTATCCCTCAGGGGTGTATGGGGTGTTCAGGGAAGGGTAGCACCTCTGGCATAGGGGCACGTCATGTTCTTTTGGGGCAGCTCGTCCACCTTTGGTCCCCACCTGTCACCCAGCTCTCACCTGTGGCTCCTAGTAACTGTAGCGTGCGCAATGGCCACATCCTGGGCAACAGTTTTGACAGGCTGGCCAAACCAGGTTGAGAGAAGCCATTGGGTCATTGACTTTCAGTGAGATAGGGACTTGTCTATCCTGAGCATGGGAAGACAGATTCCAGCAGATTGAGCAGATGAAATCTACTAGGATAGGACAACGGTCATGAAGGCGGTGTCTGCAAGCAATGTGGTATGCTAAGAGCACGGCAAGACACAAAAGACCACCACTGCGCCCAGCCCATCTCCAACTGTCTCGACTCTTGTCCTGCTATTGGAGCAAGACCGAGTGGCTGTGGTTTCCGGCACCCCGGTTTAGCCAGATAAGTCCAACTCTGGCCATTGGGGGCGAACAACTTGCCCCCGTGGAGAGGGCGCGCAACTTGGGCGTCCTCCTGGATTCCCGGCTGTCCATGGAGGACAATGTGGCGGCCGTGGCCAGGGGGGCGTTCTATCAGGTTCGCCTGATATGCCAGTTGCGCCCCTTACTAGACCGGGGGGCCCTTCGCACAGTCACTCAAGCGCTCGTGACATCTCGGCTGGATTACTGTAACGTTCTCTACATGGGGCTCCCCTTGAGTGCACTCGAAAGCTACAGTTAGTGCAGAATGCGGCCGCGCGGGTGGTTATGGGTGCCCCAAGGCAAGCCCACGTAACACCTCTCCTGCGCGAGCTGCACTGGCTGCCTGTGGCCTTTCGAGTGCGCTTCAAGGTGTTGACTACCATCTTTAAATCGCTCCATGGCTCGGGGCCTAGCTATATACGAGACCACCTCCTGCCCCATACATCCCTTCGTCCGATCCACTCCCACAGAGCGGGCCTTCTCCGGGTGCCGTCGGCTGGGCAATGCCGGCTGGCGACACCCAGGGGAAGAGCCTTCTCTATGGCGGGCCCAGCCCTCTGGAACGACCTACCCCCCGACCTTCGCACTACCTTGGACCTCCGCCTCTTCCGCCAACGTCTTAAGACGGACTTATTCCAACAAGCTGGCCTAGGATAGCCCCCCGCTTCTGACTTTTAAATATAAATTATAATTTGGTTACGGTTTTAATAATGGGTTTTAGCACGGGTTAATTAATTTAATATATTTTTAATTGATGTATATTGTATTTATGGTTTTATATAATGCCTGTGCGCCGCCCTGGGTCCTAACAAGGAGAAGGGTGGGGTATAAATTTGATAAAATAATAAAAAATAAAAATAAGATGGAATCTGGGAAGAGAGAGTGAGGCTGACTCTGGGCACCTCTCCCTCACTTTAATCCAATTCCCATGCAAGTCTTGACATCCCCTCAATTAGATGTCAAGGTCCTCTTGATGGATGAACATCATGGATGAACATCATCCCTCAGCATCAGTGGTGGGATTCAAATTATTTAACAACCGGTTCTCTGCCCGAATGACCATCTAGGTAGATGGGGCTCGGTGGTTATGTGACTGGGTGGACATGGCCAACTCAATGTCACTCATGTCGATGGGCGCTTTGCCTTAGCTTTTACAATGTAATAAGGGTTAACCAGAGAGGCAGTTTCTGTAAGCAGGGCAATAAAGATTAGGCTAGAAACAACACCAGAATGTTTTCTTCCTGCCTTCCTTACAGGATTAGCCCTGTAAAGTGGGGAAAAAACAAAATATGATTTCTTTCAACAACCGGTTCTCCGGACTGCTTAGAAATTAACAACTGGTTCTCCAGAAGAGGTGGGAACTGGCTGAATCCCACTACTGCTCAGCATCAATAATATTGGGAAGTAGGCTGAGCTGAGAGAAGGGGACTATCCCAAAGTCACCCAGTCAATGACATAAAACATAAAATACAGTTAAAAGTCTATTAAATAGCTAGCCTGACTAAAATCCTGTTAAAAACCCTTACTAAAACAATTTAAAAACTACGCCAGGCCAGCCACACGAAACAAATGGGTCTTCAAGGCCCAACGGAACTGGCGCAGGTCCATGATTGTCCGTAGGTCAGGGGGCAGGTCATTCCAGAGGGCAGGAGTTGCCACAGAGAAGGCTCTCCCCCTAGGGGTCACCAGCCGGCATTGCCTGGCCGATGGCACCCTGAGGAGGCCCTCCCTGTGGGAGCGGACTGGTCGGTGGGAGATGTTTTGTAGCAGGAGGCGGTCTTGCAGATAACCAGTCCCTTACCATGGAGCGCTTTGAAGGTGGTTACTAATACCTTGAAGCACACCCAGAAAGCCGTATATCGTGACGCCGGAAGCCACAGCCACTCGGTCTTGGACGGGTTGAGTCATGTGGTGGTGTTCAGCCGCCCCAGCATCCTGTCCATGTCCTCAAGAGTCACAGGATCAAACTCTTCCCAGATAACAGACTCAAGACCTGCCTCCGTCAGCTTATCTGAACTAGACCAGTCGGAGGCCAGCCCGTCCTGGATCTGTTCGATTTTATCATGCAGATAACACCCAAATTCCTCCGCACGACCCTGCAAGGGGGCATCCCACGCCCTCTGATAAAGAAGGGAGCGGGTTACCCTAAACAGGCCGGCAGGCCGGTTATCTGCAGACGCGATAAGAGCGGAGAAGTAGTTACACTTCGCCGCTTCTATTGCCACTAGGTAGGTCTTCAAATGAGACCTTACCAGTGTCTGGTCAGACACGGAGCGGGTGGCCTCCAACCGCTCTCTAGGCAATTTCTGTGGTTGAAGCTGACGTATCCAAATGTAACATCTTAACAATTGTCTCAGAACCAGGTTGTAAAATCCAAAGCCACCCAGTTGTGCCAGGGTTCAATTGATGGTGAGAGGGGAGTACTGCCTCCTGCCGCAGCCAACATAGTAGGGGCTGAAGGCGGGTTTTCTTGTCTCCAATCATCACCAACTGGAATCAACTAACCCCATAGAAAAGAGCAGTTACATGCAGTCAGATGAGGCATGGGAGGCACAGCCTCACCACTGTCATCATGAAAAGAAAAAAAATGTAAAAGGGAAAAGGCAAGAGCTGAGATCAGGCTGAGCTAGTTGCTGCCTCACCGTGGATGATTCTGCTTAACTGTTTAAAAAAGCCTCTAAAAAAGCGCCCTCTACTATGAGGCAGGAGAACTGCGTGCCTCATGTAGGCTGACTTTTTATGATCACTTGAGCAGAGTTCAGTGAGGGTTAAAAACCTAAAAATTCCTGGCGTAAGTGAGGCACACAGTTCTTCTGCCTCATAGTAGAGGGTGGTTCGTTTGGGCGGGGTTTCTTCAGAGGACCCCAGGCAAGAGCAGAGTTGAAGTCCTCTCTGAAGCAGTGGGTGGGCATTATTGCGTTTCAGGCATTTCCCACCCAGACAGCAGGCTGCATTTGCAATTGGAGGTATTTGGGAAATGCAGCAGGGGGATGGCGGGGGGGGGGTGGCAGAGGAGCTGCTTTCAAGCCATTGGAAAATATATCCAATCCAATGTGTGTGTGTTTGTTTGAAAGAGAGAGAATGAGAGAGGGAAGGGGGTAGGAGAGATAGTCCAATTCAACTTTTCTCTCTGTGTGTGTGTTTGTTTGAGAGAGGGGGGAGGGAGGAGGAAGGAGGGGAAAAGAGAAGAAAAAGAAAAAGAAAGAAGGAAAATTCTTTTGCAAAGGAGAAAAACAAATGCTGTCGCTTTAAATCGGAACTGAGCATGCCTGGCTGTGGAATTCTGGGAGTTGAAGTCCACAAGTCTAAATAAATTTGAAACCCACCACTGTGTCAGTGCCTCACCAGCCATAAATCTCACTGCATGTCACTGGAAAAAGAGGTGAACCAGCAGAACACTGGGCTGCCCATCTCCAGTCCTCTGAGTAGATCCAGAAGGATACTATGCTTGATGGTATGGAAAACTGTCAATAGGTTAAGTCAAGCAAGGATGGATGCATCACCACCATCCCACCCATGCTAGAGATCTTCCAACACCATCACAAAAAAGAGTTGGATTTTACTTTGCTAGTCTTGCCAATTTTGGGGGGGGGGGTTGCTCATCTCTGTTTCAAGGCCATTGTGCCAATACTGTCTGAAAACATTTCTGCACTCATGTAGCCAGTGTGATGTCATAGAGGATTGTTATCTTCCCACCAAGGTGGTACCTATTTATCTACTTACATACTTTCAAACTGCTAGGTTGGCAGGAGACGGAGTGAGGATGAGAGCTCATTCCATCATGTGGCACTTGGGTCTCAAACCTGGGCTGAGCCACCATGCCAACCCTCCAATACCATAACCAATGCCATTTCTGTTCCATTCCAGATCTGACACCTGACTGAAGAGGTTCTAGATAATCTGTTTTCATCCAGGGTCCTCTAAAGATGTTGTTGAACCACTTTCTCAATCACCTTTTCCCAAAAAAGGGGAGGCTGGATATTGGATGAAAATTGCCCAGATTTGAGGAGTCCAATAATGGCTGTTTTGAGGCATCCACCAATGGTTCCTTTACCTCTTTAGGAAGCACAAGTCCTCCTTAAGAGTCAAAGGACCATCTTTCTCACTTGAAGCAGAATTAGCCACCACTAAGACCCACCTACATGATACACATACACACACACAGGCCACTTTCACGAGCCAGGAGGGACATGGGTCTAAAAGTTGCTTCATGCCATAATTTGAGCGTGCAGGGGAACATTGAAACACTAAAGGAATCACAGAATATTTTCTGCACCCTATCTTTAAAAGAAGGACATTCTGATTAGGGAAATGCATTTCAGTAAAGCCCACTCTAGATATTTTCTTAAGGAAAAAAATGAAAACCCATGAGGAGAGGGGGAGAGGGAGGGAGAGAGAGAGGGAGAGAGAGAGGGAGAGAGAGAGGGAGAGAGGGAGAGGGGGAGAGAGGGGGGTGAGGGAGAGACGGAGAGGAAGAGAAAGAGAGAGGGGGAGAAGGAGGGAGGGAGAGACGGAGAGGGAGAGGGAGGGAGAGAGGGAGGGAGAGAGGGAGAGATGGAAAGGGAGAGAAAGAGGGGGGGAGGGAGAGACGGAGAGGAAGAGAAAGAGAGAGGGGGAGAGGGAGGGGGAGAGGGAGGAATAGAGGGAGAGACGGAAAGGGAGAGAAAGAGAGGGTATAGGGAGGGGGAGAGACGGAGAGGGAGAGAAAGAGAGAGGGGAGGGGGAGAGGGGGAGAGGGAGGGAGGGAGAGAGAGACAGAGCAAAAGAGGGAGGGAGAGGGAGAGATGGAGAGGGAGGGATGGAGAGGGGAGAGAGAGATAGAGATGGAGAGGGAGAGAGGGAGGGAGGGAGAGAGAGAAAGAGAGAAGAATTGTGGGATCATGGAGCATACTGGAAGCAATGACAGTTATGAGAAATCAGTGTGCCCAATTAAACACATACTAGGTAGTGTCAAAGAGGAAACATAAAAGAGCCGAAGGACTTTCCTCCCAGCCATGTTAATGCGCTAGTTCCTCTAGTCCTTGGGTTAGCAGAAAATAAATTGTGCTGCCACAACTGCCAAGCCCTAATGGGCTGTGTGATGAGGCTGCAACTGGCGATGCCCTTGCAGCTCCTAATGCTGGACACGTTAAGGATCACAAATGGTGATGAGCCCTTTTCTCTTTCTCCCAGCGCCCACAGGAGAAGCAACCTCTAATCAGTGTCCTTAACATGCGTCAGGGAACTTTGACAATGGTGAGCAGGTCTCCAGTGGGATGGAGGCTTTGGCTACCTTTCAAGTTGCCCGACTGATAGGTCACAAGCCTAGAGGTGATTTCTCTGCTGACCTGTCATTCCAGCTATTTATCAATCCGAGATTCAGCATTTCGGAAGGAGCTCTAGAGCTGATTCTTTTGGTGTTCATTGCTGTTGTGAAAGAACACCAAGAACATATCAGTGAGTCGTAGGCTAACATTGATGCAGATTATATGTGCATTGTAAGAATTTAGTCGGTCCCTAAGAGAAGAATTCTATTTTAATGTAATTCAGCAAATGCAATGTAATTCCAGCAGTCCTAAGAATAGCAATAGCACTTAGACTTATATACTCCTTTACACAGTCAGCATATTGTCCCCAACAATCTGGGTCCTTATTTTATCCATCAAGGAAGGAAGGAAGGAAGGAAGGAAGGAAGGAAGGAAGGAAGGAAGGAAGGAAGGAAGGAAGGAAGGAAGGAAGGAAGGAAGGAAGGCAGGCAGCCAGCCAGCCAGCCAGCCAGCCAGCCAGCCAGCCAGCCAGCCAGCCAGCCTTGAGCCTGGTGAGATTTGATCTATAATGTCTTACCTGTCAGTGACTACTTCAGCTTCAACCACAATAATATACGGGCAAATAATAGATACAAATTATAGGTAAACTGCTCCAAACCCGAGTGCAGAAAATATGATTTCAGCAACAGAGTGGTCAATGTGTCGAATGCACTACCTGACTGGGTTGTTTTGTCCCCAAACACCCATAACTTTAACCTTAGACTGTCTCCTGTTGATCTCACCCCATTCCTAAGAGGTCTTTAAGGGGCATGACATAAGTACACCAACGTGCCTACCATCCCTGTCCTACTGTCCCCACTTATTTGTATCCATTTCATATATCCAAAATCATGTTTATACTTATATCTGTTATCTTATACATGCTTGACAAAAGAAATAAAATAAAATAAAAATTGCAGGCAGCCGGCATTCATCAGAAGTAGCCTGCAGTACTGCACTCTAACCACTGCGCCACCATGGTTCATAAGAAGATTCTATCTTAATGCCTTTTCATCGTTCTCTTTCCAAAAGATGAAACCTCTGCGTGGTTTTCTTTTACCTTCCTCAACAGTAGCTTCAGCCCAAATTGTTCAGAGCTCTTCATATTTTTTATGCTTGGATTGGCAACATCCTGAAATGAAAAGAACAGAAAGGACACTAGTTTAAAAATGGAATCAGGAGAACAACATTTTCTTTCACAACACAAAAGCACACAAAGAATCTGTTGTTTGGGTGAAAAGCCTCTTTTTCTCTTTCTATGCACACAAACACACCTACACACACAAACACGCAACCGGGTCAAGGTACCGGTCATGTTTTTCTTCTCCATTCTTTGCATTTTGAAATTAGCATCTACAGCTGGTTTTCCGTAGGCTTGAAAGAGGAGAGTACTCTTCCCCATATAATACATAATACAAACTATAAAATGCCAAAACATAAGAAAAGTGTGATGGATTGACTGAAATACGTGAGGGCGGTGGCAAGATTTTGAAAGTGATAGTCAGAGTTAGTGAGTCATTTTGTGGATGAGGAATTCCCAGAGATTTAAGTGATTGGGGCAGACCAAGATACTGTAAAATATATAATCAATCCATCAATCAATCTGTTTCACACAAACTGGGCTCCAACTGGAATTCATGTTAGAATAAAACTGCCATCAGCTAGTGCTCATCCTTCCCTGAATAAAAGTGGAATATATGAAAGATGGGAACATAGGTATATTTGGGGGAGGTATTGTCTAGAAACTTACAGATCTAACGGTTAACCATCTTTTGCATGGGCCTTCAGGCCTGCCACATTTAGTGCTGTGGAAAAATAGGAGGGGGGGGCAAATCCTCAGCAAATACAGCTGTCAATTTTTGTAACTCAATAATTAGCACAACAGGATTTACTAAACGAGTTGCAAATTTGCAACTGCATTTATTTGTAGGGCATGCTAAGCTTGGTAAGGTTTTGTTCATTGTTATTTCAGTTGGCTTTTGTGGCTTAATCTGCCAGGTGACTCCAGCTGAATCTGGGCCAATTTTGCTATGTTTATTTTTTTAATGCTCTATTTGTGTATTTGCTTTATTATAGAATACATATAATTTATTACAGAATACAAATAATGGCTAAGTACAGGGGTGTTTATACAATAGAAACTGGAAGCTATTAACACTGTGATGATTAAGGTGAATTAAACTTTTCCTAATAGAACGTTTATATCAATGTTAAATCTGTTTTTTTAAGAAATAATTGAGCATAGATTTGCTTAAATTGTACAGTCAGTGCTAACTGTGACCGCTGCAACTTCTTAATCTATGTCATTTAATTAAGTTGAATGCATTGCATTAGCTAACATCAAACACGCCATCAAAAAATCACAACAAAGAATGTTCTTTCTGTGCCAACTCAAGAAACTCAAAACTGCCCAAGAAGCTGCTGATACAGTTCCACAGAGGAATTATGGAGTCTGTCACCTGCACCTCTATAACTGTCTGGTTTGGCTCTGCAACCCAACAAGACAGAAACAGACTTCAGAGGATAATCAGAACTGCAAAAAAACGTAATTACTGCCAACCTGCCTTCCATTAAGGACCTGTACACTGCACGGGTCAAAAAGAGTGCTGTGAACATATTTACAGACCCCTCGCATCCTGAACATAAATTGTTTCACCTCCTACCTTCAAAACGACATTATAGAGCAGGGGTTCCCAAACTTGGCAACTTTAAGACTTGTGGACTTCAACTCCCAGAATTCTCCAGAATTCTGGGAGTTGAAGTCCACAAGTCTTAAAGTTGCCAAGTTTGGGAACTCCTGTTATAGAGCATTGCGCACCAAGACAACTAGATGCAAGAATAGTTTTTTCCCAAATGCCATCACTCTGCTAAACAAATAATTCCCTCACCACTGTTGAACCATTCACTAAGGCTGCATTCCTATTACTATTAGTCCTCTCATCGTTCCTATGACCCATCTCCTCCCACCTGTGACTGCATGACTGTAACTTTGTTGCTTATATCCTTATATTGATATTGATTGTGTCCTGATTGCTTATTGGTACCCTATGACTATCATTAAGTGTTGTACCTTGTGATTCTTGACGAATGTAGCTTTTGTAGCATAGGCACCAAAGACAAATCCCTTTGTCATACTTGGCCAATAAAGAATTCTATTCTATTCTATTATGGAAGCCCCCAAAACATATGCACTAAACATAACTAAGTGTGAAACATAACCAATGTGTGTACAAGACCAAACTGTGGATGGATACAAATGTATTCACTAAAGATGGGCCTTCTTTGTGTCTCCTGGCAAATCACCTTCACTAGGTGAGGTTGCCATAGACCTGACTGATGGAGGAGGCAGGATGCTATTAGCCATTAGTCCTTATCTGTTCTTACTGCTCTGGCTCTCATAAATATAATTAATGGGAACCTCTTGTCTTACAAAGAAGCTGTGCCCGGATTGTCAGTTGGGATCCTATGACTGGCCCTTCTCTGTCTTTGAAAGGAAAGTCTCTGCTTCTGTGTAGCTTCGGGCTAGTTCCTCCCCACCTCTTATCCATTTCCTTCCAACCTTTTATGCAGCCTTTTCTTCACTTTATTCCTCAAACACGAATCATCCTATTATTAATTTGTGACATCATTAGCTTCTGCTGTCACCAGATCTGACAAGTTCAAAGGCCCCCCGAGAGCTCTCTGCAAAGACACCATAAATGAGATCTCTTAATTAACACCTCCCTTAACTAAATAAATTAATTTTATGCTGCTGATAGGTCATCTTGGCTATCTGAGAATGGATGAACATTCTCTCTGGCTGAAAGTTCTTCTGATCTGGTTGGCACTTTCCTTTATTAGGAACTAGTTGGATACCCATACTTTGCGATGAAACTATGTGATCAGACTATGCAGGAGAAATTTGGTTCACAATCTGTTGGCTCAGTGGTGGTCAGTGATTGAAACACAAGGGAATATCATTCCCACCACCTTGAGTCTGGAAGTAGTTCCATAGGTGGAAGGCATAGACATTTTGGTGAGGTACCAATGTTTAGTACTGTAAGGAGCCCCAGACTGCTCATGAGTGAAGGAGTGCAATATCTGCCAGTTTGAACTGTGGAAATGGTATGTGAGGCAACTGGCAGTTGGAGCAGAGTTCTTTTCAGGTGGGGAGGGGGAGTAGAATGGCTAACTCCTTAGCATCAGAGTATGTTAATTACGGTATAAGAATTATAAATGATCTGATGGTCATTTCGAAAAATACTTTCTTAGCAAGCACCTAGAAGCCAAGAGAAACATATGTGCCAAATTTCAAGTTTGTAGGCTTTACAGTTCTAGAGATATTGTGATGAGTCTTTTATAGATATAGATTGGGAGTTGGTGGGAGGTGGGGTGGTGGCAAGATTTTGAAAGTGGTAGTCAGAGTTAGTGAGTCATTTTGTGGATGAGGAATTCCCAGAGTCTTAAGTGATTGGGGCAGACCAAGATACTGTAAAATATATAATCAATCCATCAATCAATCTGTTTCACACAAACTGGGCTCCAACTGGAATTCATCTATATAAATAAAAATGTAAAATAGTTTGTACGAATCCACTAATCTCAAAAACTACTGGACCGATTTACCTCAATTTTTCACACAATGTTCACAAGGACTTCGGATAATAGAATACCAACTCATTTTGTGCCTAGCACACGTGTGTCATGTACACAGTACACAAATGTAAAATGTACCACTGAAAAAATTTTCACCTCCCTGTAACTCCTCCCACCTGGCATTTCCAACAGTCAGTTCCTTAAAAAGGCTGTACGGAAGCCTCTTACGGCCAAAAAGGCACTGAGATAGCAAACTCCCAGGTGGCCCATAGAGAGAGAGGGAGGGAGAAATACAGTTTAACAAAAAGGACTAAGGGTGACATGATAGCAGTCTTCCAATATCTCAGAGGCTGCCACAAAGAAGAGGAAGTCAAGCTATTCTCCAAAGCACCTGAGGGCAGAACAAGAAACAATAGGTGGAAACTAATCAAGGAGAGAAGCAACTTAGAACTGAGGAGAAATTTCCTGACAGTTAGAACAATTGATCAGTGGAACAGAGGTTGCCTCCAGAAGTTGTGAATGCCCCAACACTGGAAGTCTTCAAGAAGATGTTGGATATAGCCATTTGTCTGAAATGGTATAGGGCAGTGATGGCTAACCTTTTTTGGCTCGCGTGCCAAAAACAGGGGGAGTGCAGGGGCGATGTGCACAGGTGTGCCACATCCATAATGCTATGTGCACGACCCCCTGCATTTGGCATGCTTTTTACGTCATCCCCAGGCTCCAGAGGCTTTATAGGAGCCTGGGGAGGATGAAAACAGCCTTCCCCCACCTCTAGAGGGCAAACAACGGCCTCAAAAGAAGGCCTAAATCAGCTGGCCAGGGCACACATACACACTGAAGCTGACAGGGCAATGCCTCACGTGGCCTAAGAAATGGTTCCATGTGCCACCTGTGGCACCCGTGCCATAGGTTTGCCATCATGGGTATAGGGCTTCCTGCCTAGGCAGGGAGTTGGACTAGATGACTTCCAAGGTCCCTTCCAACTCTGCTATTGTATTATTGTATTACAGTAGGTAGGTAGATAGAGGGATAGATAGAGAGGGAGAAATAAGGTAGGTGGGTGGGTGGGTGGGTGGGTGGGTGGGTGGGTGGGTGGGTGGATGGATAGATAGATAGATAGATAGATAGATAGATAGATAGATAGATAGATAGATAGATAGATAGATAGATAGATAGATAGATAGATAGATAGATAGATAGATAGATAGACAGACAGACGGTAGGTAGGTAGGTAGGTAGGTAGGTAGGTAGGTAGGTAGATAGGTAGATAGGGTGATAGAGAGAGAGAAATACGGTAGGTAGGTAGGCAGGTAGGTGGAGAAAGGAAGAAATATAGTATGTAGGTAGGTAGGTAGATGGATAGATAGGGAGAAATATAGTAGGTAGGTAGGTAGGTAGGTAGGTAGGTAGGTAGGTAGGTAGGTAGGTGGATAGATAGATAGATAGGGAGAAATACAGTAGGTAGGTAGGTAGAAGGATAGACAGAGGGAGAAATACAGTAGGTAGGCAGGTAGGCAGATAGGTAGAGGGAGAAAGCAAGAAATACAATAGGTAGGTAAGTAGAGGGATAGACAGAGAGGGAGAAATACCGTAGGTAGGTAGGTGTATAGATAGATAGCGAAAAATACAGTAGGTAGGTAGGTAGGTAGGTAGGTAGGTAGGTAGGTAGGTAGGTAGAGGGAGAAAGGAAGAAATGTAGGTGGATAGATAGATAGATAGATAGATAGATAGATAGATAGATAGATAGATAGATAGATAGATAGATAGATAGATAGATAGAAATACAGTAGGTAGGTAGGTAGGTAGGCAGGTAGGTAGGTAGGCAGGTAGGTGGAGAAAGGAAGAAATATAGTATGTATGTAGGTAGGTAGGTAGGTAGGGGGATAGATAGATAGGGAGAAATACAGTAGGTAGGTAGGTAGGTAGAAGGATAGACAGAGGGAGAAATACAGTAGGTAGGCAGGTAGGTAGATAGGTAGAGGGAGAAAGCAAGAAATACAATAGGTAGGTAAGTAGAGGGATAGACAGAGAGGGAGAAATACCGTAGATAGGTAGGTAGGTGTATAGATAGATAGCGAAAAATACAGTAGGTAGGTAGGTAGGTAGGTAGGTAGGTAGGTAGAGGGAGAAAGGAAGAAATGTAGGTAGGTAGGTAGGTAGGTAGGTAGGTAGGTAGGTAGGTAGATAGATAGATAGATAGATAGATAGATAGATAGATAGATAGATAGATAGATAGATAGATAGATAGATAGATAGATAGATAGATAGATAGATATACAGTAGGTCGGTAGGTAGGTCGGTAGGTAGAGGAATAGATAGATAGGGAGAAATACAGTAGGTAGGTAGGTAGGTAGGTAGATAGGTAGGCAGGTAGGTAGAGGGAGAAAGGAAGAAATATAGTAGGTAGGTAATTAGGGGGATAGATAGATAGGGAGAAATACAGTAGGTAGGTAGGTAGGTAGGTAGGGGGATAGATAGGGAGAAATACAGTAGGTAGGCAGGTAGGTAGATAGGGGGATAGATAGAGAGGGAGAAATACAGTAGGTAGGTAGAGGGAGAAAGCAAGAAATACAATAGGTAGGTAAGTAGAGGGATAGACAGAGAGGGAGAAATACCGCAGGTAGGTAGGTAGGTAGGTAGGTGTATAATCATCATCATCATCATCTTTATTGTCATTGTAATAATATTGTAATAAAATTACAATGAAATTGGTTTGAGTGCCGTGCCAACACCTGCACCAGGTGGAATAAAGACAGCAGTGTCAGCCACAACAGGAATCTCTCCAGGCAAATGAAAACTGCCGACAAATGACAGTTGAAATAAAATGGCCGACAAATGACAGTTGAAAAGGATCAATTGTACTTTGTCTTTTATTATCCATTTTATAGATAGATAGCGAGAAATACGGTAGGTAGGTAGGTAGGTAGGTAGGTAGGTAGGTAGGTAGGTAGGTAGGTAGAGGAATAGAGAAAGAGGGAGAAATACAGTAGGTAGGTAGGTAGAGGGATAGAGAGGGAGAAATACAGTAGGTAGGTAGATAGAGGGAGAAAGAAAGAAATACGGTAGGTAGGTAGGTAGGTAGGTAGGTAGGTAGGTAGGTAGGTAGGTAGGTAGGTAGAGGGATAGATAGGGAGAAATACAGTAGGTAGGTAGGTTGGGGTTATATGGTGGTTGTGTGTATGTGTGCAGGTGTCGATCTAAACACAGTTTGGTTGGCCATTTAAACAGACTGGGCCACAGCAACGCGTGGCCAGGTATAGCTAGTGTTAGAATAAAACTGCCATCAGCTAGTGCTCATCCTTCCCTGAATAAAAGTGGAATATATGAAAGATAGGAACATAGGTATATTTGGGGGAGGTATTGTCCAGAAACTTACAGATCTAATGGTAAAGACACCTGCCAGACCTGGAAGCCATCTTTTGCATGGGCCTTCAGGCCTGCCACTTTTAGTGCTGTGGAAAAATGGTAGGTAGGGTTTCTCTGGTATGGACTTACTTAGTGGCGATAAGAGTGGCCAAACGTGAGTATTGTGCCACTCTTATTGCATTCGCAGATAACCGCCCTGCCGCCCTGTTTGGGGTGACCTGCTCCCTCCTCCAACAGAGGCGGCGGGAAGCCCCTTTACAGGGTCGAGCAGAGGAATTTGGGATTTATCTGCAGGAGAAAATCACTCGGATTCGGAGCGAGTTACCCTCCATCGACAGTGGCCCAGTCAAGCGTGCCGAGGCTGTTCTTGTGACACCATCATGGGAGGAGTTTGATTTTGTTACTACCAAGGATATGGACAAGTTGTCAAAGAGACTTAGGGCCACCACATGTTTATTGGACCCGTGTCCCTCCTGGCTTGTACTGGCATCCTGGGAGACGACACGAGGCTGGCTCCAGGGCATTGTCAATGCATCTCTGAGTGAGGGGTCCTTGCCCGCCATCTTGAAAGAGGTGGTAGTAAGGCCCCTCCTCAAGAAGCCGTCCCTGACTTCCGGTTCCGGCTTCCAGCGGTGACGGGCGAGCCCAGGGCTCACTCGTCGCTTTGTTTCTTTTCCTGCCCCCCCACGGGGGCGAGACGCTCCTTCTTGGGGGTCTCCCGCAAAGCCGGCTTGCCTGGGTTGCTCTCCCCCCGCGGCAGCGGGGAAGCGACCCTTGTCTTCGGCTTAGGTGGAGGAGGACATGCTGCGGGGGGTTTCCCCTTCGCCAACGGTGGATGGCATCGCTTCGTGAACATGGAGAGAGCTGGCCGTTCGAATCAGAAGGCTCCCCGGGGCTTTGGCTGCGAGGTGGAGAGTGAGTGATTTTAAACATTTTTTTGCTGTCAGCCTGGGCTGAAAGAACTTGGAGGGGGGTGTTTGCCTGTTGAACCCCCCCTTGGACTTAAAGCGGCGCTTGGAAATGGCTCCTCGTTGCGAGGAAGCGGATATCCTTAACCCGGACTGTTTTGAAACAAGGGAAAGTGATCTGCGGCTCGTCTTTTAACAATGTATCTAGGTCTGGCTGGCTTGAAACAATTTTTCTTTTACCACTCTCCCCTTCTGGCTCTGAGCTTGGGCGGTGGGAGATGGCTCCCCTTTGTTCCTGAATGACTATCTTACTTATGGAAAATTACCAGCATCTTTTTGTGATTTGGACTTCCTCTTGCTATTAATGAAGAAAAAAATTTTTTGGGATTAAGTGATTCCTTTTCTGGAGTGCCTTCGCTATTATACTTATTGATTTGGAAAAGTGTTTCTCTTCTGGTTCCTGAACTTTTTACAAACCTTTCATTTCCTGATTTGCCTCAACGGCCCCACCCAAAAAACGCCATTTTAGTGGCATTGACTTTAACAACTAACCATGGCACAAAAATTGGAACTGGCAGGTTTAGAACAAAGGATGGCTTCTCTGGAATCTGTGATACAAACTTTGGTGCAAGAAATCAAGGCCCCGAGAGAAGAAAATAGTAACTTTAAGAAGGAACTTCTGGAAACACGGAAGCAAATGCAGGAGAACACACAGAAGACTGAAGAGTTGGAAGGGGGGCTGGCGGGGGCAAAGGGAGAGTTTAAAAAGGTTACCAGTGAGGTTGTAGAATTAACTGGGCGTGTGTCTAGGATTGATTTTGAAAGGATGACATATTTTTTAAGATTTCAGAACATTTCTGAGGAACCTGGTGAATGTCTCCCTGAACTCATGAGCACAATTTTAGCAGATTATTTACATAAACCTAAGGATGAGATCAGAGGGGACATTGACCTAGTTTACAGAATAAATTCTGCATATGCCAGGATAAATGAAGTACCCAGAGAGATACATGTTAAATTTGTTAGAAGGTCAACCAGAGAGGGAATTTTGAAGGCGCAAAGAGGGGGACCGTTAATTTACCAACAAAAGGAGGTTGTCATCTTGAAGCAGATCCCAAAAAAGATTAGGGAGATGAGAAGGAGGTACTCCTTCTTATCCAAAAAATTGTTTGATCGCGGGATCTGGTTCAAGTGGGCGATGCCCGAAGGGATGCTGGTGTTCTGGGAAGGAGGAAGAGTGAGGATTAAAACAGTTGCTGAGGCGGAAGCCTTTTTTAAAAAAACATTCCTCTTTCCTGGGGGAAGATCCAGAGGGGGCAGGGGGGGGCCACAGCCCCGCCCTCTGGGGGCCTGGAAGGAGAGATAGAAGACACAATTGCCAAGAGACTTAGATCCAAAAAATAACTTGATTTTTGAGTAATATTGTATAACATGTGTATCTGGATTTTTGCAAATGACTGACAGCATTGAACTGAGAATTTAGAAATAGGTACTTGTTTTCACCTTATAATAATAAATAATAATAATAATAATTTTAATACTTATAAACCGCTCCCTCTCCCCATGGGGACTCGGGGCGGTGCACAGGCAGAGTAAAAACAGTAAAAAATATACAAACAGTTCTAAAACCAAATTAAACTTAACCTGTGCTAAAATTCCCATAAAACTAACTATGCTAAAACTACCCAATAAAACCCCAAGACAGGGAGACTATCCCAGGCCGGCCAGACAGAAAAAGTGAGTTTTTAATTTAAGACGGAAGGAGCAGAGGTCCGTGGTCGTTCTAATATCGGGGGGAAGGTCGTTCCAGAGGGCCGGGCCCGCCACAGAGAGAGCCCTTCCCCTGGGCGTCGCCCGCTGACAAAGTCTAGTGGACGGCACCCGGAGAAGTCCCTCTCTGTGGGAGCGAATCGGCCGTGAGGATGTATGAGGCAGGTTCCGATCCCGCAGATAGCTAGGTCCCGAGCCATGGAGCGCTTTAAAGATGATAATTAACACCTTGAAGCGCACCCGGAAGACGACAGGTAGCCAGTGTAGCTCGCGCAAGAGCGGTGTTACGTGGGTAGACCTTGCGGTCCCCATAATTGCTCGCGCGGCTGCATTCTGGACTAGCTGAAGTTTCCGGGTGCACCTCAAGGGAAGCCCCATGTAGAGAGAGTTACAATAGTCCAGTCGGGATGTCACGAGCGCATGAGTGACTGTGCGAAGGGCGTCCCGATCCAATAGGGGGCGCAATTGGCGAACCAGGCAAACCTGGTAAAACGCCCTCCTGGCCACGGCTGTCACTTGATCTTCCATGGACAGCCGGGCATCCAGGAGGACACCCAAATTGCGCGCCCCATCCACAGGGGCAAGATGTTCGCCCCCTATGGCCAGCGATGGAGTAAGCTGGTTGAATCGGGCAGCCGGAAACCACAGCCACTCGGTGTTGGTCAGGTTGAGCCTGAGTCCGTTACTTACCATCCAGATCCATACGGCTTCCAGGCACTGGCACATCACCGCTACGGCATCGTTGGGGTGGTTTGGGGTAGATATAAACAACTGAGTATCATCAGCGTATAGATGGTACTCTACCCCAAAACCACGGATGATCTCACCCAGCGGCTTCATATATGTGTTAAACAGGAGGGGCGAGAGGACCAACCCCTGAGGCACCCCACATGTGAGGGGTCTCGCGGTCGACCTCTGCCCCCCTGCCAACACAAATTGCGATCGGCCAGAGAGGTAGGAGGAGAACCACCGTAAAACGGTGCCTCCCACCCCCAACCCCCCCAGCCGATGCAATAGGATACCATGGTCGATGGTATCGAAAGCCGCCGAGAGGTCTAATAGGACCAGGATGGAGGAACAACCCCCATCTCTGGCCCTCCAGAGATCATCAACCAACGCGACCAATGCCGTCTCGGTGCTATGCCCGGGCCGAAAGCCGGACTGGCGCGGATCTAGATAATCAACTTCCTCCAGGTGACGGGGAAACTGTTGTGCCACCACACTCTCAACAACCTTCGCCAAAAAGGGAAGGTTGGAGACTGGACGGTAGTTGTTCAAAAGAGCTGGATCCAAAGAGGGCTTCTTAAGGAGGGGCCCCACCATCGCTTCTTTTAGGGAAGCAGGCAAGGAACCCTCACTTAAGGATGCGTTGACAACCTCTTGGAGCCAGCCTCGTGTCACCTCCCAGGATGCCAGTACAAGCCAGGAGGGACACGGGTCCAATAAACATGTGGTGGCTCGCAGTCGCCCACGTAACCTGTCCATATCCTCGGAAGTAACGGAGTGAAACTCCTCCCAAACAAGATCTGTCTCGTGGCATCCCACTGGGCCATGAATGGGGGCTAACTCGTTCTGTATCTGAGCGATTTTCTCCTGCAGAAAAATCACAAATTCCTCTGCTCTACCCTGTAACGGGACTTCCCGCACCCTCTGTTGAAGGAGGGAGCGGGTCACCCTAAACAGGGCGGCAGGGCGGTTGTCTGCGGATGCTATGAGAGTAGCACAATGATGACGTTTGGCTACTCTCAGCGCCACAATGTAAGTCCATAAATGGGCTCTTACCTGTGTCCGGTCAGATTCAGAACGGGTAGACCTCCATCTTCCCTCTAGGCATCTCTTGCGGCGTTTCATCACCCGTAGCTCCTCGGTAAACCAAGGAGCCAGGGTGTTTCGGCGCCGCAAGAGAGGCCGCAAGGGCGCGACCCGATCCAAGGCTCCCGTGGTCGCAATATTCCATGCGGCCACGAGGTCCTCCATCAGGGGTACAGGAACTGGCCCAAGCGCCGTTTGGAACCCATCCGGGTCCATCAGGTGCCTGGGGCGGAACCAGATTGGTGACACAGGTTCCGCCTCCCCGCGGAGGGGAGAAGCTGTCGGAAAGTCGAGCCGGAGAAGTGAGTGGTCTGACCATGACAAGGGTGTGATGACTATGTCCCCTATACCCAGATCACACTTCCATTGGCCTGAGACAAAGATGAGATCCGGTGTATGTCCACCCTCGTGAGTGGGGCCTTGAATTAGTTGGGTCAGGTCCATGGCCGTCATGGAAGCCATGAACTCCCGAGCTACCTCGGATGATTCGCCCACCGATTGCAGATTAAAGTCCCCCATGACTAAAAGTCTGGGGGTCTCAACTGCCACCGTAGCGATCACCTCCAGGAGCTCGGGCAGGGCTGCTGCTACATAGCGGGGAGCCAGGTATACAACCAGCAAGCCCAACTGCCTCCCTAGGCCCCACTTCACACAGAGGGACTCACAACCGGTGGTCTGTGGCACAATGGTCTCTCTCAGCTCAAGACCTTCCTTTACAATGACCGCTACCCCACCACCCCTACATAGGGCCCGGGGCTGATGAAAAGCGCGGTAACCTGGTGGGCACATTTCAACGAGGGGAAGTCCACCCTCGTGGCCCAACCAGGTCTCCGCAATTCCCACCAGGTCCGGCTCCCCCTCTGACACAAGGTCATGAACGAGGGGGGCTTTGTTGACAATGGACCTGGCATTGCAGAACATCAGCTGCAGGCCCTGGCTCTGTACTCTCTGGCCACCTAGCCTGCGGGGGTTGAGGCACTTGACCGTTTGCAGCCAACGGCTTCGCGCCCCCAACCGGGAGGATAACACTTGTCTCCCCTCGGACCTGCCTCTCCCCACGACCCTCTGGATCGGTAGGCCCTCTACTGGAACGACTCGTGTTTCCCGCCTCCTATCGGATCCTTCCGCTTCCCTCCGCCGACTGCTGGTCCGGCCCTTTCTTTCCTTAATACCCTCTGTCTCTGCCTGTCTAGTCCCACCCCCCTTCCTGGTACCCCCTAAAAGAACCAATAATTTAGATACTAAAAACCCCCTAAGGCCGCGCTTCGCCCATCTCTCCGGATTAATGAATCCCTCATCGAGACGGGCCCTCGATAGAACGGAGGGCCAAGCCTGTGAGAGCGGGGACTCTCGTAAAAACAGAAGATTTGCTCTGGAGTACATTGCACTATAATAAATAATTAAAACTAATCATCAATATATAAACAATGTAAGAATAAAAATTCATCAGTGTGTCATGGGTTAAAATACAATAATATTTTAAAAAACATCGTTAGCCATGATTTGAATTTCATTAGTGGATATTATAAGAATGAATAAAATGCTATAGTGAGGAAGTTCACAATGTCAATTGGGTATCCATTTGATGTTCCAGTCCAAAAGATCTTTAGGACATTTACAAGGTCTTTAAAAAGGTCTTAATACGGCACAGTTCTATTGGTCTTAAAAAATCATCATAGGGGGGAAGGGTTTCTTCTGTTTGTTGCTGAAGAATGTAAGTTTGGCGCCAGCTGAGCTGCAAAGGAGTCTGTTCTCCCTGATGGAAAATTGCTCCGGGAGGACTTCCGGTTGCAGTTGCTGTCGGTAGGCTTTTTTCAAGCCTGCCATCCCACTCGTCTGTAGAGGCGTTTTTTATAAGATCAAATGCCTCGGAAACCCCAAGCTCTATTATGAGCTTGTGGGAGAGTTTTTGCTGCCAGGGAAGAGTCCCCTTGCGAAGCCCTCAGAGGGTTAGTTTTCCTCTGGGGAGCGAGTAAGGAGAGACCCTCCCCTCTTTAGGCAGCGATCTTCTCCGGACGGGTGTGGAGACCGTGTTAATTGGCTAATTAACACGGCAAAGCAAACTGCTTTTAACTTCTAATCTACATTCCAAGGCAACTTTATACTTCAAAGGGAACTTCTTGGCTACTCATCGTAAACGCAAGTAATTAAAGTTTGTGATTTTGCCAGAATATAGTGGATCTTAGACACAGCCTTTAGAACGAAGGAATCACCAGATGAGACGAAATGAAAGTTAGTTGTTTTGGCTTGTACCCAATCCTGATCGACATGCAATCCATCAAGAAGGACTATATTTCAAGCCTTCGTACTTCAAAGGAAACTAAACGCAAGTAATTAAAGTTTGTGACTTGTTTTAAAGAACAAAGGATTCAAGATGGCGTTAACTACCAGATGAATGAAATGAAACTTAGTTGCCTTGTCTAATTATTGATTTGTGGATTTTGGTCTCTGCTTAACCCCTGGCTGATAGCGGACAGCTGTAGGCGGAAAGGGGGAGCAAGCTATAAAGCCAAATGCACTATCTGATTTATTGAGCGTTAAGCTAAACGTATTACTTATTACTGACTTATTTTGATATTTTGAAGAGGTTTTTTTTTTTTTTTTCTCTTCCTGAAAACTTGGAAAGCTTAAAAGCAAGGCAATGGAACAAACTCGTGTAGTAACTCCCCAGGACTTTAAAGATTTGATGAACTTTATAGTTAATGAAAGCAGAGACCTCAAAAGAATGATCCAGGAGAAATATGAACAATTGGAAAAAAAAATGCTTGCAATGGCCAAGAGTCTGTCTGAAGTTATCATTAAAATTGATGGGAAAATCGAAAAGCTGTCTTCAGAGGTGGAAGTCAAAGCAAAGGAAACGGATTTGAAATTGGTGGAAATGGAGGGGAATATGCACAAATTGGACAAACAGGTTATTATGTTACAATTTTTGTTAATGCAAAACGCCATTAGACTGAGGGGATTATCAGAAAATCCTAGAGAAGACTTAAGAAAAGTTTCTGCCGATGCTTTGGCTATATTAGTAAAAATGGATCCTGGTGAAATTTATGCTAAGATTGATAAAATTTACAGAGCAAACTCACGTATAGCATTACAAAGGCAACTACCGAGAGATGTTGTGATATATTTTACTGAGAGAAACCTCAGAAATGATATTCTGCAGAAGTCTTTTCACTCCTCTCTCCACATAGCTGGAAAACGGATTGGTGTCTTTAAGGAACTTCCATCAACTATCCTGAAGCTCAGAAGGGATTTTGGTTTTTTGGTGGAGGAGCTGAAGAAAAGAGGGATACAGTACAGGTGGGATGCTCCAATGGGTGTTATATTCAGATATGAAGGGGCGCGATATTGTTTGAATACTATAGACAAGGCAAGAGATTTTTATTATGAAATACTGAAGAAAAGTGCAACGCCCCCACGTATATCTATACCAACACTAGTAGATCTGGATGGTTCAGAGCAAGATATTGAGATGGAGCAGAAACAATTTGGAAAAGAGATGGAAGAACATACTCAGTTGGATTCCCCTGGGCTTTTTTTAAGCCCTACTCTGGAGGAAATGTCGAAGACTGCTATAGGGGGATCTGTTGGAATGCCAATACGTAAATCAGATGAGCAATGTGAAGCCAGGTCTAGCACCAGACAAATTGAGAAACCGCAGAAGCAGAGGAGGTCTCAATCTCGGCGAGTTAAGAAAGACAAAAGGATTAAAGGACGAAGCAATTAATCAATCTAGATAAAAATATACAGATCTCTGCAATGCTGGTTCTCTTGGATGTGGAAACTTTTTCAGGGTTGAAAATTGGAACCGGAGCATTTGCAGTGGATCTGGTTGTTACCCTATCACGATCTTGGAACTTTATAATCCTGATGAAAAGTCACTCGGGGGTTACCTATGTAAAGGGTTGTTTTTTTTTGTTATTTATGGGGGCGGCTGCTTAAACTGGTATTACAAACAGCTATGGATGGAATGGAAGGAGACCTGAAGAGTTGGACTTATGAACATTGACGCGGAAAGGACTAATATTATGTTAGTGTTCTGGGAAAAAACTTGGGTCGAACTTTGAAATTTTCTTGCAATTTACTGTATCCTTCATGTGATAGGATCTGAAATTTTCCTATATTATTTCTGTTTCCTTTGTGAAGAGAGAAGTAACTTTGCTTTTTTCAAATATTAGAGTAATCTTTACACTTTTTTGTGTTGTTAAGTGGGCAATTAAGCAAATGGAGAGGGGAAAAATAGTAAACCTTTTGAATCAGGAAGGATGTAAACTTAAGTTAGGATATATGGTTTAAGTTTTATAAGTGTTAGGTTATATGATATGGTATTTAGATCTTAAGAATTATCTTCTATGTATTTTAATGTTCAACTAAAAGGGGGTGTTTATGTTGAGTTTGTTATAAGGTTTCTAATGGATTGATTATATACAGAATAAATATCAGATTAGGAAGTATTATGTAGCTTTTAGGTAAGAATGCTTTGATTGATAGGTGAATAGAGTAAATAATATTTGGGATGCTTGGAATTATTAGAGTGGTGTATAGCGGAAGTCAGGGGGGTGGGTTTGAATGGGAGGTGGGGGAGGGCTAGGGTGGAGGGCGGGGTAATATATATGTATGATTAATCTAGAGAGGGGAATAATGGGATATGCCTTTTTTTTTCTTAAAGAGAAATTTATATTATGTTTTTTATATCTTTAATTAACTTAGAAGATGGTGTTAATGGGATATTAATATACTAAGAGAAACTTATATTGTGTCTGCTGGGAGGCGAGGGGGTATAATATCTGAATGAGAAACTTATTTTAAGATGGGGTGAGGGGGGGTATAGTATTTGTATGTGATTTATATTACATGTCGGGGGGGGGGGTAAAAAGGGGGAAAATTTGTGTGAATAAAACTTTTTCAATTAAAAAAAAAAAAAGAAAATTGCTCCCAGCTGGGGGTTTAACCAGGCCCAGGCCGGCTATCCAACCTCCTGCCTGACCTGGCCTAACAGGCCAGAAAACTCCAATATCCGACCTCCAATTTTCCGGCCTGGGGCCTGTTGTACGGGCCTCTCCCCTCGACCGATCACCAGGGTCGGGGTATTACTTTCCTCTCCCAGCCCAGAGCTCAGTCAGCTTCTCTTGGCTGCCACCAGTCAGCCCCGCAGCCGACAGTCCGGTCAGTGCCCCCGCCACTAAAATAAACTCGGGGACGCCGGCCTTCTGTCCGGGGCTCTCACCCCCGTCTCACCGCTGCCGTTGCAAGGGCTGGCTTCAGCTTCGGTCGCAGCGCTCCCACCGCCGCCATAGCAGGTCTATTCAGAATCTTCCTCGGTCAGTCAGCAAGGCAGGGTTAAGCGCGACCTCCTCGGCGCTCCCACCACCGCCATCTCCTGCAATACCGCCTTAGCCACGGCCTCTCGGCGCTCCCACCGCCGTCGGCCAGGCTTCCAGCGGCCGTCACGTCACACCCTCCTGGCGCTCTCACCACCGGCACCTTTCTCTCCATGTCTCCTTTCCCGTCGCCTCCGCCACCGCCGCTGCCGCTGGCCTCCCGGCACTCTCACCGCCTTCTTCTCCATCTCCTCCCCATGGCCCGCTGCTGCCGCCGCCATCCCGGGGACTCACAAGGCGTAGCCGGCCTCCACCACCCTCATTTGGACGCCAGGGATGCCGACCTCCGCTCCGGCGCTCTCGCCTTCACCAGCGCCGTTTCCGTTCCCGCTGCACCCATTGACATCATGAACCTCACCCCGAAACACCAGGGTGGATTCCTCATCGGTCCCATACCCTCCGACTAATGCAGGAGGGCTGGGAGCACAAATAGAGGCTAACAATCTCCATGGCACACACGGAGCTCCAGAGTTAGCCCGCCATATAGTTTTATGGAAAATGTTTTTTGTTACCAATTTATTATGAAGCCCCGGAAGGGCCAATGACTTCGACGCGAAAGCTCTAAAAATTTCTTTGTATCCCTTACCCTATCCTACTGAAAAAATTGTAAAAACCAATAAAACTTTTTCAATACAAAAAAAAGAAGCCGTCCCTGGATCCAGCATTATTAGAGAACTATCGTCCCATCTCCAACCTTCACTTTTTAGTGAAGGTTGTTGAGAGTGTGGTGGCTCAACAGTTTCCGCGACACTTGGAGGAAGTTGATTATCTAGACCCGCGCCAGTCCGGCTTTCGACCCGGGCACAGCACCGAGACGGCATTGGTCGCGTTGGTTGATGATCTCTGGAGGGCACGGGATAGAGGATTTTCCTCTATCCTAGTCCTATTAGACCTCTCAGCGGCTTTTGATACCATCGACCATGGTATCCTATTGCGCCGGGTTGGGGCTGGGAGGCACCGTTTTGCGGTGGTTCTCGTCCTACCTCTCTGGTCGGTCGCAATGTGTGTTGGCAGGGGGGCAGAGGTCGGCCTCGAGGCCCCTCATATGTGGGGTACCTCATGGGTCGGTCCTCTCGCCCCTACTGTTCAACACCTATATGAAGCCGCTGGGTGAGATCATCCGTGGTTTTGGGGTGGGATATCATCTGTACGCTGATGATACTCAGTTGTACATATCCACCCCAGACCACCCCAATGATGCCGTCGAGGTTATGTCCCGGTGTTTGGAGGTCGTACGGATCTGGATGGGTAGCAACTGAGTGGCTGTAGCTTCCGGCGCCCCGATTCAGCCAGATTATTCCAACTCTGGCCATTGGGGGCGAAACACTGGCCCCCGTGGAGAGGGTGCGCAATTTGGGTGTCCTCCTGGACTCCCGGCTGTCTATGGACGACCATGTGGCACCCGTGGCCAGGGGGGCATTTCATCAGGTACGCCTGATGCGCCAATTGCGCCCCTTACTGGACCGGGGTGCCTTACGCACAGTCACTCAAGCACTCATCACGTCTCGACTCGACTACTGTAATGCTCTCTACATGGGGCTTCCCTTGAGGTGCACCCAAAAGCTACAGCTAGTCCAGAACGCAGCCACGCGTGTGATTACGGGAGCGCCTAGACACTCCCATATAACACCAATCCTGCGCGAGCTGCACTGGCTTCCTGTGGTCTTTCGGGTGCGCTTCAAGGTTCTAACGACCATCTTTAAAGCGCTCCATGGCTCGGGGCCTAGTTATATGCGAGACTGCCTCCTGCCCCATACATCCCTCAGACCGATACGCTCCCACAGAGAGGGCCTCCTCAGGGTGCCGTCGGCCGGACAGTGCCGACTGGCGACACCCAGGGGGAGAGCCTTCTCTGTGGCGGGACCAGCCCTTTGCAACGACTTACCCCCTGAACTCCGTACCATCTCCGACCTCCGCCTCTTCCGCAAGTGTCTGAAGACACACCTATTCCAACTAGCCGGCCTAGGGTAGCCTCCAATTCTGACTCATAGATAGTTTTAAAATGGGGATTTTAATTCGGTTTTAGCACAGGTTTTTTAGTTGAATAAGTTTTTTTTTAAAAAAGTTTTATATGTTTGTATGTTTTTTAATATTCCTGTGTGCCGCCCTGGGTCCGTTTGGAGAAGGGCGGGGTATAAATTCAATAAAATAAAAATAAATAAATAAATGGAGTATGGGAGATATAAATAACATTCCTTTCTCAGGGAGTCAAGGACACCTTGCCCTGCACCTGGAGTGGAGTGACTGGGAGGTATCTCCAGTTGAGACAGTGCCTGATTGCACCATGTGATGGACATGTGGGTGCTGGGTAGGGGCTTGGACTTTCTTTTGGGTGAGGAAAGCTTCTGGAAGCTTTCAGATTCGGGTTTTCCCAGATGTGCCGATATGACATCTCGAATAAAATGGAACTTTGAGGAACTTCATGCCTCGGAGTCTTCTTTCATTGGGAGTGTGACTTGGAACCAGGGTAGAAACACCAGGGTAGAAACCAAGAGATTATGAGTTCTAGTTCCACCTTAGAAATGGAAGATCGGTGGATGACTTTGAGCCAGTCCTTCTCTCTTGGCAAAATCCACCTCACAGGGTTCTTGTTGTAGAGAAAACAACAGAGGAAGAAGGAGTTAGCTAGATGCATGTTCACTGCCTTCAGTTATTCGTAAAAATAATGATGATGCGGTAAAAATCAATCGATCAATCAATCATAAAGAAATTTCACTAGGGAAAGCCATGTTTAGGTTTACCTGCTCTGGGATTTCTTACTCATTGCTACTCGGAACTGAAAATAGGTCATTTGTTTACTAGGATTACTTTTACACAGTAGTTTTTTTTGCAAATAGCTCCACGCGGGCACATCTGCCACAAAGTTGTTTTATGACTGGGTTCACTCTGAATTTAGCTTCTCATAAAAAGACGCGGTGGCTCAGAAACTGAGCTTGTCAATCAGAAAGGTTGACAGTTCGGCAGTTCTAATCCCTAGCACCACGTAACGGAGTGAGCTCCCGTTACTTGTCCCAGCTTCTGCCAACCTTGGTGGGAAGGTAACAGTGTTCCGTGTGCCTTCGGCATTTAGTCATGATGGCCACATGACCACGGAGACATCTTTGGACAACGCTGGCTCTTCGACTTTGAAACGGAGATGAGCACCGCCCTCTAGTGTTGGAAACGACTAGCACATATGTGCGAGGGGAACCTTTAACTTTACCTTATAATGAGTGCAATTGGCTCAGGTCAAAGGGTAATGTAACCCAGCATCTTATTCTCTAACAAAGAGCAGGGAGATGCTTTTAAGAAATGCACAAATTGTATGAGGACAAGAACCCTCCTTTGTTGTTTAACACCTAGCAACTAAAATTCAGAAACATTCATACTTAAATAACTTCCACAAAGTTACACCCCGGGGGTGCTCATTGGAGACCAGGATTTAACTGAATAAATGTGACCTAGAGGTGAATATTAAGAATTCTTTTTCTGCATGAGCATGTTTGGTTCTATAGGAAGCTCAAACCCACCCCTCTCCTAGAAAAAATGAAGTATACTGGGAAATATTGAAAAGGTAGAATATTATATTTCCCTGGATCAGAAATGGAGCAACATGTTTTAGGCAGGAAGAAGATTCACTCTTAATAGCCCCCACCTTTTTCAATGGGCCATTAAAAAGCCTGGGTCCGTCTATTCTACATACCAAAGATCCCCCTTCAGCTCCAGGGTGATGGGATTAAGGCATGATAGTATTAGCCCTTTACCCATCTCACCACAGGGCACCTGGGAAGAAGCAATGCTCAACCAAACTCACAGCCTACAGAGTTGCCCCTGCATGGCCCCATGAGAGTCTGACAACCAATCAGAATACAAGCTCAACATCAAAGGCCAGAGAGGGCATAAAACCAGGGACTTTCTTGCTCTCTTTTTCTTCTTCACCCAACATCTGGAAGCGTGCGATTCCCCCTTTTCTGTTCAAGCCAAGTGATCCTGTCCACCATTAAAACCATCTTTCCAAGCATCCTCCATGTTTCCAGTGTCTTTTTCCCCACTTGAAACTGAACCCAGAAAGACATTTGTCCCAACAGTTCCTTTTGGGGAGATTTTTAATATTATAAAAATCACAAGTCATTGGGGATCAGCCCTTCTTAAGCATAATTAATAAATAATGGATGAATGAGAGCTTTTTTCTATTTTCCTTTCTCCTTTTTGTTAGTGATTGATGAGAGAGAGAGAGAGATGATAAATAGTTCTTTGTGCATTTGGTATTCTATAAACTATTTTACAATGCTTTTACCTAGGAAGTGGTTAAAAATTATCATTATGGTTCATCGCACAATCAACCAGATGTTTAGAGTAGATTTAGCATTTTTATCCACCTATCGAGTCCATCTCAAGGACCAGATGTTGCTTGATGGTGTTAAAGATACTGCCACAAGATGTAATCGGTTCCAAGTAAAGCTGCCTTTTGCAATTAACTGATGGTGATTTTGTCAGTGTTGATGGTGTTTAAGTGGTGGTCCAGATGCTTTGAAATGGCACCCAAGGCACCTATTACTGTTGCACTATCTTTGCTTTTTTTTGTTTTTTTTTTTGTTGCTACAGTCATGCTTCTATTTCCAAGCCTTTATACTTTGTGGTTTTCTCCGGTTCTGTCTCTTCATTTCTGCTGTCTCCAGGTATCACAACATCCACTACCCAGAGTTTTTTCTTTCTTTCTTGTCAACAATTGTTAAGTCTCGGGTGTTGGGTGGCAGATGCTAGCATGTTTGAATTCTAAAGTCCCAGTACAAACTATGAAAAGGATACTGTATTTTTCGGAGTATAAGATGCACCGGAGTATAAGACGCACCAAGATTATAAAGAGGCAATTTTTTAAAAAATGGGCGCATTTTTTGAAAAAAAAGGGGGGGAGCATGCATAGCCTTTAGGAGGCTTAGAGAGTGCTTCTGGGGGCTGTGGGGTTAGGATTAGGGTTCACTCATTTTTCCCTCCCCAGCCCCCAGGAGCACTCTGGAAGCCTCCTAAAGGCTATGCACTGCCATTTTTGCAAAGTGGGTGGGGTTTCGGGAGGCAAAAAATGCTGTATTCAGTATATAAGACGCACCCAGATTTTCAATCGCTTTTTTGAGGGAAAAGGGTACGTCTTATACTGCGAAAAATACGGTAACACAACCATACCTGCGGAAAAATCAGGTAGAACAATGGCTGATGACCTCTTTCTACCGGTCCACGATAGAAAGTGTCCTCACATAGTGTATAACAGTATGGTATGCTGGTTTAACAGCCGCAGACAGGAAGGCACTACAGAGAGTGATCAATTTGGCACAAGGTTGCCACTGGATGACATCACCAGGTTTCGTTGTTTTATCAGGGTAAGGAAGATACTTAGGGATAATTCACATCCTGGTCAGTGTTTTTTTTTCACTTTTACAATCGGGCAGAAGACATAGAAGTATAGCCAGCCAGACAAAGAGGTTTCAAAACAGCTTCTACCCATGGGCTGTCAGGCTCCTAAACACAATATAGCACCACAAACAGGTTAATATAATGAATTTCACTGGTGCCACTGCAGTGTGTATTATGTATATACCATGATATAAGATCATACACCAGAGTAACATACATATTGCACAGAATATGATCGTGATGGCAAACCACAGGTGGCACGTAGAGCCATAACTGCCGGCACGCAAGCTGTCAGCTCCAGAGCGCATGTGCATGCTGGCCAGCTGATTTTTGGCCTTTGGAACAAACTTCCAGTAGGCCAGTTGGGCCCATTTTTCACCCTCCCCAGGCTCCGGAGGCTTTTCTGAAGCCTGGGGAGAGCAAAAATGGCCTTCCCCAGTCCCCCAGAGGAAATACCAAGCTCAGCTTGGAGACGAGCAGTGCAGCGCTCCAGCTTGGGATGGAGGATGCGCATATGTGCATGTGGAGTGACGCTTTGCATTACAGGTGCCAGTACTTGTGCATGCTATCGCGCGCACCACTTACATTTTTGGTACCCAACAACAAAAAGGTTAGCCATCACTGGAATATGACGTACATATGGAAACATATGATGGGTTTTTTTCCCCTAACTACATATATAAGGATTATTCTTTATATTATTCATGTTGTCTTGCATTCTTGTATGGACTGCATCGGTAGAGGCTAAACCAATGTTGTTGTATACATGATGTACAATGACAATAAAAAGGCTTTAAACTTTGAAGAACCAACAGACTGTTACAATCATACAGCTTCACACTAGCACACTAAGGAATTAAATCCCTTCAGAAAAAACTTAAGTGAACAAAAGACCCAGCAGCCCAAGAAGAAAAAGGAATAGAAAAAGGAATCATCTACAAGATACAATGTAAGGACTAAAAGAACCACAATGTAGAACCGACAAGCAGTGTATCAATGAGCACAGCTACCATGTTTCCCTGAAAATAAGACTGGGGCTTATATTAATTTTTCCTCCAAAAATGTACTAGGTCTTATTTTATGGTTAGGTCCTATTTGTAGGGAAATACCATACTAAATGCATCCATCTGGCTGACAATCTTAACTGGGGCTTATTTTGGGGGTATTGCTTATATTACAAACATCTTGAAAAAATCACGCTACGACTTATTTTCCGGTTAGGTCTTATTTTCGGGGAAACAGGGTGGCAGTCAGAAAAACACAATGAAAATTCCTGAATGTCACATCACATAGACAAACACAACCATAGGTTCAACTGGGAAATGAGCTTCCTAGACCAACCGAATCCCCAAACCGCTAGGGCAGGAGTCTCAAACTCCATTTACCTGGGGGGCGCTGGAGGCAGAGTCTGGGTGAGGCTGGGCTGCATAAGGAAATATCTCATGAGCGGTGGTCTGACCATGCATTGGAATTACTACTACCAGCTAGCGACGCATGGAGAACGTCTCGACACGTGACGTCATTTCTGCTTCTACTTGTCACGACAGCGCAGCAGATGACGAATAGCCTGGTAGCAGTCGCCTTTCTCTGTGTTTGAGCGTGGCATTTGTTGATGGTAGAAAGTACCAGAATGGCGACCGCAAAAAAAGGCGACTGCTACTGGACTGTTCGTCATCTGCCACAATGTCAGCCACGACGAGGAATGGCGGGCGGGACTTCCTTCAGAATCACGGGGGGGGCCACAAGATACTGTCCTGCAGGCCGCAATTGGCACGCGGGCCTTGAGAATGAGACCTCTGCCCTAGGGAATTCTTGGAAGTTTGGCATTTGAACAAATCAGCCACCACAAATTTGTAGGAAGCAACCTCATTAGGTTCAACAGGAACTTGCTGCAGATTACAGACAGAGATGTTAACTGAGTTAAGAAAATGACCAGAGCGGGTAAGAAACAGACAAGGTTGGGCAGTGGAAAGCAGGGCTAGCAAGCCAAGGGGAGAAATGTTTGTTCTTCTTTCACTTGGCTCTTTGTAATGAAGGAGATGCCTGCCTTGTGCGTAGACTCCAGGCCCTTGGTAAAGTCCCTTTGGTCCCAACGGTGCTTTTTCAGGAGGCAACTGGCCTTTTTTGTTTTTTCTTTTAAGATGTTTTGCTTCTCATCCAAGTAGTTTAACAGATTAGTTGGAAGGGACCTTATAGGTCATCTAGTCCAAACCCCCCCTCTCCTGCCGCTTCTTTTTGTAGCATTGTAGTGATCTTAGTTTGCTGTGGAGCAGGACTGTGTTTTGTAGAAGCTGGCGCAGACCAGGATTTGCCGGGTGGGGGCTTTTTTGCTGCCATAGTAAAGGTTTTAAGTTTTTGTGTAAAATATGGCGTCTGGTGGGTGGACAAGCCGTGAGGTCGAAGAAAAGGGAAAAGTCTGTGTCCAATTTTAAAATACAACTTGTATAAAGTCCAGAGAGAAAATTTTACAATACAGTCCGGTAAAAAAGAAGGCACACAATGGGAGAAATCCTGAGAGTCACTTGAGTTGGCTTATGTATAAATTTTAAAGTCTTGTTAAGTTGAAGGAATGTTCACTTTTCAAAAGAGAAAGTTTCTTACTGGGAACAAAGAAGCGCCGTTTTTCCGCCTCTTTGGCGGTCGGGAAGAATTAGTATCAATCCATTTCTGCTGCTACAAGTCCCAGATACATTGTTTCCATCGCAATTCCATATGTGATGTTATTTTCACTTTTTCAGTAGTTATAATTGGATGTTACTTTCTCTGCCTCCCCGAGCCCCGGGAACATTTTAAAGCACCGCTTATTTCCGAGGGGAGGTTTTTGCAGACTCTCCCCTCTAATCTTCCTTTTTTAAAAGATTGAAAGCATCAAAACTGAAAAAATAAACTCACAAGCCACTCAATTGCAACGGAGCCTCAGCGCTTCCTCCACCTCCGGCTTTTCAGCCCTCTGCTTCAATTTCTGCGGTTCCAACGATCCTTCGGCGAGAGGAATTCTTTCCCCCGCATCCTGTTCTCCGGCTCCTGGAGCGAAGCGGGAACGACCCCCCCCAACTGCCGTCAGGGGGGGGTTTCACCGCAAGCCGCTCGTACGTGCACTAGAGAAGACAAGCGGCGGACGTGTCAAAAAAAACACATCCGTCGCCTCCAGAATGCGGAAGCGGTCTCTGAGACCCTACATCATTTTTGACAATCTCTTCTTGAAAGTCTCAAGTGATGAAGCACCCACAACTTCTGAAGATAAGCTGTTCCATGGGTTGATTGCTTTCACTGTCAGAAAATTCCTCCTTATTTCCAGGTTAAATCTCCCCTTGTTTAGTTTCCATCCATTATTCCTTGTCTGGCCTTTGGGTGCTTTGGAAAATTGCTTGATCTCATCCACTCTGTGGCAGCCCCTCAAATATTGGAAGACTGCTATCATGTCTCCCCTGGTCCTTCTCTTCACTAGATTAGCCATGCTCAGTTCCTGTAACTGTTCTTCATATGCTTTAATCTCCAGTCCCCTAATCATCCTGGTTGCTCTCCACTGAACTTTTTCTAGAGTCTCGAATCCCAGTGGGGTGTGGCCCACTGATGAGAGCTAATAAGCTCGAAATAGATCTATCTTGGTCTCTCAACTTTAAATTTATTGATCAGCTCATAATAACTAACACACACACACACACACACACACACACACATATATGTATATATATATATATTTTCTGAGGTTTTCGCGGGTGTTTGTATGTAGGTCTTTGGTTGTTCGGGTTTTCTCCCGCGTAGAATTGGAAGTATCTTCACGACGTTTCGATGAAGTCTCATTCATCATCTTCAGGCTAGTGCTTCCGGCTTGGTGCTTCCAGGAGCAATTGCTCCTGGACGCACCAAGTCGGAAGCACCAGCCTGAAGATGATGAATGAGACTTCATCGAAACGTCGTGAAGATATTTCCAATTCTACGCGGGAGAAAACCCGAACAACCAAAGACCTACATATATATATATATATATATATATATATATATATATATATATATATATATGAAGATACTATGTTACAGCTTCCTGCTAGGCCTGTTTAAGGGAGGAGACAAACTTGCCATCCTTCTCTGCCTTTCGACTCCTCTTTGAGATCATCCAGACAGAGACCTATTAAATTGCTGCTGTCTTTTTAGATATGTGTTAAATGTTTTTTTAAAGGAATGATTAATAATTAATTAAGAGACCAGGATGGATCCATTTCGGACTTCTTAGTCCTCGTCAGCTGGCCATATCTAAAAAGACAGCAGCAATTTAATAGGTCTCTGTCTGGATGATCTCAAAGAGGAGTCGAAAGGCAGAGAAGGATGGCAAGTTTGTCTCCTCCCTTAAACAGGCCTAGCAGGAAGCTGTAACATAGTATCTTCATCTATAAAGTCCTGTGGAAAGGATGATGTAATCAGGGAAGCTGGTTAGCTCAAGGCATAGAGAAGCCTGCTTCGAATGCTGGAGAGCACCAGTTCAAATCCCTGTAGGAAAAGTATGGCCAGCTGACGAGGACTAAGAAGTCCGAAATGGATCCATCCTGGTCTCTTAATTAATTATTAATCATTCCTTTAAAAAAACATTTAATATATATATATATATATATATATATATATATATATATATATATATATATATATATATATATATATATATATATATATATATATATATATAAGCTGATGTAATAGGGGAACTGGTTTGGCTTAAGTGTGAGGTTCCTCGCCTTGCATGCAACATAGCCCCGGTTCGAATCCCAGTAAGGGGTATGGCCAGCTGATGAGAGCTAATAAGCTCAAAATAGATCTATCCTGGTCTCTTCTAATTTAATTTATTGATCAGCTCATAAAACTAACATATATATATACATTTATTCATCTATTCATATATAGGAGAGTTACAGGCAAACACAAGCAGCTAGTTTCATTTTAGCAGACAAGCCCAGACAGACTGCTAGTTTACTGCTCAGAGCAGCAGACTGCTTTCTTCTTAAGTTTCTGTTTCAATTCTTTGCACAGACTCAGATCTGTTTATGCGCCCATTGGCTGACTTAGTTGCTATGCCTATTCGTTGGCTGACCTTGTTCCCATGTCTCTCCCAGTCATGAATATTTTAACAAATCTCTACAGACCTTTATTGTCCCTTTGCATTTTCTGCCAGGCACTATTACAGTGAGGCAGATAGGTGCTCCATCCTTTGCAAAGAAACCTGTGTCTGTGTGATCAGTTCCCACTTGAGGGTCATGAAAGATGTTGGATTGCTGACCTCCTCTATGTGGCACTTAGGAAAAACATAAGCAGTATTTCATAGCATCCAGACCTGGCTAGATAATGCACCTTCCTACAGTATAATACAAGGCTCCAGCATTGCAAACTTCTGGAAAGCGTCTTAACCTGAATCCATATCAAATTTAGCCAGAAGATCAATCAGGAATTAATTGAGGAACCTGAAACAAGAGAAGCAACCAGCAACATACATGAAAGAGAAAGATAAGCAAAAGAGGGGTGGGGGGAATCAGAACATTCTGCTCTGTATTTAAAAGATGAGAAAAACATAAAAGTGCATGGAATTCAATTTTATTTTTGCCTGGTGCATAATAAAAGATAATAGGGATATACAAAACATTCAGAATGATGCTTCCCAAAATAAATTAGCATGAATAAAGCATGCATATACGGAAGCGGCTGAATGCACCCAATAAAAAATGAATTCTTGAAAAATCAGGACTGACAAAGGGGAGATAGATAAGATGGATAGATGATATATAGATAATATATAGATAGATATAGATGATAGGTAGATAAAGATGATGATGATAGATGGATGGATGGATGGATGGATGCATGCAAGGGTGCATGCATGCATGCATGCATGGATAAATGGAGGAATGGACAATAGACAGATATAATTCAACTTTGAAATTTTATGAGATGCAAGGGTGAAATGCTACTGCTTCGAACCAATTTACCTGAACTGATAGTAAAAATGCTCCTGGTTAGCCTAAAAGCGGGATTTCCTGCTTTCTAGCTAATCTAAATCACGTGGCACAGCGGATCCCCCCCCCATCACTGTTCGCTTACTTTTGCATGCACGCTCGATAGAAAGCTCCACCCACCAGCCCAGACATCATCATGTCCATTTTGGATGCTCTGTGCATGCGTGGGAAGTCCTGTGCATGCATGGAGGTGGCGCATGCACTCACATTGGTACCGAACCGGTAGCAAAGGTAAGTGGATTTCACCCCTGGAGATATGGGACTAACTAGCAGTTTTACTGGCTTCAAAAAAGAGTTGGACTGATTTATTGAGGTCATTTTTGCCAGCTATTACCCTTGATGGCTTCCCGCTGAGAGACTAGTGGACTTCCTTGCATAGTTGGCTGGCTACCGTGAGAACAGATTGCTGGGCTAAATGGGTCAGGGGGTCCCATCCAGCAGGGCACTATTTTACTTTTTTTTTTAATACCTTATGTCCCATTGACATTGACCTTCATCTTGTCCCAGTCTCAAGAGTAAAAGAAGCTGAAGTCATCCATTGGTTTACCGCTGTTTAAATTGTACATAACCTTTTCTCTGTCAACTGTAAAAAGGACGCAAATGTATATGATCTGACAGGTTTGTCGCTCAAACGAGCAGAGACGGGCCGAAGGGAGCAAGGCAGGGCCGATCAGCAGTGTGGACGGCACATTTAACGTTGGTCAGCAGAATATCTTTTAAAAAGCCTTAAGTCTATTAGAAAGGGAACTCAGAAGACCCATTAGAAGGCCATGGATCTCACATAATGGCAGGGAAAGCAGTTTGTGAATGTGCATCAATTTAAAAACAAAGAAATAAGTGGCCTCCATTGAAATGCCATGCCAACCATAAACCATCCTTTTTTTTAAATTGGGTGATTGATTTTAAATTGAATTCCTTCTGCAAACCCGTCGATGTTTTTTTTTCCCCCTTTCCCTTGTTGTTTTTCAAAGCAAGAGCCTGAGTCATGCCTTACTAAGCGGAAGACTGGGAGGCATGAATTAAATGGAGAATTGTCAGCGTCTAAGGCCGCAAAGGCTGCTGTTTATGAATAGCCTCAAGGAAGTGTAAGATGATTGTGTATTTCCCTCCAGAGTTCCATAGTAGTAAATTAGGGTACTGTTGTGGCCCACCTGTGGCCAATGGAGCTGACAACAAATTCGGACAGTGAGGAGGTTGGGAAGGATGGGCCAGTCCTAAAGTCTGGGGAAGACTCTGATGAGGGCTCTGTGTCGGAGGAAGAGATGGGGCCAGAGCCATCTGACAGTCATCAGCTGCCTTCAAAGTCAGACATCAGTGAGGCAGATGAACAGCTGGAGCCTGCTCCCATTGTGCACATGTGCAGAGTTGCTAGACAAAGGGAACAATTCAGTGGTGGGTTCCTACCAATTCAAACCGGTTCGGCCAAACCAGTAGTGGCTCGGTGGCCTCAATTACTGGAACCGGCAGTGACCCAGGCCTGCCACACCTCCGAACCGGTTCTCCGGGTTGCTTTTAGCTTCTGCGCATGCACAGAGCAATTTTTATTGCAGTGCACATGCACACACAGTGCACATCAAGTGCACGCACCCACATGGTACAACCACAAGTGAACCAGCAGTAGTCCCTGCCAGAACCCACCCCTGGAACAGTGAAAGAACAGGGATAGACTTGGGATTAAGGCCACAGGTGGAGGATGAATGGCCCCTCTCAGAGGGAATAAAATAGGAGCAAAGGGGGAGGGGAGTTTGCAGGAGACAATGAGTTCGCTTAATTGGTTTGTGACTCTCAGAAACTCCTTGCCAGGTTTTGCAGATGTTGGCCTGGCAGCTCTCCAAGCCAGATAAGGTCTGTGACTATAAATCCTCCCTTGGAAGACTTGAAAAGCTGGATGTGAATGAGCAGAATTCACAGTAAATTAATAAAAGGTATTTTTTGGCAGGACCAGGAGTTTCTTGGGAAGCCTCAGTCAGAACAGGTACAAGCTTGGCCAAAATTCAGCATGTGATTTAAGCCAATGCGATAATAAGCAAAGGGCTCCTTCACTGCAACTCAATCATGTTTAATTGGAACTGACAGAGTTATGATTTCTCTTAAAGCCAAAAATCCATGTTTGGGTCAGAGTGCGATGTTTACGGTAATTTATGCGTATATATTTTTTTCTTTACAACTTTCCATGCCTTAATTAATGAGTTGGAAATGGTAAATAGAGGCACAATTTTGGGGACAGGGTGTGAGGAAAATCTATCGCATGCAACCTTGTGCTGTTAACAAAATCACGCCATAGTTCTGTTGCCGCCAGAGATGACTTTCTGTCTTGAATTCTATCTGGAGCGACCTAGTCTGATTTTATTTTTGTGCACTGCGTCCCATATTTCCCCCTTTTTGACATTCTGTGACCAGGATTATATGGCTTTTCAGGCGCACATATCATTTCCAATCATTCTGAATTCTGAAAGAGGTTATCCAACATATTCAGAAGCTGGGAAAAGCTGAATCAGACTGTGAATGCTAAACAGGTTTTCCATAAATCAGAGGTCTCAATCTCATGGCCCGCAGGCCAATTGCGGCCCGCAGGACGGTATCTTGTGGCCCCCACCGTGATATGAAAGTATAATATTTGAGGATATTTTTTTAACAATGTTTTTTGTGGAATCCCTTATGCGGCCCAGCCTCACCCAGCCTCTGCCTCCAGCGGCCCCCAGGTAAATTGAGTTTGGGACCCCTGCCATAAGTCATCAATTGGTGTCTAAATCCTTTACAAGTAGCCCACAACTTATAAAAGTTCATTTAGTGACCATTTGAAGCAGTGGTGGGATGCTGCTAGTTTAACAACCGGTTCAGTGAGTGTGTGCACATGGCAGAGGTGGGTTCCAACCAGTTCAATTGAACCGGTAGTGGTATGCTGGCCTGGATCGCAAAACTCAGGCTGGCCACCCCCCTGAACCAATTTCCTGGTCGCCGCCATCTCTGCCACCATCTTTTTTTTGGAGTTCTGCACATGCACAGAACAATTTCCATTGAATTGCACATGTGTGCGCAGCGCACATTGAGCACATGCATGAGTGAACTGGCAGTAACACCGGCTAGATTCCACCCCTGGCGCACGGGCCCAAAGCGCTTGCACACAGTGTTGAAAATGGAGCATTTGGAAATTCAGCTGCTTACCTTCCAAGTCAGCAACAGTAAGGAAAACAGCAAGGGAGGGGAATCAGCTGTGCGATTGAGATGAGCTAGAAAGCAGGAAATAAAGGACAGGATAGGGCGGGGACGAGTGGGTGGGGCCAGCTGTTCATCAGAGCTACTGGTTCATCCAAACTGGCCCAAACTGGCTGAATATCACTTCGGGTTTGAAGTTGCAACAGCACTGAAAAAAAGTCACTTTTAACCATTTTTCATACCTGCGACCATTGCATCATCCCCATGGTCACCTTATCAAAATTCAGATGCTTGGTAACTGACATATTGATGAATGAATGAATGAAATGTTTATTTATATACTCCCTCTCCCCGAAGGGACTCGGGGCGGTGCACAGGGAATATAAAACATAAAAACATACAACAATATAAATATCTAAAATTAAATTAAATTACAATGACCCTGCGCTAAAACCTTAAAAACCTAAAACACTGAACTCCTAAAAACCCAATTAAAAAATTAAATATACAGACTGGAGGTGTGAAAGATAGATTAGGCCAGGCCGGCCTATTGGAAGAAATATGTTTTGAGCTTTCGGCGGAAGGAGCGGAGGTCCGGAGTTGTTCTGAGGTCGGGGGGGTAGGTCGTTCCATAGGATAGGGCCTGCAACAGAGAAGGCCCTTCCCCTGGGCGTCACCCGCTGGCATTGCCTAGTGAACGGCACCCGGAGAAGTCCCTCTCTGTGCGAGCGAATCGGTCGAAGGGATGTATGGGGCAGGATGCGATCTCGCAGATAGCTAGGTATGACTGCTGCAGTCATCCTAAGGTCATGTGATCAACTTTTGCAACCTTTGACAAGCAAAGTTCATGGGAAAGTCAGATTCACTTCACAACCATGTTACTAATTTAACAATTAATTCACTTAACAACTGTGGCAACAAAGGTCATAATCTGAGGCAAAAGTCACTCAACAACTACCTTGCTTAGCAACAGAAATGTTGCACTCCATTGTGGTTGTAATTGAGGATTACGTTTAGGGCTCTAGCAGCTTACTCCTAAATAAATATGTACAGGATTTCCAAATAACCTTTTTCTCAACACATGATGAAAGTCAAGGTTCCTTTGCCTGCTAGACAATATTTCCTTTATTCCTTTATTCATTTTCAGATGTTTCCCCATTTTAATGAATGGAGCTGCAGAGAGGGTTTGGGCAACATACATTAGTGTTAAATTAATATACTTCTAGGGGGTCAGTGGCTAAGACGCTGAACTTGTCAATCAGAAAGGTCGTCAATTTGGCAGTTCAAATCCCTAGCATAACGGAGTGAGCTCCCGGTACTTTGTCCCAGCTTCTGCCAGCCTAGCAGTTAGAAAGCACGTAAAAAGTACAAAAATAGGAACCACATTTGGTGGGAAGGTAACAGCATCCTTTGCACCTTCGGCATTTAGTCATGCCGGTCACATGATCACAGAGACATCTTCGGACAGCGCTGGCTCTTCAGTTTTGAAACGGAGATGAGCACCACCCCCTAGAGCTGGAAACAACTAGCACATAAGTGCAAGGGGAACCTTTATCTTTACCTAATATACTTCTGCTCCGGGGTGGGTTCTGGCAGGCACTACTGCTGGTTTGCTCATGGGTGCGCTGCACACACACACACACACACTTCGCACATTTCACGGGCATGCACAGTGGAATAAAAATTGTTCTTCGCATGCACAGAAGCAAAAAAAAAAGAACCGGTTTGCGGGCGTGGCAGGCCTGGGTCGCTGTCAGTTCCAGTGACCTAGGCCGCCAAACCACTGCTGGCTTGGCTGAACCAATCGGAACCAGTAGGAGATCACCACTGTTCTGCTTAACTTGAGGTAAAGTACATTGAACATAAATCCAACCAAATTGCTCAATTTTTAAAAAAAACTCCACGCGACTGCCATCTGCTCTGCTCGAATGAAGAGCTGTGCATCTCGCACAGCCCTGTTTCAATATTGCCCTTTTTCCTGCCAAAGGAGGAGAGAGAACAGGAGGGGTGGGTTACACTTCAGACTGGCCTCTTCGTGTCCGAGCTGGCAAAACATTTTGTGTGGAGCACCGACCTCAGGCTCCAGAGAACGAGGGAGGCTGTTCTTGCCCATTAGCCCGCAGTCATGTGAAAAAGCCATGCTGGGTGGCCAAGTTTTTCTTCACACACTGCTTTTCTTGCCCGGACGCTGCTGAGCAGAGAAAATGCCTCAAGAAAAGAAGCAGAGAAACTGTGAACCATGAAGACAAAGTCAGAACGGAGAAGCAGCCACCTTCACACCAAGGCCGCGTCTTCTCCACTTCCTTTCTAACATCTAATTTCAAGGTGTTGTTTTTTTTCCCACCACATCAAAATACCAGGGAGCATTTTTCTACATGCGATTGTAAGAATTATGAAAATAAATATAGTGCTATGTGGCAAAGCAGTGATGGTATGTAGCCATGATTAAAGTCTTTATCCAATAAGAGAACATCTGTAGCCCAGGATCAACTGTGGAGGCCTTGGTGCTCTCTGAGCTTCATTGTTTGCTTGTAGACAAGGAGTGCCAAACTCAATTTTATTGAGGGCCGCATCAGGGTTGTGTTTGATCTCGGTGGGGAGGGGGCGTGGTCAGCTTGATGTCATTCATGTCTGTTCTGACCAAGGCTTCCCGAGAGCCTGAAGCAAACTCCTTGTCCCGACAAAAAAACTCTTTTATTAATTTGAAGCAAACTCCTTGCCCCGACAAAAAACTCTTTTATTAATTAACCAGTGGAACAGCTTGCCTCCAGAAGTTGTGAATGCCCCAACCCTGGAAGTCTTTAAGAAGATGTTGGATAGCCATTTGTCTGAAATGGTATAAGGTTCCTGCCTATGCAGGGGGTTGGACTAGAAGACCTACAAGATCCCTTCCAACTCTGCTATTGTATTGTAATTTACTGTGAATTCTGCTCATTCACATCCAGTAGAGTCTTTCAAGGGAGGATTTACAGTCACAGACCTTATCTGGCTTGGAGAGCTGCCAAGCCGATATCTGGAGACCTTGGCAAGGAGTCTCGGAGAGTCACGAACCAATTAAGCAAACTAATTGTCTCCTGAACCTCCACTCCCCTTTTGCTCCTTTTTTATTTCCTCTGGGAGGGGCCATTCATTGTCCACCTGTGATCTTACTCCCAAGTGTACCTCTGTTCTTTAGCTGTTCCCTTTGTCTGGCAACTTTGCACATGCATACACTGGGAACAAGCCCCAGCTGTTCATCTGCCTCACTGATGTCTAATTCTGAAGGCACTGATAACTGGCACATGGCTCTAGCCATTTCTCTACCTCCGAAGCAGAGCTCTTGTCCAAACCTTCCCTAGACTCCAGGACTGGTCCATGTTCCTCCCCAACCTCCTCACTGTCCGAATCTGCTGCCAGCTTTGCTGGCCATTGGCAGGCCACAACAAATGTCAGAGTCATCTGTGGTGGCCCAAGCGCTGTGCCATTTTTGGCTGGGACAGCCTCCTGCAACCCTCTGCCAGTGAAAATGGGGTGTGAGCTCTGTTTTCTCTGGCAAAAGAAGAGCAGGCCAGTCAGTCGCTGTTTCCAAGGCAGCCCTGTGGACCAGATCTAAGCAACCTGTGGGCCGGATCTATCCCAAAGGCCTTGAGTTTGACATCCCTGTTGTAGACATTTCATTATTTGAATAGATCACATCATCAGTGCTCCCTGTTTACAAACAGTACAGAATAACATATTGTCAGGGTTGCTCCCTGTTTACAAACAGTACAGAATAACATATTTATTTCCATTATTTATATATTTGTAACCTGCCTTTTTTATTTTTACAAGTAACTCAAAACAGCAAACATATCCTCTTATGTATTGAATATATATAGTTGTGTTAACTGTGCTAAGATGAAACTAACCTTTGGATGAACCTGTTAACTATGCTAAAGTGAAACTAACCTTTAGATGACCCCAACTGTTTTTTGGGGGAAATTAGAACATTTATATTTGGGTGGGCTTTTTCTAGTTCTATGATTGGTTATGGCTCTGTGGGCCTAGAGTATAAATCACAGGCATTTGCCTGAAGTTCCTCAGTTCCATTTTTGAGTCAATAAATACTGTTGCATCTATGCTGGTCTGATTCTTGCCTACTGAAGCCCACTACACAATATATCCAACATATGATCCTTCTCCTCCTATTTTCCCCACAACAACAATAGCCCTGCATGAGTCAGCTTTCATGGCTAAGGCAGGACTTGAACTCATGGTCTCCTGCTTTCTAGCCTAGCGCCTTAACCCCTGGACCAATCTGGCTCTCAGTTTAGTCTCACTCTGGACACCCCTTCTTAAAATAGTCTGATGTCCAAAAATCAATACTTGACCAGTTAATAACCTCTGCTATGAAGTTTGCATGTACCATCGAAAGATAAAGCAGTTTTTGCCTTCAGAAAGGTAATTTTTACATGCAAAAGTTATGCAAATGTATTTGATTAAATAACTGATTCATGAAGCCAGATATTAATCAAATCAGATTTCTTTAGCTGGTCTTTACCTAATTAATTCTTAATACCTTGATGTATTTCTAATTTCAGTTAAAAACCTTAATAAAAAAGATTACCCTGAAACAAACTCAGCATATCTAATTTGTATTTTAGACTATATATTAACCATGTATCATTACAATAACCCATAAGTGTGGTATACAGGAAACAACATGTCTTTCTTTAGGTCTCAAATTAAAAAAAATAAAGCAATAAAGCTTAGGCAAGAGACCAGAAGCTTTTCTGTTGCCATCTACCAAACTAAAGTCATCCAGAGTTTTATTGTATATCATTCTTTTCAATAAACAAATAAATAAAATTTCAGAAGTCATGATCATCAAATCAAAAGGATATGCAAACAACAGAACCAAAATCATCCCCAAAGAAAGTTGAAAAGAGTCCAATGTCCACATTTACAATAAATTGTGAGTTGTTAAATCAGGAGTAAATCACTGTAGTGTCTGTTAAGGGTAAGGTAACTCAGTTCCACCTTGTTGAAAGCTTCAGATTTAAAGACAAAACCATCAGGAGCCTTGATTAACCCTCTGTTAACCCTCTACTACAGGGCTGTCAAACTCAAGGCCCGTGGGCTGAATTTGGCCTGTGGGGTGCTTAGATCTGGCCCGTGGGGTTACCTTGGAAACAGTGAAGGACCAGTGCTCCGTTTTTACTGTTAGATAGTTGCAGGATGTTGTTGCAGCAGAAAACGGAGCTCTGGAGTCCGTTTTCACTGACAGAGCGCTCGGGCCACCATAGGTGAACCCACCATGAGTGATGTCAAGCTGGCCATGCCCACCCTGTCCCCCTGAAGTCAAACACAACCCTGATGCAGCCCTCAATGAAATTGAGTTCGACACTTCTATTCTATTGTAATCCCTGTTTCCATGACATGGCTGAAGAAGGAGCACTGGGTTGAGATCATTTCTCAAATGTTGACTGATTGTATTATTTACACATAAAACCTTCTTCCTGGCCTCCATCCCTTTGATCCAGGTAATTGGTTGCATGATCAAGACCATAGAAAGCATGATCAAAATCCCATCATGAGGTTGCAAGTGCATGTATCAAACTGACACGGTTATATACAATACAATACAATAGCAGAGTTGGAAGGGACCTTGTAGGTCTTCTAGTCCAACCCCCTGCGTGGGCAGGAACCTTATACCATTTCAGACAAATGGCTATCTAACATCTTTTTAAAGACTTCCAGGGTTGGGGCATTCACAACTTCTGGAGGCAAGCTGTTCCAGAGGTTAATTGTTCTTACTGTCAGGAAATTTCTCCTTAGTTCTAAGTTGCTTCTCTCCTTGATTAGTTTCCACCCGTTGCTTCTTGTCCTGCCCCCAGGTGCCTTGGAGAATAGTTTGATTCCCTCTTCTTTGTGGCACCCTCTGAGATATTGGAACACTGCTATCATGTCTCCCCTGGTCCTTCTCTTCATCAAGCTAGACATACCCAGCTCCTGCAGCCGTTCTTCATATGTCTTAGTCTCCAGTCCCCTAATCATCTTGGTTGCCCTTCTCTGCACCCTTTCCAGAGTCTCCACGTCTTTTCTACATCGTGGCGACCAAAACTGTATGCAGTATTCCAAGTGTGGCCTTACCAAGGCACCATACAGTGGCATTAACACTTCACGTGATCTAGATTCTATCCCTCTGTTTATGCAGCCTAGAACTGTGTTGGCTTTTTTGGCAGCTGCTGCACACTGCTGGCTCATATTTAAATGGTTGTCCACTAGGATTCCAAGATCCCTCTCACAGTTGCTACTATTGAGCAAGGTACCACCTATACTGTACTTGTGCATTTGGTTTTTCTTGCCTATATGTAGGACCTTACTTTTTTCACAATTGAATTTCATTTTATTAGATAGTGCCCAATGTTCAAGTTTGTCTAGATCCTTCTGTATCTTAAGCCTATCTTCTGGAGTGTTGGCTATTCCTGCCAGCTTGGTGTCGTCTGCAAATTTGATGAGTTCCCCATTTATCCCCTCATCCAAATCGTTGATGAAGATGTTAAAGAGTACTGGGCCTAAAACAGAGCCTTGGGGGACTCCACTGCATACTTCCTTCCATGTAGATGCAGTTCCATTGAGGACTACACGTTGAGTGCGGTTGGTCAGCCAGTTACGAATCCATTTGGTGGTGGTGCTGTCTAACCCACAATTTTCTACTTTATCTAATAGTAGGTTGTGGTCTACTTTATCAAATGCCTTACTGAAGTCCAGGTAAATTACATCAACAGCATTCCTCTGGTCCACTGATTTTGTCACTTTGTCAAAGAATGCAATTAGATTCGTCTGGCATGATCTGTTTTTGACAAACCCATGTTGGCTTTTGGCTATTATTTTGTTTGCTTCTAGGTGTTCACTTATTTGTTGTTTAATTATCTTTTCCAGAATCTTTCCTGGTATTGAGGTTAGGCTGATGGGTCTATAGTTTCCTGGATCTGTTTTTTTTCCTTTTTTGAAGATGGGAACCACATCAGCTCTTTTCCAGTCTTCTGGCAGTTCCCCGGTGCTCCAGGATCTCTGAAAGATATAGTTCAGTGGTTCTGAGATCTCGTCTGCCAGTTCCTTCAGAACCCTGGGGTGTAATCCATCCGGTCCTGGTGATTTGAACTCGTCCAGGGCAGACAGGTGCTCACTTACCATTTTCTTCCCTATTTCAACTTGTGTTCCTAATTTGATTTTTGTGGTGCTGTTTTTGATTGGTTGGACTGTTTTATCCCTTTGTGTAAAGACAGATGCAAAAAAAGAGTTAAATAGTTCTGCTTTCTCCCTGTTGCTTATCATCTTCTTGCCATTTTCTCCCAGCAGTGGACCAATTGTTTCCTTAACTTTTTTCTTATTTTTAACATGTTGGAAGAAGCTTTTTTTGTTATTTTTTACTTTTTTGGCAAGCCTTTCTTCATTGCGAGCCTTAGCTTTCCTCACTTCATCTTTACAGGCTCGGGCTATTTGCTGATATTTTGCCTTAGTTATGTCCCCCTTTTTCCACTTTTTATATTTACCCTTTTTGTCTTTCAATTTGTCAGAGAGTTCTTTATGCAGCCATGCTGATTTCTTTTGGGAGCTGTTATTTTTCTTCTTCATTGGTATTGCTCTGGACTGGGCTTTTATAATCTCATTTTTCAAAATTTCCCAAGCTTCTTGAGTTGTTTTCCCCTTGAGGATTCTCATCCATGGAATCCTTCCCAAGCTCTCTCTGAGTTTATTGAAATTAGCTCTCTTGAAGTCTAAGACTCTAGTTTGACTTTGTTCAACTACTTTTGTTTGCATAATGTTTAATTCCATTATTTCATGATTGCTTGCCCCCAAAGTTCCTGTAGCTTCTACACCTTCTATCATTTCCTCTCTGTTAGTGAGAATTAAGTCCAATATTGCTGATCCCCTTGTTCCCTTCTCTACCTTTTGGGAAACAAAGTTGTCTGTTAGGTTTGTTAGGAACCTGTTGGATCTTCCACTTGGTGCAGAGTTTGTTTCCCAATTGATGTCAGGGTAGTTAAAATCTCCCATTACTATTGTAGTGTGCTTCCTACATACCTTAGTTAGCTGGTTAGCAAAAAGTACATCCACTTCCTCTGCTTGGTTGGGTGGCCTGTAGTATAGACCTATGACAATATCATTCCCCCCCCAACCTTTAATATTGACCCAAATACATTCAAGATAGTTCTCATCATTGTTGTGCTCTATTTCTGTAGAGATGTAATTATTTCTTATATATAGTGCAACTCCACCTCCTCTTTTATTTGGTCTATTTCTTTTAAATAATTTAAATCCTTCTAGCTGTATGTTCCATTTGTGGGTTTCATCCCACCAAGTTTCTGTAATGGCAACAATATCGTATCTGCCCTCATTTACTTGAATTTCTAATTCACCCTGTTTATTCCTCATACTCTGTGCATTGGTGTATAGACATTTGAGTCCATTTTGATTGACCCTGTGTTTTCTGTCTACGAAACCTGTGTTATGCCTTTCTTTGCAAAATATCTTTGCAAAAAGACCACCAATAACCAAAACTGGATGTACAGTACATGGTTACTGTTATAGAAGCTAGCTAGATCTTCACAGATGTCAACACTTTAAAAAAATGCAGGTGTGTTTTGGTTCAAGAGGCGTATAGTGTTGTTAAGGACTGGGCACCTCACAACTACTTACCAGTGGTGGGTTGCAGACGGTATGCCCCAGTACGGGCATACCGGATCCTGCCCGAAGCACCGGATACCATTCCAGTAAGGTGTTCTGGAGGGCCCGCCCGCCCGCCCGCCCCAGCTCATTACCATGTTTTACTTACTATCAGCGGTTCCGTGCATGCGCATGGTGCGTGCAGCGCCTGCGCAACACTCCGCCGAGCAGCTGGGGCATCACAGAGGCTTGTGGAAACGCCATTTGCCACCAGAGCACATATGTGTGCCATGGATGTGTGGGCACGCATTGCACACATGCATGTGGGTGACGCCAGGCCCGTTCCAACCATACCAGTTGGAACAGAATCCAGAACCCACCACTGTTACTTACCCCCATCAGCTTATTCACCCATGGACCACTGTTGCACAGAAACATGAGTCAAGAGCAGCCACTGTTCAACACGATTTAGATCTACCAGAAATTACTCTTGAAATTAGAACAGAGCTACTGCAAAAAAAAAGAAACTGGGTCTAGAAAAGTCAATACCATCAAAAGCCATTGAGCTAGATCTCCCCTAGCCCTTTCCCAAAGAAAGTACTTAATCAAGGAACCAAGACTGATTTTGCCCCAAATCCAGACTGAATTCAAGTTGGAATAAGTGAAAATAATCAATTTCTTCCCAGAGAGGCTACATTGAACTGCTAAAGCAAAGATGGCTAACCTTCACCCACTGCCCATGTGCAGGCGCGGACCCCCTTTCCCATTTTGGCTTCCAGATTGCTGCAGGAGGTTTTCCAGACCCAAAACGGGGCACCGGGGGGTCCTCAGGCAGTGCCCCTGCACAGGTTGGTGCAGGAGGCCTTCCAGGCCCAAAAAGCATGCATGACAGACACCCGAAGACCAGCTGGCCAGCGGGTGGCACACACGCATGCGCAATGGAGCTGGGCTGGAGCAACGGCTGGCATACCTGCAGAGAGGGTTCTGTGTGCCATCTGTGGCACACTTGCTATAGGTTCGCCATCAGGGAGCTAGAGTCTTCTACTGTCTAATGACACAGCTCAAAAAGTCTACTGTTATAGTTCAGAAATAAGTATGTGTTGCTACCATCTACTTTGTAATTGCAGGAGTCAAGGAGGATGTTGTATGTACAGCAACCCTGATTTGTCCTGTTGTCTAAGTAGAAATGGCATCTCTCTCTCAAAGCCTGCCCCAGAGCAGCAGCGTTTGTCAGTTAACAAAAGATAATGTACATAGACCAGTGTGATCCTACTGAGTCACTTGACCTTGTGTCTTTATAATGAATGTTATTTTTCTCTTCCTAAAGTTTTCCCCACAGGGTCTGCTTGGTTTTAATCAACCAAACGTTGATCCATTTATTGTAACAGAAATTGACTGACCAGCTGGTCACTCAAGCCTGACATCATAGAGTGAGTGAGAGTGAGTGGCCCAGTCACCCATTCTGCTTTCCTGCCTAAGGTGGGATTAGAACTCAGAATCCCCAGGTTTTATTGTGAATATAGATTAAAGCTGAGAAATCAGATAGCTATAAATGTGTTTATATCAGCGGAAAGTTTGAGTAGTTTGGAGAACCGGCAAATGCCACCTCTGGTTGGCCCCGCCCTCTGGCCGCTGCCATTCCCTGTCCTATATTCCCTTGGTTTTTTAGCTCAGTTGATTTGCATGGCAGAGTGGATTGCTGCACCTCAACTGAGCCAAACAACAACTCAGCTCACCAGCACTGACACCAAGGGTAGTCTTTGAGTGCTGCACCAGTGGTGGGTTCGGACCACTGGTTCGGCCAAACTGGTAGTGGTTTGGCGGCCTGGGTCGCTGAAACTGTCAGTGACCCAGGCCTGCCACGGCCCTGAACCGGTTCTTGTTTTTTGCTTTTTTATTTTTATTTTTATTGTACTGTGCATGTGCACACAGTGCACTCATGAGCAAACTGGCAGTAGTGACTGCCGGAACCCATCCCTGTGCTGCACGGATGCACAAAGCGCTCTCTCATAGAACCGGTAGGGAAAGATTTGGAATCCCACCACTGGGCAGTACATGGCAGCCATGTTGAGTGAGATGGGCATTCAGCTTTGCAAGTGTTGCATCTCTATTAATACGTTTGCACTGAGGGTCAATCAATTATGAAGTCAGACTTGTACTTTCACTGTTGACATATAAGGCCTTAAAGTACTTGTGATCAGAACAGTCAACAATACTTACCTTTGCTAAGCACTAAAGTCAAAGTGGTGAGAAGGATTTGTAGGAGGTTGAAAACACTTACATTCCAGAATGTTCTCTCCTCCATAATCCTGAGGTAGCCAGTAGTTTATCTTTATGTTATTGAAGATCAATGTCCAGACAGAGCTTTTTTGTGTTGACACTGGCTGTATGAGTGATGTGTTTTTTTCTTTCTGCCCATCCCCACTTTTTAAATTAAAATTTTCCAGTGTTTTAATTTATATTTCTACACTTACATGTATTATTTTTAATTATGGCCCACTTGGAGCTGATAATAATGACTAATAATTATGCATGAAAATCTACACATATTATTCTTTCCTGACTGTTCATTCTCAAGAAGCCCAGCATGCTTCTTATATCAACATGCATCTTGTGCAATATATATATATTGCATGTAATACTTCCCTGGTTCGAATCCCAGTAAGGATATGGCTAGCTGATGAGAGCTAAATAGCTTGAAATAGATCTATACTAGTCTCCCTTGTTTATTTACTTATTTATTTATCAGCACAAACGTAAACACAAATGGAAACAAAAGGCAACAAAACAAATAGCTTTCTATCTGCATGGTCTCTTGTGATGAGCTGCTTCTTCCCTTAATTGGGGCTTACCAGGGTATTGTGACACAAGTATACAGAGAGAGAGAGAGAGAGAGAGAGAGAAAGAGAAAGAGAAAGAGAAAAAGAAAGAGAGAAAGTGTGTGTCTTTATGGATTAGCCCTTGGGCCATATCAAAGTGCAAGGTTTCAGAAACAAATTATTACTAAAATATGATAAAAGCAATTTAAAACGAAATTTGATAAAATGCAATTTAAAATGGAATTAGAATAAAATACGTGTCAGCTCCAGCGATCCCACAAGCCTGGAGCTGCCATTTGGGTGGGGGAAGCTGTGGGAGCTGCCAGGAATCATGCTTACCAACTGGAGATCTCCCTCCTCCACAAGCAATCCAGCTGAGAACTCTCCATAACTCTCCATGATTGACTACCAGGTGGTTTCCAGTGAAAACACTCCATAACTGAGAACAATCCATGACTGATTGCCGGGTGGTTTTCACTCTGGGTCATGAGGTGATGGGTGTGGGTGATGCATGGGTGGGTGGGGTTTAGCATAAATACCAAATAAAGTTTTAAAGGTGGTGGGGAGTACCAGATGTGAGCTCTGACAATTTATTCATTGCCTTAGTGCTTTATTGGTCAGTTTGTGCTGCATCTGCTCGAGTTGCCACAATCTTTCCCGGTAACATTGATAAGCACCCACCTTTATCTCCCTTGAAACGCTGCCAGAGACCTATTTACCAATTAGTTTTGCAAGGCAAAATTCAGCAGTCAAACAGAGCTTAAACCGACCACTAATTGTTTCCTGCAAACCTCACATCCATTTGCTCCTCTTTTATGTCTTACTAGCTGTACCCGGTCACGCGTTGCTGTGGCCCAGTCTGGTTAAATGGCCAACCAATCTGTGTGTAGATGTACACCTGCACACACAAACACATGCACACAACCACTGTATAACCTCCAACCTACCTACCTACTGTATTTCCCCCTCTCTCCCTCTACCTACCTACTGTATTTTTCACTCTCTATCTCTATCCCTCTACCTACCAATCTACCTACTGTATTTCTCCCTCTCTCTATCCCTCTACTTACCTACCTACCTACCTACCTACCTACCTACCTACCTACCTACCTACCTACCTACCATGCAGCCTCCTGGGACCAAAAATGGGCCACCTAGGAGTGTGTCACCCCCCCCATGCCTAGTTTTGGGCTTAGTAGGCGTCCATACAGCCTCCTGGGACCACAAATGGGCCATCTGGGAGTGTGTCACCCCCCACCCCCCATGCCTAGTTTTCGGCCTAGTAGGCCTCCATGCAGTGTGGGAACATTGGAAGCTTGTTCGATTGCTGAGGAAATGACTGTTGGAAATGTGAGGGGGGGTGCGTGACGCATCATAAGAAGCAGCCAGATGGGAGGAGCTACAGGGAGGTGAAAACCTCACAAGTGGGTACATTTTACGTTTGTGTAGCATGTACATGGCACACATGTGCCAGCTACAAAAAGTGTATGTATTATATCATTGGAAGTCCTTGGGAACATTGTGTGAAAATGTGGTGTCGATCGGTCCAGTACTTTCTGAGATTAGTGGCTTTGCACAAACTGTTTTACATTTTTATTTATATAGATGAGAGGGGCCAATCACTTCCAAGCCTTATTCCTGAGTCACCCCTTTTTTCTTAATTGTTCTTGCCTTCTTGCAGCTCTGCACATGCACAAACTTCATTCATTCATTCATTCATTCTTTCATTCATTCATTATTTACCCTGTCTTTATTGTTTTTGCAAATAACTCAAAATCGCAAATATATCCAACACATTGTCCTCCTCCTATTTTCCCCACAACAACCCTATGAGGTGGGTTGGGCAGAGGGATAATTAACTTTTTTTTTTGCTTTGCATTTCAGGTATGATAGTTTTGCCACTGATTAAGAAATGTAATTTAAGGCACAGGCATAACAGATCTTGAGAACACCTCCATCCAAACATCTGTTTTCTTACAATTTACTGTCCAGCTGGCAAAGGCAACTAGACAAGCCCAGCTTTAAGGTGTTGCCAGCAGGTGCGGTGTCCACCTGGATGCATGCTTCGAATCCCATTTGCTTCATTGCATACAGATTTATGTGTCACCCTGATGTTCTTTTTTGCTTCTGAAAGCTGCCAGATGGTGCATCTGCTGACATGACAACGGTGAGTGGCAGAGTGAACATTTTAAGTCCTTTTTTTTTGCCTATTGGAGGAGGAACAAAGTAGGGTTTTTACCTGATACATTTTTGCATTTCAGAATGCAGCTGTTTCCAGTCCTGCTTTTTTTCTAAAAAGAGCCCAAAACCACAGCTTTGAAAATTAATTATTTTGCTCTGAAGTTTAGAGCTGCTCTGGGTCTGAAAATGGAAGCTGGAGACCATAGTATTCTGGGTGGACCACCCTGTCCTAGTGCATTGTCCATCTAGGACAGAGATGTCAAACTCAAGGCCTGTGGGCTGCATCCGACCAACGTTGTAGTTGGATCTGGCCCATGGGGCTGTCCTGGGAAATGTAAGGGGCCAGCCTGCATTGCTTTGGCCCAGTCTACCCACATCACTCTGACCCAGTCTACCCAATGAGAAGAGAAAACATGTCAGCAGTTTAGGAAGTGGCTGTTGGGGCCCACTAGTGGCCAGCGGAGCTGGCAGCATAGTTGGACAATAAGAAGGTTGGGGAGAAGCGTGGGCCAGTCCTGGAGGCTGGGGAAGGCTCAGACGAGGGCTCTGTGTCAGAGGCAGAGACAAGGCCGAGGCTGTCTGGCAATGATCAGGTGCCTAGGGAGCTAGACAGCAGTGAGGCAGAGGAACAGTTAGAGCCTGTTCCCAGTGTGTGCATGCAGAGAGCTGCCAGAAGAAAGAACAACTCAGAAAGCAGGGTAGACTTGGAAGTAGAGTCACAGGTGGAAGGTGATTGGCCCCTCCCATAGGAAATAAAAGGGGAGTGAAAAGGGAGTGGGCTTTGAAGGAAACAATTCATTCATTTGTTCATTAGATTCATTTCAGGAGTGTGAAGATCGGTCCATGAATATCAGCGACTCTGTGCCTAGTCTTTCCTTGAACAGCACCTCATTTGGAACATATTTCAAGTCCCTTCGGGGAGAGGGGGCGGTCTAGAAGTCCAATAGATAATAAATAATAATAATATTTACATGGCAGCTTTCCAAGAAAGATAAGGTCTGTAGTCATAAATATTCCTTTGAAAGACTGTTTGCCAGGCCTTACTGAATGTGAATGAGAGGAATTCACATTCGTTTAATAAAAGGGTTTTTATCGGGACCAGGACTCTGCCTCGTGCTTTTTGGGAAATCCTAGGTCAGAACAGTGGTATCAAGCTGGCCACACCCACCCAGTCAGCCATGCCCCATGAGGTCAACCACAGCCCTGATGTCTCCCTCAATTAAATTGAGTTTCCCACCCCTGATCTAGGAGATAATGCAATATGGTCCACATGGGACCATATCGGCAAGCTACTAGTGTAGTTTATTACTGCTGCAATTACAAAGGAAAGAACACTGAATAATATTATCTTCTTGTTGCTATTAATTTCCAACGTCCCAAAGAATGATCAGACTCGTCTCAAAGAAAATGTTGTCACTGTGCCATTCTTGGAAGGAGATTTCTGACATCCCCCCCCCCATAGTGAAGAACTGGGGGGGACGGGACCATATCCCAAATGGATGGAGAATATTGAGAGTCCATTTTGTCCACAACCCTGAATTACAAATCTGTTGAATGGCCTCTCGTAAGCCAATACATTTACAATCCATTAGCAGAGATTTCTCCTACTCTGTTTCTTTTGCAATTCATTTGCATGTGGCAATTCTATTAGCTTTAAGATTCCCTCCAAGTTATAAATTTTACATTTATAATTAAAAGCGAGGCACTGGATCCATGCTTTTCTAGCAAAGGCTGCTCAACCAAAAGGGGGGGAAAAACCCATCCCTTTTGGATGACATCTTATTCATCGAAGAACTGGGGAAACAGTTTATTCACCTCATAATCAAATGTGCAGGCAAATTAATATTATCGTGTAGGACACTTTTCTCCCCCTTTTTCCCAGATATTTAATTAAGCTAATTTAGTGCATGAGGTGAGACAGTAGTTTCCACATTACTCCCACACCACCACCACCACAGAAAGTAATGAGCGTATCTTTCTTTGGTGACAGCCCTCTGTGGGGAATCTGTGCCAGAAACATGGTTTAGGTTATTCATTAATATATGAGGAAATCTCAGCTTACAAAAAAAAATTCCTCAGTCATTCACAGCGGGCTGACCCTTAAAGGAGATTTTTAAAAGTATGAGTCTTAAATATTTTCAGCTTGCTCCAGGTGATACAATTGAAGAAGGCAAGGTGGTATAAACCTGTTTGAAGCAGTCAAGAGGGAATTGAAGGAGGAAGTGAATCAGCTGTTGAATCATTGTGCTTCATTACATGCCTACTGGTCTCACAGTATAACAGAGTTGGAAAGGACCTTGGAGGTCTTCTAGTCCAACCCCCTGCTTGAGCAGAATTCACTATACCATGGGGGTCAAACTCACTGCATCATGTTGCCGTCACGTGACGTTTCGTGACATATTTCTATTCTATTCTGCTTCTATTCTATTCTGTTCTGTTGTTCTGTTCTGTTCTATTCAACGCTGCTTCTATTCTATTCTGCTTCTATTCTGCTTCTATTCCATTCTATTCAATGCTGCTTCTATTCTATTCTATTCGATTCTGCTTTTATTCCATTCTATACAATGCTGCTTCTGTTCTATTCTATTCTGCTTCTATTCCATTCTGTTCTGTTCTATTCTATTCTATTCTATTGTTAAATGAATACCACCTTACTGTCCTTCTGAAACAGACACATAAAGAGCTGGAGTGAGGAAGGAGGCGGTTGTTTTTGCATAACACTTGGAAGAAAATGAAATCAGACTTCTTCCTAAATCATAAGCTTTTGGCACCCTCTTCAAGATGCTGCTAAAAGAATTTTAAAGTCCATTAAGCCAGCAATTAGCTGCCTCCGATGGTCACCTTGGCCTTGTGGTGAACTCCAACTGTTTAGTCATAGTAGCCCTGGGGAAGGGACAGCAAAAGAAGTCATAATATATATTGTAGACCAAGTTGTGCTTTCTTAAAGGAGACTTTCAAGATAGCCCAACATTGACCGATCATTTGCAGGTAAGAACAAGGTGTGCAAAGAAGAGCAGCAAAGATGATAAAGGTGCTGAAAGCCCACCCCCCAAAAAGAGGGTGAAAATGATGTACTCTCCATAACTGTTCTGACCCAGGTGTCACAAAATCACAAAGCAGACTCCTTGTCCTGACAAAACCCCTTTTTATTAGGCTAATGTGAATTCCTCTCATTCACATCCAGCAAAGTCCCAGCAAACACTCTTTCAAGGGTGAATTTACAACCACAGACCTTATCAATACTTGGCAAGGAGTCTGAGAGTCACAAACAAATCAAAACACTAATTAATCAAACTAATTGTCTCCCGCAAACTCCACTCCCCTTTCATTCCCCTTTATTCCCTATGGAAGGGATCATTCACCGTCCACCTGCGTCTTTACTCCCGAGTCGGCCCTTGTTCCTTAACTGTTCCCTTCTCCTGGCAGCTCTGTGCATATGCACCTCAGGAACAGGCTCCAGCTGTTCTTCCATCCCACTGATCTCTGACTCTGAAGGCAGCTGATAACTGTCGGGCGGCCCTGGCCCCATCTCTACCTCTGATGCAGAGCCCTCATCAGAGCCTTCCTCAGACTCCAGGACTGGCCCATGTTCCTTCCCAATCTCCTCACTGTCTAAGTCTGCCACCAGCTCCACTGGCTACTGGCAGGCCACAACAAAATCACCAAAGGGCAGGGCAAGAAGTAATGGTTAGAAGCTTGTAATAGAGCAGGGGTGTCAAACTGGCAGCCTGCAGGCCGGATGCATCATGCACAGGCCTTGAAGTAAGAAGAAATTTTCCAACAGTGAATGATCCCTTCCATAGGGAATAAAGGGGAACGAAAGGGAAGTGGAGTTTGCGGGAGACAATTAGTTTGATTTAATTAAGGAATGGAATAGCTTGCCTCCTGAAGTTGCTGGTTGTCTCTCATTGGAGGTTTTCAAAAATAGACTGGACAACCATTTGATTGGGATGGTATAAGGGCTCCTCCCTTGGGAGGAGGAGAAGAAGGAGAAGGAAAAGCTGAAGGAGAAGCAGAAGGAGAAGGCAACCCCCCCCCCCAAGTATACACCTATTACCTACAGACAATATTTGACCTAATTTTTAAATAAATATATTACCTTGATCACATAGCTATTCATCAGTCTTTCCCTTGCATTAGTAGACTGCCAGTTGATAAATGGCATGTGAGCACATATCTGTAAACCAAGGTTATAAATCCAGAATAACTCCATCTTTCTAGCTTCCCCTGAAGAGTTTATTTACAATTGCATACTTATAAGTCATCAAATGAAAAATGATAATTTGTAAATACTACTCCATGCTGCATTTTTAATTAGAGGGACTCTTGCACTGATAGAAGCAGAGGTGTATCCAGAGTGTGGAATTGGAATCGGAATTCAGATAAGCAGCCATGGCCTATCCAGCTAAGAGAATCAATAGGTAGAAAATGGAATGATTCCTAGAGCCTTTGTTGTTGTTAATTGCAAAGTCGTTTCCAACCCATCACAACCCCATGGACAACATTCCTCCAGGCTTTCCTGTCCTCTACCATCCTCTGAAGTCCATTTAAGCTCACACCTACTGCTTTGGTGACTCCATCCAGCAACCTCATTGTCTGTCGTTCCCTTCTTCTTTTGCCCTCAGTCTTTCCCCGCATTAGGCTCTTCTCCAGTGAGTTCTTCCTTCTCATTACGTGGCCAAAGTATTTGAGTTTCATCTTCAGGATCTGGCCTTCTAAAGAGCAGTCAGGATTGATCTCCTCTAGGACTGACCAGTTTGATTGCCTTGCAGTCCAAGGGACCCACCAGAGTCTTCTTGAGAACCATAGTTTAATGTCAGAATATTACAGCCAGGTTAATAGAAATACAATGTCCCTCCCCAGAGTTGGAAGAACTGCAACTAAGTGGACCTGCTCAGTTTACTATCAGATCCTCAGTGCTTATGGGCTTTGGGTTCCTTTCTTATGGACTCTTCATCCTATGGATACCTCCACACTGAGGCTGCCCTTTGCTGTTTTCCATACTGACACATGAACTGGTTGGTCAGCCCAGTGCTTTGTAGCCCATACCACAACCACCATCATGATGAAGATACTCTTGGCAAAACCAATTGAACTAAAATGTGGCTTAAAGAAAGTTTTACATCGGCATTAACCAAGTGATAATTACAAAGGCAACTTGCTTCAGTGCTTAAAACACAGAGAAAGATTTAGCATGATTAAAAGTTAAATGCAGCAAACAATCCGGAATCTCATTTTTACTTATTAGATTTTTTTTTTAAAGCCATTATGGAGAGCAGCTCGTTTAACAGCTATTAGCTTTGATAGCTAGTTGGTGCAGAAGCCTGTATGAGTATCTTGACCCAAATCTTCCTCTCAGCATGTGAAATGTATTTGTAAAGTAGCTTAACGTGGCAGCCAATATTACATATCAAAGCCTATTCACTTAAAATATTGTCATATATTATCAACTAATGCCATGAAAAATTAGCTACAGAGCTTCACCGTATCAAGGATCATGGGAAGCAGAATAGATCAATGTCTTCTCTGTGCTTAGCAGGTTCTGGAATGTTGGCATACTTGGGGAAGATTTTCATTTGGAGCACAGTACCCTTAATGGAAGTGGTACTCAGAGGCTAAGACACTGAGCTGGTCAATCAGAAGGTCGGCAGTCCAACCGTTCAAATCCCTAGTGCCGCGTAATGGAGTGAGCTTCCATTACTTGTCCCAGCTTCTGCCAGCCTAGCAGTTCGAAAGCATGTAAAAATGCAAGTAGAAAAATAGGAACCACCTTTGGTGGGAAGGTAACAGCATTCCATGCACCTTTGGCATTTAGTCATGCCGGCCACATGACCACAGAGACATCTTCGGGAATGAGCACCGCCCCCTAGAATCGGGAACGACTAGCACACATGTGCGAGGGGAACCTTTACCTTTATCTTATTGTATTTTGTTTTAAACTGCCTTATGAGGATATTCAAGTAAAATAAAATCATACTGATCATCACTGTACTTACCTCTAGCAAAAGAAATCAGTGCACAAAATTCACTTTTCACATCAAGAATTACAGACCTGGAAATGCGCTCACGTTTAATCAGGATACTTCACCAATCTGCTCTAGCTTTTACTTCTTTCTACTGTTGCAGATAAAATCCATTCTCAGACGAATGGACAAAATGGTATCTGATCTGCAACATCCTTCCCAAATCTGGTACTGGGTGGGGATAGACATTTCACTGTGCACATATTTTGAATAAACCACTCCAAAGAACCTGAAGTCAGGACAAGAAGCAATAGGTGGAAATTAATCAAGGAGAGGTCCAGCCTAGAAATAAGGAGAAATTTCCTGGCAGAACAATCAATCAAGATGGCCTTCAAGAGTTGTGGGTGCTCCATCATTGGAAGTTTTTAAGAAGCGATTGAATAGCCATTTGTCTGGAATTGCATAGAGTCTCCTGCTTGAGCAGGATGGACTCAAGACCACCAAGATCCCTTCCAATGTTATTACTCTCTTATTCTTTTTTTCTAAATAGTTTTTATTGAACATTTAGAAGTTTAAAAAAGAACAGAAACAAAAGAAAAATACAAATACACAACAGATAAAACCACAAACAACATAACAATATAATATACTTTTACAACTTTCGGCATCAGCATATATATTCCGCTTTTGTGATTTACCACTCAATTATTGCTTTCTCGTAGTTTTTAACAATTCTATTGAAAATGTGATAATTATATTAGAATAGTATATATTCAAATTTTACATTTTTCTTCATAGTATAATGGATAATTTTCAAAACTTTTATTTCTTTGTTTTAGCTTCTATTCTCTAGCCACTAGCACAGTCTACTCCAAGTTTTATAGTAGTCCAATTCTTCTCTTTCTTTTAATTCCATGATCATCCTGTCCATTTCAGCACGTTCAAATATCTTCCTAATTACCATATCATCTGGGGGGATAGCTTTTGACTCCAATTTTGCACAAAGGCAAATCTTAGCAGTGGTTAGAACGTGTAATGTTATGTATTGATACTTCTTATCCATCTCTGGGTCTAGCATTCCTAATAGATATAACATATAGACATATGTGGTACTCTTGTGCAACCCATAGCACTGGGGTGTCAAACTGGCATTGACATGTCGTTGTCACATGACGTATTGCGACTTTTTCCCCCTTTGCTAAACCGAGGGCATGCATGGCCAGTGCATGACACATTTGGCCCATGGGTTGTAAGTACCTCTGCCATAGCATGATTGTGTCTGCACCACCAATACTTCTATTGGCACATTAGTGAAGCAAGAGGACTGGGTGTACACCCATGTGCAATCAGCTGGGGACAGCTTTCAAAGCAGCCACACGAATCTTACAAAAGCTTCCGCTACTTTCATTGTTCAGAGGTGAGTGCTTGGCTAATACTATGTTTCCCCAAAAACAAGACAGGGTCTTATTTTCTTTTGACCCCCAAAATAAGCACTTGATCTTATTTTCGGGGAGGTCTTATTATTTTTGAGGTGCAGGAGGAGGTGAGCGTGGTCACCTCATGGCTGCTGCTGTGTCGCAATATTTTTGAGGAGGGCTTATTTTGGGGGGAGGACTTATTTTAGTGCTTGCTCTCAAAAGCCTGATTGGGCTTCTTATCCATGGAGGTCTTATTTTTGGGGAAACAGGGTAGCAGTTGTGAAAACGGAGATACTGAATTGAATTGCTCAATGTTGACTACAACACTGAAACATCCGGGTCGCTATATTCTATACTATAGAATTCTATTTTAGGTTCCCTCACCACAGGCAGGTTCTAACTCTCCTGCAGTAAAAGCTGCAAGGAAGGTCCCTCCGTACAAACGTCCTCTGAGGATGCTTACACGGGACACTAACCATAGAACTCCCATTGAGTGGAGATCCTTCATCCTTTTCATCTCTGTAGTCCCTGAGGGTACATTTGGGGAGGGCAAGGCTGAATGCAATCACAAACCTCCCGCTGGCCTGGGCAAGGAGGCAAGACAAGATGGATGGGTTGCCGGGGGGGGGGGAGGATACAGAGAGAGGGAGGTGAGAGGAGTTTAAAATGGCAATGATGATTTCCTGGGTGATTGATTAAGCTAATTAGCGTGAGTGTTTAAGTGGAGCGCAGAGGGAAGAGATGGCTGGTGGGGGTTGATGAAGACCATGTTTTAAAGGACAAGGATACTAGAAGAATTTTACTGTCTTCCTTATTCTCCTTTTTTGTGGCCATTATGTTCCTTTACCATTCAACATCCATCCAGATGAAGCTGGAGGAGAGGATGACTTGCTGGTGGTGGAAAAAAAGAAATTATAGGATCTATTACTACAGGCTCCAGCCCCCCATCCCATCCTCAATGTCACCTTGGGTGCCCTAATTACTAAGTTCTGTGCCTTCTTTATCACCCTGTTCCCAGGCCCTGCCAGTCATTTGTCCTCTTTCCCGGGTCATTGATGACAGATTTTTTTTGGACCTTGGGGCTGTTCTGAGATGCCTACAGAATTAAAAGAAACACATTAACATCCGGGATATACAAGGATGACTTAAGTTTGCTTTGACCTGTCCTGCCTTCCTAGAATTCTGAGGATCTGGTGGCAGGACAAGGTGCCAGAGACAGAGGTCCTCTCCAGAGCAGGACTGCCCTCAATTCACACCCTGCTGATGAATACCCAGACATGCTGGGCAGGCCATGTTGCAAGAATGCCAGACCATCACATCCACAAACAGCTTCACTATGATGTGCTGTCTCAAGGAAAGGGATCGCAAGGGGAACAAAGGAAGTGATACAAAGACACTGTCAGGCCTGCAGCCATCTTTCCTTTTGGATCTTTGGCCTGCCACACTTTCTATTATTCTACTATGCATTTTCTATTGTGGGAAAATGGGAGGGGGGATTGTAAGAGTGAGATGCTATGTAGCCATAACAAAATTCTTTCTAGAAAGCCAAGGTCATCCTTTGTCTCTGCACCTGACCAGAATTGGATGGGTAGAACTGCCAGCATGGCAGTGGAAGATTGGACCATGTGATGGATTTGTGGGTGTGGGGGCAAGATCTTGAACTTTCAACTGGGTGGGGAAAAACAGGAAGCTTTCAGATTCTTGTTTTCCCAGATGTGCCAACTTGGCTCTCTTAATAAATTGGAACATTGAGCAATACTTTCCCTCAGACTTTGAATTAATTTTGGATGCTATTTCGAACCCTGACAGATACATTGAAAGCCTCCTTCAAGTCCCTGGTTATTGACACCACCTCCTGAGAAACCCTGGCACAAGATTGATGGGCACGGCACATGCTGATCCAACAAGGCTGGCAGACATCAGAGGACAGAAGAACAACCATAGCACAAGAGAAGTGAGCACAAATGCCAGAGCTGCAAATGCTGCAACAATGGTGCCCACACATGTCTGCCCAACATGTGGCAGAACATTTTGTGCCCGTATAGGCCTTACCAGCCACCTATAGACACATTGTGGACAGCCCACAACCTGTTAGATGTCAAGATCCTCTTCGAACATGATGGACGAACACCATCAAGCTTGCATTACCCATAAAAGATGCAGACAAGGTGAAGACAACATCACTGGGGCAAAGCAGAAAAAATGTATTTATATTTATCTTTAATCAGAGTTGGATTTGATAACTTTTCAAACAAAGGATGTCTTTCAGCAGCAGCTTCTGTAAGCTCATGAAATTCTTGCAATCAGAATTTAATAGAGGTTCATGGAGGTCTCCAGATTGTCCAAATAAAATCACAAATTGGCTGGATGATTTTAGCTTGGGCTTTTCCTCTTGACATACCGTATTTTTTGGAGTATAAGATACACCTTTAGCCCACCAAAAAGAGGGTGGAAATTTGGGTGCATCTTATACACCGAATGTAGCCCCACCCACCCCCACCAGAGGCCAAAAAACACAAGGCATGGAGGCAATGATGGTCTGTGGCAATCCCTGTAGCCAGCTGATTGGGGGTTTTCTGGCAGTCCGATCCATCTGCCAATCAGCTGTGCTGAATTGGGCTGCAATAAGTGCTGAAGCTGACCTGGCTGGTCAGAGTTTGCATCAGCAATCACATTCAGAAAGCACAGAAACTGATTCATCACAATTCAAAATAATAATAACAATAATAATAATAACAACAACGACAACATTACCAAAAGCAGGTTTTCCAAGGTAGCAGTAAATACAAGCAAAACACAAGCAGTTTCACTTTCATTTCTTGGCTAAGCCAGGCTCCTTCCTGTCTCCTTGTTGCTCACACAGCAAATTTCAGAGTCCAAATAGCCCTCATTGGCTGACTTAGTTGCTATGCCTATTCATTGGCTGACTTTGTCAGGTGTTACCGTGTGTCACCTGAATACCATGGATGCTGGCAGAATTTTTTTTAAATTATTTTCTTCCCCCCAAACTAAGGTGTGTGTTATACTCTGGAGCATCTTATACTCTGAAAAATACAGTAACTCAGTCTTCATCTACAACTGAAGCATCAAACACACAGTCAACACAATTGACTATTAATGAATTAAAAATTATTTAAACTTCTCAGCAAATATTTAAAAATAAATTTAAAAATAAAATTATTATTATTATTATTATTATTATTAAATAAGGAAGTTATAAGGTGGAGTTGCTTCCGCTGAATTCCATTCCCTACATTTTCTCCTTCTGCTGCAGAAAGAACTGTGCAGAACCCTTGCACTCTTGCTCCTCTCTGTGGGAGCTCACCTTTGTAGCCAGAAACAATGGATAACTTTTACTGACCAGTCGTTCAATCCAAACTTTTTTTTATTATTATGTAGGAAGTTAGCCCCCATCCCTCTCCTAGGAAAATGAGATGTTTTAGAAAATATTAAAAGGGCAGAATATTTCCCCTAAAAGGGAGGCAGAAACTCACCCGCTCATCCTTTATTGATGGACCATTAAGGCCTGAGCCAGTCTATTCTACCTAATAAAGATCTACCTCGTTCAGGCAGAGCCAGAGTAGGAATTGCCTAAAGCCCTTTCATTATATCATCACCCAGCAAGAGTCAACCAAGCCTGGGACTCAAAAGACAACCTATGAAGTTATCCCTGCACGGTCCATGTTAGCCTGACAACCAGTCAGAATATACCTCAAATTCAAAAGCCCAGAGAGGGCATAAAACCCAGGCACTCTCAGCATCTCTTCCCTTTTTTGCCCAGGATCTCAAACTATCTGGCCCTGCCCACCATTAAACCATCTTTCCAATCAGCCTCCTTGTTTCCAGTGTCTTTCTTCCCACTTGGAACTGAACTCAGGTGGACATGTCTTCCAACACTTATTATTAAGAAGCTCTTCTCCCAACAGGGGTGGCATTAAAGGCATCGTATTTAGATTGCTCATAATTAAATTGGAACTTAGAATCTCAACACTTCAGTGTTCTAATTCCACTGAATTGGAATTCTGAATTGTTGGTAGGATGGGAGAAGATTAAGCAAGGTTAACAATGCAAAGAGCAAGCACTAAAGGGAATAACAAATAGAATAGCTGGCTGACTGAGAAAGAGGGAAAGAGTCAAAATGGAAGACACTTTGAATGAACCCAGACAATCAATCATTGGAAGGATACTCATTTCTCATCCTCAGACTTTTAACAAACATGGTCTTCTTTGAAATTATCTCCTTGAGGATTGGAAAGTTTTGCAATTTACCATTTCAATCTTAAAAGGAGGTGTTTTGGGGGCCACATCATCTGAATTCTACAAATAAGACAGTCGCAAAGCAGGCTACCTCAAAACTCTCCAAACTCTTAGAATTTAGCAAAGTGCCTGCAATGAAACAAAAAAAAAAAAACCCTGCTTTTTATCTCTCTTTAAAAATTAAAACCTTTACAAGGCAACTGATAGCTGTTGGCAAGAGTGCACCACCATCAGCAGGCTAACAAATTCAGCATGTGAGCCCAGAGGACTTGGTGCAGTAAGTGTACAGACAACAGGAAAGTTTTATACCTCCAAGACATCAAAATAAATTTCTTGTTTCTCTTCTGGGCTTTCTCTTTTATTAGAATCCAGGTAAAAATAAAATATTTCTGCATATGTGTCCCCTGAAGCTGAGGCCATACGTCAGGTTTTGTTCCCCCCTATGACCTAGAGCAGTTATGAATGCACACAGTAGCAACTGAGAAGAAGACGTGAGGCCTAGTTCCTTGTTCCTCTCACAATTTTTAAAAAATTGCCTTCTGGCACGAAATATTTTATTTATTTTTATTTTATTTTATTAAATTTATACCCCGCCCTTCTCCTTGTTAGGACCCAATATTGCATCTTCACTACAAGTCAATGGAACACTGCAATGTCCATGAACAAATGTTTATTGATACTAATAGAGAGAACAACCACATTTATTTGTGCCAGGCTATGCAAAACAACAACAACAACAACAGCAGCCCTTGCTGAATCCATTAGAGTAGATTTTATGCTAAGGAACAACCTGACCTACTCCCAGGCCTGTGAACATCCACAGTATCTTTCTGTTGTAGTTATGGAATTGCATTGTAAACTCCGGATTGTTTGACCATGTGTATGACATCAGAGGGATGTGATGGCTCAGTGGCTAAGATGCTGAGCTTGTCGAACAGAAAGGTTGGCAGTCCGGGAGTTTGAATCCCTAGTGCCGCGTAATGGAGTGAGCTCCCGTTACTTGTCCTAGATTCTGTCAACCTAGCAGTTCAAAAGCATGTAAAAATGCAAGTAGAGAAATAGGGACCACCTTTGGTGGGAAGGTAACAGCGTTCCATGTGCCTTCAGCGCTTAGTCATGCTGGCCACATGACCACAGAGACGTCTTTGGGCAGCTTTGGCTCTTTGGCTTTGAAATGGAGATGAGCACCGCTCCCTAGAGTCGGGAACAACTAGCACAGGGGTCTGCAAAGTTGGCTCTTTTAAGACTGGTGGACGTCAACTCCCAGAAGTCCCCAGCCAGCCAAGCTGGCTGGGGACTTCTGGGAGTTGACGTCCACCAGTCTTAAAAGAGCCAACTTTGCAGACCCCTGAACTAGCACATATGTTTGAGGGGAACCTTTATCTTTATCTATACCTAATAAGAATAGTTCTGGATTTAGATCTGTTTGTTGTGTTATCATCTCTTCTAGCCACCCTTTTATCTTTGCCCAATATCTTTTTGCCAATGGACAGGTCCACCACTTTTACATTTTATGGCATCACAAAACATATACGAAAGGGTGGGGCACTCATCACTTTACTTTTTTGTTCAGCAAGATTCTGTCTGAAAGCGAACAACAATAAAGAAAGTACTCAGAAGTACAGTAATTCTACATAGTGTTCTTGATTCTTTGGGCCTGACATTAAAGTTCAACCTGACAGCCCTCTTGGCTATTATTTATGGACCCCTTGCGTCTTAGATTTTGAGATCATACGAACTGTCATAAGGGCAGCAATGACAGGACTGCCCCACCGATAAAATTGGATGCAAAATGACTCTCATAGAATTTGTTCGCTTGGAGTCATGTTTACTTCAGATGGGAAAGAAAATGGCCCCAGGTTACTAAAAGAACATTTTGGCATGTTCTGTTAAACCGACTGCCCTGTGACATAAACAACAGGTTCAGCTTTTGAAAGAACCAATTCTCCAGATTGGACACAGATCCTTCTGGAGAAAATCTATGTATGTGGTCCCTGAAAGTCAACATCAGCTTGATGGCACATACTCAAGCACCACCCAGACTTTCTTCTCTGGGCCAAAATGTTTACCTCCCTCACACACATACATGCACCATTTGTTTCTGAGCTATACAATTGAAAAGGAGCATATAAAATATATATTCACAGGCAATTGAGTTTATTTGTTTGTTTTAAAGAGCTTACATCAAGAAATACATTTTTTTAAATCTCTGTGGGGGGAAAATTACCTAACAAAGACCACTGGGGAAATTATTGTCATAAAAGGTTTTCTTTGAAAAATTTATGACAAGAAAGCAGAGTTATTAGGGGAAAGGGAGATGATAGATTAGAAGAGGGGGGGGGGAGAGATCCCAGTATGTTAAGGAAAGATGGATGCATAATTTTAAAAAAGAAATACTTTTTTTTAAAGCCTGCTGCATCACATCACTGCCAAATTAAAAGGACAGCCTGGCTTTTGAAGTTATTTTATTTTAAAAGATGTTCATCTTGTGCTGCAGGTATTTTTTTTTCTTTTGGATGTAAGAGAAACGATGGACTACAGCCAACAGCACTAGCAGCTTTCCCATTCTTTTTGATATGGTTAAAGCGCCTTTTGAAAGCAAAACTAAAGGCCTGGGACTGAGCCCCCTCAAGATCTTCCTTCAGGCAGGTTTTCAATTGTGAACATTCAACAGCAGTGTGTTGGGGGGGGGGGGAATGAATGGAGAAAAGAACAGCTAGTGCTGAATAAACGTGTTGATCAGTGCTGGGATTCAAACAAAAATTACTACCGGTTCTGTGGGCGTGGCTTGGTGGGTGTGTTGTGGCTATATGGCCATGGCTTTGTGGGCATGGCAAGGGAAGGATACTGCAAAATCCCCAGTCCCTCCCTACCCCACAAACCTACTTTCCAGCTGCCTTTTACTGTTCAGGGCAACAAAAGGAGATCAGTTGGGAGGCAGCGAGGGCGGGGCCAGCCTATTTGCCAGTTCTCCGAACTATTCGAAATTTCCACCACCGGTTCTCCAGAACCTGTCAGAACTGGCTGAATACCACCTCTGGCTGTTGATGATACAGTCCTTTTTCCCCCTCAATCTTCTGTCAAAACCGTTCAGCTGCATTCCCAAATTATACCATTAGATCTGGAAGATTCAGCTAATGTGTAACTAAAATTTAATGAGGATGGGGGGAAATGATATTTCTTCCTTCCCGCTGTAAGAAGAGCATTTGATATGGTAGAGGAGGAAGCAAAGAATAACTTTCTGTTTAGAGGTTTGTGAGCTATCGGAATGGCACTTCTGAAGAGTCAGCGAGAAGGCAGCAAGAAGGCAGCATGAAATGGAACGCCACGGCTAAGCACCTTTGGACAGATTAGGGATGTGCCTCCGTTTTGTAGACTACAAGTAGACAACCTATAAATAAATGCGTACAAAAGCCAAAAAGCTTGAAATGAGGTTCAGAAGGGGGTCAACCTAAAAAAAGGTTAAGAACCCTGATTTATATGCCCATATTCCTTCCAATGAACACGAGGTAGCTAAAATAGCTTTTCCTATATTCCTAGAAGTCTTTCTTACAACAGTCTGGCCGTGTTACCCCAAGTGAGGACTAGACACTTTAACCACTACATCAAACTGCACTTTGCTGTTTTCCATGCAATTATCAGGCAGAAGAACCAAGATAACATGCAGAATTACTTCTGAGTAATTGTTTTATTCTTGTTCACCTACAGAGCAGAGCAGAGCGGGATGGGATGGGATAGAATACAATAGAATACAATAGAATACAATAGAATACAATAGAATACAATAGAATACAATAGAATACAATAGAAAGGGAAGGTAAGGGACCTTGGTGGTCTTCTAGTCCAGCCCCCTGCTCAAGCAGGAGAACCTATACTATTTCAGATAAGTGGCTGTATAGTTTCTTCAGGGTCTGTCCAAAAGAGGGCTATTCCATCACTACTGTGAGTGGGAGGGGCAAGTATGGCGGGAGCCAAGGGCCATATCATGTAAGGGGAGGGCGCACCCACTGTCTTTGAGCAGTGGCGCGTTCCGGCTCCCATGGCTCTTCTTGCGACCCAGGGGGTTTAGGATCTCAGGGCCTGGGTCTTCGGCTGATGTAACGCCAGGTCCATGGTCAATAAAGCCCCCCTCATTCACGATCTGGTTTTGGAGGGGGGTGCAGACCTGGCGGGTATTATGGAGACCTGGTTGGGCCAAGAGGGGGGAGTGCCCCTCATTGAAATGTGCCCACCGGGTTACCGTGCATTTCACCAGCCAAGAGCCCAGGGTCGGGGTGGGGGGTGGCGGTGGTTATAAAGGAGAGTCTGGATCCAAGGGAGACCACTGTGCCGCAGATAGCCGGATGTGAGTCTCTCTGTGTGAAGTGGGGTCATGGGAGGCAGTTGGGCCTGCTGATTGTGTACCTGGCTCCCCGCTACGTATCAGCAGCCCTACCCGAGCTTCTCAATGTGATAGCCGAGGTGGCGGTTGGCACCCCCAGGCTGTTAGTCATGGGGGGTTTCAACCTGCCATCGATAGGGGAGACATCTGAGATGGCACGGGAGTTCATGGCCTCCATGACGTCCATGGACCTGACTCAGTTAATTCATGGCCCCACCCACATTGGAGGACACACACTGGATTTAGCTTTTGTCTCTGGCCAGTGGTTGAGTGATCTTGGTTTAGGGGAATTAGCCATCAAACCCCTGTCATGGTCAGATCACTCTCTCCTTCGGCTTGGCTTTCCAACCGTCACACCCCACTGCGGGGAGGCAGAGCTGGAATCAGTGAGATGGTTCCGCCCCAGGCGCCTGATGGACCCTGAGAAGTTCCAGATGGAGCTGGGGCCAATACCTGAGACCCTGACCCACGACTTGACTGAGGATCTGGTGGCTGCCTGGAATAGTGCGGCCACAGGGGCCCTGGACCAGGTCGTGCCTTTGCGGCCTCTCACCCAGTGCCGAACATCAGATGTACGCTGATGATACTCAGCTGTACATCTCTACCCTTGACCACCCCAACAATGCCGTGGAAGTGATGTCCCGGTGTCTGGAGGCCGTGCGAGTCTGGATGGGGAGAAACAGGCTCCGACTCAATCCATCCAAGACTGAGTGGCTGTGGCTTCCGGTGTCACGGTATAGCCAGTTGGTGCCATCTCTGGCTATTGGGGGTGAGTTATTGGCCCCCACAGAGAGGGCTCGCAACTTGGGCGTCCTCCTGGACTCTCGGCTGTCTCTAGAAGACCATATGACGGCCGTGGCCAGGGGGGCTTTCTATCAGGTTCGCCTGATATGCCAGTTGCGCCCCTTTCTGAATCGTGACGCTTTACGCACAGTCACTCAAGCCCTCGTCACTTCCCGCCTGGACTATTGTAACGCTCTCTACATGGGGCTTCCCTTGAGGTGCACCCGGAGGCTCCAGCTAGTTCAGAATGAGGCCGCGCGGGGGATTTTGGGAGCATCTAGACACTCTCATGTGACACCTCTCCTGCGTGAGCTGCACTGGCTGCCTGTGGCTTTCCAGGTGCACTTCAAGATATTAGTGACCATCTTTAAAGCGCTCCATGGCAAGGGACCTGGCTACTTGCAAGACCGCCTCCTGCTGCCAAATACCTCCAACCGACCAGTTCGCTCCCACAGAGAGGGCCTCCTCAGGGTGCCGTCGGCCAGGCAATGTCGGCTGGCGACCCCTAGGGGGAGAGCCTTCTCTGTGGCAGCTCCTGCCCTCTGGAATGACCTACCCCCTGAACTACGGACGATCACGGACCTACGCCTCTTCTGTCGGGCCCTGAAGACCCATTTATTTTGGCTGCCAGCCTGTCGTAGTTTTTAAATTGATTTTAGCAGGGGGTTTTAATTGGCAGGCCAATCCATTTAATATATCTTAACATATGATTTTAGCTTTTGTATTATCCATTCTTACTGTTGGCTGTACACCACCCTGAGTCCCGAAAGGGAGAAGGGCGGTATATAAATTCAATAAATCTAATCTAATCTAATCTTAAAAACCTTCAGTGATGGAGCACCCACGATTTCTGAAGGCAAGCTATTCCACTGGTTAATTGTCCTCACTGTTAGGAAGTTTCTCTTTAATTCCAGGCTGCTTCTCTCTTTGGCTAGTTTCCAATCATCGTTTCCTAATCCTCTTTGTTGCTCTTCTCTGCACTCTTTCTAGAGTCTCCATGTCTTTTTTACATCGTGGCGACCAAAACTGAATGCGGTATTCTAAGTGTGGCCTTACCAAGGCATTATAAAGTGGTATTAACACTCCACATGATTTCTATTATATCCCTCTGTTGATACAGCCGATAACTGTGTTGGCTTTTTACTGCAGCATTCTACAACTTCAGATATTCTCAACAATATATTTTAAGCGATGTTTACAGTTCAAGTGATACTCTGTTGATGAAGGCTGAGGATCTTATTGTGAGTGAGGATCTGTGGTGGGAGTGGGGGGTGAAAAAAGAGCTGGAACAAGTGGAACATCAACCCGAGAACAGTCACCTCCAGTATAATGCACCATGATGCAGAAAACATCTCAGGTGAAAAGAAGACAGCCTACATTTACTTATTTCTTCCCTAAACATTTAGTCATATTCCAATGGCAGCTCTTTTTTAAAAAACGACTCTGAGATAGAAAAAAAAAAGCATATAATGAATCCAGGCCTTAAAAGGCAGACTGCTGGGTGATGGCAAACACTTCTTCTGATGTAATTAAAATCTGAAAAAGATATTCCAAGAAACAAAACCCATCAAGGTGATAAAAGGACTGCATGTTTCTATCCAAGCATCTGCCTGCCTCATTAATCTCATCACTGGGAAAATAAAAGGAAGCCATGGTCCTCGTTCATTTAACTCTTCAATCCATCCAGTTTCATGCAAACAGTTCAGTTTTACTGCTTCCTGAAAGCACTAATGGGAACTACTCGGTGATGAGATTCAAAAAAAATTTATTACCACTTCTGTGGGCGTGGCTTTGTGGGTGTGGCAGGGGAAGGATACTGCAAAATCCTCATTCCCTCCCCACCCCATTAACCTGCTTTCCAGCTCCGTTCTCCTGTTCAGGGCAACAAAAGAAGATCAGCTGGGAGGCTGGGAGGCAGCCTATTTGCTGGTTCTCCGAACTTCTCAAAATTTCTGTTACCGGTTCTCCAGAACCTGTCAGAACTGGCTGAATACCTCCTCTAGCGCTACTCCTGAGCAAGAAGAAGCAAAAATGCTTCAAAGCCATGTCAAGGCCAAGATTCTTCAAAGCCCTCCAAGGTAATTGAAGACATCTGTAAGTCAGAGGACAACATGTGTCTTCTGATCTATGGCTTCAGAGATGGCAGAGATTATGGAAGAGAATGGCACTCAGTCAAATATGCTCCAAGAACTGATAGACACATTATGCATTCAGCACAAGTGGAAGAGTAAGCAAGAGACAGGTGTAGGGGTGGGTTCCTACTGGCATTGGTACTGGTTCGCTTCATGCATTTCTTTCGAAATTCCTAGCAAATAGCAATAGCACTTAGACTTATATATCACTTCGCAGAGCTTTACACAGCCCTCTCTAAGGGGTTTATAGAGTCAGCCTCTTGCCCCCAACAATCTGGGTCCTCATCTTATACACTTCAGAAAGATGGAAGGCTGAGTCAATCCTGAGCCTAGTGAGATTCGAACTACTAAATTGCAGGCATCAGGCAGGCAGCAGAAATAGCCTGCAGTACTGCACTCTAACCACTGCGCCACCGTGTCTCGTATAAACCATCAATCCAGAATAAGTGCTGGGCAAACCTAGTGGTTACCATTGAGCTCTAAAGGAAATGCTCAAAAATGGAACAAGCCATGACATTCAGCTTGAACATTACTGTCAGGGATCCTAATAAACAGGGGTGAAATCCAGCAGGTTCTGACAGGTTCTGGAGGACCAGTAGCAGAAGTTTTGAGTAGTTTGGAGAACCGGCAAATGTCACCTCTGGCTGGTCCCCGAGTGGGGTGGGAATGGAGATTTTGCAGTATCCTTCCCATGCCATGCACACCAAACCACACTCATCAAGCCACACCATGCCCACCAAGCCACGCCCACAGAACCGGTAGTAAAAAAAATTGAATTTCACCACTACTAATAAATGCAAACTATCATCCACTTCCACTTTTAAATGGAGGGGTAGTTTGTGGAATTTATATTAAGCAGCACTTCCAAGTACTTAATCGTGCTAACCTAACCAATGAAAACATATGGATAAATGAGAGTCTAAACATTTCCTTACAATGGATCAGCAGTCATGGAAAAACCCTGCTTGGTAAATTACACAGGAGATTCATTCATGTAGCCTGATATATATCTTTTTTTCAAGTGCTCACCGAGAATTTTAATGTCAAATTCAGCTGCAAAAAGTCACAAATTTCCTGTGACCAATTAAGTCATAAATAGCAGAATAATTTATTCAGTGCAAATTGTTCACTCAGTTTTAATTCTATTTGTTTCTTTGACTCAAGGTTGGAGGAAAGTAACTGGGACAAGTTGCTAAATGTTATTTATGACTTGGTTGTTGATTGCTGGGCAAGCCAATCCTACATCCATTCAGCTATATTAGTCCCACTGATTTTAATTAGTCATACTTTCAAGTAAAGATTGAGCCATGCAGCAAAAGCCTCTGCATGGTCACACATTAGTAAATTCCATAGTTTCTTAAGTCATACAGTTTTCCTGAATACATGGAGTTTCTCATACTTTCTCAACTTTCTACTTTTTATAGGCACAGCCATAGCCATACACCTCTGTGTATTAATGACTCAACTCTAAAGGTGGTTAATAGAATTAGGTTCCTGGGTGTGCAGCTAACAAGGAGGTTAGCTTAGTTGTTCAACAGTGAGACACTATTGAAGTGAGTGCAGCAGTGACTGCATTTTCTGTGTCATATGAGAAGAGCACATCTTCCTTCCCATGTTCTTACTACTTTTTACCATATAGAGCAGTGGTAGTCAACCTGGTCTCTACCACCCACTAGTGGGCGTTCCAACTTTCATGGTGGGCGGTAGGGGTTTTGTCCAATACTGAAGCACTTTCCTTTTTTTTTATTTAATTGACTTCCCTACTTTATAAATCACCATTACTGTGGAACCGGTGGGCGGTTAGAAAATTTTACTACTAACAGAGATACAAAAGTGGGTGGTAGGTATAAAAAGGTTGACTACCCCTGATATAGCGGGCTGATTGAAAGCATCCTGTTGTATTGTATTCCTGTGTGGTTTGGAGGTATGATTGTTTCGGACAGGAAGGCCAGGCAGAGTGGTGAGAACAGCAGAAAAGATAGAATTCTTGGGTCCCTGGGTCCATTTTGATGGAGAAGGGCGGTTATATAAATCGAAATAAAATAAATAAAATAAATTGGCCAAGTGTGATTGGACACACAAGGAATTTGTCTTTGGTGCATATGCTCTCAGTGTACATAAGGAGAATGAAATGAATTCATCAAGAATAAAAAGACACAACACTTAGTGATAGTCAAGATTACTAATAAGCTATCAAATCATACCGGGAAGCAAATAAATAAATAAAATAAAAAATATAAATTGAAAGATACAAGCAACATGGTTATTATCATCATAAGTGGGGAGAGATAGATACTAGGAAGGAAGAGAAGAAGAATACAGTCTCAGTAAATTATTTGACAGTGTTGTGGGAATTAGTTGTTTAGCAGAGTGATGGCATTTGGGAAAAATGTTCTTGTGTCTAGTTGTTCTAGAGTGCAATGCCCTATGCCATCGTTTTGAGGGTAGAAGTTGAAACAATTTATGTCCCGGATGTTAGGGGTCTGTAAATATTTTCACAGCCCTCTTTCTGGCTTGTGCAGTATACAGGTCTTCGATGGAAGGCAGGCTGGTAGCAATTGTTTTTTTCCACAGTTCTAATTATCCATTGAAGTCTGTGTTTGTCGTCTTTGCTTGCAGCACCAAATGACAGACTCAAAAATCCCTCTGTAGAACAGAATCAGCAACTCAGTCAGATTATTGGAAGATTACTTCCTTCTATCCAGGACATGGCATATAAGTGCTGTTTGACCAGGGTCTGTATTATTGTCAGGGACACTACACATCCTCTTCATGACCAGTTTTCTTTGTTACCTTCTGGGAGGAGGTTTCACAGTATCCAAACATCTCTCTCTAACCCCCTCCCTCCCTCTCTCCCTCCCTGTGTGTGTGTGTGTGTGTGTGTGTGTTCTTTTGAGACTGGACATCACAATTTCATTTTAGTGTGTGCCATTGTGTACATAGAAAAGTGACAATAAAGATTATCTTAACGTTTTGAACCAAATATTTCTATACTCTCAGACACCAGTGAGACAGTGAGCTCCAATCTACTCCAGCCGTATATTTGCTTACACCCAACAGACAGAATCTTACCAAACTAAAGCTATAACTTCCTAATCCACTAGGTATATCCTGAGAGATTTTCAGTGTGGCCATCTTGAAGCTTTTCCCCTCTCCCCCTCATCTATCTTGGGACTGCACGGTCTCTTAATCTGAGCCTTGCTGGGGAAGTTTTTTTATTGTCAAAACTATCCCCCACTGCAGGTGCCCATTCCTTTACATACACATGCATTTATTTTATTTACTTTAAATAAAATAACATCTTATTTTAAGAAAACTGTTTATTTCAGGGGGAGGGGAATCAACCATTCTAAATTTGTTTACAATCTTGGCTCTTATTCAGGAAAATACATTTTTGCATAAGTCTAGAAGGGTTTATGAGAGAGAAAGAGACAGAGAAAGAGAAAGTGGGAGAGGGAGAGGGAGGGAGACAGAGGAAGAGGGAGAAGGAGAGGGAGGGGGAGAGAGAGGGAGGGAGGGGGGAGGAAGGAAAGGAGAGATCGAGAGAGGGAGAGGGGGAGGGAGGAAGGGGAAGAGGAAGAGAGGGAGAAGGAGGGAGGGAGGGGGAGAGGAGAGAGAGAGAGGGAAGGAGGGGGAGGGGAGAGAGAGAGTCTGTATATACATCTGTGATACAATCTTCATTATGAATGTATTTACAGTAATTATTGGGTGGCCATTTCAGAGGACAAAACGACCTCAGGACCATCTCTCAGGCCATTGGCCATATGGCAACCGCTAGAAGTTGGAATAAAAATGTCTACCATTGCTTTGATTTTGCTGGATCCCGGCCATGAACTCAGAAGGCAAGGAGACTCTCACTAATCCCATCCTGATATTTGGGGCAATAAAAGCACCGTTTGAGAAGAATAATTTACTTCATTGCACATGGAAGCTAATGCATCCACTGCAGGTCTTTTTCGGATCAGAAAACTGTAGGCAGATCTTCCTTGCCGTATTGGGAAAAAAAGCTGGGTTTTTCCCCCTCAGATTCGAAGACCGAAATTGACTGATTTGATGCTTGCTGCCATCTAGAGGAAATGTTTGCAAAAAAACCTGCCTCAATGAACAGAACAAATTGAATATTACCGAGATGAGATGAACTCAGCAGGATGTAAAGCTATATTATGCCGTGGTTGAAAACCAATGTGTTGTTCTCTGTCCTCTTAAACATTGTATGGGGCTTTGGACTTCCACATTGTAAGGGAACAGGGTAGAAGAGATGGACTGTGGTACTTGAAGTTGGCATTGTAAGAGTTCATCAGTATATAAATCAGAAGTTATCTATACAGCACTGTAATGTGTTGATAGGGATGTCAGTAGCCCTCGATTTGGCTGAATTCAGCTGGTTCGGACCAGTTCGGATGAACCGGTAGTGCCACCCAACCACCCCAGCTCTATGCCTTCCTATTTAGCCACGTTTTCTAAGCTGCGTGCATGCATGACAGCTACACATGTGAGCAAAGCGCATGCACAGAAGGCACACATGCACATTTTAAGTGAAACCCACCTCTGCTCATCACTATTTATTTAGTGACCCTTTGAAGTTACAATAGCACTGAAAAAAGTGACATGACCATATTTCCCACTTACAACTATTGCAGCATCCCCATGATCACATGATCAAAATTCAGACTCTTGGCCAATGACTCATATCTATGATGGTTGCAATGTCCCATAGTCATGTGATCATCTTTGGCGACCTTCAGACAAGCAACGTCAAAGGGAAGCCAGGTTCACTTAACAACCGTGTTGCTAACTTTATGATTGTCGTGATTCACTTAACAACTGTGGCAAGAAAAGTCGTAAAATGGGACAAAGCTCACTTAACAACTGTCTTGCTTAGCAACTAATATTTTGGGCTCAATTGTGGTCACAAGTCGAGAATTACTTATATTGTCTAGGCCAGTATTTCCCAAGGTCAAGAGCTTTAAGATCTATGGACTTCAACTCCCAAGAATCCCCAGCTAGCACACTGGCTAAGAATCTTGGGAGTTGAAATCCACACATCTTAAAGTTGTTGTCCTTGAGGTACATTGGTTTAGACTAGGAATGTCAAACTTGCAGCCCGCATGTTGGATGCATCACACACTGGTCACACCCATGTTTAGCGAAGGGTGAAAAGTCATGATATATCACATGACACCACTGTGACGATGCGAGTTTGACACCCCTGGTCTAGATCTTGGGTGTCAAACTCGCTGCGTCACATTGTCATCATGTGATGTATCACAACGTTTTTTTCCCTTCATGAAACTGGGATGGATGTGGCCTGCATGTGACACATTTGGCTTGCAGGCCACCAGTTTGACACCTCTGGTCTAGACTCTAGCATATTTGAACACTAAGTATTCTGACAACTGTGGATTATTTCCCATACTGGAGAGCAACTATGGAAGAAGGAGGAAAAGGGAACAAACAATCCAGGGGTGAAATCTACTTACCTTCACTACGGGTTTGCAAATGTGAGTGTATGCACACTCCGTTTACATATACCACCTCTGGACCTTCTGCGCATGCACAGAGCATCAAAAACGGATGTGATGATGTCCGGGCAGGTGGGCTGAGCCTGCAACCAAGTATGCCTGCAAACTTAAGTAAAACAGCAGGGAGGAGGGGATGCTGTGCCACCTGATTTATCAGGAAATTAGGAAATCCTGCTTTCTAGCTAATATAAATTGTGCATCACAGCTGATTGTCAGAAATACCAGTTCACCCGAACTGGTAGCGTTTTTTTAACTACCGGTTTTAGCAAACCGGTCCGAACCGGTCGCATTTCACCCCTGGAATAATCCCCAAATAAACATGCCATGAATGGAAATATTTATAACTTCAGGGCTGATGGTTTGGGTGAGATGCCACGTTGGAGACGGTTCTGTATTCTCGACACCACTAATCCCTCCCATACTTTGCATTTTAGAGACTCCGTTTTTAGGCACAGGTCTCATTCTGTCTTCTAGATCTCTGTTGGGGAGGGAGAGCCACATAAATGATTCAATAAAGAGTTGTCATTTTTTTTTCTTCCCCCTCAAGGGACACGCTGTATGAATAAAGTTTGCACTGTTTTACAAGCTGCTTGGATGCTGTGAACGCTTTCTTCCTCTCCCCCTCAAATGAATTATTTGACAAATCTCAGCATAGCTCATCCAATAATGTATTCATTGAACACTAGTTGACCTGCTCTGTTCTGCATTGGAATTAGAAGGCGAGATTTTCACAGCTCTCTGGAAATAATTCCGCAAACTGGCTTCTGTATTTCCCTCCTGACCCAGTTTTTTAAAGCCAATTATAGAATAGTAAAGCTGCAACAGAGCCCCTGCAGCGAATGGGCCCGCCACGATGACAGGGACAATCAGAGAGATGTATCTACCAAGGTCCCTTTTCCTGGCCTTCCCGCTCTGATAGGGTTGAAAAGCCAGAAAGCAATGGGAAGGGTGCCTAGCATTCTCCTTTAAAACCAGAGATGGCTCCTATCAACTGTTGCTATCCAATCTGAGGGGGGTGGGTGGGAAGCATGGGATGTGAGTTGCACTCTAACTCATTTTAGAGATCCACATGCATTCCATTTCACTTCCTCAGGATGTGCAGGTCCTAGTAACCTGTTCTGACCAAGGCTTCCTGAGAGCATGAAGCGAACTCCTTGCCCTGACAAAAAAAATCCCTTTTGTTAATTTACTGTGGATTCTGCTCATTTATATCCAGTGAAGTCTTTCAAGGGAGGATATACAATCATAGGCCTTCTCTGGCTTGGAGAGCTGCCAGGCCAATATCTGCAAAACTTGGCAAGGAGTCTCAGAGAGTCAGGAACCAATTAAGCGAACTAATTAAATTGTCTCCTGCAAACTCCCCTCCCCTTTTGCTCCTCTTCTATTTCCTCTGGGAGGGGCCATTCATAGTCCACCTGTGTCCTTACTCCCAAGTCGACCCCTGTTCTTTAGCTGTTCCCTTCATCTGGCAGCTCTGTGCATGGGCATACTGGGAACAGGCTCCAGCTGTTCATCTGCCTCACTGATGTCTGACTCTGAAGGCAGCTGATAACTGGCATACGGCCTTGGCCCCCTCTCTGCCTCTGATGCAGAGCCCTCATCAGAGCCTTCCCCAGACTCCAGGACTGGCCCATGTCCCTTCCCAACCTCCTCACTGTCCGAATCTGCAGCCAGCTCTGCTGGCCGCTAGTGGGCCACAACATACCCGGTCACCATTATCATGATTTTCCTGGGAAATCTATACTGTAGTAGTTTTCCTTTTGGACATATGATGCGACACCCAAAAAATATGGCATACTTCACTTAATTTAATTTAATTTTAATTTTATTAGACTTATAAACCGCAACCTATCTCCCCGAACGGACTCAGGGCGGTGCACAGGAAGTTAAAACAATATAAATAGATATATACAACCATACAAATATACCACAATAAAACTAATTAAATTTAATAAGCCCTGTGCTAAAAATTTAATAAAACCTCCTAATTAAAAACTCACCCAATTTAACACAGTCTATATACAATGGGCCCAAGGACTAGGCCAAGCCGGCTAGATGGAATAGGTGTGTCTTCAGCCGCTAGCGGAAGAGGCGGAGGTCCGAGATGGTCCGGAGTTCGGGGGGAAGGTCGTTCCAGAGGGCTGGGCCCACCACAGAGAAGGCCCTTCCCATGTGGGTCGCCAACCGGCATTGCCCGGCCGGTTAATCCTTAATCCTCCAAGGCAAGATTGAAGGCAAACAAGGTCCAGGCAGAAGAAGAACACATTCAAAATTTAAGGGAGTGGTTTGGACAAAACTCAACAGCTCTTTTTGGTGTGGCTGTTGATAAAAATAGGATCGCCAACATCCAACGGCGGATATGGCACAAGAAGAAGACGTATCCAGCATTGCTTTTACTTTGAACAATGTTCCATGCCAGTCATATGCTAATAATTTTGGAATGGAATGTGGTCATCCCATAGTGTCAGTTTTCTTGAGGGAAAAGAGATCAGATTAAAGGTTCCTTCTTTACACCCTTTTATGCCTTTTAAATTTTAATACAGGGAACTCAATGGTTTTTTTTTTTAGTAAAATCAAAGATACTGTGTTTCCCCGAAAATAAGACAGTCTTATTTTCTTTTGACCCCCGAAATAAGCTCTTGGCCTTATTTTCATGGAGGTCTTATTATTGTTGAGGTGCAGGAGGTGGTGAGTGTGGTCATCTCATGGCTGCTGCTGTGTTACAATATTTTCTGGGAGGGTTTATTTAAGTGCATGCACTCAAAAGCCCAATTGGGCTTATTATCTGGGGAGGTCTTATTTTCAGGGAAACAGGGTAACCAAGGGTGGATGGGTGGGCTGGCATACTAGACAGACACAGACAGACAGACAGACAGACAGACAGATGTAGCATAGGTGCAGGATTCATATTAGCAACATTTATTCCTTCCAAAGACTTATAGGTTTTGCATTATTTCATCAGCTCTTTACATCAAAATTAACCCCAGGTAAAATGTCTACCTCTATAAATACACAGATCATCCTTGGAATAATTGTTACAAGGCATTTAAAGGAATTCACGCTACCTTTAAGACCACAAACATTACAAATATCTCTGAATGCATAATATCCTCCAGGAAATATAATAAATGCATTCAATAACCTCATCAAAACACTTTTACCAAGATCCATAATTCAACAAAGAGAAGATAATGATCAATAATGCATACCATTTCCTCAGCATATGACAACAATTTGTGTTCCACACTAGCTGCCTTAATTCCCCAAATTCTGCCTTCCCGATCTTCAGGAGTTCCATGATATTGTCTTCCTCTGTTCCCCAGCCCATGAATGAGATGTGTTTAAATCATCCTTAACTGTACTGCTGTTAAAGCCATGATTTTCCTTTTATTTTAGAAAGTGTCGAAGGGCAAACCCAAGGTATCTAAAAGATATTAAATGTTATCACCTTAAAGAGAAGTCAGGGAAATGAACAGAAGCAACAGAGTTAGGCTAGAAACGGGGACACAAATAACAGAATTGGAAGGGACCTTGGAGGTCTTCTAGCCCATCCCCCTGCTCAACCAGGAGACCTATACGATTCCAGACAAATGATCTTCCAATCTCTTCTTAATACCCTTCAATGTTGGAACCACTACAATTTCTGGAAACAAACCATTCCACTGATTGATTGTTCTAACATCCAAGGAATTTTCTCCTTAGTTCTAGGTTGCTTCTCTTCTTGATTAGTTCCCATCTATTGCTTCTTGTCCTGCCTCCAGAGGAGGGGTCACCAACCGTTCAGTGGACCTCAGGGACCACTAAATTCATAATTTTAAATCCCATGGTCCACTAATATGACTTTTAAAAAAAGATAAATAGTATTTAGTGCAATATAAAAAATGCAAATAATTTTTCGGCGGACCACCAAAATTTTCTCGCAGAACCATCAGTGGACCATTGGTTGGTGACCACCACTTTGGAGAATGGCTTGCCTCCCTCTTCTTTGTGGCAACCCCTGAGATATTGGAACACTGCTTCCATGTCACCCCAGATGTCATGCTGGTGTAGTATCCTGTCAACTCAGTGTTGGTTGGAAAAGACTTCCAATTTGGCATTGATAGTTTTCCCAACAGAAAAAGGGAATCTAAGAAGCAAACATTCCTACAACTTTATGGCTGTGATCAGCTCCATTCAACTTCACTCTATATTAGGTCCAGTGCTATTTTTAAACAAAATGAGACCACAGTCTATGGCAACAGAGTGATTTCACAACATGAACTTGTTAGCAGTTGCAATGTTTTTGACAGGATTATGGCAACATATTCATGGGATGTTCCCACCCATCTATTAAAATAATTTGGGTGATTTTGCATTGTACAGTATGTTCTTCTCGTGTTATAATATACTACTATCTTGTAAAACCTTGCCAACTTTGTAAGACTTGTGGAGTTCACCTGCCAGAATTCCTCAGCCAGGAAAGCTCAATGAGGAATTCTGGGAGTTGAAGTCCACAAGTCTTACAAAATCTATGGCAGTCTATGGCTTGTGAACTGCACCTCCCAGAATTCCTCAGCCAGGATAGCTTGTTGAGGAATTTTGGGAGTTGAAGTTCACAAGTCTTGCAAAGTTGTCAAGGTTGGAGAGCCCTGCTGCAACATTATCTCTTCAATAACCATGGCTTCTAATTGGCTATCAAGCTGTGAAATTCTATTGCTAGCATCATGGAGTCATGTTCATGTTTAATATTGTGTCCACCCACCATTTCAAACTCCAAGAATAATTCCTGATCATCCCAATTCATCTGTGGTACAGATTGTAGAAATCTGTGTTAAGATAGGGAAGAGACTTCATTTGAAACAGAGAAGCTACTATTCAAACCAACATTAGCAAATCTGATATAGACCCCTAAAACCCCTAAAAGATGTTCAAATTCTAGAAAAAGTGCAGAGAAGAGCAATTAGGATGATTAGGGGGCTGGAGACTAAAATATATGAAGAATGGTCCCAGGAACTGGGCATGGCTAGTCTAATGATGAGAAGGACCAGGGGAGATATGATAGCAGTGTTCCAATATTTGAGGGGCCACCACAGAGAGGAATGGGTCAAGCTATTCTCCAAAGCACCTGAAGGCCAGACAAGAAATAATGGATGGAAATTGATCAAGGAGCGATTCAACCTAGAAATAAGGAGACATTTTCTGACAGTGAGAATAATTAACCAATGGAACAGCTTGCCTTCAGAAGTTGTGGGAGCTTCATTACTGAAAGCTTCCATGAGACTAGACTGCCATCTGTCAGAAATGGTGTATGGTCTCTTGCTTGGGTGGAGGGTTGGACTAAATGACCTGCAAGATCCCTTTCAACTTTATTAATCTGTTAAACCTGAAAGCAACAGTGTCCAGCCTTGGCAGCTTTAAGACTTATGGACTTCAATTCCCACAATTTCCTACCCAGCATGACTGATTGAGGAATTCAAGGAGTTGAAGTTCACAAATCTTAAAGTTGCCAAGGTTGGGTGTCTTGCTTTAGAGATATGTCAGTAGGGAGAGAAGTAACTCAGGATTCCCAGAATTTCCCACCATCACTGCCCCAAAATTTTAGCCAATGCTTTATTAAGAGTCAATGAACCAAAGTCTTATTAAGCAACATTTTTCATCTCTGCATCTTATAAGCATCATCAAATTTCATTGGAACAAAATGTCGCCAGTTGATACCAAAACCACAGTACAGCTTCTAGCAATATCTTTTGTTTCCAAATTAACTATTTCTCAGTGGAAAGCACAACAGGATGGATGGTTGGCTGGATATTAAAGTAAATGATGTGCGCTTGCAAGGACCCTTCTACTTAGCTGTGTCACTAATGAGTTGTCACAGCAATTGTTCACAAGTTTCCGAGGGTGAGAAATTGCTTTAACTAAATGCTTTAACGGGTTGTCCTGAATCCAACCCACGGAACAAATAATCAGAGATATCAATACTTTCCATTCATTTGTACAGGGAATATCACTAATCATTTGAAATATGATTCAAAGACTCCTTTTGGTATTTAGAGTTTCTCTACCCAAAGATGTTTAATGACCTATTAACTTCAAGAGAAAACAATGGGAGGAAAAAATAGATTGACTTTGGATGTCGTGAGAATCAAGTTGGGACATCTTTTGCCTTAGGCTTTCCCAAAACTTAAAAAAAACACAAATCCTTGTGTCTACAAACTGTTAAGAATATTTTACCCTCAACTGACAAATTGACTTGTCTGGCTGACAATCCACTGGTGATTAACTGTGGCCTCCAGGTGAATAGCTTCAGTGGCTGCAGTGCAGGCAGAGTTAGCTGTAGACGGGAGAGCACATAAAATGCAAGCAGTGTTGTGTGATCTCGCAGGATTTATTATTTATCAGTTTATGTATCAAATTTATGTGCTACTCATCTTGCACCTTTGAGGTGATACTGAGTGGCTTACAACAGGGGTGTCAAACGTGCCTCTTTCAAAATTCAAGAAAGGAAACCCCCAACTCCATTGTTTTAGAGAAAAGGTACTTTTACTGAATATGAAGTGAAAATCGGATCGGATTTTCCGGGATCGGATTCTGCCCCATACATCCGTGCGGCCGATTCGCTCCCACAGAGAGGGACTTCTCCGGGTGCCGTCCACTAGGCTATGCCAGCAGGCGATGCCCAGGGGAAGGGCCTTCTCTGTGGCGGGCCCAGCCCTCTGGAACGACCTTCCCCCCGAAATTAGAACAACTACGGACCTCCACTCCTTCCGTCAAAAACTGAAAACACACTTTTTCTGCTTGGCCGGCCTAGGTTAGTCTTCCGTTTTTTAATTGGGTTTTTAGGGGGGCTTAGTTTTAGTATAGTGGGTTTTAGTGCAGGGATAATTTGTTTAATTTTCTATTTTAGCTATTTACGTATTTTTATATTTATATTTTTTAACTTCCCTGTGCATCGCTTTGAGTCCCTTTGGGGAGAGGAGGCGGTCTATAAATATAATAATAATAATAATAATAATAATAATAATAATAATAATAATAATAATAATAATAATAATAATAATAATAATAATAATAATAATAATAATAATAATAATTATTATTATTATTATTATTATTATTATTATTATTATTATTATTATTATTATTAAAACATTGAAAGTAAAGCAAGATCTGAGGCGAAAAGGCATGAAATGGTACATATCAAAAATTTACCAAAATCCCTCCCCCCAACAACCCCAAGCTGAATGTCCAATCACTAGCCCCCAAGGGGTGTGGGGTGCATCTTCAGGTGGCTTCATCCATCTGGTATGCACAGACGGTTGACCATTCAGCATGCACAGAAGATGGTGAGAACAAAACTCTCCCTTCATTCCAAGATAGCTCCTCCAGCACGATTCCCCTCCCAAATAGCGAAACCCCCTCCCATTACTATGGCAGCCGATACCAAGCAAAGCAACATAGAGGTTGACAAGGTGTCCTCAACCCCTGGCCCCCGGCCCACTACCAGATTGTGGCCTATTTGGAATTGGGCCACACAAATGGCTAGTTCAAGTATGTGCACACATGCTGGTTTGAGCGTGTGCACGCACATAGCTCAACTTTGCACAAGTTATCTTATTGCATTTATCGTGGCTTGAAGACAATTGTATACACATCAGAAGAATAAAAAGATCCATCTCTAAAAGACTTACCGGTAGGTAGGGCCCAAGAGGGGAAATCTATGTGAGGAAGTGTTTGTCAGAATTTCTAACCAGGGTTAGATCTTGCTTGTTGCTGCACAGACAAGCCAGATAAGCAACGCTAGATTGGATTTCCCACCATAGCTTACTTTTAGCTCTTCGTGACAAAAGAATCAGTCCATGTCAAGTGGTCTGGGGGTCCCTGCTCGACCATTTGTTGAAAATTGGTGTGAACGTGCACACAGGTCCCCAATGAACTTTTTTCAGAGTAAAATTTGAGTATAAGACGCACCAAGATTTTGAAGAGGTAAATTTAAAAAAAAACGTTTTTGCACTCTGTAGCCCTTCCAAAACCTCTGCACACCTCATTTTTTGCAAAGAAAGGGGCATGCATAGCCTTTAGGAGGCTTGTAGAATTCTCCTGGGGGCTGGGGGGAGGGCAAAAATGAGCAAAAAATTAGCAAAAAACAGCTCGTTTTTCAGCTTGTTTTTGCCCTCCCCAGCCCCCAGGAGCACTTTGCAGACCTCCCAAACCCTCTGCACATCCGTTTTTGTGACGGGGCGGGGTTTCAGGAGGCCAAAAATGCTATATTCAGTGTATAAGACACACCCAGATTTTCACCCTCTTTGGGGGGGGGGGGGGGAAGGTACAACTTATACTCCAAAAAATACAGTAGTCATTTGTATGACCCCCACATCGCAGCCTTCGACAGTATGACTCTGAGGTTTCAACAACTTTGAGACATAATATCTCTGGCAATATTTTGTTGAGCGAAACAAAACTTGGCCAGCTTCTATAACTTTCTGTGCTCTGTTAAACGAAATAATAAAAACATTCTCATGACCGATCTCCATCTAGATAATTTGGAGCAAAGTTGGCCAAAAATATTGCGGCTCAAAAAACGGTTAAAGTTTGGCTTTTTAAATCTCTGGAAGGAAAGGTATGATAAACATGAAACTTTGTGTGTAATAACTTAGCAACACGAGGTTTTCAAATATAAAATTTCATTCTCCTACTGCTTTCCAATAGTTTACAAATTGAGTGTAAATTTGACGTTTTTTGTAGAAATGCCAAAAATAGGGTATTTTCAGCCCGCTTTTACAAAAAAAGACCTTCTGGAAAATATATATATATCTCCCTCTCCCTCTTCGTCTCCTCTCTCTCCTCTCTTTTTGATATCTGTCATTAGGAAGGTCTCAAAAAAAGAGCCAAGAATGTATGGGTCTCCAAGGATACCCAGTAGTGAAAGATGCTAAGCACTGCCATTCAGCAACATCTGGAGGGCTGCAAAATCTTCAAGATTAAAGAGGACCTGCCAAGTCAATCCAATGAGTTCAGAATTGAGAAAAGAAACTTGTTTTTCTCCCCTTTTCTCACATTTGCACACATTATTTAAAAACATCTTAAAATATTACATTTTAGTTGATTTCCAAAGCACCTGAGGAGGGCACGACAGATGGGAACTTATCAAGGAACAGATGGGAACTTATCAAGGAAAAAGCCAACCTACAACTAAGGGGAAATTTCCTGACAGTGAGAACAATTACCTTGTCCAGAATAATAATAATAATAATAATAATAATAATAATAATAATAATAATAATAATAATAATAATAATAATAATAATAATAATAATAATAGTTTAATTTCTTGACCGCTCCTCTCCCCGTAGGGACTCGGAGCGGTGCACAGGGAAACTAAAACCATAAATATACAGTCAAAAACATCTTAAAAACAAATTAAATAGTACCTGTGCTAAAATACCCAATCTAAGCTAAAATTCCCACTATACAACTAAAACCCCATAGAGAGAGACTACCCCAGGCCGGCCAAGCAGAAAAAATATGTTTTTAATTTCAGACGGAAGGAGCGGAGGTCCGTGGTCGTTCTAATGTCGGGGGGAAGGTCATTCCAGAGGGCAGGGCCCGCCACAGAGAGAGCCCTTCCCCTGGGCGTCGCCCGCTGACAAAGTCTAGTGGACGGCACCCGGAGAAGTCCCTCTCTGTGGGAGCGAATCGGCCGTGAGGAAGTATGGGGCAGGATCCGATCCCGCAAGTAGCTAGGTCCCGAGCAATGGAGCGCTTTAAAGATGATAATTAGTACCTTGAAGCGCACCCGGAAGACGACAGGCAGCCAGTGCAGCTCGCGCAGGAGAGGTGTTACATGGGTAAACCTAGAGGTACCCAGGATTGCCCGCGCGGCTGCGTTCTGGACCATCTGCAGTCTCCGGGTGCACCTCAAGGGAAGCCCCATGTAGAGAGAGTTACAATAGTCCAGTCGGGATGTCACGAGAGCATGAGTGACTGTGCGAAGGGCGTCCCGATCCAATAGGGGGCGCAACTGGCGAACCAGGTGAACCTGGTAAAACGCCCTCCTAGCCACGGCTGTCACTTGATCTTCCATGGACAGCCGGGCATCTAGGAGGACACCCAAGTTGCACGCCCCATCCACAGGGGCAAGATGTTCGCCCCCTATGGCCAGCGATGGAGTTAGCTGGTTGAATCGGGCAGCCGGAAACCACAGCCACTCGGTCTTGGTCGGGTTGAGTCTGAGTCCGTTACTTCCCATCCAGATCCGTACAGCTTCCAGGCACTGGCACATCACCGCTACGGCATCGTTGGGGTGGTTTGGGGTAGATATATACAGCTGCGTATCATCAGCGTAGAGATGATACTCTACCCCAAAACCACGGATGATCTCACCCAGTGGCTTCATATATGTGTTGAACAGGAGAGGCGAGAGGACCGACCCCTGAGGGACCCCACATGTGAGGGGTCTCGAGGTCGACCTCTGCTCTCCTGCCAACACAAATTGCGATCGGCCAGAGAGGTAGGAGGAGAACCACCGTAAAACGGTGCCTCCCACCCCCAACCCCCCCAACCGATGCAATGATATGGTATAGGCTCTCCTACTTTAGCAGGGAGTTGGACTAGAAGACCTCCAAGGTCCCTTCCAACTCTATTATTCTGTAAGTCAGTGATATTTTTTAGCTCATTGATTTTGCTCTACAGGAGTAATGTATGTATTAGCACTGTAGAGTTGGGAAATGACCTTGAAGGAAACAGATAAGAAACATTGCATGAGCAAAGAGGGCTAAAACATTCCCTAAATCTTGGGAAACAAGGTGGTATTCTGAAGACACTTGGGTAGGTTCCTCCACGATTCAGAGTCAGTCAGGCTTGCAAGACTATCGTCAGCCCTTAAAGGTAGGGAAGACTAGGAAATCAACTCTATGAGAAGACTAGGGCTATATTTATTGAGATGAGCTATCATAACAGGATGTCCAGTAGTAGGTTTCACATTTTGTTACCACCCATTTGTGCCGCACATGCCTCCTCACTTTGCATGTGCCCCTTCCACACATGTGCTTTGCTTGCTCACGCACTTCCACACATGTGCCTGGCCTCAAAAACGTGCCAAAATAGGACAGCATAGAGCCAGGGGTGGTGGGCAAGCCCACCCACGATTTCCGCTACCGGTTCAGGTGAACCGGTTCGAACCGGCTGAATATCTACCTCTGAGAATATTGCAAGCTAGACTGTGCTTCATCTCCACTCTCTCCTATATACCATTGAATCAGAGAGGAGCCTGCCTAGTTTCTTCTGAATACCCTCTTGTTTTTCAAAAGGCAAAGAAAGTTCATCCCTCTATCCTTATGCAAATGTCCTTTCCTATTTCCCTTACAGTCATCTCCCTCATTCACCCACATCCCTGCACTGCCCTCCTTCTCCCAGCATCACCTTCCCAGTTGAGACTTTAAATCTGGATTTGGATGTTAAAAAGATAATCTAAAACTAAATGTCACCTTGAAGAATGTTCTAACTTTAAAAAGCTCCTTGGAGAACTGCAGCATTCCGGACCAAAAACTGTTCTTCCGTTAACTTTGGTGCAGAACTTTGAGCAAATTATTCTCATTCCCCAAAATTGGATGACTCTGAATGTTTCAGAAGAATATGTAAAGTGAGCTTATTAGAATACAATTGGCACCTCTAGGGTTTATTTATTTTACCCAAGGAGCAATTCAGACTCTACAATCATTTGAATTTGTCCTCATCTTCTTTCTAATCGCAAATTGCATAAGGGGAAAACGAAAGTGAACCCTATTTTTATAGACAAGCATCAGCGTGTTAAAAACAGAAGAAAGAAACCTTAGGAACGATTACATTTGTAAATTGAAAAGAGTTGAGTGCCCTTTGGATGGATCTCATGCTACCCAGGGAGAGGGTCATTTTCAATCAATGTGGGGGGGGAAATGCATTATTAAGTTAAGCAAAGTGATTTTTCCTGGTATGGCTCCAAAGGGAAGAACTGGGGGCAATTTCCGAGTAATTCTTCTGTTATTAAGGGTCATGCAACACTCTTTGTTAAATGCAATTATTTGGTCTTGTGGGTGTTATTTTCAAAAATAGGGGTGACTTGAATTGGGACTCTTTATGGAAGTTTAAGGGAGGGGAAATACATTTTCTTCCTGCTCCACAGTTCCAGTGACAATTGTCTGTCCCAGTTGGGTAATTCTGGAAAGAGGATTTCACTTCTGAATGCTGTATATGGGTAAGAGTTTTCTCCAAAGATATGGGATATCAAGGCTAAGAACCATTTAAGTTCCCCTTTTTCTAATAACTACATCCTCCCGTCTGGACTATTGCAACGCTCTCTACATGGGGCTTCCCTTGAGGTGCACCTGGAGGTTCCAGTTAGTTCAGAATGCAGCCACGCGGGGGATTTTGGGAGCTTCTAGATGCTCCCACGTGACACCTCTCCTGCGCGAGCTGCACTGGCTGCCTGTGGCTTTCCGGGTGCGCTTCAAGGTACTAGTAACCACCTTCAAAGCGCTCCATGGCAAGGGACCTGGTTATCTTCAAGACTGCCTCCTGCTACCAAATACCTCCCACCAACCAGTTCGCTCCCACAGAGAGGGCCTCCTCAGGGTGCCATCGGCTAAACAATGTCGGCTGGCGACCCCCAGGGGGAGAGCCTTCTCTGTGGCAGCCCCTGCCCTCTGGAATGACCTACTCCCTGACCTACGGACGATCACCGACCTACGCCTCTTCCGTTGGGCCTTGAAGACTTATTTATTTCATGCGGCTGGCCTGGCGTAGTTTTTATTTTGTTTTAGCAGGGGTTTTAATAGGGGTTTTAGGACAGGCCAACTATTTAATGTATTTTTAATTGTATTTTATGTTTTATATTATTGATTTTACCTGCCTGTACACTGCCCTGAGTCCCAGTAGGGAGAAGGTGCGGTATATAAATTTAATAAATTCTAATTCTAATTAAATAGGTTGCTTCTCTAAGTAAAAATATAATGGTGAAATACTGACTGTCATCAACTTGCAGCCATTCACTTAATGACCACTTGAAGTTACAAGGCCACTGAAAAAAGTGACTTGTGATAGTCATCACAATCTTCCTAGGTGTCGTGAGGTGAGATGGGTAGAGGGCTAATCCTATCACGTCCTAAGGGCCAAGTCGTAATCCCATTACCCTGGATCTGAAGGGGGGGTGCTTTTCTCCTTTTCTCATCCATGGGAACATAATATTCTTCCTTTTTAATATTTCCCAAAATATTTCGTCCTTCTAGGAGAGGGGTGGGTGCTAACTTCCTTCACTTCCTTTGATGGAAGTTGCATTATCAGCTTCTAAAACAGTGGTAGTCAACCTGCTCCCTACCGGCCACTAGTGGGCGTTCCAGCTTTCATGGTGGGTGGTAGGGGCTTTGTCCGATACTGAAGCACTTTCCTTTTTTTAATTAATTGACTTCCCTACTTTATAAATCAGGGGTCCCCAACCCCCGGGCCACGGACCAGTGCCGGTCCGTGGCTTGGTAGGAACCGGGCCACAGGGCCGGAGAGGAGGAGGAGGGAGGAGGGGGCAGAGCGCGCAGGAGAGCGCAGGCGCAGCTGTTCGTGCCGTTGGAATGCGGCTCTTCCTCCACCCTCGTCAATGGTGGGACTCCTGGGCGCCGCAGCAGCAGCCCTCCCTACCGGCCACTGATTTCCCCGAGCGAACGAGCAACCAAGCGCGGCTGCCAGGCGGCCGGGGCAGGCTAAGGCGAGTGAGCATGGCGGGCTGGGCTGAGGAGGCTCTGCGGGGGATGGGGGTGGGGCGGGGACGACTACAGACAGACAGAGAGAGGCACAGACACAGAGAGAGACAGGGAGGGAGGGGGGAATCAGAGAGTGACAGACACACACAGAGAGACAGAGAGAGGAAGGGAGGGAGAGAAAGAGAGAGACACAGAATGAGTGATTAAGTGCGTGAATGCGAGACAGACACACACACACACATAGAGTGACAGATGGGCGGACGAAGGAGAGAGACAGAGAGAGAGAGAGAAAGAGAAAGACAGACAGAGAGAAAGAGAGAAAGAGAGAAAGAAAGAAAGAAAGAAAGAAAGAAAGAAAGAAAGAAAGAAAGAAAGAAAGAAAGAAAGAAAGAGAAACAGAAAGGAAAGAGAGAGAAAAAAGAGAGAGAGAAAGAGAGAGAGAGAAAGAGAGAGAAAAAGAGACAGAAAGAGAGAAAGAAAGAGAGAGAAAGAAAGAAAGAGAAAGAGGGAAAGAAAGAGAGAGAGAGAGAGAGAAATAAAGAGAGAGAAATAAAGAGAAAGAGGGAAAGAAAGAGAAAGAAAGAGGGAAAGAAAGAGAAAGAAAGAGAGAAAGAAAGAGAAAGAAAGAAAGAAAGAGAAAGAAAAAAAGAAAGAAAGAAAGAAAGAAAGAAAGAAAGAAAGAAAGAAAGAAAGAAAGAAAGAAAGAAAGAAAGAAAGAAAGAAAGAAAGAAAGAAAGAAAGAACTTATGACCACAATTGAGCCCAAAAGTTTGGTTGTTAACCAAGACCATTGTTAAGTGAGTTTCACATTTTCCAAGTTGGCCATGCCCACCCAGTCACATGACTGCTGAGCCAGTCAGCCGGTCCGCAGAGTTTTCTTTAAAATGAAACCGGTCCCTGGTGCAAAAAAGGTTGGGGACCCCTGCTATAAATCACCATTACTGTGGAACCGGTGGGCGGTTAGAAAATTTTACTACTAACAGAGATACAAAAGTGGGCTGTAGGTATAAAAAGGTTGACTACCCCTGTTCTTAAAGAAGTGACAGAGAAGAAATGTCTATCGAGATTCTCAGTCATCCAGGTCATGGTTGTCCCAAAGATGCTTTTTCAGATGGCAACGGGACTTTGTTTTTCTTTGTTCCTTCCTTCTGATGAACTGAAGAAGCTTCTTGGATAAAAAGCAAAACGTCTTCAAGGAAAAACAAAGTCAAGTTGCCTTTTGGAAAAATACAGAGGAGAAAGCACTTGATCCGAAACAGAGTAGGAAGGAGGGAAAGAACAGACACAAAATGCTATTTCATAGAAATCTCTAAAAGAGCACGCTGCTACCCTATTTCCCCGAAAATAAGACCTCCCCAGATGATAAGCCCAATCAGGCTTTTGAACACATGTGCTGAAATAAGCCCTCCCCCCCAAAAAAATAAGCCCTTCCCGAAAATATTTAACTGCATGCGCAGCCGGTCCCTGCCATTTCCTGAGGGGAAGGGGGGAAGATGCCCCATGCACCCCACATGTACCTGCCAGCCACATGGAACATGGATGCCACTCCCGCAAACCCTAGCTACTGTGCCCCTTCTCTTATTTTTATTTATTTATTTATTTATTTATTTAAATTTATATCCCGCCCTTCTCCAAAAGGACCCAGGGCGGCGCACAGGAATTAAAAACATACAAATATAACAATATAAAAATTTAAAAAGATATTAAACTCCCACCCTGTGCTAAAATCAATTAAAATCCCCAATTTAAAACTGTCGAAAAGCAGTCATCGCGGAAGGTTACGCTAGGCCGGCTTGATGGAAAAGGTGTGTTTTTAGACACTGGCGGAAGAGGCGGAGGTCAGAGATGGTGCGTAGTTCAGGGGGTAAGTCATTCCAAAGGGTAGGGCCCGCCACAGTGAAGGCCCTTCCCCTGGGTGTCGCCTCTCTGTGGGAGCGGAGCGGACGAAGGGATGTATGGGGCAGGAGACGGTCTCGCATATAACTAGGTCCCGAGCCATGGAGCGCTTTAAAGATGGTCGTCAAGACCTCTTAGTGGCAGCTGCAAAAAGAGTGCCAGGCCCAGCAATGCTAGGGCTGGCAAGAGTGTTCCAGAAACAGAGTCAGAACTTCCGGCCCTCTCTGGATCAGCTGATCTGTGGGCTGAGGTTAAGGGACCTCCTGCACCTCAAAAATAATAAGACCTCCCCGAAAATAAGGCCAAGCACTTATTTTGGGGGCCAAAAGAAAATAAGACTCTGTCTGATTTTCAGGTAAACATGGTATCTGCACGTAGTAGTAATCGTAACATGATCCCATTGTACAAACTCCCTCTATATGTTTTCCTTATATTCTCATCACCAAATCTATCAGAGTCTGAAATTATGAAACTTGTACAACAGCACACTCATAAATCAGAAATGGAATTCTGCCTCTATGGGACTTTTTAAATTGAAGTGGGATACCTGTGCCCCATGCTGTGGCTACTGGAAGTTAGAATACATATTTCCTAGTTCTCTTAGACCACGGGCACCAATTCAGCAGCTGAGGTCTAAATGGAAGGCAAGGAGACCAGAAATAGAAAATGAAAATTTGGAGCAACTGATCTCCAAATTAAGAGTTATAAGAGAGATGTAGTGCTTTTTTACTGGCATGATAGCTCCAGAGAGTCAGGGTTGTTAAATAAACCTTCGTGCCTGACTGCCAATTCTACAGATTCATTCAATCAAGTTCATTTCTTTTAAACCCAGTTTTTATCTCTGTATATAAAATGGCTGTGTGTGTGTGTGTGTGTGTGTGAGAGAGAGAGAGAGAGAGAGAGAGGGAGGGAGGGAGAGGGAGGGAGGGAGGGAGGGAGAAAGAGAGAGAGAGAGAAAGAGAGAGAGAGAGAGAGAGACGGAGAGAGAGCGCATAAATCTGGAACGCCTCAAGCAATATTAACTAAACTTGGTACACAGATGACTTACTCTCTAGAGAAAAATACGGGGGGGGGGAGAGACCCCTAACACCCCTTGGGGTGTGTGCTCTGTTAAGATACAGCCTGTTGTGCCTTAAAACAGCTTCTACTGTACAACACAATTGAGTTGCCATGATAACGGCTTCACAGTACTCCACAAGGGGACTCTCTATGGTAAGGGGGGAAATCCAACATTAGAAATTACATTTGGACTGGACATTTTCCCCCTATAAATAAATACCTGGACAGCACCGGGTTATCAGCTAGTCTGTTCAATAAAGCACAACTTTATTGTGAAAGAAAAAGAGTCATGGGGAGGAGGGGGGACCCAAACGCCACTCCTAAGCTGCAAATTTTACAGTAGGAGGATGGCCTATTTAATCAAAAACAATATTTTTTTCCTCATCAGGAATGTGGGATGCAATAAAATTAGAAATGTGGGACTCGCCATATTGCTTCAAAAATTGGTCCCTTTACGTGCTTTCAAATTGCTAGCTTGGCAGAAGCTGGAACAGGTAATGGGAGCTCACTCCATTATGCAGCGCTAGGGATTCGAAATGCCGAACTTTAAAAAAAAAGTTTTTATCATTTGTTTCCCTGACCAAAGTGTTTCCATTTTGGCAAGCTCCATCAACTTAATAATCCATTCCTCTACTCTGGGGGTAGAACTAGGAGCACATGTCTCAAAGACCAGGCAAAAGGGAAGAGTAGAAATCCCCAGCTACTCGTCCTACTGTAGAGAGCGCTTTCTGAGCCATTGGCTTGCCCTGCACCTTGTAAGTTTCTCTCCTGCCTTCAGCCACCATTGTAAGTATTGAAGTATGATTCAACTCTAGGTCCCTTTGGATTCTGTTCATCATGGGGTGAGGACCGTCTTTTCCTTCCCCTAAGAAATACCTTGGACCAGCTGTGCTCCGACCCTTATAAAAAGATTGAAATTTCCAGTCCTTTTTATGGACTGTCCCACTAGATGACATATTCAGGGACGTTGTTGTGAAGTAATGTCCGACCCATCGCGACCCCATGGACAACATTCCTCCAGGCCTTCATGTCCTCTACCATCCTCTGGAGTTCATTTAAGCTCACGCCTACTGCTTCGGTGACTCCATCCAGCCATCTCATTCTCTGTCGTCCCTTTCTTCTTTTGCCCTCAATCGTTCCCAGCATTAGGCTCTTTTCCAGTGAGTCCTTCCTTCTCCTTAGGTGGCCAAAGTATTTGAGTTTCATCTTCAGGCCTTCTAAAGAGTAGTCAGGGTTGATCTCTTCTAGGCTTGACCAGTTTGGTTGCCTTGCAGTCCAAGAGCCTCACAGGAGTCTTCTCCAGTACCATAGTTCAAAGGCCTCAATTCTTTGGCGTTCAGGCTTTCTTATGGACTGAGAGACTGCACTCCAGCAAAATTTCCATTTCTCTTCCCTGAAGCTCTATCCATAAATACAGCCAGGAAATAATACCACTAATGAGGGTCCATGTTCTGCAACACGATCTCTGAAACTTTCTGCAATCGTGAGATGCTTTCACTGACAGTCTATTCCTGTGTCCTTGTCTGTTGGTGGAGTCACTGTCATTCAAAGGCCTCGGTGTCTCCTCCTCCAAACTCCCAAAGGCATCTAATGAACTTAATCTTGAATGTCAGGAATTAGAAATGTCCTGCTTGTCCTTTTCAGCCCAAAGGAAACTTATATGCCAGTCCATTTTTTTCCTCCCCTCATTCTGGTGCTGAGCACATCTGTCTTCCAGGGGACTCAAGGGGATGCCTTGCTGAGCCCCGAGGCCACCACAGAAAGCTGCCATCTTCTTTTCTTTTCTCTCCCACCTTAAAACGTACTAAAAAACATCCCATAATGTGGAGGGATGAGGACGACTTAGGGAGTTTCATAGTCTTTCTCACACAAGCGACACAAGCTGGCCCAGCTGGGGTGGGGGAGAGCAAAAATGAAGCTTGTCAGGGTAATGAAACCTGATGTGGCCTTCTGAATGCTCCAGCATGAATAAGAATGGACCTTTTGTGGAAGTGTCGGCTTTACCAAATCTAAAGTCACCTTTGAATACAATATGCCTCATAAACTGAAAGGCTACAAATTACTGTCTGCCAGTCAATCAAACTAAATGTACTCAAGGCAGCTCACCACCCATAGTTACCATCATGGTGCAAAACAGATTAAAGTACAATTTATAACCGCAACAATATTATAATAATCAATCTTGGACTGCATTGAGCGTTCCACCTTTCCCAAATTCTGGGTTGAAAACTGGGTTTTAGAGTCAGAAAAAGAAGACATCTTGGGGGAAAGTGTTTGGTTTTTCCCCCTTTTCTTTTTAGGTCAGGAGTTTGATGTCATTTTTTACTTATCTGTTATTGCCTTTAAAACATTCTTTCCCCTACAGTGCTGGCTCTTTTTCAGATTCAGTTAAGTCTGTAATCTTAGCCAGCCGATCAGAGGTGGTATTCAGTTGGTTCGGACCGGTTCTCACGTACCGGTAGCGGAAATTTTGAGTAGTTTAGAGAACTGGCAAATTATTATTATTATTATGTGGTTAATCTTTGGTGAGATTCGCAGCCTTTGAGGCTGGTTGGTAGCTCAACAGTTCGAGTCCTAACCAAGGACCTAGAAACTGTCAAGGTAACGTCGGAGGATATAAGGTGTTCCAAGAAGGGTGGTTTTTTGTAGAATCAGAATGTTCAAGTCAGGTAAATTTAGAATTTCCAAATAGCGAGGTAGCCCTCTAGGTATTGCTCCAAGGGCTCCAATTACAATCAGGACCACACACAATTTCTTTTTCCACAGTCACTCAACTTCAACTTGCAAGTCCTGGTACTTTGTAATTTTTTCTTGCTGCTTATCTTCAATTTGCGCATCATCATCATCATTATTAAATTTATATTGACATCTACTTGCCCATGGCGACTCAAGGCGGCTTGCAGAATATACCACCTCTGACTGGCCACGCCCTCCCAACCCTGTCACTCCCTCTCCTATATTAACCTGGTTTTTAGCTCAGCTGATTCGCATGGCAGAGCAGGTTAGCGTGCCTCAGCTGAGCTAAAAAAACAGCTCAGCTCACCAGCGCTGACAACGACGGCAGTCTTTGAGTGCTGCGCATGCACATGAAGCCTGTGTGAAGCGCAAAGCACACTCTCATAGAACCGGTAGGGAAAAATTTGGAATCCCAGTACTGCAGCCGATGGTCGCAACACGAGCCAGCTCACGAACTTCTCTAGCCAGATTTTATAATATAATGTAATAACAGAAATGAAGCTCAGTTCAGAGTGAGGGCAATTTACATAGATGATTGTAGCCAATAAATTATGTAAAAAATGATACGAAGTCAGAGCGCTAGGGATCCAGTAAATTTTAGCTACAGGCTGATCTCATCAGAGGCCATTTAAATTATTACAAACAAAAAGCAGTGTCTCTTGAAAAGGCCAAATACTCAAAGCCATCTTTTTAAATTATTTTGATGACGTGTACGTGAAACTCAGCTGTACAGTATTCAAGAATTCCAATAAAATCCTACTGTAGTGTTGTGGATAAGATCTTGAGCTGACAGGTTTCCCGGCATACCTGGACTCACCTGGTGGCCATAAAAAAACGACTGTAATCTCAGGGCCTTGCCCTACTCACATCTAACCATAAGATAAACATATCTTGGCAATACCTTTTTTCTGCTGCGTGCCCATGATGTTGCTTTTCTCTTATCCCCTTTATGTATGGAGACATCCTAAATCAGTGTTTCTCAGGCTTGGCCACTTTAAGATGAATGGAGGGGTGGGCTGCTGGGGGTTCGCTGGGGTTCAGGAGAATCTCTAACTAAGACTCTGTGCAGTTTGGAGAACCCCACTCCTGGCTTGCCCTGCCCACCCTGCCTCTCCTCTCCCAGGAGTTCCCACGTGGCTCATTTTGGATGCAGGTAAGTCCAGGATGCGCACAAAGGCTTGAGGAGGGCAAAAAACAAGCCTACTGGGAATTCGGGAAGGCCGAAAACGGCCCCACTTCTGGCATCCAGAGGGCCTCCAGAGCAGTGGTGGGTTTCAAAATTTTTAGAACCTACTCTGTAGGTGTGGCCTATTTTGTGGGCGTGGCTTGGCAGTCATGTGACAGGGTGGGAGTGGCCACCTTTTAAAATGTGGTGAAACTCATTTAACAACGCTCTTGCTTAGCAACCAAAGTTTTGGACTCAATTGTGATGATAAATTCTTTCTTTCTTTCTTTCTTTCTTTCTTTCTTTCTTTCTTTCTTTCTTTCTTTCCTTCCTTCCTTCCTTCCCTTCCTTTCCTTCCCATTGGGTTACCGGCAGCGGCGGGCCAGATTTACTTCCAGGTACGCCGGTGAAACCCCCTCTCACCAGTTCTCTAAATTTCACCAACCGGCTCTCACGAGTAGGTGCGAGCCTGCAGAAACCCACCACTGCTCCAGAGCCTGGGGGGGGGGGGGGTAATGCCAGCAGGAACCCACCATAGTATAGTGTAGTGAAGTGTAGTGTAGTGTAGTGTAGTGTAGTGTAGTGTAGTTTAGTGTATAGTATAGTATAGTATAGTATAGTATAGTATAGTATAGTATAGTATAGTATAGTATAGTATAGTATAGTATAGTATAGTATAGTATAGTATAGTATAGTATATGAAGTTCTGTTATATTATTTTGATCATTTATGGTAAACTATAAAGCTTTAACTATACTTAATTAAAGTGCTTTTCCAGTGCCCCACAAGATTAATTCTGAGTCCCACCTAAGATACACCTAATACTATTTCAGTACCATTTAACATTTCAGAACATTAGAAATTTTATTTTATTAATATTATTTTTTTATTTATATTCTCAGCAAAAGGTATCTATAGGAGATGACCAGGCTGAGCATAATGGCGGGGTCAAACTTATCAGTCATGAGTACCTGCATGCCCACAAGAGATCTAAATGCAGCCAATCTTGAATGCCTTCTAAATTCCCACCCAATACCCTTGGCTGTTAGTAGTTCAGATTCTTCTAGAGAACTTAAGTTTGCAATAAATCTTTATATTTCTCTGAACTGCCTGAATCTCCTGATTTTCCCAGCACTTGACAGCAAAATGTACCTGTGCCGTTTTCTGATTTTGGTGTTAGTAAGAGAGTTTTTCAACATGTCAGGTGCAGCAAGCTAGATAGAGATGGGAAGATTCAAATTAACTGATTCATTGCTAAAAGCCCATGAACAGAACTCTTCTCAACTAATGGTCAGCATTTGAATAGAACCAGATAAGGATCAGCAGCATTCAAGATGGATTGGACCAGGGGTGGGTTCCAGCAGCCACTACTGCAGGTTCGCTCATAAGCATGCAGTGGCCACACACGTTTGATGTGCACTGCGCACGCATGTGCGGTACGATAGAAATTGTTCTGCACATGCACAGAAGCCAAAAACAAGATGGCGGCGTGAGAACCACTTCAGGGGCTCGGCAGGCCTGGGTCGCTACCAGTTCCAGCAACCCAGGCCACCATACGACTTTACCAGGTCAGCCAAACTGGTCCAAACCAATAGGAACTCACCACTGGATTGGATTTAGTTCACTTGTAGCTGTGTAGGGATTCTAGGCTGATTCCTTTTTTCACTCCTCCCCCTTGGTCTTCCATTCCTCCTCCTATAGCTTATACACTATGCAGCAAAAGATTCCATATAACCTGGATTACAAAATGAGGCCAAGTTATAGAAATAGTATAAATATATACACACACATTGAATTGGCCATTCTTGGACAGTTATATCCCAAAACAATACAATTATTTTGGAAACGCCAAAGTAGAACAAAAGCGCTGGGAAAAATATTTTCTAAGTTTTTAAGAGACAGATGATTTATATATACCCTGGCCTAACCAAAAGGACTGAAACAATTTAGCTTCATGGAAATGCGGAAGTTTAATTAAAATAAAATGTTGATGCCTATGTATGTATGTTGAAATGTTGATATATGAGTACATAAATTATTTTGTGAACACAGAATTCCATGCAGTGATTTACCACATCCAAATGCCATATATTCTGTAATAAGACTAAAGAGATGCAAGAATGACAGTCTTCTATTATGAGGAAATGAAAGAATAAAATGAAGATGAATTATGACTGGCACATTTTTCCGGAAATATTGCATTCTGTATACTAGGTGTGGTCCCTTTTATTGAAACTTCTTTTTTAATTGTAATTTTGTTAAAAATTATAACAATATAAAACTACTGCAAACTAAAAAGGGAAAATAATGGAAAGGAAAAAGTAGAAAGTGCAGAGAAGAAAAAGAAAAATAGAAAATAAAGAAAAAATAAGAATATATTAAAGAAAAATGAAATAAACAAATAAAGAAATTATTTCCTGTTGTATCATATATAACAAATTTTAGGAATTTATCAGATTCACTTAAAATACAACAAACAATCTCTTCTTCCCATATCCCTTCTTGTATCTATAAATAAATCCTTAAACCCTCATCTTAATAGAATAGAATAGAATAGAATAGAATAGAATAGAATAGAATTGAATTGAATTGAATTGAATTGAATTCTTTATTGTCCAAGTCCTTGGACACACAAGAAATTTGCCTTTGGTGCATTTGCTCTCAGTGTACATAAAGAAAAATGAAATACATTCATCAAGAATCATAAGATACAACACTTTGTGATAGTCATAGGATACTGATAAGCAATCGAATCGTATTAGGAAACAAATAAAACAATATAAATTGTAAAGATTCAACCAATATGATTATAGTCGTAAGTGGGAAGAGATAGATACTAGGAAGGTTGAGAAGAAGAATACAGTCCTGATAATTTCAGTCCTGGTTATTTAAAAAAATTCCATTAAAGGTTACCAGAGATGAGAACATAAGCTAACTTTGTATTTCCCACCATTTACTTTTAAATGATTTTTAGTCCTTTCAAAGAATGTCTCAGGACTTTATTTCTTTTCATTTTTCTTCTGTCTTTCTTTTTTTTTCTTTGTCCCTTCTTACAAAATTCTTCAAAGCTTTAACAAGCCTCTTTTGTAAATCTGATAAAGGAAAATTATCCATGTTGTTCTCTTGGTTTATTATTTGTGAATTGCTTTTCATTATTTATGACATCAGACAGTTTGCTTTGTATTCTAATGTAACACTTTGTTCCATATTATTCTTGTAGCCTGTCTTTTTAAAATACACTTTCAGATCAATCTCAATTGTGTCTGTCAAAACTTCCACTTTCATAATCTCTTTTAAATTCAGTCCTGTCTATAGGGATGTACACTCTTAAAATTAACTTGTTCAATTGTATCCTTCAATATGTCCAATGATCAAATATTTTACTTCATTCTGCAATATATGTGGGTATGTGTGTGGGTGTGGGTGTGGGTGTCTGTCTGTCTGTCGGCCTGTGTGTGTTCCAGCATAACTTTGGAACGCCTTGAGCAACGTCAACCAAACTTGGTACACAGATGACTTACTCTCTGGAAACAAATACTGAGGGGGTAAGACATCCCTAGCACCCCTTGGGGGTTGCGTGTGTGTGTGTGTGCGCGTGCGCCAGCGTAACTCTGGAACACCTGGGCCACTGAAATGAAAAGAAAAAAAAACAAATTATATCTTTGGAGTCAAATCACAGCACTTTTGACAGTGATAGTGTGCATTTTGGATTCAAATTCTGTTAAGATACAGCCTGTTGTGCCTTAAAATGGCTTCTACTGTACAGCACAGTGGAGTTGCCATGGTAACAGCTTCACAGTACTCCACAAGGGGCTCCCTCTGGTAAGGGGGATTGGTTCTTAAAAAAAACAAGGAGGACACCTTCTGGTAAGGGGGTTCCAGGCAATGCCAGGTTATCAGCTAGTTAAATCATATTTAAGATTATTTAATTTAATCTCTAGTTCCTCCCATGTCCAATTTTCAAAGTCTCATTTTATCATGTTTTTAATTCAAAGCAAAACCATTTAGGAATCTCATAATTAATTCCAAAATCTTACTTTTAATCCACTTAGACTTTGAGTGCATTTGCAACTTTCCAAATCCAAAGTTCCAATCATCCTCTGATTGTTTATTCCAAAACTTGCTGGGTTTTTTTACATTCTTAAATTTGTATTTAAAACTTCTTTCTCCAAATATTTTAAGGAAATTCCTCCAGTTAGCGAAACATGCTAAACCAAAGGTTCCTAAAATTGAAAAATAGTTAAAAAGCAATTTGCAAAAGAGATTAGAAAAGGAAGTATGTGAATATTGTGTCTTTAAAACTGTCAACCTGTTAACCCTGAAGCTGGCCTGGCTGAGGCTATGGGTGTATTACTTGGAATCCTGACACAACTGTGTTTTGAGTGAAGAAGATAGCTTTCCTTGGTCTCCCAAGCTCTAAATCCACTGGAGGTCTCTATCTCGCAGTGTCTTCATTAGGAGCAAATGTACAGAGCACCTATGGGCTATCTCAAGTCTTCTTCTTGTCTAAGGGGATTATTTGTCAGTTCTTTGTTCTGTAGGAAGTTACCAAATTTTTCAGGGTATAAGACGCTCCGAAGTATAAGGCGCACCTAGCTTTTGGGGAACAAAAACAAAGAAAAAATATCTGTCTCTGCCTCCCAGCGATTTGCTTCCTTGCAACAAACAGCAAACAGTACAGATAATATACACTGTTTGCAGAGGTACATTTCAGACTATTGTACAGATGCTGTAAAAATTGATGTGCTTTCTGGAAGTATAGTTATTCTCTGCTATTTAAAAGAAGATACAATAGCACTGGGCCTCTTCAGATCAAGCATTTATTTTAAAAAGCATCTTCATTTTGTTAAGTTGTCTAGAACAATAATAAAGCAGTCTTTAAAAAATAAGTCTAATAATTTGAACATTTTATAGGCATTTATAGTTATTGACTTACCTCCTTGCAGCAAACAGCCTAATTAACGCAAGAAAAAAAAATATGCCTCTACCTCCCAGCAATTTGCCTCATGGAGCAAACAGCAAGTTTCACTTTCAATTTCAGCATGGGCATCCCTATCATCAACTGTTTCAGACTGTTTCGGATTACTATAGTCCAGGGATCTGCAAAGTCGGCTCTTTTAAGACTGGTGGACTTCAACTCCCAGAGTTCCCCAGCCAGCTATGCTGGCTGGGGAACTTTGGGAGTTGAAGTCCACCAGTCTTAAAAGAGCCGACTTTGCAGACCCCTGATTGCAGCCTCCACAAGCCCCATTTTCTCTGTTTTCTGCAAGGAGAAAAATTGCTCGGAGGCAGAGGCCAAAGGGTGGGGGCCGGTGGGTGGGTGGGGGTACATTCAGTGTACAAATACACCCACATTTTCACCATCTTTTAGGGGAGGAAAGGTACTTATACTCCGAAAAATATGGTAGCACCCAACCCTCTCCTAGAAAAATAAGATATTTGAGGAAATATTAAAAGTACAAAATATTTCCCCTTAAAGGGAGGCAGAAACTCACACACACACCCCACACCTTTGCCAATGAGCCATTAAGGCCCGAGAAAGTCTATTCTACATAACAAAGATCAACCTCCTTCAGGCAGAGCCATAGGAGTCCTTGCCCAAAGCCCCTTCATTACATCACCACCCAGCAAGGCTCAACTAAGCTTGGGACTCAAAACACAATCTACAAAGTTATCCCTGCATGGCCCCATGGGAGTCTGACAACCAATCAGAATACAAACTCAAATTCAAAAGCCCAGAGAGGGCATTTAACCAGGGCACTCTCAGCATCTCTTCCCCTTTTTTCCCAGGACTTCAAACCATGTGATCCTGTTCATCATTAAACCATCTTTCCAAACAGCCACCATGTTTCCAGCATCTTTCTCCCCACTTGGAACTGAACCCAGATGGACATTTCTTCCAACAGTTCTAACATGGCCTTTAGTTTACTAGCGTCACTTTGATACAAGACGGGCAGCAAATACACTTATAAAACAAATAATTCAATTTCTTTCCCGGATGTCCCTTTTATTGAAATTTCAAAACCCTAGTCAGGAAAACTAGCTCATGTGCGACCTCTACTGTTCTGTGATTCCTCCTTTTCTTCCACTCCTATGTTCAACCACAAACTTTCTGTACATGATGAAAGCAACTTGCCATGTTTGCATTCCTTGACTATTCAGTAGTCACTCTTGTGACCCAGCATCGATGAGAACAATCCTGAAAATAAATCACCTGTTATCTTCCCTGAGCCTTTGTGCCACCAGGTTCGGGTCAACACTGGGGCTCAGGACCCCGGACAGCACCCCGAAGTTCAGGGTAGCTGGTGAAGTATTTTAAGTGAGATTCAGGTTAATGTCAGGATTCCAAATAGCATCCAAAAGTAAATCAGAGTCCGAGGCAAAGGATTCCTCAAAGTTCCAATTTATTAAGAGATCCATGTTGGCACATCTGGGAAAACCCAAACCTGAAAGCTTCCCGGTTTTCCCCACCCAGTTGAAAGTTCAAGATCTTGCCCTCACACCCACAAGTCCATCACATGGTCCAATCTCCCATTGCCACGTTGGCAGCTTCCACCCATCCAGTTCTGGCCAGGTGCAAAGACAAAGGATGACCTTGGCTTTCTAGAAAGAATTTTGTTATGGCTACATAGCATCCAACTCCGTATAATCTCCCCTCCTATTTTCCCACAATAGACAATGCATGATAGAATAATAGAAAGTGTGGCAGGTCAAAGGATCCAAAAGAAAAGATGGCTGCAGGCCTGACATCACCAACATCACCAACATCACCATGGGTTTGAGTTTGAGTTTGAGTTTGAGTTTGAGTTTTATTGGTTTTCTATACCGCCCTACTCCCGAAGGACTCTGGGTGGTGTACAGCCAAAATAAAAACAAATATATAAAAGATTTAAAAAGCTTTTAAAAAACATATTAAACTTTGGCTGAAAAGTGGAAAAAGAAAACCCAACCAACCCTGATTAAAATTAATAAAAATTTGAATTTAAAAATCATGTTTTATGCCAGCCCGGCTTGTTGGAAGAAAAAGGTTTTGAGAGCACGGCGGAAGGTGCGGAAGTCAGGGATAGTTCTTAATTCCGGGGGCAATTCGTTCCAGAGGGCAGGTGCTCCCACGGACAAGGCTCTCCCCCTGGGTGTCACCAGTCGACATTGTCTAGCCGACGGCACCATGAGGAGACCCTCTCTATGGGAGCGTACTGACCAGTGGGAGGCTCTCGGTGGCAGAAGGCGATCTCGTAAGTATCCCAGTCCTAAGCCATGGAGCATTTTAAAGATAGTAACCAACACCTTGAATCGCACCTGGAAAACCACCAGAAACCAATGCAGCTTGCGCAGGAGGGGTATTCCATGGGACCGTTGCGTCGCCCCATAATTACCCGTGCGGCCGCATTCTGGACCAGTTGAAGCCTCCGGGTGCTCTGCAAGGGGAACCCCATGTAGAGAACTTCCTTGTCAATGAAGACATTCTTTTGAACTTCCTTGTCAATGAAGACTTCTCTTCCGTCCCCAAAGTGACCAAGTATCACATCTACTGCATCATAATAAGAAGCAATGAGAACATTTCATTTATTGATCAATCAAATTTATACTTTGTCCATCTCACTGACTCCGAACTGTTTACAAGTAAAGCGTTTTTAAAGTTTCATTTCATTTGTAAATGAAAGCTTTGCCTTCACTCTCCTCAAAGCCTCTAAATTCATGTAGCCAAACCGATGCGGAAAATCCCTAAACCACGGTAAACGTTTGCTTTGCATGTTTCACAACTGTGATATTGCACTGGAGGCCTCTGGAAGTTTATAAATCAATACATCTCAGTTGGTGGTCAGAGTTTTGATATACTTGTAGATACCATCAAGTAGAGAAATGAAAACCATATTGCAGTGATCTTCTTGCCAATCTCTGTTCCCTCTGTGTTTACAATACAAATGGGAAGGGACAGATACTGTATACCTTTGGAACCTTCTGGTTACTAACTCTTATAAAACTCTAATGGCAGAAAGTGAAGAGGAACTAAAGAGCCTCTTGATGTGGGTGAAGAAGGAGAGTGCAAAAGTTGGCTTGAAACTCAAACATTAAGAAAACTAAGATCATGGCCTCTGGCCCTCTCAATTCCTGGCAAATAGAGGGGGACGAAATGGAGTTAGTGACAGATTTCACTAACTAGCAAAGCTAGACAGCATACCAGAAAGCAGAGACATCACCCTGGCAACAAACGTGTGTATAGTCAAGGCTATGGTTTTCCCACTTCCAATAGATGGCTGTGAAAGTTGGACCATAACGAAGGCTGAGCACCGAAGAATTGAAGCCTTTGAACTATGGTGCTGGAGAAGACTCCTGTGAGTCCCTTGGACTGCACGCCATCAATCCAGTCAGTCCTAGAGGAGATCAACCCTGGCTGCTCTTTAGAAGGCCGGATCCTGAAGAAGAAACTCAAATACTTTGGCCACCTAATGAGAAGGAAGGTCTCACTGGAGTAGAGCTTAATGCTGGGAAAGATTGAGGGCAAAAGAAGAAGGGGACGACAGAGAATGAGGTGCCTGGACGAAGTCACCGAAGCAGTAGGCCAGTGGTGAGGTCCTACCGGTTGGGACCAGTTCAGCCAAACCAGTAGTGGTTTGGCGGCCTGGGTCACTGGAACCAGCAGCAGCCCAGGCCTGCCACACCCCCAAACCAGCTCCCTGGGCAGCACCATAGGCACAGCCATCTTGTTTTTCAGTTCTGTGTATGCGCAGAACAATTTTAATTGCACTGGGCGCAGTGAGCACATGAGCAAACTGGCAGTAGTGCCTGCCAGAACCCACTCCTGCAGTCGGCATGAGCTTCAATGGACTCCAGATGATGGTAGAGGATAGGGAAGCCTGGAGGAACGTTGTCCATGGGGTCGCGATGGGACTTTGCAACTAACAAACTTTAAATAAAAGAAGTATTAAGAGGGAATAGAAGGACGGGGCTCCAAAAATCAAGACACAGGTGAATGGAACAACAAAAACAATGACTCTGCCATCTAGTGGTCATCCAGCCCAGTTATTTATCAAAGAAAAAAAGAATGTTAGCTGACACATCTCATTCTTGCCCATTGGAGCTAGCAAAGATATGGATGGACATTATTTGTTCTTATATGACAAAATGTCATAGCAGAGACTCACATCTGTTCAGAGCAACTTATTTTGCTCCGGTTTCCTTTGAAAATAATTGGGAGAGAAATGTTAATTAGAGTTAAGAAACGGGGGGGATGCTGTAGAAAGCAAGAGCCCTCTTATCATCCTTCTACAAGTGCATCATTAATTAGAAACTATCTCCATGTAGGATTCAGCCAAAGGTACCGTATTCCTTCATTTAGCCTAGAATTATCTATTCCAGACTTTCAGAGCTGGTCTTCTCCAATTAGGATTTAAGAAGTGCACAATTCACAGGGAACCAGCTGAGTTGCAGCAATCCACTCTGCCGCGCCTATTTTTAGCAGGTCTAAAAAAGAAGGCAATATAGCTGAGTATAGCCCAGAAGTGGGCGGTGGGTGGGCCCACCTGACATTCGGGGCCAGGGACTCAAGACAACCTAGAAAGTCATTCCTGCAAAGTCCCATGGGAGTCTGACTATCAATCAGAATACATTCCTTTCACAGGAACAGGAAGCTGTAAGGTGAGGCCCAGGACAGTGTGTGTGTGTGTGTGTGTGTGTGTTTATTTTCATAGATTTTCATGGGTGTAGGTATGCTGGTCTTGTTATATTCGGTCTTTTCTCGTGTATCGCAATCTCAATCTTACATGGGAAAAGACCCGAATACCCTGTTAAGCCCCAATTAAGGGAGGAAGCATACTGCTTTCCTTTTCTGCCTTTCAGCTCATCACCAGAGACCATCTAGACAGAAAGCTATTAGTTTCGTTGTGTCTTTTTTTTTTAACATGTGTGTTAGGTTTTTGAGCTGATAAATAAATAAATAAGGGAGACTAGAATAGATCTATTTCGAGCTATTTAGAGTGTTGTGACACAAGCATATACTTATTTTCCCTGTCTCAGCTGATCAGGATAGAACCAGTGGTCTGGTGGCAATTACAACTGCCTCTCATGTAATACTTCCCTGGTTCGAATCCCAGTAAGGGTATGGCTAGCTGATGAGAGCTAAATAGCTCGAAATAGATCTATCCTAGTCTCCCTTATTTATGTATTTATCAGCTCAAAAACCTAACATACATATATTTGTGTCACAACACCTTGGAAGTCCCAATTAAGGGAGGAAGTAAGCTGCTGTCCTTTTCTGTCTTTCGGCTCATCACAAGAGACCATGCAGACAGAAAGCTATTTGTTTTGTTGCCTGTTGTTTACATTTGTGTTACGTTTATGCTGATAAATAAATAAACAAGGGAGACTAGTATAGATCTATTTCAAGCTATTTAGCTCTCATCAACTAGCCATACCCTTACTGGGATTCAAACCAGGGAAGTAACGTTGGCCGAAACGTTGCCAAGACAATCTCAATCATACACAGGAAAAGACCCGAACACAAGACCAGCATATATATATATATGTGTGTGTGTGTGTATGTGCACGCGCACGCACACACACAGATACTGAACTGAACTCAGGTGGACATTTCTACCAACGCTATGCTTCTTGGTCCATTTTCATTGACATGTCACGGGATGATCATCTGAATATAAAGCCAGGTTCTACCTTTTAATATGGACACTTGGTGTCATTGGTCAGATAGTCCTAAGTAGTTCATACTGAGCTACTTCCTGTAGTTGTGAATAAGGTAGTGTTTTCATAGAAGTAAGATAGCACCATTGTAAACATGTTGTGGAAAGAAGAGGAGGGGTGGGGAGGAGAGAAGGGAGGGGAGAGGAGAGGAGAGGAGGAGAGAGGAGAGGCAGGAGGAGAACGTATTGCGCCCCTTACTGGACCGGGCTGCCCTTTGCACAGTCACTCAAGCTCTCGTGACATCCCGACTCGACTACTGTAATGCTCTCTACATGGGGCTTCCCTTGAGGTGCACTCGAAAGCTACAGTTAGTCCAGAATGCAGCCGCGCGGGTGATTACGGGAGCCTCTAGATGCTCCCATATAACATCGATCCTGCGCAAGCTGCACTGGCTTCCTGTGGTCTTTCGGGTGCGCTTCAAGGTTTTGACGACCATCTTTAAAGCGCTCCATGGCTCGGGGCCTAGTTATATGCGAGACCATCTCCTGCCCCATACATCCCTTTGGCCGATCCGCTCCCACAGAGTTGGCCTTCTCAGGGTGCCGTCAGCCGGGCAATGCCGTCTGGCGACACCCAGGGGAAGAGCCTTCTCTGTGGCGGGCCCTGCCCTTTCGAACGACCTACCCCCTGAATTGCGTACCATTAAGGACCTCCGCCTGTTCCGCCAGTGTCTAAAGACACATCTTTTTCAGCAAGCCGGCCTAGCCTAACCCGTCGAGACTATTTAGATAGTTTTAAATTGGGGATTTTAATTTGATTTTAGCATAGGATTATAATTTAATTTAATATATTTTTAAATTCTGTATTTATTGTATTGTTTTGTATGTTTTTAAATTCCTGTGCGCCGCCCTGGGTCCTTTGTGGAGAAGGGCGGGATATAAATGTGATTAAAATAAATAAAAAATAAATAAAGTAGGAGACCAAAGGAATATAGAGCAAAAGCAGGCAATGTATGTTGAGAGAATTGAAACTTCTGCTATGGTATCAGCTTTTTAAACAAAAAATCAAACATGAGTCATTTCTCTTTAAACAAAAAAAAGATTTCTTTCTTTCTTTCTTTCTTTTCTTCCCTCCCCTCCCCTCTCTTCCTCTCCTCTCCTCTCCCCTCCTTTTCTCTGCCCTCTCCTCCTCTCATTCCATCTTTCTTTTTTTTCATGCTCCAGTTCTGGAACAAGGGTAGAGACATTGCTCCCAAATATTTGCCTAGCCCATTCAAAAGCAGGCTGAAAAAAATGGTTTGAGTACTCCTGGTAATCCACATTATTTATTGGAGATTCGGACTGTTAATGTAAACTTATAAATCAACACTGAGATGCAGCTATTGGTCACAAACTATAAAGTTTCATTGGGCAGTATGCATCACTTACTGTCTTCCTTAATGTTTGGGCATTTTTAATTTCCTACTGACTTTTTCCTCATTTTGATTAAATAGTCAATCTAAGAGTTTCCAGAAGATATGGTAGAAGTGATATTTGCCATTAAAGGAATGGGCCTGTGGCAAAAGCAAGGGGGGGGAAAAACCCCTGCATTAAAATAAAGTTCTTAGCTGTATTGCTAACAATTTGCTTTATTTGGTAGAGAGAAGTTTAGAAATTGTTCCCTTTCTATTCCTCCCCCCTGTTTCTGCCACTAAAGTAGTGGTCACCAACTGGTGGTCCGTGAGAAAATTTTGGTGGTCTGCAGAAAAATTATTTGCATTTTTTTTATTGTACTAAATCAGGGGCCCTCAAACGTTGGCCCCTGGGACAGATATGTGCAGTGAACATTTGTGTTGCTCCACAGTCTCCCCCTTCGGGGTCTTTTTGTGTGGGTCGGAGGTGGGGAGAAATTCTGACTTGGGGTCTGCTTCAGCCTCCTGGTGAGGGGTTTCGGGCGAAGGCTGGAGGGAAGTACCACTGATGGAGAAGAGCCAGAGGGCCTTGTTCCAATGGGACTGCATCATGACCTGGAACTGGCTGACCATCTCAGCCCAGTGAGCCTCCAGGAGCCGGTACCTGGCCTTGCACTCCCACAGGTCTTCCCTATGCTTAGAAAGCCTATGCTCCAGTGGTGGGTTTCTGCAGGCTCGCACCTACTCGCGAGAACCGGTTGGTGAAATTTAGAGAACCGGTGAGAGGGGGTTCCACCAGCGTACCTGGAAGTAAATCTGGCCCGCCGCTGCCAGTGACCCAACGGAAAGGAAAGGAAAGGAAAGGAAAGGAAGGAAAGAAGGAAGGAAGGAAGGAAAGAAAGAAAGAAAGAAAGAAAGAAAGAAAGAAAGAAAGAAAGAAAGAAAGAAAGAAAGAAAGAAAGAAAGAAAGAAAGAAAGAAAGAAAGAAAGAAAGAAAGAAAGAAAGAAAGAAAGAAAGAATTTATCATCACAATTGAGTCCAAAATTTTGGTTGCTAAGCAAGAGCGTTGTTAAATGAGTTTCACCACATTTTAAAAGTGGCCACTCCCATCCTGTCACATGACTGCCAAGCCACGCCCACAAAATGGGCCACACCTACAGAGTAGGTTCTAAAAAATTTGAAACCCACCACTGCTATGCTCGTAGTCCTCAGTGAGGTGCTTCTGCTGAGCTTCCTTCTCAGTCAGATCCAATCTGAACTGAGCCAGCTGTTTTGCCAACTCTTTCTCATGGTGGCTGCTTAGCTCCAACAACCGCTTCCTGTTGGGGCCCTAAGGAGCGGTCAGGCAAGGAGTGGCTGGGAGGGGAGGAGCAAATAGTGGCTGGTAAGGCGCCCGTCGAAATGAGTGACATCGAGTTGGCCACACCCACCCAGTCACATGACCATCTAGCCATGCCCGCCCGCCCAGTCATTAGGCCGATCATATTAATTGTCCATGAGATTTAAAATATAGAGGTCCTGTGGTCCGAAAGGTTGGTGACCCCTGCACTAAAGCATAGGACAGTGATGGCTAATCTTTTTTGGTTCGCATGCCAAAAGCGGGGGGAGCTCAGGGGGGGTCGTGCATGGGCGTGCCACACCCATAATCCTATGTGTGCAAACCCCTGCTTTTGGCGTGCTTTTTTCACCCTCCCCAGGCTCCAGAGGCTTTCTAGGAACCTGGGGAGGGTGAAAGCAGCCTCCCCCCCACCTCCAAAGGCTTCAGGAGCTTCCCTGAAGCATCCAGAGGGTGAAAAACGGCCTCAACAGAAGGCCTAAATCAGCTGGCCAGCGCACGCATACACGCTGGAGCTTTTATTATTATTATTATTATTTATTATTTATTATTATTTATTTAATTTATAGACCGCTCCCTCTCCCCGAAGGGACTCGGGGCGGTGCACAGGGCTTTAAAATGCATTTAAAAAGTACAAACAATACAATATTTAAAATAGAATAAATAATTTACTTGCGCTAAAATGTAAACTCTAAAAACCTTAAAAAACCTTAACCCTAATTCCCAACAAACCCTATTAAAACATTTTAGGTTAATATTACAGTTTAGGATGGATAGATTAGGCCAATCCGGCCAGATGAAAAAAATAAGTTTTTAGCTTTTGGCGGAAGGAGCGGAGGTCCGTAGTTGTTCTAAGATCGGAGGGTAGGTCGTTCCAGAGGTTCGGGCCCACCACAGAGAAGGCCCTTCTCCTGGGCGTCGCCCGCTGGCACTGCCTAGTGGACGGCACCCAGAGAAGTCCCTCTCTGTGGGAGCGAATCGGCTGGAGGGATGTATGAGGCAGAATGCGATCCCGCAAGTAACTAGGTCCGTGCCATGGAGGACTTTAAAGATGGTAATCAATACCTTGAAGCGCACCCGAAAGACCACAGGCAGCCAGTGCAGCTCGCGCAGGAGAGGTGTAACGTGGGAGAACCTGGAGGCTCCCAGGACTGCCCGCGCAGCCGCGTTCTGGACTAACTGTAGTCTTCGGGTGCACCTCAAGGGAAGCCCCATGTAGAGAGTGTTACAATAGTCTAGTCGGGATGTCACGAGTGCATGAGTGACAGTGCGAAGGGTGTCCCGATCCAATAAGGAGGAGCTGACAGGGCAACGCCTCGCGTGCACTAAGAAATGGTTTGGCATGCCACCTGTGGCACCCATGCCATAGGTTCGCCATCACAGGCATAGGAGTTTGCAATATGGTGGGGTAGGAAGGCATTCTGGAGTGCTATATGCCAGTATATCAATCCTATTATTAGGCAGAAGGAGGAATTCATTTCAAACAACAAACCTTCCAACTATTTCTGCTGGGTGAGACATGGATGGCAACTTTCCAAATATTTCTGTTGATAGCCTGACCGTTTATTTATTTAGGGAGATCTTTGGTGCCTAAGTGAGTTTGGGCTGCTGCAATTATTGGGTATGCCTTTGGCATGTTTAAAGTTGTATACATGAAAAGTAGATGATAGTGCCAGAGAGAGAGAAGAAGGAATATACACGTGCTTACCCATGATTGAATGAATCGCTGTTTATTATATTAATTTAATTTCCTACGCTTGCACAGCTACCTGGAGCATACTAACACCAAACACTGAATGATCACTTAATCAAAATATCAAAAATCATTGTGAAGAAAGTGTTGGAAGAAATCTCCCTGGTTCATTCCCCAATTGGGAAACAGTCACCGGGCACTGAGAAAATAGACACAGAAGCAAGTTGCCAGAAAGCGGAATTCTTTAATTCAGGAAGGCAAGAGGAAGTTATGACATAGCTCAAGTGTTCCTGGCATGCAAGCAATTTTGGATTGTAAGGGTTTTTATACCTATTTTCTCTTTGAAGCTTCTGAGCTTGATGGATTTTAATGTGCCTCTAGCTGAAGTGATTGCCCTGGCTTTTTGTCTTCCTGCTTTAATGGGTTAATCCTGGTCCCAGGACCTTTGTTTTTTCTATCCTAGGGGTCAATCCTGTCAGGGGGCAGGAAAGCGTTTTGCCTTGGTGAGTTATTTTTAACCTTGCCTTAAGTGTTTTCCGGGGCTGCTTTGTGGTTAGGTTTTGTTATTTCTAGTAATAGTTGTTCATGGTTTTTGGCAACAGCCCAGACTTTCAATTCAGCCTGAGCGCTTGCTTTCAGTTTGCCTTGGAGCAGAGGTGGGTTGCTCCTGGTTCAGCTCAGTTTGGCCAAACCAGTAATGGTGGTGGCGGGAGGCTCCACCCACCCACCCGGATGCTTCTGTGCATGTGCAGAAGCATTGCGCATGAGCGCACATGTAGTAAACCAGGACGGTAGTAAACCAGTTAGCAAGCCACCACTGCCTTGGGGTCTTTCTCTCTTAAAGAAGAAGCACTTTTTTTAGTTTTGCACTGGTTTAATGGTTCCTGGCACTGTCCTTTTGGGGTGTACTTCCCACTATAGTTCACAATCCTTTGTTGGGACCGCAGAATTAAGAACGTGGGAAGAGAGTAGTTTAAGACAGTGTTTTTCAAATTTGGCAACTTTACTATACCCAGAACTCCTAATTACTCCCAGAATTCCCCAGCCAGCAATATATTTCTTCTTTCTCTAAAATATAGTCCCTACCTCAACTTAACTTCCATTCAGTTATCTGCACAAAAGGCTCAACTGCCTTGCCTGTTAAGCCTCTGCCTTCAGCAATTGCATAGCTAGCAGAAATCCGACAGATGTTTTTTTGCCTGAATGGCTGGTGTTAATGGCCACTAAAGAGAGATAATCTGCAATAACTACACCTCTCCTAGCCAACTTGGAAATGAGAGGTTGTTACTCTACAAAGGAACATTGCAGTGTATGCACATACAAAGAGACAGCAATTCAATCTTCACCTTGATAAGAATATCTCTTCCACTCTAAGAAGCTCCTATGTCCAAAAGTAGGCTGCTGCCGGTTCGGACTGGTTCGCCCATACCGGTAGTTCCAACCACTGGCTGGCCCTACCCACCCACCCCAGTGCTATCCCATCCTATATATCTTACTCTCTGGCTCGCTTGCCCCACCCATGCAGCCCAGCTGATTTCCACACCTTGCCTGCTCTACTCACCAGGCTGCCCAAGAAGGTGTCCTGGAAGCCGCATACATGAAGTCATTGTGTGTTTGAAGCCGTACGCAAGCACGGAAGGCACACACTCTTAACATTTTCGGTTCTGCACTAGGCAAACCAGTTGTTAAATTATTTGAAGCCATCTGCCTATACATGAGAAGCATGGTATGAGTCAAGATGGAATGGTTAAGGGGTTGGACTGCTACTATGGACACTCAGGTTTTAGTCACAGAAGGTCATTGGGTGACTTTGGATCAATCATTCTCTCTCAGCCTATCACAAAGGGTTGTTACTTTGGGCAACAGAGCAGGGGATATTCAAAATGCTGCCTTGAGCTCATGAATGAAAGGCAGGATGAAAATCTTAAAAAACAATAAATGCTGGTTCGTGTTTCTTACCATTGCACCCAGCTAGAAAAACCAAAATTCAAGATGTTCCTTCTAAAAAGTTGTTTTGCCGCTCTTAGTCCTTGAAATATGTAAAAAGATAATATCTCTGAGCCAGCAGTGCGTTATTAATATACGAGTGTTGCTCTTATTCAAAATTTGGAAACTTTGGACATAATGTTTGACTGATGTTTGGTTGAAAACTATATTGATTCATGGAGGAAATTTTTATTGCTGCCATGCTTAAGACAACAGCATAGTTTGCAGTGACCTGGGGGAAAATATGTGTGTAGTATTTTTTTATCTTTTTTATCTTTGCACAGTTTTTATGATTGTAAGCCACACAGTTACCCTGAGGTAAGATGAGTGGCCAATAAATTTTATAAATAAATAAATTTTATAAATGAATGAATCCAGCAAGCCTTTTTTAATAAGTCGTCATCTCCAATTCAGCATGGGCCTTAGTTGCCCACCCTGATGTAGGACTACATTCTAATGTCAATGGAGCCTAAGCATAATCTTGAGAGCTTCCTCTACAATATTATGACATACTTGTGGTCACATTTTGCTGTGGTTCACACCATATCTTCAGTCGAGGCTATATTTTTCTGCAAAAATCTAGGTGACCAGTTAAAGGTCTATGACGATTCTCAGTCATCCAGGTCATAGTTGTATCAAAGTTGGTTCCTGATGTTTTTTGGTTTTGATTTTTTTTAAAGGATAACAAGTGATTTTTTTCAGGAAGGAGGAGGAGGAGGGGAAGAGGAGAAGGAGGAGGAGGAGGAGGAGGAGGAGGAGAAGAAGAAGAAGAAGAAGAAGAAGAAGAAGAAGAAGAAGAAGAAGAAGAAGAAGAAGAAGAAGAAGAAGAAGAAGAAGAAGAAGAAGAAGAAGAAGAAGAAGAAGAAGAAGAATTCAAAGTTCCTACATGCCAATCAAGTGCTCATCCAGATTTATGAAGCCCACATCTGCCCACATCTGCCAGTTGTAGTTTGAGCAGGTTATTTCAGGGTCCAGCATATTTTGTGAATTCTGAACCTTACTGATATTGGAGCTTTGGGGAAGCAGTTGTAACTCAAAGCTGTATCAGGGTGACTGTGAATTAAGCTACCTTCTCTTGGTCAATTGTATTGTGCAAACCACGAAACCCAGTCATTAAAGTTCTGCCTAGCCAACCACCCAAGTTCTGTCAAGTAAACCATTCAAGTAAGTTAGATCTTCATGCAGTTTCTTCTTATTGTAATTTATTTCACTTTTTTCCCCACATCTATTTTTTCTCATGATTCACTCTTGACACCACCCCAAAAAATGATCTATATCATGTTCAGAGCTGGTTACCCTTTCGCTCTTAATTGATTCTTTCAACCTTTTAGAAACAATCAAATTAACTGTGCTTTCAAGATGTATATTCATCCACTAATCTGTGGTTTTTCCATTATCACTGCAGCATAACACGCAACTATCATTAATTTATGGATTCCTACTTTCATATGCACCAACAATAACAAATACATACTTTCATCATTTTAGTGCTTTGATTCATAATTAAATCTAAAGCTTCGCTTCCCTGTATGAATTCACCAATTCCCTGAACTAATACCATGTCCATCCAGATCAATTACATCTTTTCATTTTCTCTTAGTTTGACTGACACGCAACATGCTTATTTTTCTTTGCTCTTTACTCATGCTCTTTACCACTTAATCCCCTTACATTAGAAGTCACAATTATCATGTCATAGTAGGCTCCAGATGGGACCATAAATACAGACCTCTGCCACTTGTCGTGAATGTGATCAATTAAGGCAGTGTTTCTCAACCTTGGCAACTTGAAGATGTCCGGATGTTCGCTGGCTGGGGAATTCTCTCTGGTTCGCTCTCAGCTGATTTTTGGAGCTACTGGTTTGCCCAAATCAGTCCAAACCAACTGAATCCCACCCATGGTAACCAGTGGTGGCTTGATCACGGTTTGGCCCTGAACTGGTAGTAGCGGTGGTGGAAGGCTCCGCCCACCCACTCAAATGCTTCTGCATATGCAAAGAAGCAGTTCATGTGCCCGAGAGAGAGAGAGAGAGAGCACACACAAGTGAACCAGTAGTAAAACCAGTACAAACCCACCATTACTGGTAACACTTCCTCACCAGTGGTGGGATTCAAACATATTTACTACCAGTTCTGTGGGCATGGCTTGGTAGGTGTGGCTTGGTGGGCATGACAGGGGAAGGATACTGTAAAATCTCCATTCCCTCCCGATCAGCTGGGATCCAGGAGACAGATGGGGGCGGGGCCAGTCAGAGATGGCATTTACTGGTTCTCCGAACCACTCAAAAGTTCTGCTACCCATTCTCCAGAACTGGTCAGAACCTGCTGAATACCACCTCTGTGCCTCACCTACTGAGAAAGCTCTAATTTCATTCCTCTGGGCCTCTAGACAAAGCAGATTAACCAGGGGGAAATATGTGTTGTATGATACCGATCATCTTTGAAAGAAGTCATTCATTGGCAGCTGAACAAAAATGGGAGGTGGCTTCGGGAAACATCTGGCCCACAGCCATCATTCAACCCCTCTCTGGTTCTGGACTCAGAGAGTTAATGAAGACAGATGAAGCCATCCTTACTGCTGACCTCTTGGTGCTAATGAAAATTATTTAATGGTCAAGTCCTGTCACTAGAAAAGTAGATTAATTAGTGAAGGAGGCAAAGGGAAAGCACTCTAATGTCTTCTCGGCTTCTAATAATAGAGTCGCAATCAACTCTATGAGCAAAGATGCTGATAGAAGAGGGCAACTTTGCAACTCACCTTCATCACCAGCCACAATGGCAGCAAATGCCCTCATCACCACCAGATGCTCTGCAAAGGGACAACGGTCAAAACAAATTGCTGTCTTCCCTGAAATTAAGTTTAGCCATATGGTTGGGCACTTGAGCAAAAGAGCTAGGAGGGGCATGCAAGGGGAGGGAAGGAGGAAAGGGAGGGAGTCAGTTTTGGAAGCCATTTTTTCATTTTAGCTTCCTGACTGCCACATATTTTAGCCTAGGAAATTGGGAGGGTTTTATTTTCTTTGTTGGCGCAGTGGAAACTTAGCAATAACAACATTCCTTACTCTGCGAGTCAAGGACACTTGCCTGCACCTGGATGGGAGTGGCTGGAGATTGTCTGCACTTGTGTTGGAAAAATGGATTAGACAATGTGATGAACTTGTGGGTGTGGATTGTGAACTTTCAACTCGGCGTGGAAAACCTGGAAGCTTTCAGATTCGGGTTTTCCCAGATGTGCCAACGTGACATCTCTAATAAAGTGGAATTTTGAGGAACTTCCAGCCTTGGAGTTTTATTTTGTTCGGGGTGGGGTTTTTTTTTGAACCCTGACAGAGGGAGGGAGGGAAGGAAGGAAGGAAGGAAGGAAGGAAGGAAGGAAGGAAGGAAGGAAGGAAGGAAGGAAGGGGCCCTTTCCCAGAGAAGGGAAAGGGGCATTAAAATGGCAAATGCAAGGCTGAAGTGATGCACAAAATCTTTGCTGTATACAAGCCAATGAGTCTCTGAGTCAACAGGAATGACATGCAGATCGATAAAAATGTATTCCTTAATAATATCTGTAACAGAAAAACATAATTTCTGGAGGAAGGTTAATCCATAATTTCTACATTTTGCAGTGCATCACTTTTCCTATAGAACAGGGGTCCCCAGTCCTCGGGCCGCAGACCAGTACCGGTCTATGACCTGTTAGGTACCAGGACACACAAGCAGTGGGCAAGGGAACGAAGCTTCATCTGTTCATGTGCAGATCTAGGTTGCGCATGAAACCATCCCTGTAAGAGGGACGTTGGAGTCCTAGTGGATGATCACTTGAATATGAGCCAGCCATGTGCAGCAGCACCCAAAAAAGCTAATACAATCCTGGGTTGTATAAACAGAGGCACAGAATCAAGATCACGTGAAGTATTAGTGTTGCTTTACAAAACCCTAGTAAGAGCACACCTGGAATACTGCAACCAATTTTGGTCCCCATAATGCAAAAAAAAGATGTTAAGACTTTGGAAAAAGTTCAGAGAAGGATAAACTAAGGTGACCAAAAGCATGGAGACTAAACCATATGAAAAACAGCTGCACGGTTTGGGTAAACTAAAATAAAATTTGAAAGTGACATGATAGCAGTATTCCAATATTTGAGGAGCTGCCACAACGAAGAGTGGAGTCAAATTATTCTCCAAAGCACCAGGGGGCAGGACACAAAACAATGGTTGGAAACAGGGATGGGTTCCTGCCAGTTCTAAGCTCTCCTATAGAAGAGGTTCCACAAATCTCCAGGAGCGTTGGGAACCGGTTCCAGCTCCCTCCCCCCACCCGTCTGTCCATCATCCAGAGGAAGAGCCAGAGGAGGAATTCTGGGAGTTGAAGTCCACAAGTCTTCAAGCTGTCAAGTCTGAACACCCCTGGGGTTTTTTTTCCCTAAAGGGTGAGGGGTGCAAGGGTCTTGGAACTTGACAGCTTTAAGATTTGTGTGCTTCAAATGCCAGAGTTCCTGAGCCAACATTTTGGTTGCTAAGCACGAGCGTTAATTGGGTTTCACCACATTCTACAAGTTGGCACGCCCACCCAGTCACATGACTGCCAAGCCACTCCCATTCAGTCACATGGCTGGCAAGCCACTCCCACCCAGTCACATGGTTGGCAAGCCACTCCCACCCGGTCACATGGCCAGCAAGCCACTCCCAAAAAGCAGGGCACATCTACAGAAGAGAGTCTAAAAAAATTTGAAACCCACCACTGGTTGGAAACTAACCAAAGAGAGAAGCAATCTGGAATCAAAGAGAAACTTCCTAACAGTGAGGAGAATTAACCAGTGGAATAGTTTGCCTTCAGAAATCATGGGTGCTCCATCACTGGAGGTTTTTAAGAAGAAACTATACAGCCACTTATCTGAAATAGTATAGGTTCTCCTGCTTGAGCAGGGGGCTGGACTAGAAGACCTCCAAGATCCCTTCCAGCTCTATTCTATTCACCTTCACTATGTCCATCCCTGATCTACGGAAGACCATTTTTTTCCAAAGCCAGTCCCTGGTGCCAGAAAGTTTGGGGGCTGCTCCTATAGAGAGAAAATGAAGATTTGCTTAAATTAAACTGGTTTTCTAGGCATTTTTATTCCATTTCCCTGTCTAACCTACCACGTTAGTGGGGGGGGGGGAGATCCTAGTGGTTTCCCATCCTGAGATAAGCCAACAGCAGTCCTTCTTAGCTGTTTTTGGAATCAGCGGAGTTTGATTTGTTTTAAATGTCAATTTCTTTGAAAACACATATTTTATCTCTGCCGTGAATATATTATTTTTAAAATTCAGCTATTCCTAATGTATTCTTTTGGTTTGGAATATTTTTCTGTTACCTTCTCTTTTCTAATAGATGTTATTTAGTGCAGATTTCTGACTGAGAATGATGGAGAGTAGCAGCTTCACTCCCTGCTGCTATTAATGCTAATCTGTTTTGGCAAATTGCCCCAGAATATCCTTTTTTAGAAAATCATATTTTCATCTCTTGGCTAATGACAACTGCCCAGAAAAAAAATGGGGGGTTGCAATTTAGAGGTGTACAATCACTTCTATCTACTGGGAAAGGGTAGGTTTCATCTTAAGACTGTCAGAAGATAATGGGTTTATATACAAATCAGTAGTTATTGACTATGATGGTGATGTATTAACTCTCTTTCACAGACAATATGCCTCTGAGTCCCAGTTGCTACTAGTAAAATAAGTGAGAAAGAGCTACTCTACTCATATCTTGCTTGTGGGCTTCCTGGAGGAGTTATGTTGGATATTTAGGGATCTAATATGGCTGCTCTTCAGAGGTGGGATTTTAGCAACTGGAACTTTAGAAATAGGAGAATAAGTAGAATGATATGATTCAGTAGAAAGAAGTATTGTAAACAAGGTAAAAATATGTTTTAAATTAGAATGTGTGGGAGTTATATTGAGAAACCTAAAGCTGTTAAATAATTGTGTTATGTTTATTATATAAAACCTGAAATCTGAAATTTAAAGATTCGTATTGTTAAAGGAAAATAGATGGAAAAGAAATGATAAATTGTTTATTTTTAAAGAGAAAGAAAAATTACATTGTTTGTACATGTTAAAAACTCAAAATTGGAAAATATGAGAAGAAAAGTAATACGGCAAAAATTAGAAACAATGGAAATATAATGTAAAGAATTATGTTTTTGGGTGGGAATGTTGAAGGGGGAATTCAGACAACACAAAATAAGTTTTATTATGTAACAAAAATAAATAAAAAACCATTTTTTTAAAAATTAGCAACTGGTTCTCTCCTCGTTTGCTTGGTGGGCGTGGCCTACCCGGCCTCCTGCACCACAGCATGGGGGGGGGGGTGTTTTCACTCTCCCCAGGTTTTGGAGGCTCTGCTCAAGCCTCCAGGAGGGCAAAAAAAGGCTCCCCTGGGAGGCTGGAAATGGGCCTATTTCCAGACTTCCGGAATTTCCGAGAGGCCCATTTTTTTTGCCCTCCCTAGGCTCCAGAGGCTTTCCTTGAGCCTCTGGGAGGGCAAAAAAGGCCTCCCTTGGACTCCAGAAGCCCACTGGGAGCCAGAAACAGTCCTCTTTCCGGACTTCCAGAACTTTTGTGAGGCTTGTTTTTTGCCCTCCCAAAGCCTCCGTGTAGGCCCTGCACTTACCTGGCATACAAAATGGGCTGCGTGGAGACTCCTGGGAGGGGAGAGGCAGGGTGGGCAGGCCCATCCAGTCCTTGCAACTGCCAGTTCGGTGCAACAGGTGGAAAATTAGCATCCGGTTTGCCCGAACCAGTCCGAACCAGCAGAATCCCCCTCCTGCTGCTCTTCCATTAAAGGAAACAAACAAAAGTATTTTATTCCTAATTTTCTCATTTCCAGAATAATGTGATCAATTACTTATTGCCAGGGAAGAAGAAACAAACCAACCAAAAGAAGAGAGGAGACGAATTTGGATCAAACTTGTGTATGTCGCTGTATAGGTTGAGACACTCCATTAGAAAAAAATACACCATATTTTTGGACTATAAAATACTCTGGACTATAAGACGCACCTAGCTTTTGGGGAGGAAAACAAGGGGGGGGGGGAATCTGCCTCTGCCTCCCAGCATCCATCCGGTATTCATCTGGCCTCTTCGCCACGGCCTGTTCGCTGCCACCCATCCGCTGCCACTCCTGTAGCCTGTTTTAGAACAGCTGGTCTGTGCCGCACCAACCCCCCTCCACCCGCCACAATATTCAGAGTATAATATTCCAGACATTTCCACCCACTTTTTTGGGGGGCGGGAGTGAAAAATAGGGTATATTGTCATTTAAACTGATATATAGTAACTTAAAATTGTGGTCCAGTGACTTCTGTGGCTGTTCAGATTCCAGTCCAGGTTCTAATGGTGGGTGGTCAAAGATGCTCCTGGTCTCCTGCCTCAGGTCTCCTAAAGCAGGGGGCCCCACCCCCGGGTGCCGGTCCATGGCTTGATAGGAACCGAGCCGCAGTGAGCGGCCCAACTCTTAGAAAGGACTGGAGAGGAGGAGGAGGGAGGCGGCAGACCCCTGGGCAGAGTGCACGCAGGGGGCGGGAGAGCAGAGGCGCGGCCGCCCGCGCCATTGGGGGCCCGAGAGGGGCGAGTGAGCCAACTCACCCCCCCACGCACGCATGCGACGCCTGTTCCCTCTCCCCCCCCCACTCCCCCTCTACGCCAGCTGAGCCATGGCCACTGGTCCGTGGAATTTTTTTAACATGAAACCGGTCCCTGGTGCCAAAAAGGTTGGGGACCCCTGTCCTAAAGGATTTTGACTGGAACAACATCCCTTCAAACAGACAAATGTCCTGTATTGTGTGTGTGTCGGGGTGTGTGTGTCATATATATATATATATACATGAGGTTGCAAGGCCACTTTGTCCTGGAAGAATATTCTTATTGTTTTAATTGATGTTGGTATGATTTAGTGAGTTTGGTCCAATCCTTGGAACTATTTTCTAGTTCCATGTGAATAAGGCAGCAATTCTGCATCTTTCACTGCCTGTAAACAGGAACAAGGCCCATCCACTCAGATTCTCCAGAATTTTTTCTAGCCATGCTTGAAAGAAAGAAAAGGCAGAGACTCACATAAAATCACCTTACATGACAGCCGGAAAACCTCAAGGCAGGACACGAGTTGAGTATGTGGATCCCACCAACCCATTTCCTACTACCTTGCTCTTAACCTGCTCAGGAAGCTTTACTGCAGTAGTAAAAAATGCTACCAGTTCAGGCAAACTGGTATTTCCAACGATCAGCTGGATGACGATCAGCTGTGATGCACGATTTATATTAGCTAGAATCATTGGATTTCCTGCTTTCTAGCTAATCTAAATCACGTGGCACAGCAGATTCTCCCCCTTCACTGTTCTACTTCCTTTTGCAGACTTGGAAGGCTTCAAAATGTTCATTTTTTAGCACTGCACGGACACGGCTCAGGTGTGCAAAATGCGCATTTGGTAGCAGATTCACCGAACTGGTAGCAGATTTCAGAGGATTTCACTGCTGCTTTACTGTTCTAATTAGATAATGTCCCAGGACTTAGGAAATGTTAAGTCCTGGATGTGTACATATTGGCTAAGAATTTAAATACCACTTGGAGTTTGAGTACTTATCTACCTGCTATTACCATATTTTTCGGACTGTAAGGCACACTGGAGTATAAGATGCAGCAAGATTTCAAAGAGGAAAACAAAGAAAAAAATAGTTTTTGGCCTCAGGGCCAAAAACCTACCTCTTCTGTAGGTGTGGCTTTGTGCTTTGTGAGAGTGGCTTGCCGGCCATGTGACTGGGTGGGAGTGGCTTGCTGGCCATGTGACTGGGTGGGCGTGACCAACTTGTAAAATGTGGTGAAACTCACTTAACAATGCTGTTGCTTAGCAACCAAATTGTTGGCTCAGAAACTCTGGCATTTGAAGCACGCAAGTCTTAAAGTTGTCAAGTTACAAGACCCTTGCACCCCTAACCCTTTAGAAAAAAAACAACCCCAGGGGTGTTCAAACTTGACAGCTTTAAGACTTGTGGATTTCAACTCCCAGAATTCCTCCTCTCGCTCTTCATCTTGGTGATATGCGGACAGGCGGGGGGGGGGGAGCTGGAACCGGTTCTAAACGGCACTGTAGATTTGTGAAACCTCTTCTATAGAAGAAGTTAGAACTGGCAGGAACCTTGAATTTCACAACTTTACAACTCTGAACTGAACTTTTGGCTCCTGGTTTGCCTCAACAGCCCCACCCCAAAAACGCCATTTTAGTGGCACTGACTTTAACAATTAATCATGGCACAAGAAACAGCACTGGCAAGCTTAGAACAAAGGATGGCTTCTCTTGAAACTGTTATACAAACTTTGGTACAAGAGATTAAAGCCCAGAGGGCAGAAAATATCAACTTCAAGAAGGAGCTATTGGATACATGGAAGCAGGTGCTGGAAAATACACAGAAGAATGAAGAACTGGAAGGGGGGCTGGTGGGGGCTAAGGGAGAGATTAAAAATGTTACTAATGAGGTTGTGGAAATAAATGGGCATGTGTCTAGGATTGATATGGAAAGAATGACATATTTTTTGATATTTCAGAATGTTTTTGAGCAACCTGGTGAATGCCTCCCTGATCTTATGAGCACGATTATAGCAGACTATTTACAAAAACCTAAGGATGAGATCAGGGGGGACATTGACCTAGCTTATAGAATAAATTCAGCATATGCCAGGATAAATGAAGTGCCTAGAGAGATACATGTGAAATTTGTTAGAAGGTCAACCAGAGAGGAAATCCTGAAAGTGCAGAGAGGGAATCCGTTAATTTACCAACAAAAAACGGTTGCCATCTTGAAGCAGATCCCTAGAAAGATTAGAGATGCAAGAAGGAAATTTTCCTTCTTGTCTAAAACATTGTTTGATCATGGGATTTGGTTCAAGTGGGTGACACCTGAAGGGATGCTGGTGTTCTGGGAAGGAGGAAGAGTGAGGATTAAAACAGTTGCTGAGGCGGAAGCCTTTCTTAAAAAACATTCCTCTATCCTGGGGGAGGACTCAGGGGGGATGGAGGGGGCCACGGCCCCGCCCACTGGGGGCCTGGGAGGAGAAAAAGAAGATACAATTGCCAAGAGACTTAGATCAAAAAAAAAAAATAACTTTGCCTTGATTTTTTCTGATTAATTTTGCATAATATTTGTATTTGGATTTTTTGTAAATGTCTGACAGTATAGAACTGAGAACTTAGGTATATGTACTTGCTTTCACCTTGTAGTGTTAAGATAATAATTTTTTCTTTTATTGTTATTGATGTATTTTGAGGCCCCGGAAGGGCCGACGACTTTGACGTGAATACTCTCAAAATTTCTTTGTATCCCTTACCCTACCCTATAGAAAAAATTGTAAAACCAATAAAACTTTTTCAATATAAGAACTGGCAGGAACCCACCCCTGCCCCAGGGCATATGGTTTTTGCTCTCCCTACGCCCTAGGAGCAATCTGCACGCCCTGTTTTTGGCAAAAACAGGACCCAAAATGGCCGTAATCGCTGTAGAAGAGGCACCAATATTTCCGCCCTCTTTTAGGGGGGAGTGCACCTTATACTTCGAAAAGTACAATATAGAGCAGGGGTAGACAATATTTTAAGGGCTAAGGACTACAACTCAGCCTTTTCTTCTTCTGAGCCATGAGAAATCATGATGGCAGGAAGGAAAGGTCAGAGTCTACATTTTTCAGCCCTGTTTTGTTTGGGTTTTTTTAAAATCTGGGATAGACATTTAAGGACAGCAATGGAAGTAGAAACCCTCTGGGTTCCAGGCGCATGGAAGCAAAACACTTCCATCTCCTTTTGACTCCCAATGCAAAAACTGCCCCCAAACATATTACCTATTCAGCCTTAAAACATCCAAACTTCAAGAGAACAATTAAACAAATGGGGAAAGTCTGCCATCCAGAACCTGCTGCTTCAATTCCTATCCTTGATTTTGCAGGGAAGCCAGAAGATTTTGGAATTGATCATCAAGTATTTTGCCGTCAAGTTTCAAGAAAGCAACATTAGGTGCTTTGGAGGCTGGACCATACATGGGCAATCCTTATTATAAGGGTTTAGATATGTCCAACTTTGTTTTGCCAGTCCCAAAATGAGATGATGTGGTTGTTTGGGACAGTTGAAAGAAAGACCCATTTCAAGAAATTAAATTAATTTAGCCTTCATCTTCTGACATTCTTCACCTTTGACCTCAGTTGCCTTGTGGTTATTTTATGGAAATTGGATGATCATTAGGTTGGTTGGTTGGTTGGCTTTATGTATCTTTCTGCATAACTATAGTTCCCTAAGCACATTCCTTTGATGCCCCAGTACATGAGAAATCACAACAGCAATTAACAGCAATAACCTTGAGTGGGAGAAAAATGTGTTACGTTCAAATAATTTTCAGTGAAACATTGCAGAGAAAATTTAATAGCAGTACTAACAGTAGTGTGATTCAACCGGTCTAACAAAGATTAGGTTCCTCCTTATTTCTAGGTTGAATCTCTCCTGGGTCAGTTTCCATCCATTATTCCTTGTCTGGCCTTCAGGTGCTTTGGAAAATAGCTTGACCTCCTCCTCTCTGTGGCAGCCCCTCAAATATTGGAACCAATGTACCACCTCACTCTCACCTAAAAATAGGTTTTTTTTAATGTGATGCATCACCTGCATTTAAAAAGCCATCCGTTCAGCAGCAGGATAAACCTTTCAATACATCCATATGGATTTCAGATTGTATTCTGCATTTCTCTGCTTACTCGGGGGAGCTCATTCCATTTCTATCTGAGATGTCCTTTAAAAGCCAATAGTTGAAGGAAATCTGTTACTTGAAAAATCCATCAGATGTTATGCCAAGATTTCATCTGCAGAAGTTTCAGAACAATTGCTGGGGACTTGTTCTTGGGTGCTAATGATATATTTCTCATTAATAAACTATGCCAAACACAGCTCCCAGTGAGGATTCATGGAGAACTGGACTCCCTGAAGGAGAAGGGACAGTACGGAGCAGGATTCAACCATAAATGGTGCCTGGACCAGATGGATCATCAGGTTTTTATCATAAATGTTTTGATGATGAACTTTTACAACCTTTACAAATCATGATGAACTCAATCTTACAGGGAGGAAATATGTCAGAAAGTTGGAAAGAGAAATGTATCATGAATACCCAAAGAAGGATAAGATTTGACTGGCATGTGAAACTACTGACTGATAGAGCCGAAGTGGTGCAGTGGTTAGAGTGCAGTACTGCAGGCTACTTCAGCTGACTGCTAGCTGAAATTCTGCAGTTCAAATCTCACTGGCTCAAGGTTGACTCAGCCTTCCATCCTTCCGAGGTGGGTAAAATGAGGACCCAGATTGTTGGGGGCAAAAGGCTGACTCTGAAAACCGCTTAGAGAGGGCTGTAAAAGCACTATGAAGCTGTATATAAGTCTAAGTGCTGTTGCTATTGCTATTGTTCAATGCAGACTACAAGTTGTTCACAACAATTCTAGCTGAGAGATTGAAAAAAGAATCTTCAGGAACTAATTCATGAGGATCAATATGGTCTTTTACCTAAAAGAGATATAATTTTATCATATTATATATAATATGAAAGACAGTTAAAGGACAACATTAGAAATGTGGTACACATTTCGAAATATTTGGAGCAATACAATTAAAAAAAAGCCACGTTGATTTTCTTACATGCAGAATTTGACAATTTGAACTGGGCTTCCTGTTCAGGGTTTTGAAAGATACAAATTTTGGAGAGAAATTTATAAAATGGGTAAGATGCTTTATAGAAAGCAAAAATAAGCCCTGGATGACATCTTCGTATCTCGCTGTTTGAGGAAGTTGCACAACATTCTCAGAGACTCTTCCCATCCTGTTTACAATCTTTTTGGACTGTTGCCTTCTGGCAGAAGATACAGAACAATTCAAACTTGGACCAAACATCTTCTGAATAGTTTTTATCCCGGAGCTACAATTGCACTCAATAATGAACTAAAGGGCCACCATCAGTGAGCTGTTGGACAGCATTTACTTGGTCAGTTGTATGGATGCTTGGGTGGTTTAGGGGCAGGGAATTTGGGGTGGGTGGGGGTTTGTTTGGGGATTGTCATGTGTGTTGGGCCTGGTCTCTGGGTGTTATGTGAATTTCATTGTATGGGTATACTATGTATACACGGACAATGACAATAAAGTAAAGTAAATTTAGATTTAGAAAAAAATTAATGGTTAATTGAGATCTAACAAAATCCAGTGAGATATCAAAAAGAACAAGAGAGGGATACACACAGTTTTCTGCTGTGTTTATTTTGGTTCTTAAAAGACTGAATAGAGATATAAGACAAGAGGATTGTGGAAGAAAAGATTTAAAAAGATTCTTATAACTTAAGGATTTTGCTGGTGACTTGGTGCTGGGTTCTAAAGGCAGGGGTTTCAAACTCAAGGCCCACAGGCCCGCTCTGGCCTGTGGGGTACTTAGATCTGATCCGCGGGCCCACTCTGGAAAAAGGAGCGCATTGGTGCCTCTGCCAGTGAATATGGAGCTTTGTTTTCTCCCTCAATGGCCTCCTGCAACTCTCTGCCAGCAAAAACAGAGCTTGGGGAGGCCACACATGGCCCACCTGGGCTCTGTTTTCACTGGTAGAGGGTTGCAGGAGGCCGTCGCAGCCGAAAATGGAGTCTTGATGATTGATGTCGAGCTGGCCATGCCCCTGTGGCCATGCCCCCCATGCCTCCCCCCAAGGTCAAACACAACCCTGATGCATCCCTCAATGAAATTGAGTTTGACACCCCTACTCTAAGGGAATTGAAGCATTAATGGAAAAATTAAAAGAATTTGATACATGAGCAGGTTTCAATCAGACTTGAAGTGGGCTCAGCCATGATGGTTCTCCCACTAGTGATTGTCATCTTCCCTGAGTCTTCATGCTGCCTGGGTTCAGGTCGACACTTGGGGCTCTGGACCCTGGATTTTGGAGGAGCTGGCAGAGTTTTAAAAGAGATTCAGGTTAATGTCAGGATTCCAAGTAACACCCCCAATGAAAGAAGACTCCGAGGCTTAAGTTTCCTCAAAATTCCACTTTACTAGAGATGTCATATTGGGACATCTGGGAAAACCCAAATCTGAAAGTTTCCAGGTTTTCCCCACCCAAATCAAAGTTCAAGTCCCTGCCCAGCCCCCACATGTCCATCACATGGTCCAATCAGACACAGTAGAAAACTGAAAATGCCTCCCGGTTACATCATCGCAGCTGCAGGGCAAGATGTCCTTGACTCTCTGAGAAAAGAAAGTTGTTTTGACTATATATCACCCATGCTCTGTCTAATCCCCCCTCCCATTTTCCCACAGTAGAAAATGTGGCAGGCCTGAAGTCCCAAAGGTAAAAGGTGGCTTCCAGGTCTAACAATGATAAGAAAGCCCCAAAGCAAAGTAGTCTCTGACTATTGTGGAAGTAAAAAGATGTAACTTGAATTTCACAAACCTGCTCCATTGTCCTGCACAAACTTGTGTTCTTCTCCTTCTTCGTCAGTATCAATATAGGAAAATATAGGAAAAATGCAAAGCTTCATCGGACTTGAATGCTGGCCAGCACAAGGCAGCAGATCCGGTAATCCCATGCCAAATAATTCTATTCGATATTTGCATTTGAAAGCTGGTATAATACTTAATGTTGCTGTTATGATTTGAATGCGTTATATTGTATTTATTAACAATCCGAATGCTCGCTGTGAAGCTTCATTGCTTGGCTTCTTATAATGATTCACTGAATGTGTATTGTCATGCGCTGTCTATTTCAGGGAGATGATGAGATCATTAAGCATTTGGGGAAAAAGCTTTCAAGGATGCAGAGCACTTTGCCTACATTATCTGAGCAATGTTTATCTGAGACAACTGTGTTACAATTACGCCACTGATGACAGAATTTCAACTTCTCCCATCAGTTCCAACCAAACTTATGGGAGAAGGAAAAACTTGATTCACACACAGTCCAGATCAAGGGTGTCAAACTCAATTTCATTGAGGGCTGCATCAGGGTTGAGTCTGACCTTGGGGTGGGGGGGAGGTATGGCCAAGGTGGGCCTGGCCAGCTCAATGTCACTTCTGTCAAGGTTGCCTGTAGTGGCCTGAGCGCTCTGTCCAGGGGTGGGTTGCTGCCAGCTTTACTGCCAGTTTGGTGCGTGCAAACAAAATGCATATAAATAGGTCTGTGCATGCACAAAACATTAAAAAATGGGGGAAAAGTTCAATGAAAATTGTTCTGCGTAACACCTAAAATGAAGATGGCGACGTCATAGGAGAACCAGTTCAGGGGCATGGCAGGCCTGGGTCGCTGCCGGTTCCAGTGACCCAGGCCACTTAACCACTACCAGTTCAGCTGAACCAGGCTGAACCAGTAGGAAACCACCTCTGGATCTGCCAGCAAAAACAGGCTTTCAAGCTGTGTTTTCGGCTGCAATGGCCACCTGCAACCCTCTGCAAGTGAGAGTTGTTTTTGCTGGCAGAGGCACCACGGGCCGGTCCTTTGCTGTTTCTAGGATGGCCCTGTGGACCAGATCTAAGCACTCCATGGGCCAGCTCCAGCTCCCGGGCCTTGAGTTTGACACCCCTGATCCAGATAGTTGGATTGTAATGATGTGCAGACACCATACCCAGGTGTCACTTACACTGAACCTGTTTTGTGTCCTCAGTAGACTGACAAAATCTAGCAGCCAGGAGACTGTGAGTTCTAATTCGACTTTAGGCATAAAGCCAGCTGGGTGGCCTTGAGCTAGTCATCCTTACTCAGACTTAGGAAGGAGGCAATGGCAACCCATTTGTGGACAAAACCTTGCCATGAAAACTGCAAAGACTTGTCCAAGCAGTCACCAGAAGTCAGCACTGACTCAAAGGCGTGTACATACATACACGCCCAGCAAACAGATTGAGACTTTGAAACTTCTCCTGCAAACCAAATCAAAGCATCACACGCAGGGGTGCTATCACTTACCTTCGCTACTGGTTCGCAAACGTGAGCGTGCATGCACACACGCTTGCTTTGCCACCTGCGGGCATGCACAGGACCTCCCGTGCATGCACAGAGGGGTCAAAAACGGGACGTGATTACGTGCGGGTGGGCAGAGCCTCCCATTGAACCTCTACCGGTTCACCCAAACCAGATAGAACCAGCTGAATACCACCCCTGATCACATGGTATATTCTTCCCCTTCTTACTCTCAAAATATTCTATGCTTTCTCAAGTAAAGTATCTGTGAGTCCTCATATTAATATTGCTTTATTAAAAATGTGCTTGCAAGGAGAAGGGGTATTTGTCCAAAGGACTTGCCTTACCAGAAATATGTTCATCTTCCCCCCCCCACCCCCTACAAAAAATGTTTTTATTTGATCTTATAATAAACCTCTGTTTCTGTCTTCCCATTTGGCTTCAAAGCAAAATACCCAGGAATCAGATTGGCAAGGTTTTTATCAGAGAAAGTAATCAGAACCTTTTCGGTTGCTAAAGTTTATTGCTTCCCCAAAGTGCTGATGAGAACTTTAGATAATATATCATGTCCCTCCCCCATCCCTAAAAAATATCTTTTAATACACTGACAGAAGGTTTGAACTGTAAAAAAAAAATTGCTTACCAACACTAATAATAATAATAATTTTGCTTTGGATTCCAGTTTGAACTGACCACTGAATTGCTAATATTCACCACCTCTTCCCTTCCTTCTCCTTCTCTTTTTAGGCACAAACTATAACAAACTTCTCTAGCTTTGGACTGACCCCTTGTGGCAAATAAATAGTGTTGCAACACATTCAGCAGTACAACTCCACACAATTTATGATCCATCAAGCCAAGCATGGTCCATCAACTAACAGGTTCTTGAGTATTACCACCTCATTTTTGCAATCCCAAATAGGAAGCAAAATCAGACATAGAAATCTTATATGCAATGATATGTACCATGTGGAGCTTTATTTGAATTTAGGGCAGCTTTCGCCCCCACCAATGTGAGACTTGCAATTTTGACAATTCCCAGCTGGCTTGTTCCTACTTATTAAAGTTTGGTTGCCTTTATCAGGACTTGGAAGCTAAGAGGGTTAAGCTAGAACTTTCTGCTTTGTGGTTTATGCCTATAAATTGAATACATAAAAATGAAATATTATGATGAGGGACCCTAAGGAACAAGAAGATTGTGGAGCCCTTGTAAAGTTGCAAAGAAAGCAAAGACAATCGTTTCCATGTTGTCTCTAAAAAAATTTTTTTTTAAACCCAATGTCAATGAAACTACTACAAATACAGTTTGACTCAAGAGAGATTTTATCTTTTCCAGCATAACATAGACTTCAACAGGTAATCAGAACTGCAGAAAAAACAGTTGCTACCAACTTGCCTTCCATTGAGAACCTGTATACTGCACGGGTCAAAAAGAGGGCTGTGAAAATATCTACAGACCCCTCACATCCTGGACATAAATTGTTTCAACGTCTACAAACATCTCAAAATGACACTATAAGGCACTGCACACCAGAACAACTAGACACAAGGACAGTTTTCCCCTGAATGCCATCGCTCTGATTCTCACAACACTGTGAAACTATTTACTAAGTCTGCATTACTACTATTCTTCTCATCCTTCCTATTACCTATTTCCTCCCTCTTATGATGACTACAACCATGTTGCTTGTATCTTTACAATTTATATTGTTTCATTTGTTTTCCTAGTATGATTTGATTGCTTATTAGTAACCTATCACTAAGTGTTGTATCTTATGATTCTTGATGAATGTATTGTTTTCTTTTATGTACACTGAGAGCTTATGCACCAAAGACAAATTCCTTTTCCTATGTTTTCCTATGCTGTTTTCGTGCAAAATAGTTAGAACTGGATTTTCTACTTCTGCGCCCATATGGAATCTTCAGGAAAGTTATATGCTTGGTAAAACAATGTCCCAGGAATTTTTTTTTTAATTTTTTTAAAAAAATTTGTTTGCTTCTCTGTTGCCCAGTGGGACGGTGGACAATTCTATTGTACTTTAGTGCTTTTTAACTTCAGATTTTGAAAATCAGAATCAGGCCCAAGAGGAAGAGATCAAAGTATGGAAGAACAAAATATAGTTTATCCAAGACTAGATTTATAATGCTATATGACTGTGTGTGGGAGGGGCAGGTATGGCGGGAGCCGAGGGCCATATTACTTAAGGGGAGTGGTGGCGCGCTCCGGCCCTCACGGCTCCTCTTGCAACCCAGGGGGTTCAGGATCTCAGGGCCTGGGCCTTCAGCTGATGTTGTGTAACGCCAGGTCCATGGTTACTAAAGCCCCCCTCATTCACAATCTGGTTTTGGAGGGGGGGCGGACCTGGCGGGTATTACGGAGACCTGGTTGGGCCAAGAGGGGGGGGTGCCCCTCGTTGGAATGTGCCCACCGGGTTACCACGCATTTCACCAGCCGAGAACCCAGGGTCAGGGTGGGGGGTGGCGGTTATTATAAAGGAGGGCCTGGACCCGAGGGAGACCACTGTGCTGCAGACAGCCGGTTGTGAATCACTATGTGTGAAGTGGGGTCATGGGAGGCAGCTGGGCTTGCTGATAGTGTACCTGGCTCCCCGCTATGTATCAGCAGCCCTACCCGAGCTTCTCAATGTGATAGCCGAGATGGCGGTTGAGACCCCCAGGCTGTTAGTCATGGGGGATTTCAACCTGCCATCGATAGGCGAAGCATCTGAGATGGCACGGGAGTTCATGGCCTCCATGACGGCCATGGACCTGACCCAGTTAGTTCATGACCCCACCCACACTGGAGGACACACACTGGACTTAGTTTTTGCCTCCAGCCAGTGGTTGAGTGATCTTGGTTTAGGGGACATAGTCGTTGAAACCCTGTCATGGTCAGATCACTCTCTCCTCCGGCTGGGCTTTCTAACCGCTGCATCCCACCGCGGGGAGGCAGAACCGGAAGCAACGAGATGGTTCCGCCCCAGGCGCCTGATGGACCTTGAGAGGTTCCAGATGGAGCTTGGGCCAATAACTGGGACCCTGACCCGCGACTCAACTGAGGACCTAGTGGCTGCTTGGAATAGTGTGGCCATGGGGGCCCTGGACCGGGTCGTGCCTTTGCGGCTTCTCACCCGGCGCCGAACCACCTTGGCTCCCTGGTTTTCCGAGGAGCTGAGGGTGATGAAACACTTGCTTCATATAGATGTTCAGCATCTATATGAAGCCGTTGGGTGAGATCATCCGTGGTTTTGGGGTAGAGTTCCATCAGTATGCTGATGATACTGAGCTGTACATCTCTACCCCGGGCCACCCCAATGATGCCATGGAAGTGATGTCCCGGTGTCTGGAGGCCGTGCGAGTCTGGATGGGGAGAAACAGGCTCCGACTCAACCCGTCCAAGACCGAGTGGCTGTGGCTTCCGGCGTCACGATATAGCCAGCTGGTGCCATCGCTGGCTATTGGGGGCGAGTCATTGGCCCCTACAGAGAGGGCTCTCAACTTGGGTGTCCTCCTGGACTCTCGGCTGTCCCTAGAAGACCATATGACAGCCGTGGCCAGGTTTTTTTTTTATCAGGTTCGCCTGATACGCCAGTTGCACCCCTTTCTGGATCGTCATTTCCTGTCTGGACTACTACAACGCTCTCTACATGGGGCTTCCCTTGAGGTGCACCCGGAGACTCCAGTTAGTCCAGAATGCGGCCGCGCGGGGGATTCTGGGAGCGTCTAGATGCTCCCACATGACACCTCTCCTGCGCAAGCTGCACTGGCTGCCTGTGGCTTTCCGGGTACGCTTCAAGGTATTAGTAACCATTTTCAAAGCGCTCCATGGCAAGGGACCTGGCTATCTGCAAGACCGCCTCCTGCTACCAAACACCTCCCACCGACCAGTCCGCTCCCACAGGGAGGGCCTCCTCAGGGTGCCGTCGGCCAGGCAATGCTGGCTGGCCACCCCCAGGGGGAGAGCCTTCTCTGTGGCAGCTCCTGCCCTCTGGAATGACCTACCCCCTGACCTACGGACAACCACAGACCTGCGCCAGTTCCGTCGGGCCTTAAAGACCTATCTGTTTCGTGCGGCCAGCCTGGCGTAGTTTTTAAATTGCTTTAATTTTTAAATTGGTTTTAGTAAGGGTTTTTAAACTGGATTTAGATCAGGCCAATCTATTTAATATATTTTTAATTGTATTTTAATTGGATTTTATGCTCTATCTTATTGTTCTTATTATTGCCTGTACACCGCCCTGAGTCCCGCAAGGGAGAAGGGCGGTCTAAAAATTTAATAAATCTAAATCTATTTCTAATGGAGCAGAAAGTGAAGATTCCTCAATTAGGTGAGGTCAAAAGCATAGAACAGCGTTCAGTTGAATAATACTTGGCTTATAAGCTAATAAAAGGTGGGCCATCTGCCTGAATGTTGATAGTTAGACAAGCAGGACAGTCCTACATTTGAAGGTCTTTTATAAATAAAGACCTTGCCAAGATTTGTTTAAAGATATAAAACTCTCAGGAGAAAGCATATTGAAAGTATACTTGTCCATTGTCTCGCCCACTAAGCTGAATTTCAGTTGCAGCTGTTATTTTGAAATAATGTAAAGGTTCCCCTCACACATATGTTCTAATTGTTCCTGACTCTAGGGGGCGGTGCTCATCTCCATTTCAAAACCGAAGAGCCAGCACTGTCCGAAGATGTCTCTGTGGTCATGTGGCTGGCATGACTAAATGGTGAAGGCGTATGGAACGCTGTTATCTTCCCACCAAAGGTTTTTCTACTTGCATTTTTACATGCTTTTAAACTGCTAGGTTGGCAGAAGCTGGGACAAATAACGGGTGCTCACTCTGTTACACGGTGCTAGGGATTCGAACTGCCAAACTGCTGACCTTTTTGATCGACCAGCTCAGCGTCTTAGCCACTGAGACACCGTGTCCCTTTATTTTGAAATAGACATCTATAATTGGGGATTAGCAAATGTGCATTTAATGCAAATCTGATTTTTTTCAATGATGTGCAAACAGCCTCATTGGAAGCCTTATATTTTGCAACCACTACCAAACCAGAAGTTACCAACAGCTCTACTATCTTCCCTGTAATTGATTATTACAAGGTCACTTACATGTTATATGGCTGATTTCAAATATCACCCTGATATTTAATTTTCTCCTCTCTTTACCCTATCCATTCCACTCGAACCTATATTCAGCTCCCTGGAAATAAATCCACTATTTTCTATAAACCTTACTCCAAGAATGGAGAATGGGTGGGCTTTCAGATATTGGTCAGATATATCTTCCTTGTTGTTGCAACTAAGCACTAACTGGAGGGCTAACGGTTCGCCATTCCTGTCCTCTTGGTAAAGAAATGTTCCTATTCTAACCTTTCTCTTACTGTCTGTCTCGGCTCAAATGATTTAAAATCATATATACTATAAAATAATGCTCTTTCTCTTTGAAAAATCAAAACAGTTTGGACAGATCATAAACATTGCTTCTCTAGTATTGTTGCAATCAAGTTCACCTTCTAGGACTGTCATGGCAAATCTATGACGCGTGTGCCATAGGTGGCGTTTAGAGCCCTCTCTGTGGGGATGCACACCGTTGCCATCTACTCTTCTGGTTTCCGGTACACGCCGGCCAGTTGGTCTTCACAGGTGCTAGAGCGCTGGAAAATGGCCTGAAAATGGCCAAAAAATGGCCCAAAAGAGCTGAAAAATGACCTCTGGCACACGTGCCACAGATTTGCCATCAAGGTTCTAGAAGGTGAACTTAAGTGCAACAATGCTAGAGAAGCAAAGTTTATGATCTGTCCAAACTGTTTTGGGTTTTTTTAAGAGGAAGAACATTATTTTATCGTATATATGGCCAAAATATTGGCCAAAAACAGCCAAAAAATGGTCTCAAGTGCACACCGGCCAGCTGATCTTCATGGGCACTAGAGCTCTAGAAAATGGCCTGAAAATGGCCAAAAAATGGCCAAAAATAGCCCAGAAAATGTCCCCCCAAACGGCCAAAAAACCAGGCCATTTTCTGGGCTGTTTTCTGGCTGTTTGTCGGCCATTTTGAGGTCATTTTTGAAGCCAAAACCATCCTGAAAATGGCCGAAAGACAGGTATGCGTGCACCAGCTAGCTGGTGTTTGGGTTTCTGGTGCTCTGGCACACATACATGCATGCCTGTTCTGGTTGGGGCACTCAATGCAATAGGTAGGTAGGTAGGTAGGTAGGTAGGTAGGTAGGTAGGTAGGTAGGTAGGTAGAGGGATAGAGAGAGAGAGGGAGAAATACAGTAGGTAGGTAGGTAGGTAGGTAGGTAGGTAGGTAGGTAGGTAGGTAGGTAGGTAGGTAGGTAGGTAGAGGGATAGAGAGAGAGAGAGGGAAAAATACAATAGGTAGGTAGGTAGGTAGAGGGATAGAGAGAGAAGAGAAATACAGTAGGTAGGTAGGTAGGTAGGTAGGTAGGTAGGTAGGTAGGTAGGTAGGTAGGAGGTAGTTGGATAGAGGGAGAGGGAGAAATACAGTAGGTAGGTAGGTTGGGGGTTATAGGGTGGTTGTGTGTACCCAGGTTGGTTGGCCATTTAACCAGACTGGGCTACAGCAACGCGTGGCTGGGTACAGCTAATAATAAATATAGCAGTTTAATTGGACATTTTTTAAATTGAATTAAAGGGTTCTGTACAATGTAGAACTCAGGGGTGGGTTGCTGCCTGCATTACTGCCAATTCGGTGCGTGCGCAATTTTGTGAGCATGTGCACCAGACACACTCCACACTCACGTGCACAGTTACCAAAAAATAGATCTGCACATGCGCAGAACATTTAAAAAAAAAGGGGGGGGACATTCCATGTCCACCAGAGAGCCGGTTCGGAGGCGTGGCAGGCCTGGGTCACTGCCAGTTCCAGCGACCCAGGCCAGAAAACCACTACCGGTTTGGCCGAACCAGTCTGAACCAGTAGAAACCCACCTCTAGTAGAAGCTCTCCTGAAAGGGGAAAGTATGTAATAACATTTCACTTAAATGTAGGGTTGTAGGGTGGGGGAGGAAAGCCAGTTGTGTGAAGCACGAGCCAAAAGAATACAATAAATTGCATTGATGGAATCTCAGATTGTTTTAACAGAAAGCGAATGGCAATGAAAATTCTCTTCCATTCTGCCTGATGCAGCTTATCTATGGATCCGATATTCAATGATAAAAGAGTCATATTTTAAAGATACTGGCAAATCGAGGTATAACTGAAGAGCAATCCTGAAATATAGGTGAAAAAGGTATAATCATTTCATCTAGAAAAGAAAAGGTCTAGGGGAGACATAATGCAGGTAGTCCCCGACTTACGACCACAACTGAACCCAAATTTTGGGTTGTTAAGTGAGCTTTGCCCCATTTTACGACCTTTCTTGCCACAGTTGTTAAGGGAATCACCCCAGTTGGTAAGTTATTGACCCGATTGTTAAGTGACTCTGGCTTCCCCATTGAGTTTACTTGTGAGAAGGTCGCAAAAAGTGATCACATGACCTTGGGACACAACAACGGTCATAAATATAAATCAGTTCATACTTATGAACAGTCATAAATATGAACCAGTTTTTAAGCATCTGAATTTTGATCACTTACTCTTCTTCTTCTTTAAGATTTATATCCTTCTTTAAGATTTATATCCCGCCCTTCTCCAAAAGGACCCAGGGCGGCGCACAGGAATTTAAAATACATACAAATCATAATACAAAAATTTAAAAACCTATTAAATGCCTGTCCTGCGCTAAAAACTAATTAAAATCCCCGAAATAAAACTATCTACCCTAGTCCCAGCAGAGGTTATGTTAGGCCGGCTTGATGAAAGAGGTGTGTTTTTAAACACTGGCGGAAGAGGCGGAGGTCAGTGATGGTACGGAGTTCTGGGGGTAGGTCGTTCCACAGGGCAGGGCCCGCCACAGAGAAGGCCCTTCCCCTGGGTGTCGCCAGTCGGCATTGTCCGGCCGACGGCACCCTGAGAAGGCCCTCTCTGTGGGAGCGTATCGGTCTAAGGGATGTATGGGGCAGGAGACGGTCTCGCATATAACTAGGTCCTGAGCCATGGAACGCTTTGAAGATGGTCGCTTTGAAGATGGTCGTTACGGCCACATATCGAAAAAAGGTTGCGCTTGGTCCTGACAAGGCAGTCCCACTCCTTCCTAATCCCCTTTCCTTACTTTTCTTGAGCCCCTCTTGAATTTTCAGTTAGTTTTACCTGGTCATTACCAAAATGAGGCAGAACAACGTATGTGAAGGAGATAATTAATGCCTGACTCCAGCCAATTTCATATAAATCACTGAGTATGGAATAGAATAGCAGGGAATGGAATGAGCGTTGGTCCTTACCTGATACGCCTCTTTTCTGTAAGGGAAGTCAGCATCTTGGATGGGTAGAATCCTCTGCTCTCATTGGAGGCTGAGTCTGGGCAAAGTCTTTAGTCCCGCCCTTCTGCGCACGCATGCCCAGTTTCAAACGAAGACGATCCCAGACTCGAAGCGTCTTGACCACGAAGGCAGCAATGTCATGAACAGTCGGATCCGAATCAATGAGAGCCCATGTAAAACAATCACTGAGAAGCACAGTAACATAACACCAAACACCAACAGGAGCCAAGGCAGAACGACCCTTGACCTGAACCAAAAGAAGCTAACACAAACCCCCGGGGCGGGGCAAGATGCTGACTTCCCTTACAGAAAAGAGGTGTATCAGGTAAGGACCAACGCTCATTTTCCTGTTAAGGGAAGTCAGCATCTTGGATGGGACGTACCAAAGCGGTAGGTGTCCCAGGGTGGGAATTACAATTGGTCAGGCCTCTCAGCACGAACTACAGACTGGAGGACTCTCCGGCCAAAGGCCGCATCCGCAGATGCAAATGTGTCCAACTTATAATGAGAAATGAAGGGCGAAGGGGAGGCCCACGTGGCCACTTTACAGATCTCTTGAAGGGAAGCCTGGGCTGCCCAGGCAGCCGAGGTGGCCCCGCTCCTCGTGGAGTGAGCAGTTAAGCGGCCTGGGACCGACGAGGAGCGGGCCTGGTAGGCCATGGAAATGCAGGCCCTGATCCAACGCCCAATAGTAACTGAGGAGACCTTCCTGCCCAGCGAAAACGGCTGGAAGGACACAAACAAGGCCTCTGAGGCCCGAAAGGTCTTAGTACGTTTAAGGTAGACCCTGAGAGCCCTGCGTACGTCTAACTTGTGCCATCTACGTTCCAGGGGGTGATCAGGGTCAGGACAAAAATTTGGCAAGACCAGCTCCTGAGAACGGTGGAAGCAAGAGCACACCTTCGGGATGAAGGATGGGTCCAGTCTCAATACCACTCTGTCCTGGTGAAAAACACAGAGATCTTCCCTGACCGATAGAGCTTGTAGCTCGGAAATTCTGCGAGCTGAGGTAATTGCTATGAGGAAGGCCACCTTGAATGAGAGGAAACGCAGAGATACCTCCCTCAATGGTTCAAATGGAGGTTCAGTGAGGGAGTCCAACACCAGAGGAAGATCCCAAGAGGGATAACGATGGACCGCGGGCGGAGCCAAGTTCGAGGCACCCTTGAAGAACTGGCGCACCGTGGGCACCTGAGACAAGGAGAGGGATCCCCCACAAGTGAGCACTGACGAGATGGCCGCCAGCTGACGTCTGATGGTGTTCAGCGCCAACCCCTTGTCGAGGCCCGACTGGAGGAAGTCCAGGACCTGTGGGATGGTAGACTGAAGAGGGTGAATGGACTTACCCGCACACCAACGGCCAAAAGCCCGCCAGGTAGAATCATAAATACGGTTCGTTGCGGGCCGCCTCGACGCCTGGATAGTGCGGATGACACCGGGGGAATAGTTGTCGCGTGTCAGGATGCTCCGCTCAATCGCCAGGCGGTCAGCTGGAACCATTGTGGGTCCGGGTGCTCCAGCGATCCCTGGACAAGGGATATCCGGTTGTTGGGGATTCTCCACGGCCGCTCCACCGAGAGACTCCGCAAGTCCGCGAACCAAGGTCTGCGGGGCCAATGCGGGGCCAGGAGAACCACCTCCGCCCTCTCCGACACGATCTTCTGCAGTACCCGGGGGAGAAGGGGCAAGGGAGGAAAGGCATAAAGGAGGCCGAGGGGCCAGCTGCACCGCAAAGCGTCCGCCCCTTCCGACCCCCGCGACGGGAAGCGAGAGAAGAACCGAGGGAGCTGCGTGTTGGAGGGAGTGGCAAAAAGGTCTATCACCGGCTCCCCAAACAGGGCCACAATGTCTTGGAAGAGGCTGGGGCACAGCTGCCACTCCGCATTGTCCATCACCTCCCGACTGAGCCAATCCGCCTGCACATTCGAAACCCCTGAAATGTGCTCCGCCGTCAATGAGGCGAGATGGCGCTCGGCCCAGAGGCCCAACTGCTTGGCCTCGACCATGAGGGAGTGCGCCCTGGTGCCCCCCTGGCGGTTCACATGTGCCTTGGCCGCCATGTTGTCCGTGAGCACCAGGACATGCCTCCCCCTCAGCAGGGGGATGAAGTGGCGGAGGGCCAGGTGGATCGCCCGGAGCTCCAGCCAATTGATGCTGTGAGCCAAGTCGGTCGGCTCCCACCGGCCTTGCGCCCACTGGCCCAGGCAGTGGGCCCCCCAACCAAAGAGACTGGCGTCCGAGGTGACCGTCACAAGCTCCTGCTCCTGGAAGAGGCGGCCCTTGGTGACCGCCTGGGACAACCACCACTGAAGGGAACGGGAAGCCTCTAAGGGAAGACGCACTCGGGCCAGGGAACAACTGAGCAGCCGCTTCTGAAATGGCAAAAGAAACCATTGGAGATCCCTGGTGTGAAGCCTGGCCCAAGGCACTATCCCGATGCAGGAAACCATCGTTCCCAGCAATTTAGAGAGGGAAGCCAGGGAAGGCTTCGCCTCACCCCTGACCTGACGAACCAGAGCCTGGAGCAACTCCAAACGCTCCCGAGACAGGAAGACCCTACCTCCCACCGTGTCAATAAGGGCCCCCAAGTGAACCAATCTAGTAGTAGGGTGGAAATGGCTCTTGGGGACATTAATGGAGAACCCGTGGAGCTGTAGGGCGTGAATGGTGGAAGCCAGGTCCCTGCGAGCCCCTACAGGGGAGGAGGATAGAAGGAGGATATCATCCAGATACGCGTTTAAACATATGGGAACCTCCCTCAAGCTGGCCAACAAAGCAGCCAAGACTTTGGTGAAGACCCTGGGTGCGGAAGAAAGCCCAAAGGGGAGCGCTGTGTACTGATAGTGCTGCCCCATGTACAAAAACCTGAGGAATTGTCTATGCTGCGGGGCGATGGGAATATGGAGATAGGCCTCCATGAGGTCGATGGAAGTGAGAAAATCCCCCTGTCGGACTCCCCACAAAATGGAGTGCAATGAATGCATCTTAAACCTTTTGTAACGCAAAAACCTGTTTAATTTTTTAAGGTCTAAAATAGTCCTCCAACCCCCTGAGGACTTAGGGATCACAAAGATGATAGAATAGAATCCCTGGCCCTGCTGTTCCACGGGAACCACCTCCACGGCCCTAATCTCCAGCAGATGCTGAACCGCCTCCAGCATGAGGCGGCGCCTCCCCGGATTAGAGGAGACCGGACAAGTCCTAAAACAGAGCGGGGGAGGAGAGAGAAATTCTAACAATAAACCGTTTCTAACCGTGGACCTAACCCAAACATCGGACGTGGTTCTATCCCACTCGTCCGCAAAAAAGGCCAACCTGCCCCCAATAGGGTAACTATCTGACGGGGAACTAGTTCCGGCGGTAGGAGCGCTGACCCCCAACCCGAAAGGGGCGCTTGGACTGCTTGCCCCTCTGAAAGCGGTCGGATTGGCCCCTGTTTCTGGGGAAGTAACCACCCTGGGAATGAAACCCCTGAGACCCGTAGTCCGCCTCCCGAAAGGACGAACCATAGTCGAGGGCCCGAAAGGACGAACCCGACTCCTGACCCCGAAAGGGCCGCCTGGGGTAAGGTGCCGCCCATTGAAACCCTTTCTTGGGAGCCGTGGGCAAAACCTTCCGTTTATCTTTGTTTTCAATGAGGAAAGGATCCAAGGCGTCCCCGAACAGGGAACTGCCCTTGAATGGCGCGGAAGCCAGCCGCCACTTGTGGCGCACATCCGCCTGCCACTGCCGCAGCCACAAGAGACGACGGGAAGCCACGGAAGAAGCCATGGCCTTAGAGGCGAACTTGGCCGAGGCTAGAGTAGCATCGGAGGTAAACTGCACGGCTGCCACCAGCTTGGCTATGTCCTGGTGGGCCCTGAAATCAGCAACTGGGGTACGTAGCTGTAAGTCCTGCAGCCAGAGAAGACAGGGACGAGTAAAGAAAGATGCCGAAGTGGCTGCCCGGATGGCCCACGCCGCCGCCTGATGCCCACGTTGTAAAGTGAGGTCGGCCTTCTTTTCCTCCGGCTTCAAGACGTCCTCCGGGGCCCCTGGCATGTTGGCCGCCGTGTAGAGGGAAACGACCGGGGCATCCACCGTTGGAGTGGTCAAGCATTGCGCCATCTCGTCAGCCACATTAAAAAAACCTCCTATCCGTGGAGGACGGGCCGGGCCCCGAGGTAGGCGTGGCCCACTGGCGCTGAACCAGATCCACAAAGATCTTGGGCATCGGGATCGATTCAGATGGCAAGATGTCATCATCAAACATATTTTCAGGCGATATCAGCGCTGAGCGCGGGGCCGGAGCAGCAGTGGGCGCCGCAAGGGCGAAATTGGAAGCTGACCTGGCCTTGTAGAGAAGGGAAGTGAAAAGGGCCGAAGGGAACAGACCTGAAGAAGCCTTCTTCTCGGGTGGCCTGCCCTCATCCTCCGAAAGGCCTCCTTCCCGGATTTCGCCTTCTTCTGCACTGGAAACGCTTTCCAGGTCGTCGTCTTCTTCCAAACCCCCTGCAGGAGCAGACCCTGGCGCCGGAGCTGGAGTAAGGCCCGCCGGGCCTGGGCCAGGCTGAACCCCCGGCACCTGGTGTTGAAGGCCAGCCGCAAACCCCTGAGACATGGCCGCAGCGATGATGGCCTGAATATTGGCCGCATCCAGAGGCTGTTGAGGCAGAGGCATGGGAAAGGCCGCAGAAGTGGATGGAATTGCCTCCATTCTCTGGATACCGGGGGGTAGGAGTGCAGATTGAGAAGGCCCTGGTGCCAGTGAAGGTTGATCAGGCCCCCAAATCCCCGAAACATCGATGGGAAAAATGGGATTTATGGCAGCCCCCCCTCCTTTCCCCTGGGCCGGAGAAGCCATGAGGGACAAGTGGGCCTGTGAAATACGAGAAAGAGGGGAGGCCTGGGCCTGTGCTCTGTCAGCTGCCCTGCTATGCAGACGGTCCAAAGCTTTCTCTTTTCTCTTCTCAAAGGAAGAAGGAGCAGCTTTAGTGGTCTTTGATTTGTCAGATTTCTTGGTTGCTTTTCCCCGTTTTGCAGGGGCCTTCCCCTTCCCTTTCCCCTGGGAAGTGGATGGCAGGGAAGGCTGCTCCGGAGCAGGCTCCATAGGGGCAGAAGACGGCCCCTCCACAGGCTCTGGCAACTCAGTAGAGGCAGGAGTGGGAAGCCCCTCCATCGCGCCAAAAACTTCACCAGGAAATTCAGCAGCAATAAACCCTTTCGCTTTGCTTCTAGGCCTCCCGATGCAACAGAGGCCCGCCCACGCAGCAGCCTCCTGGCACCAGCCGCCCACGCGCTTCGCACGCCTGCAGGCCGAAAGCCTGCCGAGAAGGCTCCAAACGGCCCGGCGCGACTTCCCCGGCCTGCTGCTTCTTCCCCAGGTCGCTCCGCGGCCGGGAGGGGGCTAGATCTGCTGTTCAACGCCCCCCCCCGACTCCGCGGTCGCTGCTCAACCTTTCGGGGGCAGCGGAGCGTTCCCCGGTCCGACGGGCACGTCCTGGGGCCTTCGGGGGATCGGGCTTGCGAATCCCAGCAGGGGATCCCCTCGGAGGATTCCTCCCTCTCTCTCGCCCAGGCCACAGCCGGCTGCCTACGAGCCTAGAAAGGCTTAGAGGCCCTCAGCTAAGGCGCGCTGCTCGAGGAGCAGTCACAGCGCTGGCCCAGCCCCCAGTACCTGCAAAGCCAAGCTGTTTTTCTTCTCTTTTTCTCAACGGATCCTAGGAGATACAGAAAGACGCGTCCAACCTCACAGAGAGGCTGAGTTTGAAACTGGGCATGCGTGCGCAGAAGGGCGGGACTAAAGACTTTGCCCAGACTCAGCCTCCAATGAGAGCAGAGGATTCTACCCATCCAAGATGCTGACTTCCCTTAACAGGAAAAGTGGTGTATTTTGGCTAAATGAGTTGAATATTCCTTCTTCCTTCATTTCCCTCTGGGATGGTGACAGATGCTTTTCTATCAGGGAACTCATCAAATCTGCAGATGACACTAAGCTGGCAAGAATAGCCAACACCTAGAATTGTATTTGCAAAAAACTGAAGAAATGAGAAATTACCTTCACAAGAGGAAGTTATTTGTAAGATCATGGAATGTGCAGAAATGAGTAGATTAACATTTGAAATTAGAGAGCAGGAGAATGAACAATTGTATGAAATATGGAATATGTTTTACCAATGGTTGGAAAAAAGAAAAACTTAAGGATTATATATTGAATAACTATAGAAAAAGACTGATATGATAAATAATAATGCTACTACATGGAAAATAAGGTGATATATATGTAATGAAAGGATAACTGACAATTATGTTTCTAATCTTAAGTACTGATGCACAAAATGCTTGCCTGAACGACATGTTGTACAAAGCACAAAATGAATAATGTTTTTTATTTGTTTTTATGTTAAAAAATAAAAAGTTTTTACAAAAAAAAAAAAAAGAATAGCCAACACCTGGGGAGATAAGTTCAGGAGCCCAAAAGACAGACTTGAACAATGGGCTCTATCCAACAAAATGAAGAGTTGTTAACCTAATTACCTCCGGTAATATCGTACTGCAAACTAGGGCATACAAAGCCTTTGCTAGACCAATTCTCAAATACAGCATATCTGCCTGGAATCCATACTGTATAACGGGCATCAATACAATTGAGGTATTTCACGAGAAGAGTCCTCCACTCCTCTGCTCACAATAGAATCCCTTATGCCACCAAGCTCAAAAATTTGAGCTTGGACAACCTGGAACTACGCCGCCTACAGTCTGACCTAAGCATAGTATAATAGTACATAATAAAATAATGTGGGGCATATTTGGAAATTCAAGCGATTTCTTGCCAGCTAAATCCATTGCCTGGAGGGAATTCTACATGGAGAAATAGCAGCCAGAGGAATACACTGAGCATAGGAAAAAAGGCAAGAGGAATTATCCACACCTGCTTCTCATATGCTACTTTTGTTTATTTAAATGAATAATAATTGCTCGTACTTCAATGAATGCATGGAATTAAACAGGTGTCTGCCATGATTAAACGTTTAATATACTACTAATTGTAGTATTTCCAATCTGTTCAATCATGATGCCCTATTGTAGTGTGGGGAGCCATCCCCCTCCTAGAAGAATGAAATATTTTGAGGAATATTTAAAAAGGCAGAATATTATATTTCCCTAAGTGAGAAATGGAGAAGCATGTTTTTAGAGGCAGAAAGCAGCCGTCCACCTTTTCTCTATAGCCCACAGCAGATATCAGCACTTAGGAAATAAACAGCTTATTGAAAGAAGACAAGTATCTATATAGCTCTATTCATTAGCAAATACCCTCACCCAAGAGCCAAAACAGGATGAAGTAAGTATAATCTTTATTGTCATTGTACTTAAATACAACAAAATTAGTTAATTGGTAATGAAAGCCATTAAGCCACAATAGGAGTTGCATTACCCTCAGAGCAGTCCAAACTTCAACCAAACCAGGGAGCTCAAACACCTAGCATTTGTACTTTGCCTATAGAGCCAGCTATGACCCCTACATGACCCCTACATAACACCTACATGGCCCCATGGGAGTCTGACAACAGCCAATAGAATGCATGTTCTTGCACAGAAACAGAAAGCTCAAGTGCAGAGCCCAAGAGAAGGTATAAATATCTCCCCACTGTCAACTCCATGTGGTCAGCTACCCAGAATCACACGTGCTTGGTGGTTCTGCTTCATCAATAAATGGGCCCTCTTTCCAACCAGCCTCCAGCCTCCATTTTGTCTCCAGTGCCTTTCTCCCGGATTGGAACTGAACCAGATGGATATTTCTTCCCACAGTAGCATTAAAATCCCAATTATTGGAAGCTTTTGGAGAGAACTTTCGAACCCAAAGTTTCCAGTAGAGCGTCAATTATTTGTCCTATCTTCTATTGCTAAATTCATGCAGACTCGTGATGACTTCCCCATCATGCAGTGCCCTTCCACGGCCCATTTTTTATCCCAGGGGTCTGCAGGGAGGCCTACTAGGCCCAAAACGGGGTGAGGGGCCGTGGTGTTCCCCCGCTGCGTGGCCCATTTTTGGTCCCAGGGGTCTGCAGGGCCGCCTACTAGGCCCCAAACAGGGTACAGGAGGGGCGCATGCATGCACGGGGCGTGGAACTTGGGGAGGGTGTCTCACACACATAGCATTCTGGGTGCAGGTGTGTACAACAGTTCATGTGCACGCTTTTAGCACGCAACAACAAAAAGTCATCACTGATCTAGCTTCTCTCACATCAGCATTTCTCCTGGAGCAATTTCTCCTTAAAACCACTGTTGGATCAACAGAGAGGCTGCATCATTTTCATTCACACCTTCCTCTGTTCCCCAGTGAAACAAAGATATTAAGGCAGGGGCAGAGGTTTTTAATATATGAATTTATTTTAATCAGCACACCCACCGGCAGGCGGATAGAGAGCAAAAAGCTCCCAGAGTTAAGGAATCAGATTGAATCTCTTATGCATGCAAACATAAAGCAACCCAATTCTACATTATGACATGAAAACAACTCCCCAAAAAATGTTTTCTAACAAACAAGATAAATATTTTATATACAAATGACACTGAACAAAATATACTACGAAGGATTTTTTTCCGCTAAAGATACAGATGCTTCCCTCTGAGTTTATCTTAGTACAGATGCAACCAGGAATCCCGTAGGGGATTATCAGAGGAAAAAGATAAAAATTGCTCGTTTTCATCCAAATGTGCAGCTAATCAAATGGATCAGATGGGAAGTCAGAGAGAGGGAATAGAAGAAAAGCAAAAAACAAAATATGTGTAAATATCTTCCAGAACCACATTCAGTCTATTGCTTGAAAGCTTTCTCTGAGGTCTTATGCAAATTATATTGGAAGATAGATAAACAATAGATAGCAGAGAGGGAGGGGGTGGGAGGGAGGGAGATGAAAGATGGACAGATGCATGGAATATAAATAGATAGATAGATAGATAGATAGATAGATAGATAGATAGATAGATAGATAGATAGATAGATAGATAGATAGATAGATAGATAGGTCAGTGGGTGATTGGGTCAGTGGGTGGATGGAGGTAGGTAGGTAGGTAGATACAGTACATAAATAGATACATAGATAGATGAAGGAAGGAAGGTAGGTGGGTGGGTGGGTCGGTGGGTGGGTGGGTGGATGGATTGATGGATGGAGGTAGGTGGGTGGGTGGTGGATTTTATTTTATTTATTTATTTCTTCGTACTTTTATACCACCCTCCCTCCCAAATGGGACTCAGGGCGGTGCACAGGAATAAGAAAATAAAAATAAAAATATACAGACATCAAGTAAGTTTAAAATTAGATTAAATAAATTTAACCTGTGCTAAAACTTAATTTAAAGCCCAACTAAAAATTCAATAACAACTATGTCAGGCCGGCTGCATGGAAGAAGTATGTTTTTAGCGCTCGACGGAAGAGGCGAAGGTCCGTGATTGTACGGAGGTCGGGGGGCAGGTCATTCCAGAGGGCAGGGCCTGCCACAGAGAAGGCTCTTCCCCTGGGAGTCGCCAGCCGACATTGTCCGGCAGACGGCACCCTAAGGAGGCCCACCCTGTGGGAGCGGACAGGTCGGTTGGAGATATGTGGCAGGAGGCTGTCCTGCAAGTAGCCAGGTCCTATGCCATGGAGCGCTTTAAAGATGGTCACTAGGACCTTGAAATGCACCCAGAAGGCCACAGGCAGCCAGTGCAGCTCGCGCAGGAGAGGTGTTACATGGGAGTGTCTTGAGACTCCCAAAATCCCCCACGCGGCCGCATTCTGTACTAACTGAAGCCTCCGGGCGCACCTCAAAGGAAGCCTCATGTAGAGAGCATTACAGTAGTCCAGGCGGGAAGTGACGAGGGCTTGAGTGACTGTGCGTAAGGCACCACAATTCAGAAAGGGGCGCAACTGGCATATCAGCTATACCTCATAGAAGGCCCCCCTGGCTACAGCCGTCACATGGTCATCCAAGGACAGCCGAGAGTCCAGGAGGACGCTCAAGTTGCACGCCCTTTCTACAGGAGCCAATGTCTCGCCCCTGATAGCCAGAGATGGAACCAACTGGCTATGTCATGGCGCCGGAAACCACAGCCACTCGGTCTTGGACAGGTTGAGTTGGAGCCCGTTCCTCCCCATCCAGGCTCGCATGGCCTCCAAACACCGGGACATCACTTCGACGGCATCGTTGGGGTGGTTAGGGGTAGAGATGTACAGCTGGGTGTCATCAGCGTACAGATGGAACTCTACGCCATAACCACGGATGATCTCACCCAGCGGCTTCATATAAATGTTGAACAGGAGGGGCGAGAGGACCGACCCCTGCGGTACCCCACATGTAAGGGGCCTAGAGGTCGACCTCTGCCCCCCTGCCAACACAAATTGCGACCGGTCGGACAGGTAGGGGGAGAACTACCGTAATACGGTGCCTCCGAACCCCAACCCCCCCAGCCGGTGCAATAGGATACTATGGTCTCTATCCCAGGCCCTCCAGAGATCATTTACCAATGCGACCAATGCCGTCTCAGTGCTGTACCAGGGTTGGAAGCCAGACTGGCGCAAGTCTAGATAGGAAGTTTCCTCCAGGTGCTGGGGGAAGTGTCCTGCCACCACACTTTCAACAACCTTCGCTAAAAAGCAAAGGTTGGAGACCGGATGGTAATTAGATAACACAGCTGGGTCCAGGGAGGGCTTCTTGAGGAGGGGCCTCACCACCGCCTCTTTCAGGACGGTCGGTAGGAGCCCCTCACTCAAAGAAGCGTTAACAATCTCCTGGAGCCAGCCTCGTGTGACCTCCCAGGAGGCCAGTACAAGCCAGGAGGGACACGGGTCCAATAAACATGTGGTGGCATTCAGCCGCCCCAGTATCCTGTCCATGCCATCAGGAGTCACTGGGTCAAACTCAGTCCAAACAATAGTCTCAAGGCCTGTCTCTGTCACCCCGCCCAGACCAACCCAATTGGAGGCTAACTCGCCCCGGATCTGACTAATTTTATCCTGCAGATAAGATCCAAATTCCTCTGCCCACCCTGCAAAGGGGCTTCCCGCGGCCTCTGATGAAGGAGGGAGCGGGTCACCTTAAACAGGGTGGCAGGGCAGTTATCTGCAGATGCGATGAGAGCGGCGAGATAATCCCGCTTCACCACTCTCATCGCCACAAGGTAGGTCCACAAATGCGACCTTGCCCGTGTTCGGTCAGGTTCGGCGCGGGTGGACCTCCAAGTGCTCTCTAGGCGTCTCTTCTGGAGTTTCATTTCCCTCAGCTCCTCGGAGAACCAAGGAGTCAAGGTAGATCGACGCAGAGTGAGAGGCCGCAAAGGCACGACCCGGTCCAGGGCCCCTGTGGCCACACTATTCCAGGCAGCCACTAGGTCCTCAGTCGAGTCGCGGGTCAGGGATTCAGGCATTGGCCCAAGCTCCATTTGGAACCTTACAGGGTCCATCAGGCACCTGGGGCGGAACCCCAGAGCACTCAACCACTGGCCGGAGACAAAAACAAGATCCAGTATGTGTCCCCCAGTGTGCGTGGGGTCATGAATTACTTGGGTCAGGTCCATGGCCATCATGAAGGCCATTAACTCCCGAACTACCTCAGATGATCCGCCTACCGATGGCAGGTTGAAATCCCCCATGACTAAAAGCCTGGGGGTCTCAACCGCCACCTCAGCGATCACATCGAGGAGCTCGGGTAGGGCTGCTGACACATAGCGGGGAGCCAGGTACACTATCAGCAAGCCCAACTGCCTTCCATAGCCCCACTTCACATAGAGGGACTCACAACCGGCTGTCTGTGGCACAATGGTCTCCCTAGGCTCAAGGCTTTCCTTAATAACAACTGCCACCCCCCCACCCCGCCCCTGGGCCCGTGGCTGATGGAATGCCCAGTAACCTGGCGGGCACATTTCTACGAGGGGTACTCCTCCCTCGTGGCCCAGCCAGGTTTCCGTGATACCCACCAGGTCCAGCTCCCTCTCTGACAACAACTCATGTATGAGGGGGGCTTTGTTGACCACGGACCTGGTGTTACATAGCATCAGCCTAGGGCCCCGGCTCTGAGATCCCTGACCACCTGGGTTGCAGGAGGAGCTCTGGAGATCGGAGCATGCAACCGCTTGCAAACGCTCCCGACACTTGATATGGTCTCCAGCTCCCTCCATATCTACCCTTTCCCCAGATTGTCCTGATGGTAAAGCCCTCTGTTGAATCGACCTTTGCCTCTCTCCCAATATCGGACCCTACAGCCTCCCCGTCGAGACCGCGGGCCAACCTGAAGATGTTACTTGGTGGGTTAGTTCCCTCACCCACATCCTTTTTCCCAAATAACCCTCTCCCCTCCCTGGGACCCCTTAAAAGCCGAAATTAAAAAAAACCTAAAAAAAAACCTTAATCTCCGTTTTCGCCACCTCTCGAGATTAATAAATCTGTCATCGAGGCGGGCCCTCGTTAGAGCTGAGGGCCAAACCTGCGAGAGAGGGGACAGACAGACAGATTGGCACACAGATAGACAGATGATGGATAAATTATACACAGACAGACAGAGGTCTCCCGAAACCCTGCTCCTTCACCAAAATGGCTGTGCCTAGCCTTTAGGAGGCTTTCAGAGTGTTCCTGGGTATTGGGCAGGGCAGAAATGAGTGAAAAATGGACCATTTTTGGTCAGTTTTCCCCGTGCAACCCCCAGGAGAACTCTACAAGCCTCCTAAAGGCTATTCATGCCCTGGGGGGGGGGGCGTTTTCATGAAAAACATGCCATTTTTGGGAGGTCTGCAGAGTGCAAAAACTTTTTTTTTATTTGCCTTTTCAAAATCTTGGTGCGTCTCATACTCCGGTACGTCTTATACTCTGAAAAATATAGTACTTTCAACTGTATTGAGTTCAGTCGTAGCATCGTTTGGAAATTTGGGAAATATATAGCAAATTCTCATTTCTCTGCAGGTTGATAGAAAGTTCTTCTGCAACAGCCTTATCATCAGTCATAATTCTGTTAAAATTCTTCTCGTGGACCCTCAAATCTGGCAATTTGTCAAAGAGTCAATAAGAAAACAAATTTGAGCCACACCACAATCTGATACTATTTTAAATTCAAGAAGCACTTCACTAAAACAAAACAGAGTCTCAAGAGTTGCTGATTATATTCAGGGATTGTAAAACTACTCAAGGTGTTGACTTCAACAGCTAAACCTAATGCCGTCTGACATACCCAGTGGGTGTCTGACACCTTTTTCAATAATTGTGTTCCCATTTTCTTCTTACAATTCAGTGAAACATAAATACGCAAAGGAACTTGCCAAAAACACATATACTTGTTAAAGAGCTCTACCGTATTTTTCGGAGTATAAGACGCAAGAAGGTTTTGAAGAGGCAAATTTTTTAAAAAGCCAGACGAAGGGAAAAGCTAAAGAACAAGAGTCAACTTGGGAGTAAGGCAACAGTGCCTTTGAGCTCCACAGAGATCCAGCATAGTTCAGGGCCTCATTTGCCTTCAGGTAAAGTCTTCATCATGACCAGTCCCATGGTCACATCTGTTTTCTAATATTGCCCAAAACATGCGCTCAAAGTTCCACGTTCCAAAGTTCTCACTGAGCACCTCCCTCAATGAGAAACCTTATTAATGATTTAATTGGTCCAGAGATACCTTGATGGCGAACATAAAAGTGTTATACATTCCTTGTATACTGTTATCTTTTGCATTATATTTCTCTTTCACCCTCTTCATATTTGACTAATGAAGCTTCCAGGGAAATGGTTAATATAATTAAAGAGCAAAAATGTATTGATACTTTAAAAAGAAAAGAAAAGAAAAGAGCAATATGTATAGAAGAAATAGAAGTATAAATTACTATACGAGTAGATGAAAAATGTGTAATGTATGTGTAATGTGTGTGTGTGTCCGCACACACACACACACACATACACACACACATATATATATATATGTTAGATTTTTAAGGGCTGATTTAATAAATAAAGAGACCAGGATGGGATGACGTTAAGTCTCCTCCCTTAAAGGGGCCCTGAATAGGAGCTGTGAAAATATTCTCTCATATATGTGTGTGTGTGTGTGTGTGTGTGTGTGTGTGTGTTAGTTTTATGAGCTGATCAATAAATTAAATTAGAGAGACCAGGATCTATTTCGAGCTTATTAGCTCTCATCAGCTGGCCATACCCCTTACTGGTATGGCCAGCTGATGAGAGCTAATAAGCTCGAAATAGATCTATCCTGGTCTCTCTCTAATTTAATTTATTGATCAGCTCATAAAACAAACACACATATCTAAAATATTATACAACGTAATTCTTGCTGTCTGGATGGTCTCTAGTGATGAGCCGATAAGCAGTAAGGGAAACAGTATGTCTCCTCCCTTAATTGGGGCCTAATAATAACAACAGGTTGTTGTGAAACAATTACATATATATATATGAAATGGATCCATCCTAGTCTCTTTATTTTCAGCCCTTAAAAATCATATATATATATTAGTCTACATATATTACATATATTAGTCTACATATATATATATATATATGTAGACTAATTATCACAGCTCCTGTGAAGAGGTCCCTTTAAGGGAAGGAGACTCAACGTCATCCCTCTATATATATAACGTCAACCATATATATATATATATATATATATAGCCCTGACGAGGGCTAAGGAGCCCGAAATGGATCCATCCTGGTCTCTTAATTAATTATTATTAATCATCCCTTAAAGAAATTTAACACATATCTAAAAAGACAGCAGCAATTTAATAGGTCTCTGTCTGGATGGTCTCTAGGTTGAGTCGAAGGACAGAGAAGGATGACAAGTTTGTCTCCTCCCTTAAATAGGCCTAACAGGAAGCTGTAACAAAATATCCACTTCATCAATAAGTGCTGTGGAAAGGATGATGTAATCAGGGAAACTGGTTAGCTCAAGGCATAGAGAAGCCTGCTTCGAATGCTGGAGAGCACCAGTTCAAATCCCTGTAGGGAAGTATGGCCAGCTGACGAGGGCTAAGGAGGCCGAAATGGATCCATCCTGGTCTCTTAATTAATTATTATTAATCATCCCTTAAAGAAATTTAACACATATCTAAAAAGACAGCAGCAATTTAATAGGTCTCTGTCTGGATGGTCTCTAGGTTGAGTCGAAGGACAGAGAAGGATGACAAGTTTGTCTCCTCCCTTAAATAGGCCTAACAGGAAGCTGTAACAAAATATCCACTTCATCAATAAGTCCTGTGGAAAGGATGATGTAATCAGGGAAACTGGTTAGCTCAAGGCATAGAGAAGCCTGCTTCGAATGCTGGAGAGCACCAGTTCAAATCCCTGTAGGGAAGTATGGCCAGCTGACGAGGGCTAAGGAGCCCGAAATGGATCCATCCTGGTCTCTTAATTAATTATTATTAATCATCCCTTAAAGAAATTTAACACATATCTAAAAAGACAGCAGCAATTTAATAGGTCTCTGTCTGGATGGTCTCTAGGTTGAGTTGAAGGACAGAGAAGGATGACAAGTTTGTCTCCTCCCTTAAATAGGCCTAACAGGAAGCTGTAACAAAATATCCACTTCATCAATAAGTCCTGTGGAAAGGATGATGTAATCAGGGAAACTGGTTAGCTCAAGGCATAGAGAAGCCTGCTTCGAATGCTGGAGAGCACCAGTTCAAATCCCTGTAGGGAAGTATGGCCAGCTGACGAGGGCTAAGGAGCCCGAAATGGATCCATCCTGGTCTCTTAATTAATTATTATTAATCATCCCTTAAAGAAATTTAACACATATCTAAAAAGACAGCAGCAATTTAATAGGTCTCTGTCTGGATGGTCTCTAGGTTGAGTCGAAGGACAGAGAAGGATGACAAGTTTGTCTCCTCCCTTAAATAGGCCTAACAGGAAGCTGTAACAAAATATCCACTTCATCAATAAGTCCTGTGGAAAGGATGATGTAATCAGGGAAACTGGTTAGCTCAAGGCATAGAGAAGCCTGCTTCGAATGCTGGAGAGCACCAGTTCAAATCCCTGTAGGGAAGTATGGCCAGCTGACGAGGGCTAAGGAGCCCGAAATGGATCCATCCTGGTCTCTTAATTAATTATTATTAATCATCCCTTAAAGAAATTTAACACACACATATATATATATATATGTATATGTATATATATATGTTTTCGTAGATTTTCACCATCCTGGTCTCTTATTTAATAATCAGCCCTTAAAAACCTAACACATATCTAAAAATTCAACAGTAATCTCATGGTTCTCTGCCAAAGATGGTCTCTGGGATGAGCCAAATAGGCAGAGAAGGATGACAGTTTGTCTCCTCCCTTAAAGGGGCCTCATAACAGTAGTTGTAAAATATTCTCTCATATATATATGCTTCAGCAGCACATATACTAAAATTGGAACGATACAGAGATTAGCATGCAATGCTATTTGTTTTCAATCAACATCTACCTGGATCAATCCCTGCACTTTTTATTTTTTTTGTAAAACATCAGAAGTGATGTTTAGAGATGGGTGCTGGGGATATGCTCGGAGGTACCGGTAGTCCTTGACTTATGTCCTTGATATAAGTCCTTATGACTACAATTGAGCCCAATATTTCTTAAGTACCCCTCTATAAAACCTTAGTAAGGTTGAGTACCCCTCTATAAAACCTTAGTAAGACCACACCTAGCATACTGCATCCAGTTTTGGTAACCACACTATTAAAAAAGATGTGGAGACTCTAGAAAGAGTGCAAAGAAGAGCAACCAGGATGCTCCAGCATACATTGAACAGTTGCAGGAACTGGGCATGGCTAGTCTATTGAGGAGAAGGACCAGGCGAGACACGATAGCAGGGTGCCAATATCTGAGGGGCTGCCACAGAGAAGCTATTTTCCAGAGCACCTTGAAGGCCAGACAAGGAATAATGGAAACTGATCAAGGAGAGATTCAACATAGAAATAAGTAGACATTTTCTTGACAATTAGAACAATCAACCAATGGAACAGAAGTTGTAAGCGCTTCATCACTGGAGGCTTCCACAAAGAGATTGGTCTGCCATTTGTCAGAAATGGCGTGGGGTCTCCTGCTTGAGCAGGGGGGTTGGACTAGAAGACCTACAAGGTCCCTTCCAACTCTATTAATCTTTGATTTGCCATTACCTCTTTCCAGGGGCGGAGAGGGAGTGACTGGCCCACGGTCACCCAGCTGGCTTCATGCCCAAGACGGTTCCTTGCCCGTGACCACTTAACTAGTGGACTCCTCCTTCAAGCTTGGAAGAAAACGAGGACAAAACAAGTCCCTTTAGAATTGTTGCTAGAAATGGCAGAATTATTGGATTCTGTACTTTCATTGAATTCTGTACTTTCATATTTTGTGTTCTTTTAACGGAGTAAATCGCAATTGGCTCGATTCATAGGTGTTTGTTTCTGGCCAACAAACAACACCGTGGACCTCACACGTTTCCTAAGGAGTCCCTAAGGGGGGCATGCATAAGCGCGCCCACGTGCCTACTGTCCCTGTCCTACTGTCCCCATTGATTCACACCCATTTCCTGTGTTCATGGCCACGTGATACATTTATATCCATCTATTTGTACCAATCTCATCCAATCATGTCCATGTCTGTACTAATACCTGTTACCTTGTATATGTTGGCAAAATGAAATAATGAAATGAAATAAAATAATAAAATGAAATTAAATGAAATGAAAAATACAATACAATACAATACAATAAAAAACAATAAAACAACAACAACAACAACAACAACAATAAACTATATCAGCAAATTGCAGCTTCCTGCAATAACACCAGCGGAACTGCAAAAAACGGTGCTACCTGGAACATCTTACATTCTACGAAGATACTTGGTTGATACCTAGGATGCTGGCAGCAAACTATCAACCATTAGCACCAGTCAATAGTATTTGCAATGGATTTTTAAATGTTCAGTTGGCTGAGTTTCATGTTTTATGAATAAATAATAAAATAAATACAATAAATACAATAAGGCCGAGCAGGTCTCCCACCGAGGGAGGAAAACTCGGATCGCTTTGATCTTCCCGTGATCCCTGGGGGATTGCAGAATCCCTTTATCCCCAGGCAGGGGTGGGTGGGAGCCTCAAGCGGCCAGACGTCCGGGAGCTTCGGCCAACCCCGAGATCAAAGGCGGCCGGGCAGCTTTCTCCTTCCAGCGCCCCCGCGCTCGGCCTCTCTTCCACCGAGGGAACACAGCCCTCCGACCCGCCCCACCTCTGCCTGCAGCGCATTGGTCCGAGCCTTTCCTCCGCCTTCCCGAGCTGCGCTGGAAATCACCGGCGCTTTCTTGGCTTTTGCGCTCCGCGATTTGCCAGCCATGGTGAGTTCCGAAGAGCTTTTGGCGGGGCTGCGGGGAGGAGGAAATTGCAAGCGCCCCCCCCCCCACGCCCCGGGAGAGGGATTGGGGCTGAGATGGAGGTGGGGGGGGGGGGGAATCTTGGCAGCTGTCGGTTAATTCTTAATCTGAACTCAGCCCGGCGAAAGGGAAAGTGTAGACGGCACAAGATAACAGAGTTGGAAGGGACCTTAGAGGTCATCTAGTCCGACCCTCTGCTCAGACAGGAAACCCTATACAAGTTGCTGGGATCGAGTTTGCGCTGGTCGCCTGCGCCTCTCCGTTTTTTATTATGGCTGTCTGTCTGTCTTGTCTGTCTGCCTAAGCTTCGCGAGGTCTCTTGCAAGAGCGGCGCATCTTCCCAACTACGACTTTACTCCGGGAAGGCAGGAGGGACGGAGGGAGGGGAGGGCGGACCTGCAAAGTGGGGGAAACGCACCGGGAGGCGTCCTATCAAATCGCAGCCAAGGAGATTAATTCATTTGGCAAGTAGATCTAGTTGTCTTTTAACAGATTAATCGAGTTGGAAGGGATCTTGCAAGTCATCTAGTCCAGGGGTCCCCAACCTTTGCAACTTTAAGTCTGAAGGACTTCAGCTCCCAGAATTCTCCAGCCAGCTTAGCTGGCTGGAGAATTCTGGGAGCTGAAGTCCTTCAGACTTAAAGTTGCAAAGGTTGGAGACCCCTGATTCTAGTCCAACCCCCCTGCCCAAGCAGGAGACCCTACATCTGCCTCTACCTAGGATCGAACTTACAACCTTCTGATTGTTGTTGGTTGCTTTTTTTAAAAATTAGTTAAAGGAGAAGATACAATATAATTTAATATATAAATATGTAAAAATAGAATAAAATGACACACGCTTTATTTTATTTTTAATTGAAAAATATCTATGGGGATTCTCAGTCATCCAGGTCATGGTTGTCCTAAAGGTGTTTTTTTTCCCCAAGAGGCAATTTGAACTTTTTGGGTTTTTCTTTTGAAGACGTTTCACTTCTCATCCAAGAAGCTTCTTCAGCTCTGACTGGATGGTGGGGAATGGAAGGATTTAGATACTCTTTGCAGACAGCTGGTCATTTGCAGAGGGACTGCATTTAAAAGACAAAGGCCAGTCTTTTGAAGACATCAAAGACATTTTAGACAGAGGGGGGATGGCTGGTTTGATAGAGAGGTCAAAGAGGCCTTCTAGGTCAACATTGAACAGGCCTCTCTCAACAGAGGGGGAGGGATAGGACATCATCTATCTCCAGGTTAAAACACAATCCTTTCAACAGTTCCAAGAAGACTCCAAACCCATTTGCACTACTCAGGTGACTCTGATGACATAAACCTCCAGGTGGCCTCAACTGCTCACTAAAAGAACATGAATGATCAGCTGTCTGCAAGGAGTATAAATCCTTCCATTCCCCACCATCTGGTCAGAGCTGAAGAAGCTTCTTGTATGAAAAATGAAACTTCTTCAAAGAAAATAAAAGAGAAAGTCCAGTTGCCTCTTGGGGGGGGGGGCATCTTTGGGACTTTTATTGCAAAGCTTCCAGGAAGCCACTTTATAATGCCTTGGTAAGGCCACACTTGGAATACTGTATCCAGTTTTGGTCGCCATGATGTAAAAAAGATGTGAAGACTCTAGAAAGAGTGCAGAGAAGAGCAGCAAAGATGATTAGGGGACTGGAGGCTAAAATATATGAAGAACAATTGTAGAAACTGAGTATGTCTAGTTTGATGAAAAGAAGGACTAGGGGAGACATGATATCAGTGTTCCAATATCTCAGGGGCTGCCACAAGAATAAGGGAGCAACCTATTCTCCAAAGCACCTGAGGGCAGGACAAGAAGCAATGGGTGGAAACTAATCAAGGAGAGAAGCAACTTAGAACTGAGGAGAAATTTCCTGACAGTTAGAACAATTAATCAGTGGAACAACTTGCCTCCAGAAGTTGTGAATGCCCCAACACTGGACATTTCTAAGAAGAAGTCTGTAAGGGGCATGCATAAGAGCACCAACATGCCTACCATACATGTCCTAATGTTTTTTTTTTCAATTGTATCCATTTCATGCATCCAAAATCATGTTTATCCTTATCTTTATTTTTTATTTTTATTTATTTTATTAAATTTATATCCCGCCCTTCTCCAAGAGGACCCAGGGCGGCGCACAGGAAATTAAAATACATACAAAAACACAATACAAAATTTAAAAACCTATTAGATCCCCATCCTGCGCTAAAACCAATTAAAATCCCCGAATTAAAACTATCTATGTCTAGTTCCAGCGGAGGCTATGTTAGGCCGGCTTGATGGAAGAGGTGTGTTTTTAAACACTGGCGGAAGAGGCGGAGGTCGGTGATGGTACGAAGTTCTGGGTGTAGGTCGTTCCACAGGGCAGGGCCCGCCATATCTAAAACATGCTTGATGAAATAAATAATAAAATAAATAAATAAATAAAATAAAATAAACGTTGGATAACCATTTGTCTGAAGTAATGTAGGTTTACCTGCCTGAGCAGGGGGTTGGACTAGAAGACCTCCAAGATCCCTTCCAACTCTGTTATTCTATTCTAACCAGCTGTTTTCTAGAATGGGGGAGAGGTGTCAGAGATACTATGTTCAGACCTAAAGAGTTTAAGGGAGATGGGTAACATTAATGCTGCTCCATCTGCAGCCAGAAAGGAGTTGTTATACCTTGGGTAAATTTCCAGCTGTTTTCTCCTGGGTGCAAGAGCAGATGTTCTGGGCCTCTGTTGCTTTTCTGGCACTTACAAAACTCTGCCCAGTTTTGAACTGATCCCCTCCCTGCTTAGCTATTTTCCGCAGCTTACTGCAATTGGTTGCATGTATTTTTCAAACCTCTGTGCAATATGTGAGTGGCATGTGTTGTCATCAAAGGCATATATCGTAAAAAAATAATAATTAAAAACGCAAATTAAAATCTTAACCAGGGAAATGCGGCTGGTTTGGATTGGTGGGGGGAAAACAAGGATGTGGCTCTTAGCAGGGGACGTAAAGCAGTTTTGGGATGAGCTTTGAGTCTGCAAACAAAAGGAAAATACTCATCAAAATCAAATGCCTGTTGACTACATTTCTGAGATCAGGGATTGGCAACCTAGTACCAAAGGATGGTGGGCTAGGCAAGCAAATTATACCAGCCAGAAAACCCTACGAACCCCAGAAGAAAAGACAAAAAAAAGAGAAATGGAATTTCAGTCCTTGTTAGTGCTGTATGGAGAAATGTGGGACAGTCTTGGGTGGAATAGCAAAATCACAGACTCAGAAGGCACCTTGGAGATCTTCTAATCCAACCCCCTGCTCAAGTAGGAGACCCTAAACTTTAGGAGACCCTAAACTCGGGGTATAAATTCGATAAATAAATAAATAAATAAATAAATAAATAAATAAATCAATCAATCAATCAATCAATCAATCAATCAATCAATCAATCAATCAATAAATAAATAAATAAATAAATAAATAAATAAATAAATAATAAACTGTTCTTTGCTGAACTGAAGTTTGTGGAAATCTGATCACACCAGTTGGCTTAGCAGCCCAGAATTGGAGTTTTACCCATTGAGGGTCCATGGTTTCTGTTCCTAGCCCAAGTTTATATTCAGACTTAGGAGTGGCTTCCAGGTATCTTAGACCAGGGGTCCCCAACCTGTGGGCTGCATGCAGCCAATTAGTGGGCTGTGAGGGGTTTGCAACCAGGCCACGGAAACAGCATGCAAGCAGGCATACGCTGCCTCACTTGTGATCTTGATCATGAACCAGCCTACGGCCTTGAAAAACTGTGATGCAATTTCACGGCTGGACTTAAAACTCATTCTCTAATAAGGGAAGCTTACTGCAAAGATTAAAATGTAGCCCTTGACTTACAAGTCACAATTGGGGCAGAATTTCCATTGCAAAGCAGTTGTTAAGTGACTCTCATCTTAGGATCTTTCTGCCACAATTGCTAAGTGAATCGTGCGGTTGCTAAGTGAATCAGGTAGGTCGTTCAGTGAATGTGGCTTCTCTCCTGGACTTTGCTTGTCCGAAGCCAGCTGGGGAGGTCACAGATGGGGATCACGTGACCCCCAAAAGATGCGAGAACCACCGTCAAAACAAGCCACTTGCCAGGTGGTCAAATTTTGACCACATGGCAGTGGGGATGCTCATGCTGCAATGGTCTTTTTTTTTTTAATTATCATTTTTGTCAGTGCCATAATTTCAGAAGGCCACTAAATGAATGGTTCTAAGGCTGGGACTACCCCTATTAAGGTGCTTTAAAAACTAATAAAACGGATTTAACCAAAGCTAACTCAAGAAAGGGACGAGGTGGCCCAGTGGCTAAGACGCTGAGCTTGTCGATCAGAAAGGTCGGCAGTTGGGCGGTTCAAATCCCTAGCACCACATAATGGAGTGAGCTCCCATTACTTGTCCCAGCTTCTGCCAACCTAGCAGTTCGAAAGCTTGTAAAAATGCAAGTATTGGGAAGGTAACAGCGTTCTATGTGCCTTCGGCCTGTAGTCATGCCAGCTACATGACCACACCGACATCTTTGGCGCTGGCTCTTCGGCTTAGAAATGGAGATGAGCAAACCACCACCACCCGAGTTGGGAATGACAAGCACATACATTCAAGGAGAACCTTTGCCTTTAAGGTAAGGACTACCTGTGATTAAATCGCTTTAAAACTAATAAGACCGATTTAACCAAAGCTAACACAAGAAAAAACTGCAGCATTTAATATGTGCACAGATAGACGGCCAGGCTCACTTATGGTTATGTGATGTCCAGAATGCATTGACTTCAATCTTATTCTCAGCACGATTGTCTGAAATCCATTCTTATAATATCAACTCTCCATTATTTTTCCCCCATTACCTCGCTTTTAGTAGTTACCCAATAATAAAAGTGTAGGTGAGATCACAGGCGGACATAAACCTTGTCTGTCTCTTTCCCTAAAAGCCTTATCAGCGTCGCTAAGATACCAGGAACCCATTTATCAGGTGATCTCAGTAAAAGGGCAGTGGCTGGAGGTTTATTGTGCTACGCAGTGTTTACTCAGTACGGTTTCAATTCTCTGAAGTGCTGCTTGCATGTAGCATCCATTAAGCACAATGAAAGTGAGCTTTTAAGAAAAACATGCAAGGAATTATTTTGAGGAATATTTCGTGGGACACTATAGAACAGAAGAAGGGGCGCGGTGGCTCAGTGGCTAAGACGCTGAGCTTGTCGATCAGAAAGGTTGGCAGTTTGGCGGTTCGAATCCCTAGCGCTGCGCGACAGAGTGAGCTCCCATTACTTGTCCCAGCTTCTGCCAGCCTAGCATGTAAAAATGCAAGTAGAAAAATAGGAACCACCTTTGGTGGGAAGGTAACAGTGTTCCATGCGCCTTCAGCGTTTAGTCATGCTGGCCACATGACCACGGAGACTTGTTCGGACAAGCACTGGCTCTTTGGCTTTGAAACAAAGATGAGCACCACCCCCTAGAGTCAGGAACGACTAGCACATATGTGAAGGGGAAACCTCAGCTGCAGAATCCTCAGGGAAGAAAGTTTAAAAATGTATCAGATCCAGACCGAATTATTCTCCCTTCGGTCTCGTTTGCTTTGCTTTGCTTTAGCATTCATCAAAAAATGTCCAAACCTGTTGCACAATTGTCCTTCCAACTGACAATATGGAAATCAGTAAAGTTGCTGGCATGCTCCTATTTGTCACCATGTGCTCCTCCCAATATCCACAGAAGTTTAAAGGACAGGGATTAATGATGCAACAGCCTTTAATCATTAACTAAGAAGAATGTTGCTTTATTAAGGTTTGGTTTCTGCCTTTTATATAAATAGCCATTTCTCTGGGAGGAGCACTCTGCTTCTGAAAAGCATTGTATTTAAGATCCAAGTCCATTGCAGCCAACTTCCAAACTATGTAAAATTATCAGTGTAAATTATCATAGCTATTAATCATCGGTTTCTGAGTTAAGAATTTAGCATGGTCATAAAGGTTATCTCTGTTGGTAGAATTGAGCAATGAAAATGATTAAGTCGAGTTTTTTTTCTACTGCATGGCAACTTTACACGTTCTACATGGTAGTTCTCGACTTACAACCATTTGTTAAGCAGCCATTCAAAGTTACAACAGCACTGGGAAAAAATGACTCATAACCAGCGCTTGCCCTTGTGACTGTTGGGAGCATCCCCGCTATCAAGTGAAGAAAATTTGGGTGGTTGACAACCAGCATGAGAATAGAATAGGGCTAGGGCTAGGGCTAGGGCTAGGGCTAGGGCTAGGGCTAGGGCTAGAATAGGAATAGAAATAGAAATAATAGAAATGGAAATGGAAATAGGATAGGATGACAGTTGGAAGGGATCTTGGAGGTCTTCTAGTCCAACCCCCTGCTCAGGCAGGAAACAGCGGGTGTAGCATCCTGGGGTCATGCGATCACAACTTGGGACCTCCCCAGCTGGCTTCTAGCAAACAAAGTCAGTGGAGGAAGCTGGATTGATTGATGACTGCATGATTCACTTAACAGCAAAAAGGTAGTAAGATTGGATGTGATTCTCTTAACAGCCACCATGCTTAGCAGCCGAAATTCTGGTTGCAATTGTGGTAGCAAGTAAAAAACTGTATCGAATGGCATATTTGGCATCAAATTAGTGGCAGTGTTTATGACACGAAGAAACCCCTAACAAAGTGGTTTAGCACTGGTTAACTGCTTCAAATAAAGGACTGTAAATTATGGGATGGTTATACGAATACAAACCTTCTTGGCTATATTGTCCTTCCCCGAAATAGAAGCTGCTTATTTTCTGCTTAAAATAAATGTTATGGATAATAACACAAATGGGGCATGCATCCCACCTGAATAGGAATCCAACAATTTGGGTCATGTCAGCAAAGGAACACACCACTTTAACGTTCTGAAGTTTGCCACAACCTGCCTTTACCTTGAACAAGAATTGGGAGGCAGCAAAATCAGGCCAGATGGTCTGTTGCCTGAAAGCATGTGCGACATGCATGGGGTCAGCACTGTGTGCAGCCACTGCAGGAGGATAGCTTTTCCCAATTTGTGCCTTCTCTGGCTACTGGACTTCTCCTCCCATCATCTTCCCAAGCCAGTCATGCCATAAGCTTGGAATGCTCTATATTTCTCTAAGGAGCTGTTCACGAGATTGACTTCTGCAGATTTTTTTTTTTTTTAAAAACCCTCTAGATCTGATGCTCTAGATAAGAGGTCTCCAAACTTGGTAATTATAAGACTCGTGTACTTCAACTCCCAGAATTCCTCAGCCAGCCATGTTGGCTGGAGAATTCTGGGAGTTGAAGTCCACAAGTCTTGAAAGGTCCATATTTGGAGACCCCTGATCAGAGGTGTCAAATCCAAGGCCTGCAGATCAGATCCAGCCCACGGAGTGTTTACACCTGGCCTATGGGGCTGCCCTGGAAACAGTGAAGGACCGCCCATGGTGCCTCTGCCAGCAAAAATGGACCTCGGGACAGCCATGCGCAACCCTCCCAGGCTCCATTTTTCGCTGGAACAGCCTCCTGCAACACTCTGCCAACAAAAACAGAGCTGAAGGGAGGGAGGCCATTGAGGGCTGCAGGAGTTTGTCCTAGCCAAAAACAGAGCCCTGGGAGCCATTTGCGGCGTACCCGAGCTCCATTTTCGCTGGCAGAGGGCTGCAGGAGGCCATTGCGGGCTGTTTTTGCTGGCAGAGGGCTGCAGGAGGCCGTCACAGCCAAAAACGGCCTGGCCAGGCTACACGTGGACCCCAAGCTTTATTTTCACTGGCAGAGGGCCCACCCATGGCCACCCTGAGATCAAACACAACCCTGATGCGGCCCTCAGTGAGTTTGACACCCCTGCTCTAGGTCCATCTGAAAATAGCTTCTTCGTGGACGGGTTGTTCATGCTTAGAGATAAGTTTATCTCGATGTTTGTTGCAGAGGCTTTCTCCATTTTCTCCTAGGCAGGAAAAGCTCGCTGCCTGAGCGGCGAAGAAAGAGAACAGCTCCTGCCAAATCTCAGAGCAGTAGGATGGAATGAGGTGGAAGGCAGAGATGCTATCTACAAGGAGTTCCATTTCAAGGACTTTAATCGGGTACAAAAGCACTTCTCCATATTTTATTTCGAGAAAATCAAACTTATGCCGGGGTTGGGAACAATGACCAAACGTGCAGCTCTATATACTGATTTAACAGTAGGCTCAGCTAAGATGCAAATCCCAGGACACAACAAGCTGCAAATATGCTCAGTTGCTAACCCCACAGTGTCGCAACTCTTGACATGTGTAAGCGGGTTTGTGGGTTAATACTTGCCAGTGTTTCTGTTTACGTAGTCCCAAAGACAGGGGTGAAATCCAGCAAGTTCTGACAGGTTCTGGACAACCCCGTAGTGGAAATTTTGAGTACTTTGGAGAACTGGCAAAGACCACCTCTGGCTGGCCCCAGAGTGGGGTCGGAATGGAGATTTTAACCTTCCCCTGCCATGCCCACCAAGCCATGCCCTCAGAACCGGTAGTAAAAAAATTTGAATTTCACCACTGCCCAAAGTGGTGCCTTTTTCAAAAGACCACTGGACTTCCTTGGTTTTTGGGTTTGAAAAGGTTTTGATTCTCATCCAAGAAACATCTTTTTTTTTTAATTAAAAAGTTATTTTTATTAAACACACGTTAAAACATTGGACACAGTGTAACCGTCCTGGCAATGTTTTTGCCATACATACTAGAATATAAAGTTAAATATTATTTTTTTAAAAAACCCGCTTATTTACAATTGGTCTATTCAGTATGTACAGATATAAGGAGATTGTATTTCCCTCCATGTTGCTTTGTTCTTGTCTTATACATTTTTAATGTTATGATTTCATACATAATTCTAATCTCCAGTCTATAAATCTTAATCATTGCTTATTTTGGGTCTTTCCTTTTTTGTTCCAACCATCAATAAAATTTATCCCAGATCTTATAATATTCTGATTCACCTTTGTTCTTCAATTCCCATATCAATTTATCTATTTCAGCACAAATCAGAATTTTCCTAATTACTTCCTCTTCTTGGGGAATTCTTGGGGAATTCCCCTGTTTTTCCATTGTTGGGAAAAGACCATTCTTGCCGCTGTAATAATATGGGATGATTGAGAATCTGCATGGACATTCTTTATGTGGGGTGCCAAGATTGCTTCTGTCCTTGTGCAGTAGAGCAAAGGGAGCATAGCTTTTGCCTGTTGATGCTACAATAGCTTTGTAGAGACAGGAGCTGCAAAGTAGTAGCTCTGAAATCTAACTGCATTTGCTGTCTGGATGATCCTTGGATGCAAATGCGAATAGCCTCAGATCCAGCCCTAATTACTTTTCCACTCCATCCCAAAAAGTTGGAGGATACCAATGCTTAGAATCAAGAAAGGTACATGGAGATTTCCCTTTTTCTCTGCCATGCTGGTCAGGAAAAGACCAACTCAAAACATCTGCTTGTGTCTGGCAGTCCAATCATTTACTTCAGGGGTGTTAAACTCAAGGCCCGGGGGCTGGATCCACCTGCAGGGTGCTTAGATCTGGCCACCCCTAAAACAGTGAAGGACCAGCCTCTGACAGCAAAAATGGAGCTCGGGAGAGCCACATGCTCCATTTTTGCTGTCAGAGAATTGCAGGAGGCTGTCCTAGCAGAAAACAGAACTCAGGAACCTGTTTTCACTGGCATAGCACTTGGGCCACCACAGGTGCTCCCAACATGAGTGATGTCAAGCTGGCCACACCAATCATGGCCATGGCCATCCCAGCCCCCCCCAGTCAAACACAACCCTGATGCAGCCTTCAATGAAATCATGTTCCTCCCCCAACTTACTTGTTTGCACCCATTAGAGGCCTTTTCCTGAGAAGCATGGATGTAATAATTGCATAGCATGAATTTTCCTTTGGAGAGAAGGAGAAAAAGATTGAACACCTCCCCATACCAACTGCGATTTTAAGCAGCACTCTTGCAGATGTTACTGAACTACAACTCCCAGCCGCCCACATCAATGGCCATGTAAGCTGGCGGCTTTACTTAATCTTTAAGACTGTCTCATTCTGCATTTTTGCACAAACATGAGAAATGCTGTCTGCCTTGGAGAGTGCAGAGAGCTATACCGATAGACTCTTAATTGTGATTTGTGCGGTGTTATCTTACAATTGTGGCAATATTAACAAGTAGCTTATATGTCTTATTAGTATGGAGCCTGTGTGGAGTTTCCTGTCTTTGCTTGTCTTTTTCTAAAATCCTTTCATCTTTTGAATAGGCTTTTGGATTTATGACCAGAGTAGCTCTACAAGCAGAAAAACTGGATCATCATCCTGAATGGTTTAATGTTTACAACAAAGTAAGAGACAAGAATTGTTCAAGCAGGGTTTTTTAAAATATATATTTGTGTTTGAGTGATTCTTGACATTTTCTTGGTGATATTGTTTGGAAATAGAGTGGTGCGGTGGCCTAGAGGTAGAGTTCTCACCTCCCAATTAGGAAGTTCAATCCTAGGTAGAGGCAGATATTTCTCTCACTGAGGCACACTGAGAATATATCTGCTGAACAAAACTCCGCGACAGGAAGGGCATCTGGCCATTAAAACACTCTGCTAGCTCCATTCAGTTGGCCAGACTCCACCCACAAGGGTTTATAGGGTCATTAAATGGAAATGATGAGGATTGATTGGAAGTTTCCCATTGCCTTCTTCCTAGGTCTGAAAGAGAATAACCATCTCCAGGTCACTCAGCTAGTTCTGGCCTCCCCAACGTCTAGTCATGTTTTATTACAACCCAAAATTCGTCTCTGTTCAAGCTTAGATAAAGTTATGTTAACTATATAAGCCAATTGAAGCACAAGCCCATTAAATCCATAGTGTTTTGCTCCTTTCTACCCTGTTTCCCCCAATATAAGACCTCCCCAGATAATAAGCCCAATAACAGAGGGTTTTTTAAAAAAGTTATATTGCAATTGCTAGATTGAGGCACCACTATGAACTCCTTCCATAACAACTGAAAGCCAAACTATCATTCACTTCCCTCTCTCCTCTTGATGCATTATAAGACTAGTAGTTGCTTAATTGTATTTATTATCAGAATGAGCATTTCTGATAAGGTTTAAATACCCTACCCACACATAGACACCACCACTTTGCACAAATATAATCTTTGGTATAGGTTTGGGCACCTAAAAGTAAAGGTAAATGTTCCCCTGCACATGCGTGCTAGTCATTCCCGGCTCTGGTGTGTGTGTGTGTGTGTGTGTGTGTGTGTGTATGCTCATCTCCATTTCTAAGCCGAAGAGCCAGCGCTCTCCGAAGATGTCTCTGTGATCATGTGGCCAGCATGATTAAACACGAAAGGCGCATGGAGCGCTGTTACCTTCCCACCAAAGTGGTCCTTGTTTTTCTCCTTGCGTTTTTGGTGTGCTTTCAAACTGGTAGGTTGGCAGAAGCTGGGACAAGTAATGGGAGCTCACTCCGTTATGCGGCGCTAGGGATTCGAACCGCTGAACTGCCAACCTTCTGATCAACAAGCTCACTGTCTTAGCTACTGAGCCACCGTGTCCCGAACACCTTCTGTGTTTCCCTGAAAATAAGGGCAAGTACCTTATTTTCAGGGATGTCTTATCATTTTTGAGGTGCAGGAGGCGGTCACCTTATAGCTGCTGCTGTGTTGCAATATTTTCGGGAGAGGGCTTATTCTGATAATAAATACAATTAAGCAACTACTAGCAGCAAGAGGAGGAGAGAGGAATGAATTATAGATTGGCTGCCAGTTTATATGGAAGGAGTTCATAGTAGTGCCTCAATCTAGCAATTGCAATGTAACTTTAAAAAAAAAAAACCCTCTGCTATACCAAAGTGACTGACTTCCCTAATTCTGATGGGGACAGAGTGTTTTAAATTTCAATGATAACCACTGAGGCCAGCAGTGAATGAAATGCTAAAATTTTTATCATTCGGTAGTTTTAAAAAATGATCTTTTAGCTCTTTCAAGTACTTGCAGCTATGCGTTCTTGTAACTACTGTATTAATTGGGCGTTTTGGGTTTTTTTCAGGTTCACATAACCTTAAGTACACACGAGTGTGCTGGCTTATCTGAACGGGACATCAACTTGGCCAGTTTCATAGAGCAAGTTGCAAACACGCTGGCCTAAAGGGCTCACCCCATCTTTGTCTGTAAAGGTGGCTCCTGCATCTTAACCTGCCAGACAGCATCATGACAAACGTAACCTGCCCTCCGTATCCAATTAATATGGGAGAACCCATCTTTTTTTAGAAGCTTCATATTTGCTTGCACCAGTACTGCGAATTCATTATAAATCGGGTCTTGTGTCAATATCTGTTTCTAGGGTTCTTTAGTCTGTAACCCTGTTTAGCAGTATTAAGTAGGCGCAGGAGAAGTCGCCTGTGGTTGTCAGTTTGAATAAAGCCTGTTCTTACACAATCTATTGGAAATTTTGTTTCCTCGTGCATGTCTCTTCCGCACTGTTTCTTGTATTGCCTGGCTTCATGGAAAGGGCAGACAGGGAAATGGTGGAATTGCTTAGTTTTCTTTTAAACCAAGGTAGGCAGAATTTTCGATTGTTGTGTTTTGACGGAGGTTTCCGAAGAGCCTGAATCAAACCGAGTGCAGCCAACACAAACCCCTTTTATTAATTTACTGTGGATTCTGCTCATTCCCATCCAGCGAAGTCTTTCAAGGGAAGATTTACAGTCACAGACCTTCTCTGGCTTGGAGAGCTGTCAGGCGAATATCTACAAAACCTGGCAAGGAGCCTCAGAGTCACGAACAAATTAAGCGAACTAATTGTCTCCTGCAAACTCCACTCCTCTTTCGCTCCTCTTTCATTTCCTCTGGGAGGGGGCCATTCATCATCCATCTGTGGCCTTACTCCCAAGTCAACCCTTGTTCCTTATCTGTTTTCTTCTGGCAGCTCTGCGCACGCGCACACTGGGAACAGGCTCCAGCTGTTTATCTGCCTCACTGATGTCTGACTCTGAAGGCAGCTGATAACTGTCCCCCTCTCTGCTTCCAACACAGAGCCCTCATCTTCCCCAAACTCCAGGACTGGCCCATGTTCCTCCCCAACCTCCTCACTGTCTGAATCTGCTACCAGCTCCGCTGGCTGCCGGTGATGTAGAAGCCTATATACTACAGATTGGAAATCAAGGCTGTTTTTCTTCCTTAGGATAGCTTTACCCATCATCACACCCAGTTTAATGTAGGGTACTACAGCAGGAGATAGGAAATTAAAATCACTCGCAACTTCTGTCAGTCAACATTTTTAAAAGAAAGTTAGGTTTTCATTTGTTGACATATCCGATAGCATGTCATGTGTGGTGAGCTCGAAAACTTCAAGATGGCAGCTGTGTCTCTGCCATGCCTCCTTTTTACTTTCCTTATCCTTGTACAATAATGGATTTCAGTCAGAATTGAAATTACTCCATACATTCTTGACAGCTGTAAGTAAAGGGAAGTAAAATTGCCAGAATAAAATAAAATTTGGTAAATTCTTTTATTGCCACCTTGGTTTTTTTTCAACCATCTCAGTGCCCGAAATTTCAAAGATGGGGGTCCTAATCATCTTGGTAACTAAGTGTAATTTGATTGGTGAGGTCGGCTTTCCAGTAAACAAACTCTTTAAGACAGGAAAAAGCTACCTTCCAATATTTTAAACTTGGAAGTCGAGGAAGAAAATAACATTTATTTTAAATCCGAAAACATGTACAAGATGCATGACAAGGTATACATGGATTAAGTATTGAAACAAAGCAGTTTTGAACACGTATCATGATTAAACTGAAACTAAGATCTTACAAAATTAACATTCCGTTCTAGAACATGAATGAAAACAGTTCCTTAAATTACATAGGTACGAGGGATGCAATCGAGTTCTCCTTTCTCAATGTAATTTGGAAACCGTATCTGTGTACCTGTTCAAACTAGTCGATACACATACCATGTCTTAGGCAATTAACCATCAAATTATTTTGTATTCACTCCGTTCAAAATAGAAATAGAAATATAGCCATGAAGAGATACATGATTAATCCAAAGATTCACATAATATAGACCCTGAACTCATGAAGTGACAAAGGATTGTACAATAATAACTGAAAGAAACATGAGTCTATACCACTAAAATATTAGATTCTATGCTCTCTTTTTTCTAGAGAACTACTACTGACTGAATGTAATGAGGCCTTGACTCATCTAGCAAAGTACCTACTTATGTATAGAGGAAGATTAAGGCGGAATGGAACTGTTCTCCATTCACCTCTGAAAAACTAGGCTGGTGAACCTAGCTTTATACCTCAAGCCTTAGAATAAAAAGTTAATGTGCCTGCCATTTGGCCCACTGAATGGCCCACTGGAGCCACGGCTATTTCTAGAAGCAAGCTAAACAATGGGATAGAAGAAGTATCTCTAACCCATTAGAGGTCAACCTTCTAGATCAGGGGTCTCCAACCTTGGCAACTTTAACATTTGTGGACTTCAACTCCCAGAGTTCCCGAGCCAGCTGGTTGAGGAAGTCTGGGAGTTGAAGTCCACAAGTCTTAAAGTTGCCAAGGTTGGAGACCCCTCTTCTCAGGGGTGGGCTGCTGAGGGTCCACAGGGATTCAGGAGAACCTCTAGAACATCTGTGCAGTTTGGAGAACCCCCAAATCCCTCTCCTGGTTGGCCCCACCCAGCCCTCCCCTTCTAGAAGTCCTCACACGGCCTGTTTTGGATGCAGGTAAGTGCATGGCATGAGCAGAGGCTCGGGAAGGGCGAAAAATGGGCCTACCGGAAGCTTTGGGCCGTTTCCGGCCTCCAGAGGGTCTTTGGAGCCTCTCTGAGGCTCGAGGAAAGCTTCCGGAGCCCAGGAAGGGCAAAAATACCCCCCACCCCTTCCCCCCAGTGGTGCAGGAGACCAACTAGGCCACACCCACCATGGCCATACCCACCCAGCAACCGTTCAGAGAACCCCTTGCTAACATTTTTGAATCCCACCCCTGCCTGTTCCAGATTACAGGTATCCCTATCACAGTGGCAAAGTGCTACCATACAGGTGGAATGAACCGAGACGTCACGAAACACTGAAGAGCAGGACTATATGATACCTGAGGTTGAGGTTATTTTCAGCGTAGTACCATAACGGATGTGATCATCTGTTGACTGGATCATCTGCTTGGCTTCTTGAGTTAAGAGATGCTCTCAGCCTTTAAGGCAAATCTGCGTGTGCTCTCTTGAGAATGGGTCTAATAAATCAGTGCAATGCCTGAAAAGGAGCAGGGGGGGGGGAGGAGAATGTGTGTTTCCTACAATTAATTACATTCTGAGTCCCCAGTTCTCTTTTGAGTCCATAAAGGTGCTTAACACCATGGCAGAGCTTGGAACGCGAGCAGTTGAAGGAGCCGACTTCTCAGTGCACTGAAGAAATGCAACTTGCTTTCTCCTACTGTAGTTAACACAGAAAGAAGATGTGGAAGAACTGTTTTATCCTTAGTACCTTCGTGGATCTCCATGGCTGAAAGACTTGGGGGGGGGGGGGGGAGGGAGTGTCACAATAAAATAAAATAAAATAGGGGAAAGAGAAAAGCACCCCGAAGATACAAGGAAAGAAGGAAGTGTCCCTTTTAATTCCTTTGATCCATTTCCTTTCAATCAGAGCAAATTCCCACAGAGTGAACCAAACACTCACCCTGACATTATCCTATCCTCTGTGAAGGAGGCGCAACCTGTTGTTGAATTCACTGCTCGGTGTGAACGTCAGCCAAGAGATCTGTATCTGTCCACTGAAGCAATTCCAAACACTTGAGCATGAACAATGATGGAACAGGCTTGCGTTGCCCTTAAGCCTGCCGTTTCTTGGACGACTAGAAGCAGCAGCTGAGTCATCATTAAGATATACAAATAATTATCAGAAGTTAAGAGAGAGAGAGAGAATTTCTGATGTTCCACAGATCTGAACAGCCGATCTAAAGCTAGGGAGGGAGGGGAGTTGAACCTGTGTTTAACCTAAAAGGGAATGTTATGCCAACAGATCAAGCCGCATCTGCAGAAGAAACACTCCCAAGTGATATTACCTTTCCTTTGAATTGTTTAGTGTGTCTTCATCCAACAATTGCGATACGTGATTAGAAATCAATGGGGGCTTGGAGAACCATTCATGTGCGTATCAGTCAAGGGGGACTCTACACCTGTGCTGTAGAGGCTGTCCAAATAACCACCAGCAATTTCCGAAACCAGGTTTCTGTCAGGAATGGCTTGTGCCAGACCATAGATTGCATTCTATAAATTGAGAAGGAAAAACAGAACAACGACGATCAGCTAAGGTTTATTCCACGCCACACGACTTCGGAAATGCGTTACTTGTATTTGTATAAATAATGCTTAAAGGAGCCGACGATAAAATCCAGGGCTTATGAAATAAGCAACCTTAAGCCATATAAAAATCAGGAGCATATTAAAATGCAAGGACATGTAAAAGCATTGAAATAGAGCAGATTGCCTTCGTTATCAAACGCCTAGGTATAAAGGGGTTGTGTAGTAAGGGCAGATCACCTACAGCAGGGGTGTCAAACTCAAGGGACTCGAGGGATGAACTCGAGGGATGAACGGATGTGCCTGCAGGGTGCTTAGATTAGATTAGATTTATTGGATTTATATGCCGCCCTTCTCCCAAAGGACTCAGGGCGGTGTACAACATAAGAGAGATATAGTACAAAAGTTAGAAAAATATTAAATAAAAAATCCAATAAGCAATAAATTAATAGACATTATATAATAAATTAAAATTGGAATTAAAATTAATATGTTATTTTGTTCAGGCCAGGCTGGCTTGCTGGAAAAGCCAGCTTTTTAGGGCGCGCCGGAAGGATGAGAGGTCGGGAATTATGCTAAGCTCCGGGGGTAGCTCATTCCAAAGGGATTTGGCCTGCCCTGGAAACGGCGAAGGACCAGTCCGCAGTGCCTCTGCCAGAGAAAACAGAGCTCGGAAGGGCTGCATGAGACACTCCCAAGCTCTGTTTTCTCTGCCAGAGGGTTGCAGGAGGCCATCGTAGCCAAAAACGGTGCTCGGGAAGCTGTTTTCACTGGCATAGCTCTCGGGCCACCACAGGCGCCCCCGACACGAGTGACATCGAGCTGGCCACGTCCACTCTGGCCCCCCGAGGTCAAACACAACCTTGATGCAGCCCTCAGTGAAATCGAGTTTGACACCCCTGACCTACAGAAATTCTAAAGAAAGCTGAAACATAAAGATATAACAGAAAATAACAAGTGAAATGCTTATACACAAGAGAGAATTTGAAAAATTTCCATTCGGTGCATGCCTGATAGTAGTGCACCCAGATAAGACCTCTCTGAACGTAGCATAACTAATCCATGCTAATGTAAACTAATGGTCGAGAAGGAAGCTCCCCAACTAAGTTTATATTCGAATAATTTATTTCTTTAATCAATTCCATGATTCGTACCTGGAAAGGAAGGGCAGCCCAAGTAACTATGCTAAGCAAAGAAATATTCTGCGTCCTAACTACTCCTGGTCAATAGCCTGATATTCAGTGGACATATTTCACAATAAGCTAAAGTAAATGCGGTGCAATTAATTAGTCAACTAATTAAGATGTAATTAAGGAATGTGTGAATTTACCATCTGACCTGACGTCTCTTTGAATGAATCTAGCAGGCTCGCCAGCCTCAACTAAATAAAAATATTTGGCCAACGGCTGAAATATAGGAATTACAGAAAGGGTGTCAAACTCCATTTCATTGAGGGTCGCATCAGGATTGTTTGACTTTGGGGGGCCAAGATGGGCTTGGCCAGGGTGGGCATGGCCAGCTTGATGTCACACATGTTCAGGGGTGCCTGTGGCGGCCCAAGGGCTCTGCCAGCAAGAACGGACTCCTGAGCTCCATTTTCGGCTGCAACGGCCTCCTGCAATCTCTGCCAGTGAAAACGGAGCTCAACCAAGTTCCGTTTTTGCTGGCAGAGGGCACTTCGGCCCAGTCCTTTGCCATTCCTAGGGTGGTCCCACAGGCCAGATCTAAGTACCCCGTGGGCTGATCTGGCCCCAGGGTCTTGAGTTTGAAACCCCTGGATTACAGGATCTTGGGTTTAAACTCCCCAAACCTCCAATCTGATTTTTCAGGCTACATCTAGGGTTTAAGTCCTACTCTCCTATTTGCTTTCTACCAATTGTAAGTGCCACTGTCTTGTCTATCTATGTTTCCATAAGCAAACGTCAAAAAGAAAAATGCAAAATTTCCTTTACCATGCCAGTGGTTTTTTCCTTTGGATTCTTCATGATCTCAGAGACAGACTCTCTGACGTCCTTCAGCAGTTGTTCAGCCACCCCAGGTTCCGTTTGTAGCCGCGTTATGCAAAAATGAATACTTGGAAAGAGAGGGGAGAAAGGTGAACTTTTCATCACAATCAGAACCTTTTGATTCTTGATCATACTCTATCTAGAGCTGGGAAATGCATGAGAAATCATGTTGATTCACGAGCTACGTTTCACATCCGTATTATAAATAGACTGAACATGCAGGTTCTCTATTTTTGCAACATCTGAACACACAATTAAATTATTGCTTACCATGTTTCTTTCCTGTATTATAATGAAGTGTGAGGTTTCTGTAGGGAGTGGCTATTTTTTTTCTGCATTTATTATGCAGATTACACATGGGAGGCCATGTGTAGGTTTTAAATAATAACATCATCGGCCTATTATATTATTATACTATAATTTCAGCTTTCTGAGAAACATGTTTCACTTCATATCATCTTAAAGTCTTAGCCAGGGTTGGGCACAAAGGAGATTTCATAATTCCCCAATAAATTTATAGGCAAAGTGGACGAGTGATACAATTTCTCGTCAACAATTTCTTAAGGGCAAGATTCTCTCTCTTAGTGGTAAACCAATGCTGTGCACACATGTACAGAGCAATAAAAATTGTTTTACTCATGCGTGGAACCGAAAAACAAGATGGCAGTGCCAGTTCGGGTGCATGGCAGGCCTGGGTCGCTGCTGGTCCCAGCGACCGAGGCCACCAAACCACTACCGGTTTGAACCAGTAGGAACCTACCACTGCCCAACTATTATATTGTCCAAAACATCCGGGCAACTTTGTTTGGCAATTTAGCAAACATTGTTCACCTCCCACATATTGGCAATTAAATAAAATTGGAAGAAAATGATGAAAAAGCGAAGTGGCTTTTCCAGCTCTTTCCTCCAGAGAGTATTTGGTTTTATTTTAGATATGATTGGAGTTAATTCACTCTGATCAAACAGATATTGTCGTTCAATACAAAACGTGCTCAGGGTTTGCGTGTGCCTTGCTTGTTTTGGGTGGGCTGGTTGAGAAAATGTCATGTTTTCTTCTTTTTTGCTAATAACAATAATCATGGATGGTTAAAATAACTTTTCACAGATGAAATTATGACAGGTTAGAATTGTAAACCTAAAATAGTTTTAAAAGTAATCTAATCTAATTTTGACGATGCAAAGAAATCCCTAGGATGCAAAGCATTAATTAACTATTATGGCTGAACTGAACTATTTATATATACTTTCAAATAAATGAGACGGGTAGGAAAGCTACTTATAACAGGGCTTCTTCTAAATAATTATTTTCTAATCCAAGCTTCCTAATTTTAGGTCTTAAGAAAAGGGCCAGAACTAGGACATTTCTTTGGAGAAGGGCAAAGGCTAATTTTTTAAGAGCTGTGAAAAATAAAATCTAAAAATATGACGCGGATTTTTGCTTGAGTGTGAAGAAAAAAAAGTATGTCCTTTTAACTCTTTGTAATTATTACTACCCCACAAGTGAGAAAATAAAATTCTGATTTTATTCTTTAATCATGAAAGTCAAATTTAACAGAATAACAGAACGGAATAAGAATTGGATGAGACCTCGGAGGCCTTCTAGTCCAACCTCCTGCTCAAGCAGGAGACTGTGTACCATTTCAGACAAGTGACTGTCCAGTCTCTTTTTAAAAACATCCAGTGATAGAATACCAACACCATCTGAAGTCAAGGCATTCCACCGGTTTATTGTTCTCACTATCAGGAAATTTCTCCTTAGTCCTAGGTTGCTTTTCTCCTTCGTTAGTTTCATCCATTGCTTTTTGTCTTGCCTTCTGACACTTTGGAAAATAGGTTGACCTTGTCTTCTTTGTGGCAGCCCCTCAAATATTGGAACACTGCTACCATAATGCCCTGTTGTGGCCCAGCCGGCTCCGGATGAGCTGCTGATGGATTCCTCTAGTGAGGAGTCCTATGAGTCGGCTCTAGAGGAGGAAACCCAGTTTGTCCCGGATGTCAGGCTAAGGATTGAGAGGAGGCAATTAGCAGAACGACGCCATCGGAGATAATCAGTATCAACTGCCTAATTGCCTGGCCCTTCCCAAGAGGCTTTAAAAGAAATTCTCTGTGAAGAGTAGGTTTGCAGGAAACAACAGAGAAGCTACAGAGTCGGAGAATTGTGTCATGTAATCTTTCAGTCTAGTTCAGGTTAGTTCAGGCAAGCTACCAAGTAGCAGTCCGTCTAGTTAATTATCTTGTGAAGGGAGGGAATCAGAACATGCCCCTAGTTCTTATTTTCACTAGAATAGATATACCCAATTCCTGCAACCGTTCTTCATACCTTTTAGCCTCCAGCACCCTAATCATCTTTGTTGCTCTTCTCTGCACTCTTTCCAGTCTCAACTTTTTATTGTGGTGCCCAAAACTGGATGAAGTACTCCAAGTGTCATCTTACCAAGGCCTTATAAAGCAGTACTAACACTTCACTTGATCTTGATTCTATCCCTCTGTTAATGCAGCCTAGGATTGGATTGGCTTTTTTAGTGGCTGCAGCCAACCGCTGGTTCATATTTCAGTGATTGTCCACTAGGACTCCAAGATTCATCTCACAGTTACTACTATTGAGCCAAGTACCACCTCTATATACTATAGCTGTGCATTTTGTTTTTCTTGCCTAAATGTAGACTTTTACTTTTTTCACCACTGAATGCCATTTTGTTAGATAGGGCCCAGTGTTCAAGTCTGTTGAGATTCATCTGGATCCTGAGCCTGCCTTTTGGATTGCTGGTTATCCCTGCCATCTTGGTGTCGTCTGCAAATTTGACAAGGTCCCCTTCTATTGTAGGACTATTGTAACTCTCTCTACATGGGGCTCCCCCTGAGGTGCACCCGAAGACTTCAGCTGGTCCAGAATGCAGCCGCGCGAGCAATAATGGGGACCTCTAGGTTCACCCATATAACACCTTTCTTGCGCGAGCTGCACTGGCTGCCTGTCGTCTTTCGGGTGCGCTTCAAGGTGCTAGTTGTCATCTTTAAAGCGCTCCATGGCACGGGACCTAGCTATCTGCAGAATCGGATCCTGCCCCACACATCCTCCCGGCCGATTCGCTCCCACAGAGAGGGACTTCTCCGGGTGCCGTCCACTAGACTTTGTCAGCGGGCGACGCCCAGGGGAAGGGCCTTCTCTGTGGCGGGCCCTGCCCTCTGGAACGACCTTCCCCCCGACATTAGAACAACCACGGACCTCCGCTCCTTCCGTCAAAAATTAAAAACATACTTTTTCTGCTTGGCCAGCCTAGGTTAGTCTCTACCTTTAGGGCATTAGGGAATGCTAGTTTTAATATGGGGATTTTAGTGCAGGGACAATTAAATTTAATTCGTTTTTATTCTATTGTATTTATTCTTGTATGCATATTTTATAATGTTTTAATTTTTCCCTGTGCACCGCTCCGAGTCCCCCTGGGGAGAGGACGCGGTATATAAAATAAATATTATTATTATTATTATTTCCTCATTTGAGGGAAAATCTAAGAAATCGTATATTCTAGTGCTAATAAGAAAGTATCAATTAACTTAGTTAACAACTTACATATATATGGAGTAAACATGTGGTGGTGTGATCTTTGTACTTGCAGGTCTAAAACCATGCTTTTGAATAGAGCTCCAGGGAAAAAAAGAAAAGAAAAGAAAAGGGGCTACGACTCAAATCCCAGAGAGTGGAATCCCACATTTTATATAAAACATATTCCAAATATCTTGGAATAACCATAATCTCTTGAAAGTATTTTTTTTACAGAAGCAAAATTTTTATTCTGAATAAGAAACCATGGAAAATAACTAAAGCTACAGGGAGAATGTATCTCTTTCTCTAGCGTTATTTTTCAAAAACTGGCAATTTCAGTATATATCCTGCAAGATTAGATGTGGGAAAGGCATTTCCTGGTATGGGGAAAATAGATAGAAATCCTTTCTTTTTCCTCCCTTTCTAATAATTATGGAAGCCCCATCCAGATCCGGTGAAAGCCCACCGACTTGTAAAAAAATTAAGACAAAATCATATAGGATTAAGGCTCTCAAAACTATGTGTGAGGCCTGCAGCCATCTTTCTTCTGGATATTTGGCCTGCCACACTTTCTATTATTCTACTACGTATGCTGGACAGGTGTGTATCAGCCCAAGATCAGAAACAATTGACCTCTAAATCCCAGTTATTGAGATGCAACAAAGTATGGAAGTTTTGTCTTGAACGCCTCCTAGTGGGTTTCCACAGATTTTTGACTAGCCACTGGGGGGACTAGTGGTCCAGACTTGCCATGAGTCTGCTCAATCCAAGAATTTTAGGTGCTTGACCAGTGCTCTGCCTCCCCCACCTGAAAGTGGTGGAGAGAAAAACACACACACACACACACACAGAAACTCACCTTCGAGGGAACTGTAAAATATTAAGATTCCATCCTCTGGCTATTAACAGGGTTGACAATCGGTAAATATCAAATGAATCAGAATTGAAAGCAAAGACAGAAACCTCTGGTTTGCCAACGATACAGATGTGTTCGATTTTCTGCAACCTTAAAAGAGAAACATTAAAAAATACGTTCCCTCTAGTCCAGGGATAGCTAACCTTTTTGCAAGCCAAGAGTGTGCATGGCCACACACATAATGCAATGCACACGCGACACACACATCCCACATGCCCCACCCCTCTGCACATATGCATGTGATACCCCACCCCACGCCACCCATTGTGGACCTAGCAGGCCTCCCTGAGGACTCCTGGGACCAAAAACAGGCAGCAAGGGGGGGGGGCTCCCCCTGCATATGCACGCACATCTCCCGCATGTACAGCAGAGACCCCAAAAGCAGCTGCCCGCCGGGAGACACACATACATGCATGGTGGAGCTGAGTTGAGTTGACGGCTCATGTGCCCGCAGAGAGAGCTCCGCCATAGGTTCTCCATCTCAGCTCTATGTCTTGCATTACGGTCCTCTAAGTTACATTCAATGCTGTAATTTATGCTGTTTAAAGGCCACTATCAAAACGCTGTAATTTTAGCTGCTGTCCCTTTTTTGACCCAGTAATCAGTTATTCTTAACTGAGAAAATTGGGGGGAATGAGGGTGGGGTGGTTGCTTTATTATTATTATTATTATTTTTCTTTTTTTTTACAAAATATGTGCCTGGACCTTTTTCTGTATATGTATCCACAGAATAGGAAAACAAAACATCATCCAGAGCAACATGAAATATTACTTTATAAAACAACCTGACTTTAAATGAAGAGTTTGAGGCCACAGTTAAGCGCAGTGGCCACATCTGAACACAGAATGCAATCTCATAATTTAATTCAAAGGGAATCGTCTTCCGCACCTCACAAATTTCCTACTCCAAAGCATGGCTTTAGGTAGTTCAGAAGTCCTCCACCTCTCCTTCTTTTGGCCTAACATGCACGTGGAAAAGTGGTTCTTAAACCCATTTTCATCATATAATAAAAAGGGAGCAGTTGGCCTGTGAATGATTGATCCTGCTCCAATGTAATCTACTGGATCCCCGGCATGGATTGCCCCTGTGATTATGTAAGACAGATCGGGAGGAAGCTAACCACCAGATTGCAAGTGTGTGGTCAGACGAGGAGATCCAAACTCATTGGCAGTCTCCCAATGCAATGAACAAGGACACACACTCCATTTTGCAGTTACTTGGATTGTTGGACGGGCAGGCACACAAACAGCCAGGGAAGTGATTGAAGCCTGGGAAACTGGTCCCTCTTCAGTCAAGTGCTGATTTACCAACAGCTTAAGTACTTAGGCTCAGTGAAGGCTTGGCAGCACAAGCAAACAACAGCCAACAACTTAATAGCCAGTCATCAATACCCCAATCAGCATTTAAAAAGCCACATACAACAGGCACTATAAATACCACACACACAGAACAGCCCAAAGCACACGCTCTGCTAGAGAGAAGTTCCCTGAAGATGGCCTCCATCACGAGTCTGAAACCTTGGAAGACAAAACCTCTGATCCTGGTAGCCCACCCAAATTGGATCCTGATCCAGCTATGTTAAACCAGCATGGAGAAAAAAAGATGGAACTTAAGAGTCCCCACCCCATTGCATAGCAGCTAATTTTTAGCTTCATGCTCTGGAGTATACTACTACAAAGAAAGGACAACAAGCATCACAAAGCAGCATTTCTTAATCTTATCCAAATAAGCCTTGAGGAACAGCAAGGTTTAATTCAAAGTGCTTAGAATCCCAAGGAAACACAAGAAATTTTGCATTCTTTGTTTAAAACACAACTTGAAAGTTGTCGACACAAAGGTCACCCAGCATGATCCTTCAGATGTTTCCTGAACTACAAAGGCAAACGCCTAAAATCCTTCCTTACTGGCTATGCTAACTGGGACTGCTGGGAATTGGAAATTTTCATTCAATAGTATCTGGAAAGCCACAGATCTCCCTCAAATCTCTAAAAAAAATATGACGGGACAAAATCTCAATAGATATTTGCACTTTTTGAAATAACAGTGACACCTAAGGATGAGGGGAATTTTATTTCCCAAAGAAGATGAACCTCTATAGAAAGTTTATTAAGGGATTCCTCTAATATTGCTTTATGTAGTGATGCCAATTTGGGGGATGGGAGCGACTCTCCCCTAAAATTTTGCCTCTTGTCTGTTAAGAAACAGTTTATCTGATCACTCAACAGAATGGCGTGGTCAACCAAAAGTGAATGCCACAATATCAGTCTCACAAAGTGTGTAGTTCTGTCCAAGGTAAAGGGAATGGAGTCTCTGCGGATTTTCCTGTTCTGACCGAGGCTTCCCAAAAGCCTGAAAACAAACTCCTTGTCACAACAAAAAACCCTTTTATTAATTTACTGTGAATTCTGCTTATTCACATCCAGCAAAGTCTTTCAAGGGAGGATTTACAGTCACAGACCTTATCCGGCTTGGAGAGCTGCCAGGCCGATATCTGCAAAACCTGGCAAGGAGTCTCCGAAGTGTCATGAACCAATGAAGCAAACTAATTGTCTCCTGCAAACTCCATTCCCCTTTCGCTCCTCTTTTATGTCCTCTGGGAGGGGCCACTCATCGTCCACTGGCGGCCTTACTCCCAAGTCGACCCCTGTTCTTTAGCTGTTCCCTTCATCTGGCCTACCTCACTGATGTCTGATTCTGAAGGCAACTGATAACTGGCTTACGGCCTCTGCCTCCAATACAGAGCCTTCATCAGAGCCTTCCCATAAGTCCAGGTCCGGCCCATGTTCTTCCCCAACATCGAGAACGTCCGAATCTGCAGCCAGTTCTGCTGCCCACTGGCGGGCCACAACATTTACTCTTATAGTCATTGCCAACCATAGGGGGCGTAGTCATGTGGCCGGCATGACTAAACATCGAAGGGGCATGGAACGCTGTTACCTTCCCACCAAAGGTGGTTCCTATTTTTCTACTTGCATTTTTACATGCTTTTGAACTGCTAGGTTGGCAGAAGCTGGGACAAGTAATGGGAGCTCACTCCATTACACCAGGGGTCCCCAACCCCCGGTCCGCGGACCGGTGCCGGTCCGCGGCTTCATAAGAACCGGGCCGCAGGGCCAGGGAGGAGAAGGAGGGAGCAGTCCCCTGGGCAGAGGATGGCCGAGAGCGCCTCCAACAGCTCCTTCCGACGGGGTGGCGGCGCACTTTCCGGGGCTTCCCAGCATGTCAGTGAGGAGGTTACGGCTGCCTCATCCCGGGTGGGCGGGCGGAGGACCCGCTGCGGCTACCTTAAGCACCATCCGGGCGCACACGCCCACCTTCTTCCAGCCGCGTGTGGCGCCCGGATGGCCTCGGCGACACTTAAGGTAGCAGCAGCTCGGATCCTCCGTCCGCTCGCTCGCCCGTTGCGGGATAACCTCCCCTCTGCTGCTTGGGGGGGAGGGGGGAGAGAATGACAGACACACAGAGCGACAGACTTAGAGAGGCAGAAATAGAGAGAGAGAGGGAGAGAGGTAATCACACACACACACACACACAGAGTGACAGAGGTGGGTGGAGGGAGGAGAGCGACAGATACAGAGAAAGAGAGAGAGAGAAACAGAGAAAGAGAAAGAAAGAAAAATAGAAAAAGATGAATGGTGGGAGGGAAGGAGTGAAGGAAAGAAGGGGGAGGGAGGAGGAAGGGAGGGGTGAAAGAAGGAAGAAAGAAGGAAGGAAGGAAGGAAGGAAGGAGGGAAAGAAGGAAGGAAGGAAGGAAGGAAGGAGAGGGAGGGAAGGAAGGAAGGAAGGAAAGGGATGGAGGGTAGGAGGGAGGGAGGGAAGGAAGGAAGGAAGGAAAGGGATGGAGGGTAGGAGGGAGGGAGGGAAGGAAGGAAGGAAGGAAGGAAGGAAGGAAGGAAGGAAGGAAAGGGAGGGAGGGTAGGAGGGAGGGAAGAAAGGAAGGGAGGAAGGGGGAGGGAGGCAATGGAAGAAAGGAAGGAAGGAAGGAAAGGAAAGGAAATAATCTATTTTCCTATTTCCTTCCACCTCAAGCTACCTTTTAGGTTAACCAGGTTAAAGATCTATTTAAAGATCTATTTAAAGATCCCCCCCCCCGCATGCGCATGCACCGCCTGTTCCCCCTCCCCTCCTCCTCCTCTAGGCCAGCCGGTCCGCAGAAAGGGATGGAGGGAAGGAAGGAAGGAAGGAAGGAAGGAAAGGGATGGAGGGTAGGAGGGAGGGGGGGAAGGAAGGAAGGAAAGGGATGGAGGGTAGGAGGGAGGGATGGAAGGAAGGAAGGAAAGGGATGGAGGGTAGGAGGGAGGGAAGGTAGGTAGGAAGGAAGAAAAGGGATGGAGGGTAGGAGGGAAGGAAGGAAGGAAGGAAGGAAAGGGATGGAGGGTAGGAGGGAGGGAGGGAGGGAAGGAAGGAAGGAAAGGGATGGAGGGTAGGAGGGAGGGAGGGAGGGAGGGAGGGAGGGAAGGAAGGAAGGAAGGAAGGAAGGAAGGAAGGAAGGAAGGAAGGAGAGGGAGGGAGGGAGGGAGGGTAGGAGGGAGGGAAGAAAGGAAGGGAGGAAGGGGGAGGGAGGCAATGGAAGAAAGGAAGGAAGGAAGGAAAGGAAAGGAAATAATCTATTTTCCTATTTCCTTCCACCTCAAGCTACCTTTTAGGTTAACCAGGTTAAAGATCTATTTAAAGATCCCCCCCCCCCCCGCATGCGCATGCACCGCCTGTTCCCCCTCCCCTCCTCCTCCTCTAGGCCAGCCGGTCCGCAGAATTTTTTTTTAAATGAAACCGGTCCCTGGTGCAAAAAAGGTTGGGGACCCCTGCATTACACAGCACTAGGGATTTGAACCGCCGAACTGCCAATCTTTCTGATCGACAAGCTCAGCATCTTAGCCACTGAGCCACCATGTCCAACAAAGAGCCATCTTTATCTGTGCTCAAAAAAGGACTGGTTTTTCACTAATGTTCTGTCTCCCCCGCCAAAAAGAAATCCAGTAGCTTAATGTTACCATTTTCACTGCATAATTTTTATTCATGCATATCATCCTAATACACTAATAGCTAAGAACATGCTCCTATTTAATGCTTGCAAAGAGTACAAGCTGTAGAGTGGTTGAAATGGGCACCCAGGGAAAAAGAAGGGAAGCATAAAATATAGAGAATCGATGGAAATCGTGTACGTACTCAGATACGATGAACCGCGTGGTTGAGATGATCTTCCTGGTAGCTTCCACATAACCTTGTTCTCCTATGTGCACCATTGTTGCCCAGCAAGCTGCGATAAGGCATCCAGGTCTGGAACCAGCAATCGTGGGAGAAGGGTAAATTCCTCCTTGCCAATCAGGAGCAATGAAGAACTGGTGATGCCGGTATTTCATATCGCTGTACAGTATCACTGAGGAGCCCTTTGGCGCGTAGCCATACTGCAAAGAAAGGGCCAATATTCAGGTTGCAAAGTAATCCTCCGCCAACCAAACTCTGATTGGTCCCAGAGAAGAGTTTAAGACCGTGATGGCGAAACTATGGCACGGGGGCCACAGGTGGCACGCGGAACCACTTTTTAGGGCACGCGAGGCGTTGTCCTGTCAGCTCCAGTGCACATGTGTATGCTGGCCAGCTGATCTAGGCCTTCTTTTGAGGCCGTTTTTCACCCTCTGGAGGCTTCAGGGAAGCTCCTGAAGCCTCTGGAGGAGGGGGGGGGAGGCTGTTTTCACCCTCCCCAGGCTCCTAGAAAGCCTCTGGAGCCTGGGGAGGGCGAAAATTGCATGCCAAAAGCAGGGGGTCGCGCACATAGCATTATGGGTGTAGCACGCCCACATATGACACACACACCCTGTGCTCCCCCCGCTTTTGGCACGCGAGCCAAAAAAGGTTCGCCATCACTGTACTAGACTGTAGAGAAATGGATACCCTGTTTCCCTGGAAATAAGCCCAATCGGGCTTTAGAGCGCATGCACTAAAATAAGTCCTCCCCTGAAAATAAGCCCTCCCTGAAAATATTGCAACACATGAGGGGACCACGCTTGCCGTCTCCTACACCTCAAAAATAATAAGACCTCCCCAAAAATAAGGCCAACTGCTTACTTCGGGAATCAAAAAGAAAATGGGACCCTGGTCTTCCTTTCAGGGAAACACGGTAGATTGGCATTGAAAATTAAGGAGAAAGACGACACAGAATGTTATCAAAAAGTGAATCTATTTTACTAATGGTTGGAAAAACGGGGTGGAGATTAGGAATATAATCAGAACTGTTAAGCAAATTAAATGCACCAGACAACACGATATTTATTAAGTGCTAAGAAATGTAAAAAATCAATAAAAATGGGGGGTGGGGAGGAATTAGAAGATTTAGCAAGCTAAATCATTCTCTGTTGATTTATCAAATAAGAGATGTGCTGTTATCACTGTTGGTGAAGCCTCACCATTGTATTTTTTTAATTAAGAGGTATTCAGAATTCATGAAATTTCATGAAAACAAATGGTGTTTTGTTCCAAAGGTGGAGAATCCCACATGCTCTTAATAGCAAACAAGTATTTGATGTTTAGCAGGAATCATTCTCAATTATGTACTTTGGTGTAGGGCTGCAACTTTAAACAAACTGCCCTGATATAGTCATTCTCTATTTTTTTATTGTGTTATTTCATTGTTTAAGCTGCCTGGAGTCTCCTCAAAGGTGTTTTAAAGTAGACTTTCTTGGGGTTTGTTTGTTTTTTTGCTTGTTTGAATAAGTTTCACTTCTCATTCAAGAAACTTCTTCAATTCTAATTAAAGGTTCTAACTGAAGAAGCTTCTTGGATGAGAAACAAAATAATTTCAAAGAAAAAAAAAGAAAGTTCAGTTCTTCATCATCATCATCCTCTTTTAACGACCGTGCAGGATGGAGTCTGGGCAACTGAATGGAACTGAGTGTTTACTGCCCTTCCTGTTGCCAATGCGGAGTTTTTGTTCAGCAGATATATTCTCAGTGTGCCCAGAGACAGAAATACCTGCCTCCACCTAGGATCGAACTCACAGCCTCCTGATTGTGAGGCAAGAGCTCCACTGGTAGGCTGTTGCACCACTAACAAGTCAGTCCAGTTGCCTTTGGAAAATGCAACAGTGGGACAACAATGGCCTGGATGATTGAGAATCTCAATAGACATTCTGCCTAGATTCACATTAAAGTGAAATGGGTGCTTATATAAATCAAATGAAGAAACAAATGAACTATTGTTTTGAACTATTACCATCTGGCAAATGGTACAGAATATAAAAACAAGGACAAATAGGCTGAAAAACAGCTTCTATCCCAGGGCAGTAACTATATTGAATTGCACTGTATAGTGCAATATTAATGCAATATCAGGGGTTTTCAATTGTATTCAGTGTGAAGGATGTGTGTTTTTGCTTTCTGGTTTTTCTTATGTATGATGTACACTGAAGATGGCATTTAATTCCGTTGTACAAGGTGCAATGAAAATAAAGTAAACTACCGTATTATTCGGAGTATAAGACACACCTTTTTCCCTCAAAAAAGAGGGTGAAAATCTGGGTGCGTCTTATACAATGAATACAGCATTTTTGGAATCCAGAAACCCCACCCCCTTCACAAAAATGGATGTGCAGAGGGTTTGGGAGGCCTGCAAAGTGCTCCTGGGGGCTGGAGAGGGCAAAAACGAGCTGGGTTTTGCTCATTTTTGCCCCTGCCCCCGCCCCCCCAGGAGCATTCTACAAGCCCCTCAAAGACTAAGCATGCCATTTTCTGCAACAAATGGGCCCGTTTTTGTAAAAACAAATGGGCTGTTTTTTGCTCGTTTTTGCCCCCCGCAGCCCCCAGAAGCACTTTGCAGGCCTCTCAAACAGCATGCCCCGTTTTTCACAAAAATGAGGTGTGCAGAGGGTTTGCAGAGTAAAAAAAGCCTTTTATTAAATTTACCTCTTCAAAATCTTGGTGCATCTTATACTCCAAAAAACACGGTAACTAACTAACAAATCTTTTTTTTAAATGATACTGATTTGAAAACAATTTAGAGGAAATATGCAGGATCCAGCTTAGCGCAGTTTCAAAGCAACTCCTATCAGAAGCTCATACAAATCTTTCTTGGCTCACCTTATGCGTATCTGCAGAAATGCTGGTGATCCCTTTCACTCGGAAATCAAAACGCTGCTCTAAAGGAAACCCGGCCTTCTCCATGAAGACAATGAGAAAGCCTCCCAGGCAGGCATCCACGTGGAAGGGAATATCGTATTTCACGGCAAGCTACATCAAGACAGGAGAAGAATTTCATTATTTTCTTCTTGGGTCACACAAGGGAACAACTAGTAGAGCTGTGATGATGAACCTATGGCACAGGTGGCACCCAGAGCCCTCTCTGCAGGCACGCCAGCCGTCGCCCCAGCCAAGCTCCACTGTGCATGCGAGTGCGAGTGCGTCTCCAGCTAGCCAGCTGGTCTTTGGGTCTCTGCTGCGCATGCACGGGGGCGGGGAGCATGCAGGGGACGCACACCTGCATGTGCATGGAGCATGTGCAGTAAGCACTTACATTGCATTTTGTGGCCTTGCGCACCAGCCCCGCCCTCCATTTTGGCTTCCAGGTTGGTGCAGAAGGCGTTCCAGGCCCAGAATGGGAGGGGCAAGGTGGCGGGAGACATATTGGGGCGTCACGACACATGTGCAAGGGGCAGGGCACACGGGGGTGTTTTGCACACATTGCATGATGGCTGCAGGCGTGCAAATGCGCTTTCGGGCACGCATGCACACGCATTTGGCATGCGACGACAAAAAGGTTAACCATCACTGTAGTAGAGCTTGGAGCTTGATAAACATATTCCTTGCAGGGAATCCATGGCATTCGACCACAATTGAGCCCAACATTTATGCTGCCAAGCGAGACAATTAAGTGACTTTTGGCCCATTTAACAACTTTTCTTGCCATGGGTGTTAAGGGAATCACTGCAGTTGTTAAGTTAGCAACACAGCTGTTAAGTCGGGTTAGTGTCATACTTCCAAGTAATAACCCAAGTAAATTTGGATTATTACTACTTCAACTCAACATCCACCACAGTATATCATACTAGAACTGCATTGATTAGCCACGTAACCATATCAAATATATGGAATACAGGATGCAGTGTGAAGCTGATCTAGACCCTTGGCAGTAGCTACCATGGATCTTTGGAAAAACCTGTCCTGAACTAGTAAAACCTTCAACTTGAATTGTGTACAGGGATGTAGTTATCACAAAGTTATGGTCTTTCTTCTAAAGTTCAGACTGATTCCCAATTTCTGGATATGTTTGGGATCCAAGCTCAAATAATTGATGGAGTCTCTTTCATTAACAGATCATAAACCCAAATGACAAATAAGGCAAAAAAAAAAAAAAAAAGGCATTTGACATACAAACGTGGGCATCCAAATCTTTTTTTAGAAGTATGCTTTCTCATATATACAATTATGGTAATGCAAAGACAACCAGAATTGATACTTTATCTCTTCAAGACAGCAAAGACGACTATCCATTCAGTGATTTAGATGTTGCTCTATTGCTGGGGGGAAATTTTTGGAAACGAACAGTAAACCTCCAAGCCACAGCAAAATTAGCATGGCAGGGCACAAAAGCCAAGCCACAAAACAGTGATGCCCAAGAACCCAGCAGGGAGTTCAAATACCTACAGGCAGTTCTTGACTCTCAGCTGTTTGTTTAGTGACCATCTGAATTTACAATGGCACTGGAAAAAATGAATTATGACCAGTTTTCACAGTTGAGACTGTTGCAGCATCCCTATGGTTATGTGATCAAAATTTGGGCCATTGGCAACTGGCAGGTATTTATGACAATTGCATGTGAGCTGCAGTGGCACAGTGGTTAGAATGCAGTACTGCAGGCTACTTCTGCTGCCTGCCGGCTGCCTGAAATTTGACAGTTCGAATCTCACCAGGCTGAAGGTTGACTCAGCCTTCCAGCCTTCCAAGATGGGTAAAATGAAGATCCAGATTGTTGGGAGCAATATGCTGACTCTACAAACCGCTTAGAGAGGGCTATTAAAGCACTGTGAAGCGGTATAGAAGTCTAAGTGCTATTGCTGTAAGTATTTTGAACATATGTAGCCTGCTTGATTTAGACTGGAGCGCATGCATAATTCTAGTGAAGAAGCTACATTCACAACTCCCGAAGATGGCCTGTACGGAATCTTTTATTGATCTGTTCTATAGTGTCTTACAAAATATTCCGGGAGTTTCCCCAAAGAATTCCTTGCATGTTTTTCTTAAAACCTCATTTTCATCGTGCTTAATGGATGCTACATTCAGCAGCACTTCAGGGAATTGAAACGGTACTGAGTAAACACTGCGTAGCACAATAAGCCTCCAGCCACTGCCCTTTTAGTGAAATCACCTGATAAATGGGTTCCTGGTATCTTAGCGATGCTAAGGCTTTTAGGGAAAGAGACAGACAAGGTTTATGTCCGCGGACTCTATAAACCGCTTAGAAAGAGCTATAAAGCACTGTGAAGCGGTATATAAGTCTAAGTGCTATTACTAGTACCCTTCCTTCCTTCCTTTCCAGTGGTTAGAATGCAGTATTGCAGGATAATTCCGCCCACGGTCAGGAGTTCGAGCTTCACCAGGCTCAAGGTTGACTCAGCCTTCCATCCTTCCGAGGTGGATAAAATGAGGGCCCAGATTGTTGGGGAGCAATATGCTGACTCTGTAAACCACTTAGGGAGGGCTGTAAAGCACTTTGAAGTGGTATATAAGTATAATTGCTATTGCTATTGTCCTGGGATCATGTCATTACCACTTATAACCTTCCCAGCTGGTTTCTGACAAGCAAAGTCAATGGGAGAAGCCAGATTCGGTTAACAGCTGTGTGATTCACATAACAATTATAGTGATTTACTGAACAGTTGTGGCAAAAGAAAAGGTTGTTAAACTCACTTGACAACTGCCGTGCTTAGCGATGGAACTTTTGGGCTCAACTGTGGTCAGAACTGCAGCATCTTTGTTATCAATGCAAAAATATTACCTTCGCTACTTCCTCAATGGGGTCAATACTTCCATGAGGAAATTGTGGACTTGAACAGACCAACATGGCTGTATTCTTGGTAATGGCTTTCTTCATTGCCTAAAATAATTAGGAGAAAGTCGTTAGGAATCTATAAAACCCTGTGTACAAATCAAGGGATTAAAAGTGAATCATCTGAAGAACTCCTTATAATAATGTCCTTCCTTCCACCCACCCGCCTCTCTCAAAGGTTCCATCACTCAGTTCAACTCAAAATGTATTGGAAACATCTGGAAATGCCAGGGGGAGGGGGTATTACCTTCACATCCACCTGCATCAATTCTGTCAATGGAATACGCACAATCTTAATCCTGAAATAATGGGCAGCCTTGTCAAATGCTGCGTGGGCACTTACTGGCACCAATCTAAAAGACAAAACCAACATCGAAAATAATACACTTCAGGGGGGGAAAATGGCAGTACGCTAAACCAAAACTCCTTTCTTTTCTTTTCTTTTCTTTTCTTTTCTTTTCTTTTCTTTTTTTTTCTGGACAAAAATAAGACTGGCAGGGAATCTCCAAGATCAGCTCCATCTTTCTACCTTTAATCTTTAAGCTACATCTCTAATAATATTATTGGTGCAAACAACAGGCAGATAATATCTCAGATCAAGACTCCCCTTTCCCAACACAATCCCCTCCGTCTGTATTGGACAATAATGCCCATTATCCTGAGCCTTCTGGCATTCTAAAACACTGCACATTTCACCCTGTCCATCTGGAGCAAAAATTAGAGTTTTCCCATTCAAGATTTCCTAGCAGGAGTTTGCTAATTGTAAAGTGTGTTTACTAGGTTTGCCAACGTTAAATTTTGGTGAAGGAAGTCACCAAAGTTAGATAAGAAACAGAACTCCTGAATAGAGCTAAATATTTGGATGAATCCAGAGAAAGCTTCAGACTGTGGCTTGTAATATTTGCCCACCTATAATGATTATTATTGTTGTGGCAAATTGAAAAACAAGGACAGTAATAAAAGCAAACAGAACCACTCAAACAATTGGCCTCACTTCGACAAACGTGTTGACCCAAAATTGTAGCTATCTTGTAAATCTTAAAATAGCTAGCAGATGACGTGGCCAGAAATATTATTGTATTTTCATGACATTGCTTTTCCATTTTGGCATAAAAAGAAATTATCCCGTGTCAGTTATTCATATAAAATATAAAATAACAAAAAATAAGTGCATTCCGCAAATGATCTTCCTTCTAGAATATAAATTGAAACTGACAAGACCATTTATTTTAGAGGTTGAGAACTAGCTACTAGCCACAATATGCTAGAGAAAATTGAAATCAGATCAAGATTGTTAAAAGTAAAAGCAAGGAATATAAAGCTGGTTTATTTGATCGAGGTTAAATCTGTTACCTCTGGTAACCCTTAATGGACTTTTGCTGAGCAGGACTGAAACAACGAGGCTTTAAGACTTTGTTTTATTATACGATCTTAAGAGAAACCAGAGTATTATGACTTTGTTTGAAGCTGGCCTAACTGTGGCCATTTTCTTTTTGTAGCTCTAAGGAGGTTTCTCTTCCCATTACTTCAGGGTTGACACAGCCTGGAGTTAAGGGGCCAAGGAGGGGATATAGAGATAGCTGGGGTGTTGTAGCCAAAATAAAATTCTTTTCCCTGGGAATCAATGACATTCAGGCAGGTGTTTGAAAGATGGAGACTGAGATCACCTAGCAGCCGGACTACATGCTGATAGGACTATGTGACTGGAGACTTAGAGTGGGGGGAGAGATGTTTTACTTTTAATTGGGTGTAAAACCGTTGGTAACATAGAGTCGGTTTTCCACCAAGTCTGTGCCAATTTGATATGTCCCAGTAAAATGTTATTTGAGGAGTATGCCTGCCTCTGAGTTCTCATTGAAGGGGATGTATTACTTGGATCCTTGACAGATGGGATATGGGGAAAAAATATTATTTAAGAGAAGGCAATCAGTTTCTAAAATTGTTTAAATTGGTATAGTGAAGGACGAAGTCATTTTCTTTTTCTTACTGTATTTTTGTTTTTGCTATTCTTCATTCTATTTTTTTGTTTTTCCAGAAAAGACGTTGGATCCAAATAACTTCATAACTATCGTGTTTCCCTGAAAATAAGACCCAATTGGAAAATAAACCGTAGCATGATTTTTCAGGATGCTCGTAATATAAGCCCTACCCCCAAAATAAGCCCTAGTTAAGATCATCCGCGTTTAACAGCATTCCGTGCGCCTTTGGAATTTAATCATGCTGGCCACATGACCACGGAGACGTCTTTGGACAGCGCTGGCTCTTCGGCTAACCCCCTAGAGTCAGGAACGACTAGTACATATGTGTACTAGTATCTTTACCTTTACCTTAAGATCATCAGCCAGCAATTAGTACCATATTTCCCCCAAAATAAGACCTGAGCAGATAATAAGCTCTAATGCAGTGGTAGTCAACCTGGTCCCTACCACCCACTAGTGGGCGTTCCAGCTTTCATGGTGGGCGGTAGGGGTTTTGTCTGATACTGAAACACTTTCCTTTTTTTATTTAATTGACTTCCCCACTTTATAAATCACCATTACTGTGGAACCGGTGGGCGATTAGAAAATTTTACTATTAACAGAGATACAAAAGTGAGCAGTAGGTATAAAAAGGTTGACTACTCTAATGCATCTTTTGGAGCCAAAAATAATATAAGGCCCGGTCTTATTTTCGGGGGGGGGGGAAGGTAGTTCACTGCCATTGAGATTCTCAAGAGAGTAGTCTTCAGAGAATTAGAAACCAACTTTGAAAATCAAAACTGTTTCCAAAGCAGCACAAAATACTTCATAGCAAAATGATCTCCCATTGAAAGGCACACAGGGAAGTTCTTTAGATTTATAGTAACTGCCCATCTGAAATTATTTTTATGAAAGTAAACTAATATCATTTTAAGAGCCAGGTTCACAGTGATGGAGAAAAAAAGGGAAAAAGATTTAGTATCTGCTTAAGGTTCGTGGACTCCTCACCTCCCTCTTCTTGTACGGCATTGCTGCAAGAAGACAAGATTGCTTTCACTTCTCTATAGCTCAGGGTATTTTTCCAACATTAAATTGTCGTAATGATGGTTTCAAGCAAATCAGCCTCATAATCTATGCCTTCCAATTAGCTTCTTTTAAACTCTTGGTTATAATAATTTGTTCCTGTTTCTGTCTTCTTGAGGTCAAGCCAGAAAAAAGAGCAAGGGAATGGGTTACTTAAAAACAAAACTAGTTCCCATCAGAGGTGGTCTTTTACTGGTTCTGATCGGTTTGGCTGAACCGGTAGCGAAAATCGCAGGTGGCCCAGCCTACCCACCCCAGCTCTACGGCATCCCAGTTAGGCCTTTTTTAAGGCAAAGTGCATGCGCGAAAGGCAGAGTGCATGCGCAGACATGGCACGTGCAAGTGAAGCGTGCATGCATGCACGCACGGTCACATTTCCGAACAGGTAGGGAAGATAAGTGAATACCACCCCTGGTTCCCACCATAATAAACCAACTGTGACTGCCAGAGAGACAAGAGGTACATACATTTCTGGATGTTTTATCCCTTTTTCATAAGCCAAATCTCTGTAGGCTTTACAGGCCAGCAGGATGCTCTCTGTTCCTCCAGATGTCATCTATCACAAAAGAAATAAAAACACATCAGATAACCAAACAATCATGGGAAAGCCATAATAGAACATACACTTAGTTAGTCTCTATTTAAAAAAAAAACCTTAAAATTTTTTTAAAACATAAAAAAGTTGTTTTTTAAGTTTAAAAAATAAAACTGACTGACACAGATTGGATCCAGCAACATTACCCTGGGATACATATATTTGCTTTCATTCATAAAACCTTCTCACCAGTGTTTCTCACACTTTAAGAGCAACTTTAAGAGCTATGGACCAACTCCCAGCATGTTGGGTAGGGAATTCTGAGAACTGGAAGTCCACACCCTTAAAGATGTCAAACACTTCTAACTACGTAGTTAGCACCAGTGTAGAGTATTTCTTTAGAACTGCTAGGTTGGCAGAAGCTGGGACAAGTAATGGGAGCTCACTCCGTTACGCGGAACTAGGGATTCGAACGGCCAAACTGCCGATCTTTCTGCTCGACAAGCTCAGCATCTTAGCCACTGAGCCACCTCGCTCCCTTTACATTCAAATGCATTTAAATACTGGATAGCAAACATTTGAAGCAACATTTTGTTGTTGTTGCTGAACTGGTTCAACAGACAAATATTGACAGCCAGTGAATTATAATAATGACGGAATTGGATTAGCATTCAAGAGGCACAATTTTAACGACACCCATGGCCATTTTTCCTCACAGGACTGTTGATTTGGAGGAAAACTAAAAACAGAATGTGTCATTTGTACTACCCTGAATTCCTAAAGAAATGGATGGATGGGTAGGTATCATAAAGACAATATTGCAGCTATCTGGTTTAGATATAAATCATATATCTGGGCAAAGGGCAGAGTTTAGTATTTTAAAGCTCAGAATGTTCACCTTGAGTCATTACTGAGCCAGGAAGAAAAAGTCCATTACAGTTATTTTATTAAACCATCTGATTTTTTTTTTTAAACCACCTCCACTGGTGGGTAACAAGATAGACACGTTATTAGGCCAAGGAAATTGAGGCTCCATATAAAACAGGAGTCAAGACTCTTTCTAATGCCTACTTAAAACCTTTTGTTTTCCAAATGACTTGTCACCTACTTGGGAGCACATGAATCATTCTCACAAGACATTTTTTTTTTTGCTGATGATTACAGGACACTAGGCATCCAGCCAATGCTGGTTGACTCATGAGTAGCTTACAGGTTTTTTTTTCAAAAGCAGATGTCTGAGTGTTTCAACTAATACCCAGATTAAAAGGAAAATCCAACGTATAAGCGAAAAAGACAGACGGGAAGTTGTTTTAACACAGCACATCAAAAACCAGTGAGAAACCTAAAGAGAGGTTTTATACATAGTAGGTCTGTCTTAAAACCGAATGGAGGAAATAGTACCGTATATCCTTAAAAATAGGAATAAACAGGCATAGAGAATAAAACTCCCTTTTGTCTCTTTTCTCTCTCTTTCTCTGGTTGGGTTACATTCGACATCACACACAAAATCCATGAACCTTACTTTTTTCTTTTTCCCATTGGCAGTACAAATTGCCAATTCTTGAGGCACTGTGACATCATATTAATTATTCTGCTACTAATACAATTATACCCTGCCAACAAAAGTGTGTATAGTCAAGGCTATGGTTTTCCCATTTGCAATATATGGCTGCGAAAGTTGGACCAAAAGAAAGGCTGAGCGCCAAAGAATTGAGGCCTTTGAACTATGGTGCTGGAGAAAACTCCCTTGGACTGCAAGGCGATCAAACCGGTCAGTCCTAGAGGAGATCAACCCTGACTGCTCTTTAGAAGGCCAGATCTTGAAGATGAGACTCAAATACCCTAAGGAGAAGGAAGGGCTCACTGGAGAAGAGCCTAATGCTGGCAAAGATGGAGGGCAAAAGAAGGGGACGACAGAGAATGAGGGGGCTGGGTGGAGTCACTGAAGCAGTAGGCGTGAGTTTAAATGGACTCCAGGGGATGGTAGAGGACAGGAAGGCCTGGAGGAACGCTATCCATGGGGTCACGATGGGTCGGACGCAACTTCACAACTAACAACAACAACAATACAACTACTATCTATCCAGAACAAATCATGAAACTTTCTCAGAGTTTTGTAACTTTCTTGGCTGTCAAACAACTTTGCTCTCTACATGGGGCTTCCCTTGAGGTGCACTCGAAAGCTACAGTTAGTCCAGAATGCGGCCGCGCGGGTGATTACGGGAGCTACTAGATGCTCCCACATAAAACCGATCCTGCGCGAGCTGCACTGGCTTCCTGTGGTCTTTCGGGTGCGCTTCAAGGTTTTGACGACCATCTTTAAAGCGCTCCATGGCTCGGGGCCTAGTTATATGCGAGACCGCCTCCTGCCCCATACATCCCTTCGGCCGATCCGCTCCCACAGAGAGGGTCTTCTCAGGGTGCCGTCGGCCGGGCAATGCCGTCTGGCGACACCCAGGGGAAGAGCCTTCTCTGTGGCGGGCCCTGCCCTTTGGAACGACCTACCCCCTGAATTGCGCACCATCACCGACCTCCGCCTCTTCCGCCAGTGTCTGAAGACACATCTTTTCCAGCAAGCCGGCCTAGCCTAACCTCCCATGGGAACTATTTTAGAGAGTTTTAAATTGGGAATTTTAAAATTAGTTTTAGCATAGGATTAGATTAATTTAATATGTTCTTAAATTATGTATTTATTGTTTATATGTTTTTTAAATTCCTGTGCGCCGCCCTGGGCCCTCTGTGGAGAAGGGCGGAATATAAATATAAATAAAATAAAAAATAAAAAAAAATTATGCTAAACATTCTTCAGCACTTATTTATTTATATATTCGGAACATGAGGAGGAAGTGAAAGCTCCTTCTGCATGCAAAAATAAAGAGGAGGGCAGGATGTTCAGGGTGGAATTTTATATTCAGAAATGGTTCCCGATTCTCTTTTGGGAAAGGACCAATTGTTGTTGATGCTGGTGACAGACATGGCTTGGGGGTCAGGAGAAGTTCAGTCTGAATGGACAATTGGAAATCAGGAGGAACTTCAAGGTGAAGCATTGTGTTTTGAAACAGTTCTGGAATCTCTTTTGGCTGATTTTTGGTCCTCGGAGAGGAAAAATCCTGAGGCCAGCAGTAAGCCTGCAATTGGACAGGCGTGCTGGAGGGAAAGAGACTCCTGGGAGAAATCAGATTTGAATCCCTGATACAGTGTACATCTAGAAGAGATATATTTTAACCTTTTATAATGTTGTGTTAGCAACCCTAGATTTTAGTTATCATTTACCTCTGGTAAATTTCAGTGGTATTATTGAAAAGGGTGTTATTTTTCTTGCTTGTATTTTATTGAATTAGTTTTTTAAATTTTATATGATGTTTTGTATGTATTTTAATTTTCCTGTGCGCCGCCCTGGGTCCGGTTTGGAGAAGGGCGGGGTATAAATTGAATAAATATAAATATATAAATATATGCTGGTTAATTATTAACATAAAGATTTGAACTGAATATATTGTATATAAAACCAAAAATTCAGCTAAGCTTTATGGGGAACAGCTATATAATTATACCATAATTGGTGTTGGTGAACTATTTTGGCACCGAGTGCCAAAACGAGAGAGAGCGCACATGCTGGAAACCAGAAGAGCTGCCGGCCAGTGTGCATGCGCACACCAGGAAGATGATCTTCCAGTTTCCGGAGCGCATGCATGAGCAAAGACCAGTTGGCCGTGCGCATACACACCAGAAACTGGAAGACCAGCTGGCTGGCGTGCATGTGCATGCCGGAAACTGGAAAATCATCTTCCTGGGGTGCACTTGTGCACTGGGCAGCTTCCACTCCCACGCACGTGAACACCAGCTAGCCAGTGCACCAGAACTCGGAAGAACAATGGATGACGGCTTGCGTGCCCAGAGAGATGGTTCTGCAGGCCATAGGTTCGCCTTCACGGCTATATACAGTATATAAATAAAACATAGTCAAGAATGGTCATATATATTACAAAATTCTTATGCATTTTAGATTTGGATTTCAGATGTTATGAGCTAAGTTCTGGAAATATTATTCAGTAAGCACAAAAGAGTAAAATTATATTGATCCATTTCCATATATAAATAATTTTAGGAAGCTTCATTTCCTATGAAACTCAGATGAAAACCACACTATTTTGTTCCCCTCCTTTTCTGTCTCTCTTTTTTTTCTTTTTGGCATGGGTGAAACAAGACAATAACATGTCACTCCCAATCTTTAGAAGTTATCGTCTTGCACAACTATGTTTTGATGTTACCTAACTCATTGTTAGCAGAAGAATTCCAACCATTGTGAAAATACTGACAGAAAACAATATGTTGCTAAAGTCAGCATCCCATCTACCCAATGCTGACATTCTTCTCCTAACAATGGAGTGAAATGTTGGATCATGACAGCATCACGTGCTTGTTGAAAGATAAAGGCAGTCTTTCTTTGAAAGGAGAAAAACACAAGACATTTCCCTCCTACAGCATAGTTATCATTTCATGTACAATGGAATTCTGTTTTGTTGCTTTGTTGGGTTTAAGAAAACGATCTGTAATCTTTATACCAGACTCAGGATGATGGATACTATCGTTCCCATCATTCCCACTGGACATAACTAGAGATGGCAGAACTTATCTTTGTTGGAGAAAACCCTTGAGGAAATTTGTCACAAAGAGCAAGCTGTGGTTTTATCCCACAAATCTTAAGTATCTTGAGCCATTACCCAAGACAGTTTCTTGTATAAAGATAGAATTGAACATAGGGAAAAGTCAAGTCCAAAAGCCACTGGCAGGAGGGAAAACACTTCATCTCTTTCATTTCTTTCCTCGGCATTATTCTTGGTCAGATTATTTTGAATTGTTCCTTTTTAGCATCTTTTTTTAAGTCTGTCATCTGCACCTGTATAACTGTCTGGTTTGGCTCTGCAACCAAACAAGACAAACATGGACTTCAACGGATAATTAGAACTGCAGAAAAAACAATTGCTACCAATCTGCCTTCCACTGAGGACTTGTATGCTGCATGAGTCAAAAAGAGGGCTGTGAAAATATCTACAGACCCCTCACATCCTGGACATAAATGATTTCAACTTCTGCCCTCAAAATGACACTATAGGGCACTGCACACCAGAACAACTAGACACAAGGACATTATTTTCCTGAATGCCATCACTCTGCTTAACAACTAATCCCCACAACGCTGGCAAATAATTTACTAAGAATGTATTACTATTATTCTTCTCTTCCTTCCTAGTATCTATCTCTTCCTACTTACGACTATAACCATGTTGCTTGTATCTTTAAAATGTATATTGTTTTTATTGGTTTCCTGGTACGATTTGATAGATTATTAATAACCTATGACTATCACTAAGTGTTGTATCTTTTTATTCTTGATGAATATATTTATTCTTCTTATGTACACTGAGAGCATACGCACAAAAGACAAATTCCTTGTGTGTCCAATCACACTTGGCCAATAAAGAATTCTATTCTATTATATTCTATTTCTTTTCTTCTCCTCTCCACTAGGAAGATGAGTTAATGGAAAATTGAACAATGAGCAAAAAAGACAATGAAAAGAACAGAAGTTGATGGACCGGCTTTGTAGCTCACTTTGGTGGAAAACAATTTTGGAAGGGGTGAGTACAGAAAAACAGAATGTTTGAACTGCAACTATAGGGGCAAGAAAGAGGAGACAGTGAAAAGCAAAAGATGAGTGTTAATATGGGAAGAGCTACAAGGAGCAAGACAAATGGAGTTGACCTTGACCAACAAAAGTTTGGGCAACAAGATTTGGGCTATAAGGAACCACAATGCTGTTTACTGCTATAAAAGATTAACATCAACAGCCTTTTGGAAATCAATTATCAAGTATACTTCCTGAGAACAGGAAGAAATGATAAACTAGAAAGCAGATGTGTCTGGAGTGGACAGCCATGTCCTACACGTTCCCCTCTGCCATGAGTTAGCTCTGCTATCAGATACACAGGGTGGCTTCTTCTCTTCTACAAGCAAAAAATTGTAAGCAACTATTCTTCCGCTTATGAAAACCAATATTGTTTGAAATCTGATTAACTGCAGCATAAGTACGTAAGTATCCTGAAGTCCTATGATTTATTGATTTTGTTGCAATCACTTTGTTTGATAGTTGTGAACTGTCCAGTCATTGAGTCAGGCAAGTTCAATAACATATACCGTATTTTTCAGAGTATAAGATGCTCTGGAGTATAAAATGTACCTTAGGGGAGGAAAATGAGAAGAAGAAATTCTGCCTTTGCCTACCAGCATCCATGGTATTCAGCTGATAGATGGTAACAAGGTCACCCAATGAATAGGCATAGCAACTAAGTCAGCCAATGAGGGCTATTTGGAGTCTGAAACAGTACTTGCCATGTGAGCAACAAGGAGACAGGAAGGAACCTGCCTTAGCTGAGAAGTGAAAGTGAAACTGCTTGTGTTTTGCTTGTATGTACTGCTAGCTTGGAAAAGCTGCTTTTGATATTGTATTGTATGTTATTATTATTATTTTGAATCCTGCTTACTTGTGTGTGCTTTCTGAATGTGATTGCTGCTGCAAACTCTGACCAGCCAGGTCAGCTTCAGCACTTATTGCAGCCTGATTCAGTACAGCTGATTGGCTGCTCCAGGCTGCAGGGATTGCCAATTATTATTATTATTATTTATTCAAATTTCTAAACCGCCCCCTCTCCCCGAAGGGACTCAGGGCAGTGTACAGGAAACTTAAGAACATATAAAAACATTACAATAAATACATAATTAAAACCGAATAAAACGATTTACCCTGTACTAAAAATTTATAAAACATTAAAACTGTATCACAATTAAAAACCTTTCCACACTCTGTCTCTCCCTACCTACCTACTGTATTTCTCTATCTCCCCCCCCTCTATCTACCTATATACCTATCTACCTACTATCTCTCGCCCCCTATCTACTGTATTTCTCTCTATTTCTCTCTATCCCTCTACCTACCTACCTATCTACACTCTCTCCAACCCTCCCTACTGTATTTCTCTCTCTCTCTCCCTCCCTCCCTCCCTCTACCTACCTACTCGCTCTCTCCCTCCCTCCCTACTGTATTTCTCTCTATTTCTCTCCCTCTCTATCCCTCTACCTACCTACTTTTTTAAAAAAAATTGCCTCTTCAAAACCTGGGTGCGTCTTATACTCCGGTGCATCTCATACTCTGAAAAATACGGTAATTATGGCACATTGATGACTACAGTATAGATATGCTATACCGGCAAAGTAAAATAGGTTTTTGGTCTGAACTTTTAGAATAGAATAACAGAGCTGGAAGGGACCCCCTGCTTAGTCAGGAAACCCTACACCACATTTTTCATTAAAAATGCATGTTCCTTTTGGCACTGACAAGCTTTTTTTTTTAACTCGCTATTTTGCTCACTCCAAGATATTTTACACTGAAACTATATATAGATTATCTGTGGGATGGGAATCTGCTAGGGCTGAATCTTCTTAATCTTTGCCTGCTTACCCAATCTGATCTCATTTATGAAGATGAAAGGACAAAGAAATTTGATCAGTGAAAGATGTCATTTGATTGCAAGATGTTATTAATAACAGGACAAAGATAACATCTCTTGAGTCCCTTACTACATAGTGCTCTTTTAGATTTAATTGGTTTCAGAATCTTGAGATAACTATTGAAGCAATACAAGATTACAAAAAAACAAAGGAATACAGTACTGAGACATTTGACTAAATTTGAAAACCCTTTAACGTACAATAAAGATCATTTGTTAGGCAAGATTTATAAACTTCAAATGAAGAATCCGAACAAGTCAATAACTGCATTATTAAATAGATGCAGAATACAAGGCATCAATGGGAATTTCAATGGAAGAATATCATACTCATTTTGAACATTGTATTTTAAATTATATTATTTGTTATCATGGTTAAGGCACCTATCTAAAAACCAAGAAACTGTGAGTTCTAAAGATAAAGGTTCCCCTTGAACATATGTGCTAGTTGTTCCCAACTCTAGGGGGGGCAATGCACATCTCCGTTTCAAAGCTGAAGAGCCAGCACTGTCTGAAGACATTTCCCTGGTCATGTGGCCGGCATGACTAAACACCAAAGGCGTGTGGAACGGTGTTACCTTCCCACCAAAGGTGGTTCCTATTTTTCTACTTGCATTTTTACGTGCTTTCGAACTGCTAAGTTGGCAGAAGCTGGGACAAGTAATGGGAGCTCACTCCATTATGCGGCACTAGGGATTCAAACCACTGAACTTTCTGATCGACAAGCTCAGCATCTTAGTCGCTGAGCCACCACTCAGTTCTAGTTCTAGTCCTGACTTAGTTAAAATTCAGTTGATTGACCTTGGGCGGACACTTTCTCTCAGCCCTAGGAAGAAGTGAAGGACACTTCTGAAAACACTGGCAAAGACACTTCAGTTGCCAATTCTGTCTAGAAAGCAAACACACTCCTGAAAAAAAAGGACACTAACTAGGTCAGCATTTTGCAGCTTGGAAGAGACAACAATTAACATTCCTGCATATCCACAGGAATCACACTACCTTTATGTTTTGGCATTCTTTTTGCCAATTCTTTAGTTGCAGCAATAGAGTTTGCACAGAAATATGGTTTTTTAATATGTTTTAGCCTCCAGTCCCCTAATCATCTTTGTTGCTCTTCTCTGTATTTTTTTCTAGAGCCTCAGCATCTTTTTGTCGTGACAAGGAGTCTGCTGCATGCTCTCGGGAAGCCTGGGTCAGAGCATCATGTAGCTAAACCAACTCGGGATACTAAAGCCAGAATTATTTCAGGATACTTACTTTGAAAACAAATCCTGGAAAGTATGCAGATGTCTATGGATTCTTTAACATGTAAATGTAAATAAAAGCTGTAGCTGCCTTAAAGATAAGTGGACAAGGCTACTATGGCAATATTTGTCCCCTTACTTACTGTTCCACATGATTTAGGTCCACCATGAAAAAGCGTGCAAGCCATTCTCACAACCTCTGCTTCCATCTTCCTCACACCTGGGAATACATCTGGATGAAGTGGATTAGTCCATGCAAATTCCTCATAAACCTTGAAGGGGGAAAAAAACAGTCCCCTTGAAACTATTCCGCCACCTACATTCCTTCCTTCTGTAACTCCTTGTCCTTCATAAAGCTGTTATTGTCCATATAAGACCGCATCCTGCTACCAAATACCTCCCACCAACCAGTTCGCTCCCACAGATAGGGCCTCCTCAGGGTACCGTCGGACAAACAATGTCGGCTGGCGACCCCCAGGGGGAGAGCCTTCTCTGTGGCAGCTCCTGCCCTCTGGAACGACCTACCCCCCAACCTACGTACGATCACTGACCTACGCCTCTTCCGCCGGGCCTTGAAAACGCATTTATTCCATGTGGCCGGCCTGGTGTAGTTTTTAATCGATTTTAATCAATTTTATTTAGTAATTTTATCTGGTTTTAGAACAGGCCCCTAATTTAATTGACATTTTAAAATATTTTATATATTCATGTCTTTGTGGTTTTTATTATGCCTGTTCACCACCCTGAGTCCCGCAAGGGAGAAGGGCGGTATACAAATTCAATAAACATTACACATTAAACATATATGTGTGTGTGTGTGTTACGTTTTTGAGCTGATCAATAAATAAGTCAGGGAGACTAGTATAGATCTATTTCGAGCTTTTTAGCTCTCATCAGCTAGCCATACCCTTACTGGGATTTGAACCGGGGCTGTATTGCATGTTAGGCAGGAGCCTTACCAATTAGGCCACCAGATTCTCTTCCTGATCAGCTGAGACAGGAGGATAAGTATATACTTGTGTCACAACACCCTGTTAAGCCCCAATTAAGAGAGGAAGCACACTGCTCTCCTTTTCTGCCTTTCGGCTCATCACCAGAGACCATCTAGACAGAAAGCTATGAGTTCCGTTGTGTAATTTTTTTATATGTGTGTTACATTTTTGAGCTGATCAATAAATCAGCTTCAAGTGGGTGACACCCGAAGGGATGCTGGTGTTCTGGGAAGGAGGAAGAGTGAGGATTAAAACAGTTGCCGAGGCGGAAGCCTTTCTTAAAAAACATTCCTCTGTCCTGGGGGAAGATCCAGGGGGGGCAGGGGGGGCCACGGCCCCGCCCGCTGGGGGCCTGGAGGAAGAGGTTGAAGACACAATTGCCAAGAGACTTAGATCTAAAAAATAACTTTGCCTTGATTTTTCTGAATAATATTGCATAATATCTGTATTTGGATTTTTGTAAATGACTGACAGCATAGAACTGAGAACTTAGGTATATGTACTTGCTTTCACTTTGTAGTGTTATGGAAAATGTTTTTTTATTGTTATCAATGTATTTTGAAGTCCCGGAAGGGCCGACGACTTTGACGTGAATGCTCTCAAAATTTCTTTGTATCCCTTACCCCATCCTATGGAAAAATGTAAAACCAATAAAACTTTTTCAATATAAAAAATAAATCAGCCGAAAGGCAGAAAAGGAGAGCAATATGCTTCCTCCCTTAATTGGGGCTTAACAGGGTGTTGTGACACAAGTATGTGTGTATATCTATATCTATATCTATATCTATATCTATATCTATATCTATATCTATATCTATCTATCTATCTATCTATCTATCTATCTATCTATCTATCTATCTATCTATCTATCTATCTATCTATCTATCTATCTATGGACAATAACAGCTTTATGAAGGACAGTCTGTCAGAATTTCACAAAAGGTGATCATATGACTCCAGGACACTGCAACTGTAATAAATGAGCCAGTAGCCAAGCATCCAAATTTTGATCACATGACCATGGGGATGCTGCCGTTGCTAGAATGTCCCAAGCACTCTTGGGGAAGAAGTATTTTAAGAGGACCTTGAATCAACTAGCACAGGGGTGTCAAACTCAAGGCCTGGCAGCCGAATCCAGCCTGCACAGTTCTTAGATCTGGTCAGCTGGAAACAGCGAAGGACTGGCCTGCGGTGCCTCTGTCAGCGGAAACGGAGTTCAGTAGGGCTATGAGCTCCGTTTTTACTGGCAGAGGGTTGCAGGAGGCCATCACAGCTGAAAACGCAGCTCAGGAGCCAGTTTTCGCTGGCAAAGTACTCAGGCCACCAGACACTCTTGCCCGAGTGACATCGAGCTTGTCATGCCAACCCTGGCCACGCCCACTCTAGCCCACCAGGTCAAACACAACCCTGATGTGACCCTCAATGAAATCAAGTTTGACACCCCTGTACTAGCAGAAAACTGACCCTTCTTGACCCTTCACCAATTAAAGTACCAGTTTCCAACCAGTTCCCAATGTCCTCCTCCTTAAATTTTTAAAACCCACCAATATTTTATTGACATTATAAGCATATGAAACTGAATCTTAATAAAATAGTCATTTATTATCATCTGAATCTTTACATCACAATTGTGTCCTCAACTTCCTTTCTCAGATTCTACATGACATTACAAAGCTGAAATAATACACTATTAAGGTAAAGGTAAATGTTCCCCTCGCACTTATGTGCAAGACATTCCTGACTCTAGGGTGTGGTGCTCATATCCGTTTCAAAGCCAAAGAGCATTTTGTCTGAAGACGTCTCTGTGGTCATGTCACCGGAATGTCTAAATGCTGAAGGCGCATAAAACACTGTTACCCTCCCACCAAAGGTGGTCCCTATTTTTCTACTTGCATTTTTACATGCTTTTGAACTGCCAGGTTGGCAGAAGCTGGGACAAGTAATGGGAGCTCACTCCATTATGCGGTGCTAGGGATTTGAACCGCTGAACAGCCGACTGATTGACAAGCTCAGCATCTTAGCCACTGTTACACTATTACTTAAGCATTTTAGGATGAGGGAAAACTGCAGTTCCTCAATGATTGTTAGACAATAACACTCATCTGATAGGGTTGATGGAGTCCCTAACATCTGGATATACGAGACCGCCTTCTGCCCCATACATCCCTTCGTCCGATCCACTCCCACAGAGAGGGTCTTCTCCGGGTACCGTTGGCCAGGCAATGCCTGTTGGCGATGCCCAGGGGAAGGGCCTTCTCTGTGGCGGGCCCGGTCCTCTGGAACGATCTACCCCTCCGACCTACGCACCACCTCGGACCTCCGCCTCTTCCGCCAACGTCTTAAGACGTATCTATTCCAACAAGCCGGCCTAGCATAGCCCCCCGTTTCTGACTTTTATCTATACATTTTAATTTTCAGGGTTTTAAATGGGTTTTTTAGCACGGGATTTAATTTAATATGTTTTTAATAATGTATATTGTCTTTTGTTATGGTTTTTAATAATGCCTGTGCGCCGCCCTGGGTCCCAACAAGGAGAAGGGTGGGGTATAAATTCGAAAAAAATAAAATAAAATAAATAAATGGAAGGCTGCAGTTCCTCATCCCTAACCCTTGATTTTATCCAAGGATCATTATTTTAAGCAACATTAGGATATGAAAGATTAATTTAAAAAATGTAAATGGCACAAATATATATGTGAAAGTTCCTTTCTAGTTCTCATACTACTTTTCAGGAGAAGAGAATGTGTTTTTTGGTATCCTATCCCTACTTCAAAAGAGAATACAGTTTATACTCATACGCCACTTAATATATAAAATATTTAAATATTCAGCACTATTGTTTTATTTACATCTATTGTTGGCTTTAATGAAAATAAACTGTCTTTGAATAAATCTTAGAAAGGAACTAACACTAGAGACCACTGAAACTCTATACACTATGATTTCTATTTTCTTTTACTTTTCCAATGTTTCCTTTCATTTATTTTGTATCTCCTAGCTTGGAGTTTTATTATCAACATTTTTAGCCATTTTTAGCTACCGTGGAAGTGTTGCTATTTTTCTACATTAGGTACCAAAAAAAGCCATTGAGAGTTATTGGATTGCCATGGAATATACCCTCTTTGCCCGAAAATAAGACCTCCTCGAATAATAAGCCCTCCCCGAAAATATTGCATCACAGCAGCAGCCATGAGGTGACCACGCTCGCCGCCTCTTGCACCTCCCTGAAAATAAGGCCAAGCGCTTATTTCGGGGGGGGGGGGGTCAAAAGAAAATAAGACCCTGTCTTATTTTCGGGAAACCACAGTAATTGCAATCAACCAATCAATCTCATCTGGAATGCACTGGTACAGTTTTTAATTATACACACAAATTACAAAAGGCAATTCTCCAAGAGTTTCATGCTATATTACCTTAACAAGCAGATTAACAAGTTTCTCCTCTCCGCTGTACACTGTGCCAGATACTTTGCAGTCTTTCCAATGTACGTTACCTAAGAATACAAGATGGGGGTGAAATGTTGACTCATTACATGAAAGCTCTTTTGAAAAATCAAAGCCATACTTTGTTTCTGGTTCACATTATCTTAGTTTGTCATGGCCAGTCAGTTTGTCATGCTGATGCCTTCCTATATTTGCAAAAGAAGCAGCTTAATCCTCGATGAACTAATTTAACGCATATGCATTTCTGAAAGTGTTGCCAATTACTGGTTGAAAGTTTAGGCAGGTCTTCCATATATCAAGGTTCTGACAGATGTCCTAATTAATTCATGAGCCTCAAGCCAAGTTTCAAAAGAAAACCAGTTATTTATTAGGAGCAGCATGTCGGCCGAGTGAGGTCAACTCTGTTGCATGTAGTTTATGGTTCAACTTTGACCCTGTTTCTCCCCCTCCTCTTAGTCTGTGTTGTAAATCACATTCTCCAACGAGGCACTCCAGCACTTCCACGGGCTGTAGAAGTCCACATCCCACAAGCCAGCTTTGGTAATCTGAGATCCAACCCTGGAAGAAAGTATGCGTGGAATGTGCTCCCCTTCTGCCCATGGCAACTCGAGAGCAGACTAGAAATGCTTATGCGAGTTGACATCATATTCTAATTAATTAGATTAGTTAGTTAGTTAGTTAACTAATTACAGGTAGTCGAATTACAACAATTCACTTAGTAACCATTCAAAGTTACAACGGCACTGAAAAAGTGACTTATGACCATTTTTCACAGTTACGACCTTGACACAATCCCACAATAGCCAGGTTATCAAAATTCAGATGCTTGGCAACTGGGTCATACTTACGGCGGTCGCAGTATTCTGTGGTCATATGATCCCCTTTTGCAACCTTCTGACAAACGAAGCCAATGGAGAAGCGCAACAACGATGGTAAGAAATGTTGTAAAATGGGGCAAAGCTCACCTAACAGATGTCACTTAACTACAACAGAAATTTTGGGGCTCCATTGTGGTTGTTGAGGACTACCTGTGTAGTTAAACACAGAATGCCTAGCCATGTTTAGAACTGGAAGCTGGAATTCCTAACTTTGGGAGCAAGTTTCTGCACGACACACCTAACAGCTACATCTTCAGCATGCAAAAAATAGGGTTAATTTTTGCAAGTGGCATTGAGGAAAGGCAAGGAAAGGTAATCCATTTTTACATTCTGGAGCACTTAGATTAGTTTAGTTTAGTTTATTCGAATTTATAAGCTGCACCCACCTCACCACATAGGGACTCGGGGCGGCGCACAGGGAATATAAAATATAAATACACAAATATACAAAAAATAAGACGTTTATTAAAACTCAATTAAATTAAACCACCCTGCGCTAAAACCCATATTAAAACCCCTGAATTAAAACTTTGGTAACTAGAGGCAGTGCAGTGTCGAGTAAAATCATGCCAGGCCGGCTTGTTGGAAGAAGTGCATTTTTAACCGCTGGCGGAACAAGTGGAGGTCCGAGATGACACGGAGTTCAGGGGGGAGAGCGTTCCAGAGGGTTGGGCCCATCACAGAGAAGGCTCTACCCCTGGGCGTCGCCAACCGGCACTGCCTGGTTGACGGCACCCGGGGTAGCCCCTCTCTGTGAGAGCGTATCGGCTGTAGGGACATTAGAACAGTGATAGATCACTTTTAGGGAAGGTATCAGACACAACTAAAGATTTATCCAACCGAGATGATTTATTATCAGTTGGGAGAATCAGAGTTGGTAGTCAGCGGCACAATGGAAGCAGATCAGATCTTAATTTTTTTTACCTCTTTAAAGGCCTCTATCTCAATTATTAGATAACGAACACCGTCTTCCCTCATATTCAGAGCTATAGTCATAGGATTGGCTAAGGAACAGATTTTTTTCACATCCCAGTAGATCCTCAAAGTCATACCCAAAGAGCTGTATTCCTTCAACTTCTTGAACAATTCTGGCTTGCTGAGACCTGTTGCTGGCAGGCTCCTGAGGTAATTATTCGTGTCTTGCAAAAAGGGCAGTTTGGCAGACATCTCATCCAAAGTCTTGGCTATCTGTTGCTGGATCTATAAATGGCAAAGAGCACGTTAATTAAGTGGATCTTTTTAAATCAAAGACAGCCTTTAACTGCAGATCTTTTGTCAAAAACCACAGTCGTAAGGCTCATTTGCTCTGTTAGCAGATCGGCGGCCTACAAATCACATATATGTCACAAGTCATATGTGTGTGTATGTGTGTGTGTATGTGTATGTATATGTATGTATTGCGAATTGTCCTAAAAATGTGAGTTCCAGGTATAGTTATAAAAGAAACAGACATGATGATCTCCGGTACTTTAAAATATAAAATATATTTACAATATATTGCTCACTGAGCTTTCGTTAGCAACTGTTAACATCGTCAGAGTGTAAAAGCCATAAAAGGATACTGCCTTTATACAATGTTAATCAATTTAGCCATTGCACGCGTGATAGGTCCATCCAATCGTCTCCCACCTGTGATATCCCAACCAGCTTCATTTGTGGTTTTGCCTTTGATCTTGTAACCGGCCCGGCTCATTCTTCATTGTTTACCTCAGTTATAATTTGAGGTAATTCCAACAGGCTCCCCTGCATTCGACCTGGGCTGGCCATGACCGTGCTCTTTCATGTGTGCCCAGATTTGAGCCCACTGAGCACAGTCATACATTCGACTTTCAAGAGGCAGAAGTTGTGGCCCATGATGCAACAAAAGGGGGACGCCTACTCAAAGAAGCCTGGTTCTCTGACAATAATTCCATCAACAGAAACATTGACCTGCTACCGGCCTACCAAGCGTTGAGGCACCAAGAAAGATCTAGCAGGAGAAGCAGAGACCAACTTCTATCTGGGAGTAGGGAACGACAACAAACTCCCACCTTTGGACATGCAGATATGGACATGGCCAGCCCAGCTCAAATGCAGGGGAGCCCGTCGGAATTACCTCAAACTATAACGGAGGTAAACAATGGAGAACGAGCTGAGCCGGTTACAAGATCAAAGGCAAAACCACAAATGAAGCTAACTGGGATATCAGCCGGGCCTGTGAGACAGCAGAAAAGGGAGGGGGCGTGGGGGGGAAGCCAGAGAAAATGCCTCTGACTCAACATCGGATAGCTCAGGGTTATTTTCTGGGGAAGAACAGCCCAGGCTAGGTTTGATGAGGGAGAAAGGAATACAAACATCGATTAACATGCCTGATGCAAGAAAAACAACGGGGCTAATCACAGGTGGGAGGCGATTGGATGGACCTATCACGCGCGCAATGGCTAAATTAACATTGTATAAAGGCAAGCATCCTTTTATGGCTTTTACACTCTGACGATGTTAGCAGTTGCTAACGAAAGCTTAGTGAGCAATATATTTTAAATATATTTTATATTTTAAAGTTCCGGAGAACATCATGTCTGTTTCTTTTATATGTATGTATGTATCTTCCGGTTTCCGGTGCGCACATGCGTGCCAGCCATCTGCTGTCCTGTCCACATGTGCTGGCTCTACCTAGCCTTCTGGGAGTCCTCATGCCTCCCTGCACACCCCTCTGTCCCCTATTGGGGTGGAAGGACATCCCCACTATCGTCCCAGTTCTCCACGATTAATACTACAATTGCTTTCCCAAAAAAGATTATTGTAGTCCACTTTCTGTCAGGATGTCACTAAGGGCAACCAAAACATTGCAATGGGTCCAGAATGCTGCGGTCAGGTTTCTGATGGGTGTATCCTTGTGATACTTGTTCTGGTTCAGCTGCTCTGATTTCACAATTTTTGAAGGCCAAATTTAAATTGATTTAATTAATAGATTCCTTTATGGCTTGGGTCTTGTGTACCTAATGAAATGGTAGACGTCACCTTCCCAGGATGATTTTAAAGACATAATCTATGTTATTGAGCAAGCATTGCTTCTTCGAAAGTTGCATTAAGATTTAGGCAGAATAGGTATTTTGGAGTTCTTAACATATGTTTTTCATTGCAATTAAGGTTCTCTTGTTTTATCTGATGTAATTGACGTTTGTTATGTTCAATGTTTTTCAATATTCAATGTGGTATAAATTCAGCACTCAATCCAATAAGCAAATCTGTGTTCCTTCTTTTGCCATCTTCTCTATTACATGTTCTGGGATCTTCAAGGAACCCTCTGAATCATTTACCAATGCAGAAAAACATATGAAGATACAGACACTTGCTAAGTAATTCATTTTTTTTTAGTAAAGTTATTAAGGAGAAAGAAAAGAATCATTGGTGAATTGAATTTTGCTTGGTTTTCAACAGGCCACAAATTTGGGCTTAAAGTGGAATGCTATCGCATTTGAGCTAAGCATTCATATGACATTATGTTTCCAATAGTGTTATTTTGCTTCATTTAGCATTGATAAATCAACTCATGTCCAAGCCATTCTCAAAATGTCTTAAATTTGTTAAGCAGCTTAAAACTTACAATGTGACCAATGATGGGCAGCTTGCGTATAAATCTGAAGAACCATTTTTTAAACCTTGATGTTAAACCTAAGGGAAAAGAAAAACAAGATTTTTTTTAAAGGAAAAATTATCCAAAACCAGCTCTGAAACACACAACACACATATTTACAAAATGGGTAAAATTTTCACAGAAAAGGTAGAAAGGCAGATATATAGGTATCTACAAATCAGGCTTACATTTTAAATATTTTGTGGATACTATTAAATTAGATTGACAAGAGCCTTCCATCCTTCCGAGGTGGGTAAAATGAGGGCCCAGATTGTTGGGGCTGACAGATATGCTGACTCTGTAAACTGTTTAGGGCTGTAAAAGCACTATGAAGCGGTGTATAAGTCTAAGTGCTATTGCTATTCTCTATCAATGAGATTCAGGACTTCCTGAAGTTCTTCTTGAAAATGGTGGATACACGCTCAACATCGTAATGTGGAAACTGACTTTCTTTTTCTCTTTGGCTTAATTTGGATCTTGCACAGGAACGGTTTGTTATCTTTTCCACAATTAACACTGGCCATGTCTTTGATGCTATCATTGAGTTCCTCCACCTCGTTTTAGAAGTAATATAAGCAATAGGTCAATAGGTATTTATGCACCTCAAAGAATTCCATTTTAATATAACAAAACAGACAGTACAAATAATTAATATTTAAAGTTGTCATATATAACTGGGAATGAACACTGCTAATTTCTCTCACTGAATGATACACAATGTATTCTGTCCTTATGGACACTCTTGATGTTAAAATAAGTATATTTAATCAGTACATTGCCATAACATAAAATTTTAAAATTTACATCAATGGTTGAAGATACCCAATACAAAGACTGATTTGAATGTTTTGTTCATGGCTTTGTTTCTCCAGAGTAAATAATAATAACAACAATAACAATAACAACAACAACAACAATAATAATAATAATAATACCAGTCAATAATATTTGTAATATGCATTTTTAAATGTTCGGTTGGCTGAGTTTCATGGGTCCTGACAAGGAGAAGGGCGGGGTATAAATTCAAAAAATAAAAATAAAATAAAAATGTTTTATGAATAAAGTAAATAATAATAATAATCTTTATTGTCATTGTACTAAAATTACAATGAAATTGGTTTTAACTTTACTGGTGCAAAATTATAACAGAAACAAAAAAGAGAAAAGAAAAAAGAAAAAACTAGCATGTGCATGGAGTGATTGCGAATAATTTCCTGCGGGTATAGACTAGTTTTTGCCTAACTCTACTGTGACACCAGGAGCTCAAAGCCGCAGCATCTAAGCGCGCCACCATCTTGGGGGGGGGAGCTATAATGAGTGGACATATGTCAATTTCAATAGCAATAGCACTTAGACTTATATACCACTTCACAGTGCTTTTACGGGCCTCTCTAAGCGGTTTACTGAATCAGTACATTGCCCCCAACAATCTGGGTCCTCATTTTACCCATCTTGGAAAGATGGAAGCCTCAGTCAACCTTGAGCCTGGTGGGATTTGAACTGCCAAATTGCAGGCAGCCGATAGTCAGCAGAAGTAACCTGCAATACTGCACTCTTAACCACTGCGCCACCGAGGCACAAGATGTTATTTATAAGCATGGGTTATTTTCTCTGGCTAGAGTTCAAATTAGACATGTTATAAGGTTTGCAGCAGATGAAAACTGCTGTTAATTAAAAATGTAAATGAAAGGCACACAACCTGAAAACATTTGAGCCCCAAAGAATCTCCAAATAGTCACTGAAGAATCATTTGTAGTGTGAGAGAATGGGAAAAGATAACAAATAGACAAAGAACAACCATTTTACACACACACACACCCCTATTGTATATAGTACCCAGAGTTGCCCTGGTGAGATGGCCATATAAAACATTAGGGAGGGAGGGCACACTAATGGAAATAAGTCAGATGTTATTTATAAATGTGGTTATTTTTACAAACTATAATTCAAACTGGCCGCATTATAAAACAGCACATCAAAACTGCTGTTAATCGAAAAAGAGGCTGGAGCGAACCCAAAGCTCACCCTCACTTGTTCTGTGTTTCACCTTATGGACAAATACTAATAGTAAGTAAATTAAATAAATTAAATTAATCATTTAAAAATGTCTGATGAAAATTTAAGTCTTAATTTCTTAATACAACTTAATTTATCTGATACAATGCTCTCTAATTATCCTATTTTTTGGAGCATAAGACGCTCCAAAATATAAGACACACCTAGCTTTTGGGGAGGAAAAAAAAAATCTGCCTCTGCCTCCCAGCAATTTGCCTCCTTGCAGCAAATAGCAAACAGCCTGTCAGTTTTCAATTTTAGCACAGCCTGATTAGTACAAACGAAAAAAATCTGCCTCCCAGCAATTTGCCTCCTTACAGCAAACAGCCCATTTCAGTTTCAGCACAGCCTGATTAGCACAAGCAACTGATTGTCAGGCCTCCCGACCATCAGCTGTTTCAAGCTGCAGGGATTGCCACAGCATATTGCCGCCTCCGTGTGGCCCATTTTCTCCCTGTTGCAGGTGGCGGGGATCAGAATGGGTGGAAAATAGGGTGCACAGGGGCTGAAAACAGGGAGCACAGAACCCCAGAATGGGTGAAGAGGCTGAAAATGGGGGAAGTGGAGGCTGCAATAGGCAATCCTGCAGCCTGAAACTGCTGATTGTCATGAGGGCGATCCAACCGACGATCAGCTGCTGGTGCTAATCAAGCTCTGCTGAAACTGAATCAGGCTGTTCTCTGTTTGCTGTAAGGAGGCAAAGTCCAAAGGGTGGGGGCTGGTAGGTGGGCGGGGCTACATTCAGTGTATAAGACCAAATTTTCACCCTCTTTGGGGGGGGGGAGTGTCTTATACTCTGAAAAATACAGTATCTGTTTATAACAACGGCTAGCAAATTTATTATTTGAAACCGATCTGATCACACTTAAATAAAACATGGCATGTATATGTGTGTAAACATATGTCCAGATGTTCCTCTCTTACTGTTTCATATCTTTTAATTCTGGGATTGGATTGCAATCAAGGAATTATTGGGGTGCCGAAACCATGCATGAAGATTAAAAACAGTACGCTACAATACTCTAAAGCAGGGATGTCCAACCTTTGCAACTTTAAGTCTGAAGGAGTTCAGCTCCCAGACTTCTCCAGCCAGCTTTGCTGGCTGGAGAAGTCTGGGAGCTGAACTCCTTCAGACTTAAAGTTGCAAAGGTTGGGGACCCCTGCTCTAACTAGGATTCGGCCCAGTTCAGCAAACCCCCAAATGCCACCCCTGGCTGGCCACACCCAGCCCATCCCTCCACTCCCAGCCTGACCCACCCTTCCCAGGAGTCTCCACGCTCCACACTGCCCCTTCATCATACCAGATAAGTGCAGGGCCCGCGAAGTCTGGGAGCTGAAGTCCTTCAGACTTAAAGTTGCAAAGGTTGGAGACCCCTGCTCTAAAGCATTGCCAATTGTTAGATTCCTCACATAAAGGAGATGTGACCCTTACTTTCTGCCTGGAAAAGAAACATGTATATCTGCACAATCAGCAGGGTAGCAGCGGCTGTTGATGCAATGACTTGCCATGGCTCCATCCCAGCGCATTTTTCATTCACCACATTTCTTGTTTGGTTTAAGTATTGCAGGAAGATATGATGGTAGAGAGTAAGAGTCTCCTGGAGAAGAGAGAAGATAAACCACAAAAACCAAACATCAATGAGTAAACTTACGTTATTTTTTTTTTACAATATTTTTATCTGACTTCCCTAGACAAGTTTAAAAAAAAAAAAACCAAAGAGAAGGTGATCTGGTGAGAGTAACAATATGCCCCAGACAAAAGGCACTTCAAACAAATGAAGCTGACATGGCGGTTATGCTGGGGAATTTCTGAGGAACTTAAATACTTTGGTTCCAAACTATTAACTAAAACTTGTGTGCAGTCGAAATTGCAACAAAAACCTGCAAAACTTTAAGAATCTTTGTATCACGTCTCTTTAAAAGAACTTTCATAATGGAAAATATGCTTTCTTTTGCCTTTATAAAGCAAGGCCCTCAAGTTAAACTTAACTTGACAAAATAAGTTCAGTCTTCTGGTGTCAAAAATAAAATTTATTGTTCAAACTCCAACTTTGAGAGTGCCCACTCCTTCTACTTCCCCTCTTTTAACCTAATTTTCTCTCATTCAGTCTCGTAGTGATATTGATAAGAAGTCCATGTGACTTTGTCAAAGGTTTCTAGTGTCATCAAGTCGGGACTCAAAGCAAGTTTGCAAGTCTAAATTAGGTATTACAATACTGTGATTAGCATTAATGTCATCCCCGTCGGAGCGTGAATCTGAGGACAACGAAGATGGAGCCGACAGAGATCGAGGGGGCGGCTTCGCTGGCTTCAGAGGAATGTGGGGAGGAGCAGCTGAGGCAGCCCAAAACCCCTCAAGATTGGGACAGCTTGTTAGCAGGGAGGAACAGGGGGGCAGGATGATTGAGAAAGGCAAGCAGTGGACATGAGGAACAACGTAGCTCAAGTGATGAGCAAGGACTGCCCCCTCCTGATCCCCAAGCACGGAGAGTGGAGAGAAGGCCGGAATAGCGCAGGCAGACACAATGACTCGGGAGGAGACTACCCCACTCATCTTCACAAAACACACTGGGGACTGAGATTTAAGGAGATGCTGTGAGGAGGGGCATTTGTTGAGAACAAACACTGAACTGGTAGAGCTTGGTGTGCTGATACAGACATTTGGAGTTTGCAGGACTGCTTGCTTCTTCCCGACTACGTGGACTCAGCACTTTGTTCCTTACGTTGTGGACTCATTGTTTGCTCCTTGGTTCGTGGACTAATTTCTCCTGTTCTTGTTTTGCTGTACTGGGCACAGCGAGGGGCTGCCATGTGTGTGTGTGCACGTGCACACTTTGCTCTGGGTCTTGCCAAGAATGTGGGAGCATTTGGGGAGAGTTTGAACTCTCAGCTGGCTGTGTGACCTTCATGTCTTGTCCCGGGTCATCACAATTAGCAACTAACCAGGTATCTTATGTAAGTCAACATGAAAGCTTGTCTTCAATAACTCTTTCTTGCTATGTTGCTTCCTGAAGGACACAATAGCACTTAATCTGATGGCTTCGTGCAATCCTGATGACAAATGGCCATTAACAAGTCTGTCCTCCTTCATGCACTGGTCAGGCTCCTTAAAAGTGCTTGTCCACTTAGTATGACCAAGAAAAAATGGAACTCTTAGCTAAAGAATCCTCAAGAAATACCTTAATACAGTGTTTTTCTATCTTAGCAACTTTAAGACATGCGGACTTCAACTCCCAGTATTCTCCTGCCAGCATATTGGAGCATTAGGAGCTGTAGTGGCACAGTGGTTAGAATGCAGTATTGCAGGCTAACTCTGTCCGCAACCAGGAGTTCAATCCTGACGGGCTCAAGGCTGACTCAGCCTTCCATTTTTCTGAGATCGGAAAGAGATTGTTGGGGGAAATATGCTGATATTGTAAACTGCTTAGAGCAGGGGTGTCAAACTCACGGCCTGTGGGCCAGATGCATCATACGCTGACCACTGAATCTGACGAGGACAACGAGCCGAAGCTGGAGCCAACAGAGATTGAGAGGGCAGCTTCGTTGGCTTCAGAAGAATGTGGGGAGGAGCAGGCCGTGGCAGCTGAGGGCCCTTCAGGATTGGGACAGCTTATTAGCAGGAAGGAACAGGGGCAGGAAGACTGAGACAAGGCAAGCAGTGGACATGAGGAGCAACGGAACTCAGGTGATGAGCAAGGACCGCCCCGAGCACGGAGAGTGGAGAGAAGGCAGGAATAGCGCTGGCCACTGTCACGTTTGGGTTAGCAAAGGGGGGGGGGAGAGCCACGATACATCATGAGATGACACCGTGATGACGTGAGTTTGACACCCCTGGCTTAGAGAGTGCTGTAAAGCACTATAAAGCGATATATAAGTCTAAGTGCTATTTTATTATGTTTGCCTTCATTCGTCTAAGCGCTATTGCTATTGCTAGACTGGAATTAAGGGAGTTGCAGTCTACAGATCTTAAAGTTGCTAAGGTTGAGAAACACTGCCTTCATAAATAGGAGTTTGAAATCAAAAGCAGCATCAGAAAATAGATATATTTATCAAAGTGCCCTCTCTTCAAGGCAAAAGGTTTAATAAAGCTATCATGATAGAGATGAGCAAAAGTTGTACTGTTCAGCTAAAGATAAACTTAAAAGTGACAATATATTTAAAAGTAATGTTTTCTTCAAGTTTAAGTTACTTTCTGATAACTTCAAGGATACTATATATCCATCCATGTAATTTTCTTGAGAATATGGAAATGGTTTAACATGCGTTTGTGTAGGATGTATTTGAGGGAACCAAATAGTCTTAGATTATAGTTGAAACGAATGGGGAGATCGTATCAGCTCTCTTGTAAAGGACAACTGGGGTGGTGCAACTTAAGAGATGTCTTGTGTACCCATCAACCTAGCCTCTTTAGATATAAAAGATTTGCAAAGGTTTCCAATTATGATTGTCAAGTAGAGGCACATTCACTACAAAGCAATTCCCTGCATCAGTTCTCCTTGAAAAGCTGGTTTGAGTATTTCAAATCCTTGAATAATTCATCATACCTGCAAACAAGCTTTGAAAAGCATCGGAGGGCATTAAATCATCAATTTTATTATGTTCCGGATTTAAGTGCCACCTGGCACAAGCCTCTGGAAAATACTAAATACACTACAACTTTCCTCAACTGGGTACTTTCCAGACTTATAGAAGTACAAGCCGACTTAGGTGAAAATGATAAGCATGGAGCCTCAATACATTTGGAAGGCAGATAGTTGGAGACAGCTAGAAATACTTTTTTTGGTGACAATATAAGCAGAGTATCAAAAAGTGTAATTGGGCACCAAAATGAGCATTAATCTAAACTAAACAGCCTTGATGTTTTTAGCAGAAAGTGGCTGCATCAACCTTTCAATTTTTTAAATATTTAAAGCTGTATTAGAATGGAATTTCCCAGTGTTGTAACCAAACACCGGGTTCGTATTACCATATGTGGTGGACATGTCCCAAAACTAAAAAATATTGGTTGAAAATACATATCTGGTTGAAAAAAATGACAAAGAAGCATATTGAACTGAGACCAGAGACATTTTTGTTGGACATCCTACCGGAAAAAAAAGACTACATATTTTATTTTATATGTTTTGACTGTGGCTAGGATTGTATTTGCGCAACAGTGGAAGAGTGATGAGACCCCATGAGACGAGAGGGTGATTCAGAAAATAACAGAATGCACAGAAATGGACAATTTAATGCTTATTATCAAGGACAGAGAAGAAACTGAATATTTTTTGATGTAGGATGATTTTATCAATGGCTAGAGAATAGAAACAGAAGTTAGGAAGGAGGAGATACAAGAAGAGAAAATGCTACTCCGGAGAGAATTTTATGATGATATTATGTATTATTGCAATTATCTTGATATATATGTTTATATTATCAATGTTATTGTAATAATACATATAACAACAAATAGGTGGACTATGGACTTTCAAATAATTGTATACACACTGTGTTTGATGGAGATGAAAAGTAACAGCCGCCGCGCGGGTGATTACGGGAGCTTCAAGGCACTCCCATATAACACCAATCCTGCGCGAGCTGCACTGGCTTCCTGTGGTCTTTCGGGTGCGCTTCAAGGTTTTGACGACCATCTTCAAAGCGCTCCATGGCTCGGGACCTAGTTATATGCGAGACCGTCTCCTACCCCATACATCCCTTAGACCGATACGCTCCCACAGAGAGGGCCTTCTCAGGGTGCCATCGGCCGGACAATGCCGACTGGCGACACCCAGGGGAAGGGCCTTCTCTGTGGCGGGCCCTGCCCTGTGGAACGACCTACCCCCAGAACTTCATACCATCACCGACCTCCGCCTCTTCCGCCAGTGTTTAAAAACACACCTCTTCCATCAAGCTGGCCTAACATAGCCTCCGCTGGGACTAGCCATAGATAGTTTTAATTCGGGAATTTTAATTGGTTTTAGCGCAGGATGGGGATCTAATAGGTTTTTAAATTTTGTATTGTGTTTTTTGTATGTATTTTAATTTCCTGTGCGCCCCCCTGGGTCCTCTTGGAGAAGAGCGGGATATAAATGTAATTAATAAATTAATAAATTAATAAATTAATAAATTAATAAATTAATAAATAAAAATAAAACATTAAAAAAAGAATGAACTTTGCCTGTGGAAATATGCCTCCAGTTTTCATAAATGCTGTACAAATTACTTTAATCTAGATAACATCAATATGCAATGCAAGATGTTTTCCATGATGACCTTGAGATCGAACAAAGCAATTTAGTTTCTGACTTACTGTCATTATACCCTGTAAGCAAAATTAAACTCTACTGCAAGAACTATGCTAAAAGAAAATTATTTTAATGATCATTTTAAGAATATTATGAACCGCAATAAAAGCAGATCCATAATTTTCTATTTCTATAGCCTTTTATGATTATACAGTATTCTCCAAGCTTTGTCAATGAAGTCTATTCTTCCTGACTCTCGGGAAAGCTTTGCTCCAGAAACACACATTAGTGGTGGTGTATTCTATTCTTCAAACCTGTTCTTCAACTTCCAGCTGACTTAAGCTCGTTTTAGAGCAGGTCTTACCAAGGTGTGGTATTTTGCTTTAATTGTAATCTGCACAAGAAAATGCATAAACAACTTTTTCCTAATGCATGCTCTTCAAATATGTTGAACGAGCATTTGCATCATTTCCACACAACTTGGCCAGCACTTGAAAATGTTAGGAAATGTAATACAATGCATCTAGAACAGGGGTGTCAAACTCAAGATCTGCGAGATGGATCTGGGGTGCTTAGATCTAGCCCGCTGGGGTCGCCCTGGAAAACCAGCCCACGGAGCTCTATTTTCGGTGGCAGAGGATTGAAGGAAGCTGTCCCAGCCGAAAATGGAGCTCCAGAGCCCATTTTCGCTGGCGGAGCACTCGGGCTACCACAGGTGCCCCTGACACAAGTGATGTCAAGCTGGCCATGCCCACCCCAGCCCCCCAAGGTCAAACACAACCCTGATGCAGCCCTCAATGGAATCAAGTATGACAGCCCTGATTTAGAAGGAATCAAAAGTAGAATGGCTCTCCAGAGTTCTACTCCATGCAGCTTCAAGCTTAATCCCTGTATTATGGATATTCCATGGCAACTATTAAATTTTAAACCTGTAGACTAGGAGTGTCCAACCTTGGCAATTTTAAGATTTGTGGACTTCAGCTCCCAGAATTCATCAGCTAGCAATTAAATTAGATGAGACAAATATTTCTGATTAGGGAAAGGGCTATTAATGTCAGTATTTATATTTACATTAACGAGGCTTCATTCAATTTTGTTTTACTGATGTAGTGTTCCTCATCGTATAATAATTCTAATTTAAATTTGTATATCATCTGACTCTCAACTTCTCTGAAATCCCATTTAGGAATTTGTTTACTTGAATTGTTTAAAGTCACCTTGAGGCTTACAGCCCTCTTTATTCATTCTATTTATTTAATTCAATAATACATATTGCTTTCCCCATAGTCTCATGAGTTCCTAGATTTTTATCGCTTATTTTAAAGCTATGAAAAATATAATTTAAAACTCTTTTACCTTGATGAATCAAGATAAGAGAGCAAGAAGTGTGCTAAAGTTTTGGTCTGTGGCACCTTAAAGGAAAAATATCAGTCAAGCAAAACCCTACACTGACACTGCCAATCAGTGGGCAATACTAAATTGGACAGAGTGACTTGATATTTGCTTGTTCTATTTAGACAGTGGTCCAAATTACTTAAGGAAAAAGGCACAATGGAGGAAGTTCTTCACTTACAACCACAATTGAAGCCAACATTGCTAGGCAAGGTAGTTGTAAAGTGAATTTTGCTCCATTTTACCACTTTTCTTACCACTTTTGCCAAGTGAATCACTGCAGTTCTTAAGTTATTAACACACATTTGTTAAGTGAATCGGGCTTCCCTATTGACTTTGCTAGTCAGAAGGTCTCAAAAGGGGATCACATGACCCCGGGACAATGCGACTGTCATAAATATGAGTCAGTTGCCAATCATCCAAATTTTGATCACATGACCAGGGGGATGCTGTAATGCTCATGAGAGTGAAAATGCCACTGTTAACTTTAAATGGTCACTAAATTAATGGTTGTATGTTGAAGATTACCTGTATCAGTGGTGGGTTACGACCTGTACACCCCACTACGAGCATACCGATGCCTGCCGGGAGCACCAGGTACCGTTCTGATATGGTGCTCTGGAGGGCCCGCCCGCCCGCCCACCGGCGCTCCTTACTAGTATTTGAGCTGTTCGGGTCTTCTGTGCACTGAGCGTACAGCGCCTGCGCACCGCTCCACCGAGCAGCTGGAGCATCACAGGCAGTAAATATGCATGTGCATGCTGTGTGCATTCATGTGGTGGTCGCCAAACCCCTTTGCACCATACTGGTTGCAACAGGATCTGGAACCCACCATTGACCTGTATCAAAACGATCTGAAAGCAGTAACATTCCTAGGGCTATCTGGAACTTCTACAACCAACCGTGCGTCCCTTGGCTTGTCCCCAAGCCATTCATTTTCTTGCCTTCCAAATTTGGCTCGAGTACATTTATATTTCTTCTACATTTCTATGTTTTTCTAGCAACACCTATAGACCAATCTGCTTCATCTGCAGAAGTAAACAAACTGAACATCTATGATGTTCCTTAAAAGGCAATTTCAGCAGAATTCCCAAGAAAGCCACCCGGTAAATCTGTCTGTTTTGTGCACAGGCACCTTTTATCTAAAAAAGCTTTTCTTTTTCCTTTTAGAAAGGTTCAAAGTCTCTCCCATCTTCTGCTTATTAGGCTGTTTACATAGATCTAAACAGTAAATCATGTTAAGGTCACCTTCAACTAGATTACCTTCAACCAGATTAACTAAGATAGCAAATCTCTGACTTGCACTATGTCGCCATAATTAGCCCCGCGTATATTATATTGCCAAATCTTTTTACAGCAATTTTGCACAATATAGAACAGATACAGAAAGGCAAGGATTCCATGATTTAACCTTCCAATCTGTCCTCTTGCACATTTTAACAAGCAATCATTCTAATATGACTGCAGTCACTTTGAACTGGATTCTACCTGTTAGATCTTATTTACCCTTCACTGAAAGAACAATACGTTTTATTTATTAGTGCATCTTAGAGAATCAATTTGTCTCAGCATGTAAAGAACTGAGCTATGCAATGACTTTAAGAAATAGTTGTGGCCCACCAGCAGAGCTGGCAGCAGATTCGGACAGTGACGAGGTTGGGGAGGAGCATAGGCCAGTCCTGTAGGCTGGGGAAGGCTCGGACGAGGGCTCTGCATTGGAGGCAGAGACGGGGCCGAGGCTGCCTGGCAGTGATCAGATGCCTATGGAGCTAGACAGCAGTGAGAGACAGGAAATGCTAGAGCCTGTTCCCATTGAATGCGCAGAGCTGCCAGAAGAAAAGAACAGCTAAGAAATCAGGGTAGACTTTGGAATAAAGTCACAGGTGGAAAGTGATTGGTCCCTCCTATAGAAAATAAAAGAGGAGCGAAAGGGGAGTGGGCTTTTGCAGGAAACAATTTGTTCATTGTTAGATTCGTTAAAGGACTGTGAAGATCTGTCCATGAATCTCAGAGACTCTGTGCCCAGTCTTTCCTTGCACAGCATCTCATTTGGAAAATATTTACATGGCAGTTTTCCAAGATAGATAAGGTCTGTAGTCATAAATATTCCTTTGAAAGACTGTTTGCCAGGCCTTGCTGAATGTGAATGAGAGGAATTCACAGTCGTTGAATCAAAGTTTTGTCGGGATCAGGACTCTGCCTTGTGTTTTTTGGGGAAGCCTCGGTCAGAACAGAAATGCATCTTCAAGCTCCCATCTCTGCTATAGACTTAATAAGCTTGACTCACATGCATAATACTAAGCTATGTTGTCCATCCTGGTCTAGGCTGAGCCATCAGAAAGTTAACAAGTTGCAACTGGTTTAACCATAGGAATGTGATTCAAACAACTGGGAAGACAGGTACAATACGCCATCAAGCCTACAAACTTCGGGAGAAAAACAGGAATGGTGAGATTTTTGCCTGGTAGCCCAGAGTACAGCATAAAGAGTTCAGAGACCCAATGGTCCACACAATCTAAACAAGAGTTGGAATTAAAAGATGTGGGACTAGAAGGTGGACAGCCAATGGCACGGGTCTGGGAAAATAGAACAATGGGAGAAAACTAGAGTGTCTTGTGTCAGATTACTATTCAAATTGGGGAGAATTTCACAAGCCACTTTGAGTCCAAGGGCAGAGGAACCATACAGGAATGCAGATCTAACACAGGAGAGTCTTTCCACTGGAGACAAGGTCCTGACAGCCATTCCACCTAAATCCAGGGTGTGATCGCATGAGACAAGCAGCTAAGTAGATAGCTCTATCCTTCAAAGTTGCTAGTGCAGTCCTGTGGTGCGCTGAGAACATCTGAACTCTCATTATCTGAATCTCAGATAGTGCCTACCTTCTGCTTGTGTCTCCTTGATTCATAGTAGTTGATTGCCTGCTGGATCTGAAACAGACTACTTGTTGGATGAGTCCCTTTGGCCTGACTCAGAGGACATCGTAATTCTGCCTGCCTGTCTGTCTATCTATCTACCTATGTATTTATCTACCTACCTACTTATTCTTGTCTTATTGTGACCCAAAACATTAGACCCAACAAGCCACAGTTGAAAGATTGGGCTTAATTTTGTTATTCTAACCTAGGCTTCCCCAGCACCACGAAGCTGAGTCCTCATCCCGATAAACACCTTCTATTTAATTTACAGTGAATTCCTCTCCAGCAAAGTCTTTCCTCTCCCACAGTCTTTCAAGATAGTTCACAATTACCGACCTTTATCAGGCTTGGAGAGTGGCCAGGTTGATATCTTTCAGACGCTGCAATACTTGGCAAGAATGCAGGAATGAACTAATTGTCTCCTGTAAACACACCTCCCCTTTCGCTCTTCTTTTATTCCTTATGGGAGGGGTCATTCACGGTCCACCTGTGGCCTTACTCCCAAGTCAACCCTTGTTCCTTAGCTGTTCCTTTCGTCTGGCAACTCTGTGCATGCACACACTGGGAACAGGCTCCAGCTGTTTCTGTCACACTGATGCCTGAAGCTCTGAAGGCAACTGATAACTGGCATAAGGCTCTGGCCCCCTCTCTGCCTCCGACGCAGAGCCCTCATCAGAGCCTTCCCCAGACTCCAGGACTGGCCCATGTTCCTCCCCAACCTCCTCAGTCCAAATCTGCTGCCAGCTCTGCTGGCCGCTGGCTGGCAGGTAACAGTTGTAAAATAACATTTATGACCATTAATAAGATTCTATGCTTCACCTGGGAAATGGAACTAATATTCACTGACTCGTAAAAAGTCCGAAAAGTACCAGAAAAATAGCAGAAATTCCAAAATTCGGTGCAAATGAAATATTTTTTGTTCCAACGTCCAAATACCAAATTTGGAAGTGTATCATCTTTACAAATAACAACGACGGTTGATGATTAAGACGCATAAGAGAAAATTCATGTTAGAAGTGGGTAGCATCAGGGATGGTATTTACTTACTTTCCCTATCGGTTTGCAAATGTGAGTGTTACATGTGCTTGGTAAGTAACTACATACATATCGTAACTTTTTAATATTTTGTTTGTTTCATAGATGTGATTATTTTAACATCACTGTGGTTTGCAAAAGTTCCTTATGTTTTCCAGAACATTATTTTTTATGCAGATATAAAAAGTCTCTGTATACCACGTGACTGACAGTTTATCCTCACAGTGAGAAACTGTTAAATGTAAATGAAGCCCTATTTTAGTTTGCTTCCTTACAACATACATTTCAAAAGTCTTGCTGCATTATTGAACTAATCCCTCCAGACTCACAAGACTGGTCAAGCCTGCAGAAAGAGAATGTCAAAAACTGTCATTCCAGAAACAAACCTTACAGCGCATAGTCAAGTCAAACAAATTAAAGCTAGACAGCTCTGTGAATTTTGTAAAATTCTTGGTCTAAAGCAGAGGTGGAGAACCATGGCTCCTTTATGACGTGGACTTCAGCGCCGAGAATTCCCCACCCCACTGCCTGAATAGTCTCTGCCTACACATTTACAACAAACCCTAGTGAAAGGGAGAGCTTGGGCAAAAGTTATTCCCATTAAAAAAAAAAAATCAAACAAAGTATCATTTGTATGCATGCACAAACTCTGCAAAAAACACTAATTAGAGAGTAGACTCTAATCGAGCTGATCTCCACCGAGAGTGGCCTAGAGGGATTGTCGGAAGCCGGTCTTGAGATACCATTCTGGGAGGAGTTTGACTCTGTTGCTTCCGAAGATATGGATAGGTTACGTGGGCGACTGAGAGCCACCACATGTTTATTGGACCCGTGTCCCTCCTGGCTTGTACTGGCATCCTGGGAGGTGACACGAGGCTGGCTCCAGGAGTTAGTCAACGCTTCTCTGAGGGGTTCTTGCTGGCCTCCCTTAAAGAGGCGATGGTGAGACCCCTCCTCAAGAAGCCTTCCCTGGACCCAGCTTTGTTGGAAAACTATCGTCCAGTCTCCAACCTTCATTTTCTATCGAAGGTTGTTGAGAGTGTGGTGGCACAACAGTTTCCCCGTCACCTGGAGGAAGTTGATTATCTGGACCCGCGCCAGTCCAGCTTCCGGCCCGGGCACAGCACTGAGACGGCATTGGTCGCGTTGGTGGATGATCTCTGGAGGGCCAGAGATGGGGGTTGTTCCTCCATCCTGGTCCTCTTAGATCTCTCGGCGGCTTTTGATACCATCGACCATGGTATCCTATTGCATCGGCTGGAGGGGTTGGGGGTGAGGGGCACTGTTTTACGGTGGTTCTCCTCCTACCTCTCCGGCCGATCGCAATTTATGTTGGCAGGAGGGCAGAGGTCGACCTCTAGACCCCTCACTTGTGGGGTGCCTCAGGGGTCGGTCCTCTCGCCACTCCTGTTCAACGCATACATGAAGCCGCTGGGTGAGATCATCCGTGGTTTTGGGGTAGAGTATCACATCTACGCTGATGATACGCAGCTGTACTTTTCTACCCCAAACCACCCCAACGATGCCGTTGAAGTGATGTCCCGATGTCTGGAAACCGTACGGATCTGGATGGGAAGCAACAGACTCAAACTCAACCCGTCCAAGACCGAGTGGCTGTGGTTTCCGGCGTCCCGGTTTAACCAGTTGATTCCATCACTGGCCATAGGGGGCGAACATCTTGCCCCCGTGGATCGGACACGCAACCTAGGTGTCCTCCTGGATACCCGGCTGTCTATGCAAGATCACGTGACAGCCGTGGCTAGGGGGGCTTTCCACCAGGTACGCCTGGTGCGGCAGTTGCGTCCCTTTTTGGACCGGGACGCCCTTCGCACAGTCATTCATGCGCTTGTGACATCCCGGCTAGACTACTGTAATGCTCTCTACATGGGGCTCCCCTTGGCGTGCACCCGAGGACTGCAGCTGGTCCAGAATGCGGCCGCGCGGGCGATCTTGGGAACGTCTAGATATTCCCATGTAACACCGCTCCTGCGCGAGCTGCACTGGTTACCTGTTGTCTTTCGGGTGCGCTTCAAGGTGTTGATTACCATCTTTAAAGCGCTCCATGGCACGGGACCAAGCTACCTGCGAGACCGCATCCTACCTCATTCATCCCTGCGGCCGATTCGCTCCCACAGAGAGGGACTTCTCCGGGTGCCGTCCACCAGGCAATGCCAGCGGGCGACGCCCAGGGGAAGGGCCTTCTCTGTGGTGGGCCCAACCCTCTGGAACGACCTACCCCCCGACCTCAAAACTACCACGGACCTCCGCACCTTCCGCCAGAAATTAAAGACACTTTTGTTCCATCAGGCCGGTTTGGCCTAAGTTATTTACCTAGCCTTCAGTCTGTATTATAAATTGTTTTAATTGGGTTTTTAAATGGATTATGTTTTAACTTTCTAAATTTTAGCACAGGGATAACCTATTTAATTCGATTTTAATTATTTATATTTTGTACTGTTTGTTTTAACTTCCTGTGCACCGCCCCGGGTCCCTTCGGGGAGAGGGTGCGGTTATATAAATTTAATAATAATAATAATAATTTAAAAAAAAGACTCAGAAATGTTACTCATGCTCGTTTGAAGAATGTGCAATTGGGAAGAAGTTGGATCCTACATGCTTTTATGATGTAAAGTACTGATACTACACTGTGGAAGGATTTCTATTGTCCTCAGTTAATGCTATGAAGAACATGTATTCCAATTATTATTCACATAAGTATCTCACTGCAGAATTTTTTAGAAATCTGGACTGCATACACTAGATTATAAATTTAATTTTCTATTGATGCATAAAGGAACTTCAGTGTTAAAGTGACTGATTGTAAAAAGAGACATTAAAATAGATATAAGACTATTAGTATTACAGAGAGACAATAATTTTTTCTATATTTTTCTTTTTATTCCTTTTCTCATTTTGTATAAAACAGTAAACAATTAACACTCAAAAAAGTACATCTTTGGTTTATATCCTGATGCTCATGCATGCTTCATTACACTACCCACAAATATTTTGAAAGCTTTCATTATCCTTGCGCTAACAGTTTAAGCTGTTTTTTAAAATAAAAAATCAGATTCATATGATGGCCAGTCACGCAGACATGAACGAAAAACTGTCTCATATCATTTCATTTTTCGGCACTTTTAGAAACAAATTATCATGATGAGAAGCATAATGGTGCAACTGAAAGGCAACGTTTAAATAGCTAATTAGCAAAGTATATCACATTTTCTTTGGAGCAGCCTTATTTAGCCTGTGTGTCCTCTAAATCAGGGGTCTCCAACCTTTGCAACTTTAAGTCTGAAGGACTTCAGCTCCCAGAATTCTCCAGCCAGCAAAGCTTCAGACTTAAAGTTGCAAAGGTTGGAGACCCCTGCTCTAAATGGCTTAGGGCAGCTTTACTGCCGAAGATGTTCAACAAGTATCAGGAACACAACAGGATTGGGCAACACTTACATGTTTTGCAGTGCAACAGACTACATTACTGAAAGTATCTGGACATTCAATGGTACAACAATCCGTTCACTTTCTTCAGACTATTTCTGAGAATTGCTCTGCAGTTGCAGTGATGGCCACTTTCCTAATACAGTACTAGGGAGAATTTACCAACGTCTTTCAGCTTTGTTTACCGCCAAGTGCTATTTGTTTTTTGTTCATTTAGTTTATTTGCCGCCCATCTTGCTGCGAGGCGACTTTGGGCAGTTTACAATACAATCTATTAATTGTTATACAGGTAATCTCCGGGTTACAAGCATTTCCCTGGCGAACATTCGAAGTGACGTGATAAGCACCCCCAGCGTTTACAAAAACGTCCCGAAACTATGAACCTTGGAGCGCCACGGCAGTTGTTCTCCCTGATGAACAACCACAGAGGCTCTGCAATGTTCATCCTGCACGTTGCTGACCAAAATAGAGCTTCTGAGGGGTGGATCCGTTTGGGCCCTCAGAGGTCTCATCCAGCAACATGCCAGACGAGGCCTCTGGAAGCCTGAATGGAGCTTCTGGGGGGCAAATCCACTCCTCAGAAGCTCCATTTTGGCTGGCAACGTGCCAGGTGATGCCTGCGGAGGCCCAAACAGAGCGTCGGAGTGGTGCACACAGCTGAGAGACTGGAGAGGACACTGCTTGCTACATCTTCACAAGGTAAGTGACCCGACGCAGCAGATTGGGGGAGGAAGCAATTGTGGGGAGCTTGAGATAGTTTAGTGGGCGGGGAAGCCTTGCATGGTCTTAGGCAGGTGGCCTGTTCCATCACTAAGCCCCCTACGGCCTTCCACACCCTGAAATCTGCATTTAACGAGACTTGCATTCAATTAGCGAATGCATGTAGAAAGGAGGGAGTGATCCCGTTCAAAGTATGGGATTCACTCCCACGCACTTACATTCCTAAATCGAGGACTAACTGCAACTCTTTAATCACCAAGCTAACCCTGGATCAGTGGTGGGTTTCAAATTTTTTAGAACCTACTCTGTAGGTGTGGCCTATTTTGTGGGCGTGGCTTGGCAGTCATGTGACAGGGTGGTAGTGGCCGCCTTTTAAAATGTGGTGAAATTTATTTAACAACGCTCTTGCTTAGCAACCAAAATTTTGGACTCAATTGTGATGATAAATTCTTTCTCTTTCTTTCTTTCTTTCTTTCTTTCTTTCTTTCTTTCTTTCTGTCTTTCTTTCTTTCTTTCTTTCCTTTCTTCCTTTCCTTTCCTTCCCGTTGGGTCACTGGCAGTGGCGGGCCAGATTTACTTCCAGGTATGCCAGTGGAACCCCTTCTCACCGGTTCTCTAAATTTCACCAACCGGCTCTCGCGAATAGGTGCGAGCCTGCAGAAACCCACCACTGCCCTGGATGCACATGCCAATTTGGTGGGAAAGTACAACAGACCAAGCACACAACTCAAAACATGTACTTTGATCCATCTGTAGCTAACTGATTCATCATGGATCTCAAGGGAGTTATACATGATTTCCTGATAGTTTCCCACAGAAGCGCTAACAAGAACCAAAACCTTAACCCAAATCTGTATTAAATACCTCCCTAATTTATCAGCTTTTCTCCAGGAACTCATGTTAAACAGTGTTCTCTGTATTATATCAACAATAAACATTTACAAGGCTTATTACTCACTTGGAGAAACAGCACTGTGACATAAAACAGCTGCATTCAAGTACTTTTCACTGGGATTTCAAAATGCTGATACAGGTAGTCTTCAACTTAAGAACCACAATTGAGCCCAAAATTTCTGTTGCTAAATGAGACAGTTAGGTGAGTTTTGCCATATTTTACGACCTTTCTTGCCACAGTTCTTAAGTAAATCACTGCAATTATTATGTTAGTAACACGGTAGTTAAGTGAATCTGGCTTCCCCATTGACTTCACAAAAGGCGAGCAGATGACCTCGGGACACTAGAACCATTGTAATTATGAACCAGTTGTCCAGTGTCCATATTTTGATCATGTGACCATGGGGATACTACAACAGCCGTAAGGATGAAAAAGTCACTTTTTTCAATGCCATTAACTTCAAATGGTCACAAAAGGAATGGTTCTAAGTTGAATATCTATAATCATGATTGTGAACCTATGCCACGAATGCCGGAAGTGGCACGCAAAGCCATCTCTCCAGGCATGCGAGCCATCGTCCGTTGCTCTTCCAGGTTCTGGTGTGCCAACCAACTGGTCTTCATGCTTGCAGGAGTGCCAAAAACCAGAAAAGCAGCCATCCGGTGCGTGTGTACACATTGGGAAGATGATCTTCTGGTTTCTGGAGCACACAGGAGCACCAACCACCTGGTCTTCTGACTTAAGGGATGCACGCGCACATGTAAATCAGATAGCCGGTGCGCATGAGCATGCCGGAAACCGGAAGATCATCTTCCATGTGTGTGCATGCACACCAGGTGGCTGCCCTTCCGGTTTCCGGTGCGTACACACTCTCCCATTTCAGCAACCAATGATGAAAAGGTTCGCCAGCACTGATCTATAATATGGGGAGAAAATCTAAGAATAAAGGAAGAAATAGGACACCTGTATGAAACTAGTTTCTATGTTTTTCACATCACTATGGAAAAAGAAATATACCAAAAGACAGATCCACACTTATTAAGCTAGTCAGAACAGTTTTCTAACCTTTCAAAGAGTACTTTCGATACCATGTGAACTGGTATTTTTTTCTAGGCAAATTAATCTAATGGATGTAGATATTATTCAGTATGCACTGGAAAAATGTGCATCTCCATGCAATTAGACAAAACTGCAGAAGGTGCACAATAATGTATTTGTAATTAGCATCCATTAGTTACGAAAGAACTTCTGAACTGAGAAGTCTTTTGCCTTGAAAAAAAATCCACCCCATCACCTTAGAATCTCCCCGTGGTGACGTTCTCAACTTGTCAACCAAACGTCTACAGGGAGGAATCTCAATTACAGTACTGCAATTCTGTGCTGACATCACATTCACCACAACATTTAGCAAAAATGAATATATTTCAAGGATTTTTCTCAAGCTCTCATTTAGTGGTTAGGGAAAGACCTCTGTTTCTTGTTTCACAAGAAGTGAAACACAAAACAGGAAGCACCGGGTTCTTCTTCAGGCAAAGCAAAAGTTGCATTATCTCAGGGTGAAGGAGGAGCACTTGTGTTAGTCCAATCTTTTAAAACACAGACATGAATCTGGACAACTTTCAAGTATTGAGATTTTAGGTTATTAGCTGGATTCAATTCAATTCAATTCAATTTATTACAGTCACAGACCAGAGACCAGAACAAATAAAAACAATAAATATAGAATTAAAAATTCTGGAATAAAATAGTAAAGAACAGATAAAATCTATCATAAAATCCAGTCTATCAATTACACAGTCTACTATACTGTTTCACCAACCCATCCACCCCCCAAAATAAGACAGGGTCTTACAATAATACAATACAATAGCAGAGTTGGAAGGGACCTTGTAGGTCTTCTAGTCCAACCCCCTGCGTGGGCAGGAACCTTATACCATTTCAGACAAATGGCTGTCTAACATCTTTTTAAAGACTTCCAGGGTTGGGGCATTCACAACTGCTGGAGGCAAGCTGTTCCAGAGGTTAATTGTTCTTACTGTTAGGAAATTTCTCCTTAGTTCTAAGTTGCTTCTTAGGGTGTTATTTTCTTTCTCCTTCCCCCTGAAATAAGCACTTAGCCTTATTCTCGGGGAGGTCTTATTATTTTTGAGGTGCAGGAGGCAACAAGCATGGTAACCTCATGGTTGCTGCTGTGTTGCAATATTTTCGGGGAGGGCTTATTTCAGGGGGAAGGGCTTATTTTAGTGCATGCGCTCAAAAACCTGACTGGGCTTATTATCTGGAGAGGTCTTATTTTCAGGGAAACAGGGTAAAATTACAATCCATAAATTGTGTGGTCCATAGTCAGCTTAATACTAAAAGGGAAATACTGAAAGTGCAAAGGATTTGCCACATTTGTTGTATAAAAAAGTTATGGTGGATTAGGCATGTGTTTGTGACGAATCCCCAGCGCTGCTGCGCAGAATCTAGTCACCTGTGCTGTAGTTAAGGACTGTTCGTCCTTAAGCAGCCACTGGAGTTAAGCAGTATCCGAACAGCCAGGATACCTAGCAGTTATTGGCAGAATATGGTTTCCCCCGAATCTTCTGTAAAAGGAGCATCGAAGGAGTATGTCACCAATGGTCTCCACCTCTCCTGAGCCACCAAAACAGAGTCTTTCAGTCAGTGGTATCTTTTTATATCTGCCGTATAGGACGGCCGATCGAAGTTGAGAGCGAAAATGCTTTCCGATGGTTTGCTGACTCCAACTGGCCAAGATAGCTGGCAGGATTAACAACATATCTAATGGCGTTCGGAGCCAGAAACAACGGAGCTTTCCCTACGTCCCGTTCGCCTTTCAATGTTACCAAAAATTATTAGTGAATTTCCCTTGGGGAAATCTGGCTTTGAAAACATATACTGTTTAAGGCAGGGATCTCCAACCTTTGCAACTTTAAGTCTGAAGTCCTTCAGACTTAAAGTTGCAAAGGTTGGAGACCCCTGGTTTAAGGACATAAATATAAAGAGGAAAAAATACAGTCTTTGACCTACAACTACAATAGAGACCAAAATTCTGTTGCTAAGCAAGACAGTTGTTTAGTGAATTTTGCCCCAATTTATGACCGTTCTTGCCATAGTTGTTAAGGAAATCACTGCAACTGTGGTTAAGTTAATAACAGGCTGTTAAATGAATCTGGCTTTCCCATTGACTTTGCTTGTCCAAAAACAAAAACAATCACAAAAAGTGATCACATGATTCCAGGACACAGGCAACCGTCCATTGAGGACCTGTACACTGCATGAGTCAAAAAGAGGGCTGTGAAAATATCTATAGACCCCTCACTTCCTGGACATAAATGGTTTCAACTCCTACCCTCAAAACGACGCTATAGAGCACTGCACACCAGAACAACTAGAAACAAGAACAGTTTTTTCCCCAAATGCCATCACACTGCAAAAGAAATAATTCCCTCACCACTGTCAAACTATTCACTAAGGCTGCATTACTATTAATCTTCTCATCGTTCCTATCACCCATCTCCTCCCACTTATGACTGTATGACTGTAACTTTGTTGCTTGTATCCTTACGATTTATATTGATTTTTTCCTAGTATGATTTGATTGCTTATTAGTAACTTATGACTATCACTAAGTGTTGCATCTTATGATTTTTGATGAATGTATTCTATTTTATTTTAATGTACACTGAGAGCATATGCACCTAAGACAAATTCCTTGTATGTCCATTCACACTTGGCCAATAAAGAATTCTAGTCTATTCTAAATATAAACCAGCTGCCCAGCATCCAAATTTTAATCGTGTCCATTGGGGATTCTGTTCATAGTTGTCTAAAGTGTAAAAAACGGTCACCAAAGTAACTTTTTTCAGTGATCTTGTTACTTTGTACAGCCACTCAATGAACCGCTGTATGTCGAGGACCACCTGCAAAGTAAACTGTGGAAAGTAAGGCAAGAAGGGAAAACATTTTAGGATAGAAGAGAAATCCTGAGCTGCAGCCTGAACCATCAACCAAACCCAAAGGTTTGTGCTTAAAATCCCTCTTTTAAAAAACAATTACTACCAACCTGCCTTTCATCGAGGACCTGTATACTGCACCAGTCAAAAAGAGGGCTGTGAAAATATCTAAAGACCCCTCACATCCTGGACATAAATTGTTTCAACTCCTACCCTCAAAATGCTCTGCACACCAAGACAACTAGACACAAGAACATTTTTTTCCAGAATGCCATCACTCTGCTAAACAAACAATTCGCACAACAGTCAAATTATTTACTAAGACTGTATTACTATTATTCTTCCCATCCTTCCTAGGATCTATTTCATTCCTAGTACCTATCTCTTCCCACTTGTGACTATAACCATGTTGCTTGTATCTTTAAATTTTATATTGTTTTGCTTCCTATTATGATTTGATAGCTTATTCGTAACCTATGACTATCAGTAAGTGTTGTATCTTTTTATTTTTGATGAATGTATTATATTTTTCTTTATGTACACTGAGAGCAAAGGCACCAAAGACAAATTCCTTGTGTCCAATCACACTTGGCAATAAAGAATTCTATTCTAATTCTTATTTCATTTTCTTCTTCTCGTCTATTCTTCTTCTCTTCTTATTTTCTTTTTTATTCTCTTCTTCTTCTATTTTATTATAATTCTTCTTCTTCTTCTTCTTCTTCTTCTTCATCATCATCATTTTATTCTATTCTTACTCCTATCTTCTTCCTACTACTCCTCTTCCTCTTCTTCTTTTCTATTCTATTTAGGAAAAGCAACAGGATTCCTTCCACACACGGTCGCTATTTTGACCCAGGAAGAGCGACTCTTTTGCTTTGCATCCTTTTTTTTTTTTTTTTTGGAGGGGCGGGGGAAACCCAGAGATCCGGGAACCGATTAGGCATTGAGTTCCTCGAACCCCACCACCGATCCTCGCGTGCCGAACTGCAAGCTCCGCGCAAACCCCACGCCCTGCAAAAGCCCCGGCTCGGCATCGCCGCTGGAGGACGGACGGCCAGCGTCGGACGGAGACGAGACGAGACGAGACCGAGACACACCAGTCGAGAGGAGCCGGCCGGGAGGCTGCTGGACTCTCTCGGGGAAGTTGCGAAAAAGGGGCGCGGGCGGCTTGCAAATCCCACCCGGGCGGGCACAAGAAATTGCAAACTGGAGATCAAAGTCTGGGATTTGGGGGGGGGGGAGACGTAAAGACTCACCATGGCGCCCCAGATTTGTCCCCCCTCCTCCTCCTTCCGCGGCGTGGCCCGAGCGGGGTCGGCGGTCGATGGCGGCTGAGCCTCGTCCGAATCGTCGCCCCGGCCTGCCCGGCTTCTTCCCTCTTCCTTGCGGCCACCCAGCAAGAGAGCCTGGTCCCTGAGTAGGGGGAGGCGGGGGGGGGGGGCGGAGTGCAGTGGACTGGTGTTGGGGGGCGGGGCTAGAGGGGAGAGAGAGAGAGAGAGAAAAAGTGTCCCGCGAACGGCTCCGCCCCTCTTCAAGCCTGGCGCGCGCGCGACTGGACGGGGTATATAGAGGGCGGGGCCCGCGCGAAAGGGCTTTCTCTCAGGCAGGCAGTGATTGACGATTCCGGCCGCCGGCCCGGAAAAATAGACGCATGCGCTTTTCCACCAAAGCGTCTCCTCCGCCCCGCGCCCTCACGCGGGCGCCGAGGTTGGGAGTGGCAGCGCCCCTAGTGCAGACCTCACGACCTGTACCGGTCTGCATTCGAGCTTGGTCGGCGGGAGGGAACCGAGGCTCTGCTAGGCTCCGGAGGAAAGGAGTTCTGCGCGTCCGACAGACTTAGGGGCGAACGGGAGAAGCCTCTCGGGAGTCGTCGTTGCAGAGGAGCAAAAGTCCCGGTTAGGGGGCCCCTGCCATAATAGGAGTGTGAAACATAGGATGAAAAATCACCCCGTGGTTTCCCTTTTGTTTTTTTACCTCTCCGGATGCAATCTAGCCTGGATCTTTGTTTTGTCAAGCGTGTATAAGATAACAGATATAACTACAGACAAGATTATGAATACATGAAATGGATTCGAATAAATGGGGACATTAGGACCGGGATGGTAGGTACGTTGGTGCCCTTATAGATGCCCCTCCCTTACAGACCTCAAGAACATTGTTTTTATAGCTTCCCTAAATGACATCAGGGTAGAAGTCAATCAAACCAAAGACTGTAATAACCCCCATCTTTTACCAAGATGAACATTCAAGACTAAACAGTTTGATTTGAAGGAGACAATTATGAAGACAGCTGGCGCAGAAGTCATGAAAAGCTTGATAAATTGAAAACAACACTTCGAAGCATCTATAAAACCAGTATTTTTTTATTTTTAAATGTTTGTGTTATTTAAAAAATAAGATCTTATGTATAAAATAAACAATTAGAGATGACAAAAAAAAAGAAAGGAATCATTTAAAAAGTGGGCATAACATACTTTATTGTTGTTTTTTATTTTATTTATTTCATCAAGCATGTATTAGATAAAATTCAGATGCTTGGCAGTTCTGACTCATACTTATGACTGTTACTATGTCCCAAGGTCATGTGAGGCCTTCTGACAAAGCAAAGTCACTGGGGAAGCCAGATTCATTTAACAACCGGATTACTAACTGATCAAACGCGGTGATTCACTTAACAACTGTGGCAAGAAAGGCTGTAAAATGGGCCAAAGCTCTTCATAAATGTCTCACTTAACAGAAATTTTGAGCTCAGTTGCAGTCGTAAATTGAGAACTACCTCTAATTCCAGGGGGCTGAGAAATAATCTAGATAAGTCACTGCAATTTCAATGAAGCCTTTGAAACCGTGCATAAAAGATGGCTATAGCTGTGTATCCTGGGATGAATGACAGGCATTGTCCTCCTCCCTGATCTACAGAAATGCCCCTGGATGTAGAACTATCCAGTCCTCTAAACCAGGGGTCTCCAACCTTTGCAACTTTAAGTCTGAAGAACTTCAGCTCCCAGAGTTCTCCAGCCAGCTTTGCTGGCTGGAGAATTCTGGGAGCTGAAGTCCTTCAGACTTAAAGTTGCAAAGGTTGGAGACCCCTGCTCTAAACAGAAAGTTGTATTTAACAAGATCATAATTCCCACCCACCCATTCAGGTGAGCAAGTTTCAATAGCTGAAGCCACTTGGGATGGTCTCTTGAATTCCTGGGTTTTGAAAAAAATCCCACATTTCCTGTTTTCACCTTGCTGATTTGCATCACTTTTAGCTTGACTGCAGCCTACTTAAATGGTAGGTATAATAACCGATGGGCGGATGGATTACATTGTCGGATGGATTTACCCGGGCATATAAATTTAGTAAATAAGATGCATGGATTACGTGCCATCAAGTTATGGCTGACTCTTAGTAACCATAGGGCTGGATTTTTGCCATGACATCTGTTCTTAATGGTCTTCTAATACAGGGAGTCACCAACTTTTCGGACCTCAGGGACCACTAAATTCATAATTTTAAATCCTGCGGACCACTAATATAATCTGCCTAATGACCAGCTGAGTGGGTGTGACTAGGTGGTCATGTGACGGGGGGGCATGGCCAACTCGATATCACTCATATCAAGGAGCGCCTCACCAGCCTCTACTTGCCCTTCTCCTCCCAGTCACTCCTCGCCTATCCGCCCTGGCTCCTTAGGGTCCCAAGCAGGAAGCAGTTGCTGGAGCTAAGCAGCCACCATGAGAAAGAGTTAGCAGCAGGGTGGTTCAGTGGCTAAGACACTGAGCTTGTTGATCAGAAAGGTTGGCAGTTCGGTGGTTCGAATCCCTAGTGCTGCATAACCAACAATGGGCAGTCCAACACATCTAGAAGATACCAGATTAAAGAATACAACTGTAACCAGGGTGCTCTGATTAGGACTGGCTTCTGTGGATCAGAAAGGTCGGCAGTTCGGCGGTTCAAATCCCTAGCATCATGTAACTGAGTGAGCTCCCATTACTTGTCCCAGCTTCTAGCAGTTCGAAAGCATGTAAAATGCAAATAGAAAAAATGGGAACCACCTCTGGTGGGAAGGTAACAGCGTTCTGTGCACCTTCAGCGTTTAGTCATGCCGGCCACATGACCATGGAGATGTCTTCGGACAGCGCTGGCTCTTCGGCTTTGAAACGGAGATTAGCACCTCCTCCTAGAGCCAGGAACAACTAGCACATATACCTTTACATTTTTAGTAACAGCACAGGTTCTTTGATAGACTGTCTAAGGAGGCCTTAAGATATGAAAAGGTGAGAAAAAATCACTTTTATATTTATGCAACAGTCACAGAGTACACAGTGTATTAAGACAAAAACAATGTCCATTGGGAAAAACTGGATCCACCCAAAAGGTTTATTTATGAACCTTAGAATGATAGACATCCTGAAATCTGAGGTAAAGGATTGTGATAGAGAATGAAATGGATCACAGGGAAATGAGTGATTTTTTTTATCTTTCTTTCCTTTTCTTATCATTTTATTCCTATTTATTATTTTATTATCCTTTTTATTAATGTGAAACTTTATTTTGAGGTGCACCTCAGCATGGCTTTAATATATTCTGGTTGATATGTTAAATGTTTTAAAGTGCAAATACTTTTAGGATAGTAGATATTAGAAGAAGCTCTCCTATTCTACCACCTCTTACAATATTAAGCAACACACAGTATCTTCAGGTTTCTAGGTTCCATTATCTCCAAGACCTTGAAATGGACACCAAACATTAGAACCGTCTTTAAAAAGGCGCAACAAAGAATGTTCTCCTTGCGTCAGCTCAGAAAGCTCAGATTGCCCACGGATCACCTAATGCAGTTCTACAGTTATTGAGCCTGTCATTTGAACCTCAGTAGCTCTCTGGATTGGCAGGGCGTCTAAACAGGACAGGTACAGACTTCAACAGATAGTTGAAACAATCAGCTGTCTTCTGTTGAGGACCTGTATTCTGCACAAACCAGAAAGAGGGCTGACAAAATATCTACAGACCCTTCACATCCTGGACATAATGTATTTCAACTCTTCCCCTCAGGACACTGCTGTAGAGTATTGCATACCAGACATAAAAATACCGTATTTTTCGGAGTATAAGATGCACTTCCCCCACTAAAAGAGCGGGGAAATTTGGGTGCGTCTTATATGCCAAATGTAGCCCCGCCCGCCCACTAGCCCACACCCTTTGGCCTCAGCGCGTCGCATTTTAGACCTATTCCAGGCTGCAGGGATTGCCACAGACCATCGCCCCCCCCCCCCCCCGTGGCTTACATTTTTGGCCTCTGCACCTCGCGTTTTCAGCCTCTGAACGCTCTGTATGAGACCTGTTCAAGGTTGCGGGGATCACCAGAGCACATCACCGCCATTAAATCATCTTTCCAAGCAGCCTCCCTGGTTCCAGTGTCTTTCTCCCCACTTGGAACTCAACCCTGATGGACATGTCTTCCAACAGCTTTATAACAGGGACTTTAACAAAAACCGATATTAATAGGAACGCTTCCATGCAAGCCATTTACCACATTAAAGCTTCCAATCTTGATACTGACAAACACTGTTTATAGCACTTGCTCTCCAGAAATAGGATATTTATTCCTTGTTGGCCTTTTCTCTCCCCCCCCCCCCCAGTCTTAACCCCACGGATTTGCTCCTTTTCACACAATAGAAGCTGGACAAGCGCCAGCTGTGTAACAACTTCATCTCCAAGTCAGGTCACGCTGAGCTGTGCATTCCTCACAGTCCGTGCAATGTTTTTATGTCCTGTTCTCTGATTTTGAAACCAAACCCACAGAACCAATATGAGGCATATGTAATGCTTCAGTGATTCCTCACAAAGTTACCTGTTTGACTTTTGCCAATTACTTTCATGCTGCGGAGATAGCAAAGGTCCAAGAAGAATTTTTGCAAGTCTTCAGAATATGATTTCGATGGTAAGTAAATAAGAAGGTCATCAATCAAAATGGTGGAAGTATCATGAGCTGTCATTTTTTTGGGGGGAAGCCGATGGCGTTATGTGTCTCAAGTTCCAGCTTTGTACAAGTAGAGTTACCCATAAAACCACAGCAAACTTTTGTGATTTGAGAACTTTATTGCAAATACACAGAAGCGTTCAGACCGTTCATTTTCCTACAACATTTCAATAAAGTCCAGTCTTTTCCTCTAGGTAAGTACAAGTTTCAGAAATACAACTTTTGTCTGGGGGAGGATGAGATAAATACAAATAATTCAGTTATTTTTCTAAACGGGAACTTTTATCAGGCTGCCTGAATTCCATGGCATAGAAATCAATAAATAAAAATAATGTGGCATAATAAACTACCTATATAGTAATAAGATTTTTAAAAAATGAATGAATGAAAGGGTCTGATTAGGAACAATTTCATTTTTTTCCCCAGAATAGATTTCAAAGAGAAAGAATAGAAATTCATTAAATTTATTATTGAAGTCAGGGTTTATAGGGCTTAAAGAAGGTTGAATCATGCTGATTTTATGTTTGTATCCTTTTGAGTTCAGAATGCAGTAAACCCTAAGGACTATGTCATTATTCAATACAATTTCACTTTAAGACCAAGAGTCGGCAACCCATAAACCACACAATCTTGGAAGAAGCCCATGCAGATTGCCAAAATCAATGTTAATCTGAGTTGTTGCTAAACCGCAGCAGCAAACCACATGGCAATCATTGCCCAATTGGCTTAGAGAAACTAAAATATAGACCTCTGTCAGATCATAGAAAATAGATTTTGTTATAGATAGAATAAAATTTTGTATTGGCCAAGTCTGATTGGACACACAAGGAATTTGTCTTTGGTGCCTATGCTCTCAGTGTACATAAAAAGACAAGATACATTCGTCAAGAATCATAAGGTACAACACTTAATGATAGTCATAGGGTGCAAATAAGCAATCAGGAAACAATCAATATCAATATAAATTGTAAGGATACAAGCAACAATTTACAGTCCTGCAGGCAATACAGTGAGAAGACTAATAGTAATAGTAATGCAGCCTTAGTGAATAGTGTTGAAGGAATTATTTGTTTAGCAGAGTGATGGAGTTCGGGGGGGGGGGGGGAAACTGTTCTTGTGTCTAGTTGTCTTGGTGCACAGTGCTCTATAGCAGGGGTTCCCAAACTTGGCAACTTTAAGACTTGTGGACTTCAACTCCCAGAATTCTCCAGCCAGCTATGGGAGTTGAAGTCCACAAGTCTTAAAGTTGGCAAGTTTGGGAACCCCTGCTCTATAGCATCATTTTAAGGATAGGAATTGAGGCAATTTATGTCCAGGATGCGAGAGGTCTGTAAATATTTTCCCGGCCCTCTTTTTGACTCGTGCAGAGTACAGGTCCTCAAGGAAAGGCAGGTTGGTAGTAATTGTTTTTTCTGCAGTTCTAATATTACGACTTAATATTACAACCTTGTTATTATTTGTTTAAATTCAAGGATTGAAGCTATGGTGACTAAGAGGGAAACAGAGAACATTTTGGTTACTGACAATATTTCCGCCTTAACCGAGAAGCTGGAACAAATCTCATTGGATTGTCCTGGCCAATTCAATGTTCAGTCATTGAAGACCCATTTGAAAACCTCTTCTCAATTTGGTAATCTGAGACAGCCTCTTTTGACCAACTTTCACCAATTAATCCAAATCCAAGGTAAGTATTTCAAAGCACCCGCATCCTATGCACAGCTGCCTCAAACTTCGGGTATATTTATTCTCTGTATTTTATAATATAATTGTAACTTAGTAGAAGGACACAGTGGCTCAGTGACTAAGATGCTGAGCTTGTAGATCAGAAAGGTCAGCAGTTCGGTGGTTCGAATCCCTAGCACCACATAACGGAGTAAACTCCCATTACTTGTCCCAGCGTCTGCCAATGTAGCACTTCGAAAGCATGTAAACAATGCAAGTAGAAAAATAGAAACAACCTTTGGTGGGAAGGTAGCAGTGTTCTGTGTGCATTTGGTCTTTAGTCATGGCAGCCACATTACCACAGAGGCATCTTCAGACAGCCCTGACTCTTTGGTTTTTAAACAGAGATGAGCATCGCCCCCTAGAGTCAAGAACAACTAGCACATATGTGTGAGGGGAACCTTTAACTTAGTAGAAAAATATCTAAGTGGCAGAATCTAGCTCATAGTGTTTAGCCTTGGACGCTAAGCGCATGGTTAGCACTTTGGTGAGAAACAGATGCGGAAGGACAGGACTGTTAGACTAGACTGGAAAATCAAGATATTTCCTCTAGGAAAGCAGAGTTAAACCACCTCTGTTATTTTCAGAGATACCTGAAGTCAAACATTAAATGAGGAACATTTAATTTAAAGAAAGAAAGAAAACAATAATTGTATATTGTTGCGGTGCTTATGAAGAATTTCGAATTGACAAGGCACTTTTAATTGCAGCAAAATAAGATAAGGTGTGTGTGTTTTGAAAAACAAATGCACAGCAGTGTTTTCCACATGTTGACGTTTCTGAGGAAGGTTAGTAAGCAGAGTGGAGGGTTGGAGAAGTGGAGAAGGACTCAAGGCCATCCTTTATCTACTTGTTCCCTCTAAATATGTGGAAATACCAGAATCCTCTTTCTGAAAAATCCCAAATTGGGGAAAACAATCAGACTCATATTTACAAATATATGCCTGCAATTCACAGTTTTGGGAGAAATAAGGAAAGATTGAGAGCGGAAGGTAGTGGTGGGGAGGGTCTGCTTTAAGGATAGCAAAATTGAAACACAATCATTTTTTTTGTTTTTTCTTCACCAATGGCTTCTATCTGTACCACTACAGAGACTACCTCGAATGGCCCTTGAAAATTGAGGTTCTGTGCCAAACAATTGACTGCAGACTTTCTAGAATCTACCATGCAGATTCTGAAGGTCACCATTATGAAATTCAGCAGCAACAACAAAATCAGGAGTTTGGTGGCACCTTTTCTAGCAAATAAATTTTATGAAAAGTCTGGGAGCTGAAGTCCTTCAGATTTAAAGTTGCAAAGGTTGGGGACCCCTGATCTATGGAATGTTACGCAATTTTAAATCCACTGACATTTTGTTTAGAGACTTTTCTTTTCTTTTGTTTTGCAGCTTTGAATGATGCTTGCATAATTAACAATGAACAGTCAGAGAAGGCAATGATAAAAACTCATCTTAATACTCGTATTTCAAAGATACTTGGAGTCCAAATACCAATTGGTGACCCACTGCCTTTTCCAGTACCCAAGCTTTCAGTGGGTTAGTATGGAAACCTTTATGCTTTGTTTAGGAATTGATAGAGTATAATCCAGAGGTGGTGTTCTGCCAGTTCGCAGCAGTTCGAGCAAACCATTAGTGACAGTGACACAAGGCTCCGCCCACCCAGACATCATCACGGACCTTCTACGCATGCCCAGACATGCTCGCTCACACTTCTGCTACCCAACTGGTAGTGAAGAAAAGAGAATACCATTACTGGTATAATCTGACTACCAGCAACCCCAACAATGGACAGTGCAACACATCTAGAGCAAGGATGGGTTCTAGCCGGCATTACAGCTGGTTCACTCATATGCGTGCCTTGCGTTTGTGCACTGGATGCACTCTGCACGCATGTGGGCAGTTCAATAGAAATTGTTCTGTGCATGTGCAGATCCCAAACAAGATGGTGATGATGACTGCAGTGACTAGGGAACTGGTTTGGAGGTGTGGCCAGCCTGGGTCGCCATCAGTTCTGCAACCCAGGCTGGCATACCACTACCGGATCGGCCGAACCAAGCCAAACTGGTAGAAACCCACCACTGATCTAGAGGATACCAGATTAAAGAATACCACTGTAACCAGGGTGCTCTGCTTATGTGGATCTGGAGCCCACTTTCTCCTGCTTGGGCCATGCCTTAGACCAGTGGTTCTCAGTTATTTTCTGTCAGCCCCCCCCTAGGAAGAAGAAAACATTTCGCGCCCCCCCAGCCCCGGAAAGCGCCCCCCCCCAGCCCCGGAAAGCGCCCCCCCCCCCAGCCCCGGGGCTGCCCCCTCCCTTCTTTCCCTCGCCTCCTTCCGAGCCAAGGAAATTTATTCTCCTTGGTGCCGCCGTTGCCTTCTCTGCATGGCCCGAGCGCCTGTTCCTTACTGCGATGGTCTCAGCAGCTCCCAGCGCTCCCAACGCAGCCAGTCGAAAGCCGGGAGGGAGGCCACTTTTCCACGCCGTGGAAGGGGGTCGCCTCCCTCCCGGCTTTCGACTGGCTGCGTCCAGGCGGGCAGCGGGCAAGAGCCGTGAGCGGGCAAGTCGGGCGGCGCGCTGGGAGCTGCTGAGCCGGGCGGCGCGCTGGGAGCTGCTAAGGAACAGGCGCTCGGGCCATGCGGAGAATGCAACGGTGGTATCGGTCTTTCCGGGTGTGCGGCTCCGCGCCCCCCCTTACGGAGCCTCGCGCCCCCCTAGGGGGGCGCGCCCCACTATTTGAGAAACGCTGCCTTAGACTAAGAGTGCTTGAAGGGGGTCTATGCCATGGCCAACTCGCCACAGCAAACTTGTCACAGCCAATTCACCATGGGACAATCTGCTGTGGGACAAGAGTTACATTAATGATCAAATAAATGGTGGAATAGAATCATTTAAAAAAGGACACAAATGGAGGGATAGAATGAAATGTGAATGACAAAAGTTAAAATATATTTTAATAATTACCATATTTGTCAGTGTATAAGACGCACTGGAGTATAAGACAACCAAGATTTTGAAGAGGCAAATTTTTTTTTAAAAAAGGTTTTGCACTCTGCAGACCTCCCAAAAATGGCCCATTTTTTGCAAAAATGAGCCTGTTTTTTATCCAAAAAATGCCATGCATAGCCATTAGGAGGCTTATGGAGTGCTCCTAGGGGCTGGGGGGGGGGCAAAAAACAATTTATTTTCTGCTCATTTTTGCCTCCTCAGCCCCCAGGAGCACTCTGAAAGCCTCCATAAGGCTATGCATGGCCATTTTGGTGAAGGGGCAGGGTTTTGGGAGGTAAAAAAATGCTGTATTCAGTGTAGAAGATGCACCCAGGTTTTCAGCCTCTTTTTTGAGGGGAAAAAGGTACGTCTTATACTCCGAAAAATACAGTAAATTGAATTGTTAAGTTATCCTGCGATGAGTTGGCCATTTTGAGTGATCCCACAGCAAATTGGCCGTAGCAAGTTAGCCATTGTCAGTTGCCTGTGGCAAGTTGTCCCATTCCACCTTGAAGGTCCCTCAGTTATTTTGTTATTTTTCAAACCACTCTCATTGTTTCTTCGCTTTCAAAATGTAAAATAGAAACAATACTTGGCAACAGCTAAGGATTGTATTCTGTGCCACCGCAACTCCTCTCTGCTCCTTTTCTCTCTCAATCCAGTTACATCACTCTATGCAGTGGTTTGCAGGAATCTGCCAGCTGTCCACACCTGTAAATACATAAGGGATGTAATTAAAGCAGATTTTTTTAAAACAAAACTTGGCAAACCAACAAGCTACATGCCATATGTGAGCCACAACACCTATTTTGCAGTCTCCAGAGCATCTTAAGATCATATCACCTATGTGCAGAGGCAAAATGACACATTTTGCCAACATAATTTGTCTGTTTGGGTTCATTGGTTTGTTTTTGTTTATCATTCACAAGTTCTTAAGTCATTCTAGGCCCTGACCCCAAGACGGAACTACTAGCCATTTCTCCCATGGTCTTTGAAGTTTGAAGCTAGTGGTTTTTCTTTTCCAGGTCTGATGTTCGCTTCCAATATTTAGTTGTCGCTTTTCTTTGGGGTTCGGGAAATACCCTACCTCCACTTCAGTTAACTCTCCTTTAGGGGGTGCTTTAGGGTTACGGTTAGGGTTTTGCTGTAATATTTCACAATAAAAATTAGAGATTTCTCACTCACATCATACACACCGTTGCAAGATCTTTCCCTTCTTCTCTTCCGTTTCAACTGTCAGGGCTTCGGTTCAGCCATAGTGGTCGTCCTCTCTTCCATCGGATAAAGGGGTTTTCTTTGGGTCAAAGGTGGAGACTGTACTCTCCTCACAACTTCCAAAGCATCCTCTCTTTCTTTGTCACCCCTTCAGGAAGACTTGGTCCCGTAGGGTTTCTCCAAGCAGGAGAAATAGACAGGACTTTGTGGAGATCCGCTCATCCACATCCCTTTGCCGCAACTTCAGCTGCCCTCTCCTCCCCATAGCAAGTGTTTTTTCTGTGGACCAGGGGACCATGGTTTTCAGCACTGCCTGCATCTCGCATGTGCATGGATGGGGCTTTGCTTGCTTGCGTGACCTAGTTACTGACAGGCCGTGGACCAGTGCCAGGGGTTGGGGACCCTTGCTATATAGGTGACTAATATAAAACTCAAGAGTCTTTTTTCTAAAGACCCAAGAAGATGTTTGCCAAAAGATTTCTTTTGTACCATTGAACTGGGTTGGTACTTCTGATGCTTAACCATTATTGATTACTCATTCTTTTTTCGATTCTCACGAGGTTCTTCATCATATACATCAAGAGAAGAATTCAAGAAGTCTGCCATAAGATCCAGAGGTGCTACCTCTTCTATTGAATCAAAGAAGAAAGAAGCAGTAAGTTTCATTAAATATCACTAAGTGTAATTTAATGTCATCAAATGTCATTAAAACTCCACTTTACTGAGGAGTGGCATCAACCTCTGAATATGAGAGAAGGAAACAAATTCAATTTGAAGTAACTATACTGAAGCCTGAACTATTTGTACAGGAGATAGTTTCAGGGTATAGTAATTGTGTCAGTTGCCTGCCTCCAGATCTTTTGCAATTACAACGCTTAGACTTCTTTTGTTAGCTAAGAACCTTGAAAATTATAGTTCAAACAATTCTAGAGGGTACCAAATTTGGAGGGTTAGGAGGTTGGTATAATATCTTACTAGCTGAAACTAGTGGGCTTTAAGCTGCTAGGCGTGCAGCTCCAAACAGCTTCAAAATTCAAAGATTACAGTCTTCAAAGTTCTTGAATTCTGCTTGTATGAGGATAAGGTTGCCAATGAAGGTGAGGACAGTGTCTTAAGGCAAAGAAAGATAAATTAAGTGACTTCCACTCTTCTAGCCATCTAGCTTCCTTAGCTTTCCTAAGCTGAAATTATTCCTAATGAAATAATTAAATTAGAAAGAGTCTGGTAGCAGCTTTTCTAATTAACTAATTCTATTGTAAGTGTTTTGTTAGATATGATTCACTACATCAAATGTATATGAATCAGAGGTGGTATTCAGCAGGTTCTGACCAGTTCTGTAGAACTGGTAGTGGAAATTTTGAGTAGTTCAGAGAACCAGCAAATACCACCTCTGACTGGCCCCACCCTCATCTATTCTCTGACTCCCGAGTCTCAGCTGACTGGGAGGAAATGGGGATTTTGCAGTAACCTTCCCCTGGAGTGGGGAGGGAATGGAGATTTTACAGTATCCTTTCCCTGGAGTGGGAAGGGAATGGAGATTTTACAGTATCCTTCCCCTGGAGTGGGGAGGGAATGGAGATTTTACAGTATCCTTCCCCTGGAGTGGGGAGGGAATGGAGATTTTACAGTATCCTTCCCCTGGAGTGGGGAGGGAATGGGGATTTTGCAGTATCCTTCCCCTGGAGTGGGGAGGGAATGGAGATTTTACAGTATCCTTTCCCTGAAGTAGGGAGGGAATGGAGATTTTACAGTATCCTTCCCCTGGAGTGGGGAGGGAATGGGGATTTTGCAGTATCCTTCCCCTGGAGTGGGGAGGGAATGGAGATTTTACAGTATCCTTTCCCTGAAGTAGGGAGGGAATGGAGATTTTACAGTATCCTTCCCCTGGAGTGGGGAGGGAATGGGGATTTTGCAGTATCCTTCCCCTGGAGTGGGGAGGGAATGGAGATTTTACAGTATCCTTTCCCTGAAGTAGGGAGGGAATGGAGATTTTACAGTATCCTTTCCCTGGAGTGGGGAGGGCGCTGATTTTACAGTATCCTTCCCCTGCCACGCCCACCAAGCCATGCCACAGAACCGGTGGTAAAAAAATTTGAATCCCACCCCTGATATGAATGGTTAAATCAACATAGACTTTAAAGGAGGAGTAAGGTACAGAGTAGAGAAAGGGGGGTTGTGCAGATGCAAGTTAAGCAAATGACCTCATCAGTCAACATGATTGTGTTGGGTTAAAAACCCATTATGTTAGTTAAGACTTTCTGAATATCCTGGAATATTTTGAATATATTAGTTTGGAAGTTTCTCAGTCTAAAACTGGTATAGTTCTATTATTTTGAAATGGGCATCTTAACATCTGCCGTGAAATCTGCTGGGAAGGTAAAATGTTCTAATTTTCATCTTTTTTTTACATCTGATGTCAAATATATCCATTAATTATTTTGTGCAAAGTTTGTCCCATTTTTAATAGAAGCCGGAGTTGGGGTGGGGACCGTGGGGATGACAGACCATGGCATGTATGACATTGAAAGAGCAACACGCAAGCACTGCTTAATGTTAAAAAATAACTTTCTAATAAAGGCCAGATTCATCTGCCTGTTGAATTCCAACATTTTAAGAATACTTTCAACAAACTTTCATTTTTCTTTAATTTTTCCACACACAAAAACCCTTTCAAAAACCTCCTCTAACTGTTTTAAACTTTAAGTGATTCAATCCTTCTTAAGCTTTTTGCTGAAAATTTAGATTTTTCTCTTCCTTCTTCTCTTCCTTCATTTTTCTCTCCAGAAACAATGCTGACTCACCAAGTGTATTTCTTTTATTTTGCTGCTCAGAAAAACCTCCCTTTAGCTGTAAAACATCTACATCTGATAGCGATTAAGAAAGTGAGGCTTTTGCATACTTTGCCTCCATATAAGCCGCCTTACAGCTGTCAGCTTGTTTGAAATCCTTCAACCCCCAACTGCTTGACTCACATATTGACTGCGGAAAATCTCAGTTCCTGCTGTCTTCTCATGATGAGCAGCTATTTGGAGTACAGATGGGCAATCTCACAATCCCTTTGAGTCTGGAGAGAGTCCGTAAGCCAGAATGCACAACCTGGCTGCCAAACTCCATTGCAATGCCAACCATGTTCTTTCAGGATGTCTAGTCCAGCACCAAAACGGGAGCACCCATGTGCCGGAAACCAGAAGAGCAGCTGCCCGGTGTGCCTACGCACGTCGGGAAGATGATCTTCCGGTTTCTGGTATACATATGCACACCAGCCAGTTGGCTTCTGGTGTGCTGCATGTGAGAACAGTTGGCTGGTGCACATGCGCATGCCGGGAAACTGGAAGATCATCTTCCTGGTGCACCAGGAGGCTGCTCTCCCAGTTTCCAACACTTCCGTGCATGTGAAGAAAGCTGGCCGGAGCGCTGGAACCCAGAAGAACAACGGCTGACAGCTCACATGCCCAGAGAGATGACTCTGTGTACCATAGGTTCATCATCACAGATATACGGTCACCAGCTTGAGCAGGTGGTGGACTAGGTGACCTTCAAGATCTCTTCCAACTCTGTTGTTCTGTATTCTAATTGAATAGCATAGCACAGCATAGCATAGCATAGCATAGCATAGCATAACAGAGTTGGAAGGGACCTTGGAGATCTTCTAGTCCAGTGGTTCCCAAAGTGGGCAGTACCATCCCCTGGTACTGGTGGGACTGCTTGGTGGGACTGCTTGGGGGGGTGGTAAGAGGCAAGGGGTAAGAGGCAAGGGGACTGGCCGGGGGGGGGGGGGTAAGAGGCAGGAGGGGGGTGGCAGAGGAATGCTAGAGGCAGCCTATGTTCCCTCTAAGGTGCATGGCTGCACGGCCGTGCATGTGGCTAGAAATCACCGTGCAGCAGTTTCAAATTGCGCACAGTGATTTCTAATAGCTGAGAGGTCCTATGTGGGCAGCCACTCCTAGCCGCTTGCACCCGGTTCTGTGGCTGATAAACCCACCAAAGCCCCTGCCGTCTCCCCTGCCCATGGCAGCGGTGGCAGCACCTCCCCCTCTACTTAGAGCACCTCAGCTGGGCTCTGCATCACTCATTACTGCTGCCGCCGTCTCCGCCACTGCTGTGCTTTTGAGGAGCTATGAGGCCTTTTTTTTCCTGTGGGGCGGGAGCTGGACGGCAGGTGCGGACATTGCGGTAGGAACGCAGTGGAGGGGGTGGGAGCAGGAAAAAAAAGGCCTCATGGCTCCTCAAAAGCACAGTGGCGTCGGAGGAGGCGGCAGGGGTAACATGGAACCCACCTGAGGTGCTCCAAGCAGAGGGAAAGGTGCCACCGCTGCTGCCATGGGCAGGGGAGCTGGCAGGGGTTTTGGTGGCTTTACCATTACTTCACACACACCACATGAACGCACATACATACACCCACACGTGCTCTCTCTCCGGAGGCTGAGGGGGAATAACGGCCCTGCCCTTCCCCCTTTTTTATTGTGGAGGAGGAAGGAGGAGGAGGAGGAAGAGGAGGAGGGAGAAAGAAAGAAGAGGGAGGAGGAGGGGGAAGAGGAGGAGCGAGAGAGAAGAGGGGAAGGAAGGGGGAGGAGGAGGAGGAGGAGGAAGGAAAGGGAAGAGGAGGAGGAAGAAAGAGGAGGAGGTAGCAAAGGGAAGATGAAGAGAAGGAGGAGGAAGAAAAAGGAGGGAGAAAAAGGAGGGAGAGAGAGAAGGAAGAGGAAGAGGTAGAAAGTGGAGGTAGTAAAGGGAAGATGAAGATGAGGAGAAGGAAGGAGGAGAAAGAAAGACGTGGATTAGGCAAATGAAAGAGGAGGGAGAGGAGGAGGGAGAGGAAGAGGAAGAGGAAGAAAACAGGGGTGGTGGGCAGGGAGGCGAGCCGCTACTGTTTTGGTGGCAGGTGGGCTGTTGAAAAAAAATTAGAGGGAACATTGCTCCACACCCGGCAACTACAGCCAGCTCATCAAGACAAAGTGGGAGCATGGCTTCACTCCCACTTTGTCTTGATGAGCTGGACGCGGCGGCCGGGCACAGAGGAACGGAGGTAGCCGGGGCAGCGCGAGTGGACGAGCAAGCAGCTACCCTTCCAGAAATATCTTCCTCTCTTGGTTTGTTCTAGCTAAGATCTTTATAATCTTTTCAAAGAATTCATAACTATGAGCAAAATTCTGGTCCTATTCACACATAGTATATGTAAGTTCATTTTAAGTGTACTGATAACCTGAGGTGAATTTTGTAAAATGATGTTCTTTATTTTAATAAATCCAGAATATTTTTTACTGAATTTACTCATACTTTTTGCTCCGAAAATCCATTACTCTCCCAAAAGTTTAATAAGAACTGTTTCCATGTCCACTTATTTGAGGAATGCTGCAAGATATATTTTTTTTCTAAATCACAAGAAGGGCAGTTGCTGCCTGATCCTCCATTGCTCGCTCGCCCCAGCACCTCCCTGGCTACCCTTGGGGGCACATTGTTTGCATTGGTGTAATTAAAAAAGCATCAACATTTGCTTGAATTATTTGATGAGATTATTGCATGGAACCTGGGGATTCCCAATATGGAAAGTTAGAATTGGAACATTTTAACAGATTTATATGTTCTTGGGTTATGATTTTCACTAAAGAACCATGGGGATGGAAAGGGAAATATAGAGAATGGAGTCCAATCCCCTTCCGCAGTAGATTGGAAGCAAAGAATAACTCTAGCAAAATGTAGCCTTTTACCTCTTTGGGGAATCATTTTCTTTTTTTAATTATTATTATGATTTCCCCCCCAATACAATTCATGCAAGGGGTCATCCATCCATACATTACATTTTCCACACTCATATTTGTGATTCCTTATAACTTCTTTAAGCTAAACATTTTTAGTACAAATCAACGCATTGACATATATATTACTAATGCAGTTTCCTATCTCTTCCAATGACATAATTAACACCTTATGTATTGAATACAAGTATATCAAGTATAGGTTAAACGTGAATTGAAAAACATCTAATTCAAATGTATAAGCTGTGAATTTATTATTTAATAACAAGCAAACATTGCACGTATGCCTAAGTCCTATACCCACGCACATTATAAGACAGATAAAACTATCTTAGCTGGTTCTTGTTAATATTACTCTGCTAATTCAACAAGAAATGCTACTGCATGAATCCTTAATGCAGAACACAGCTAAAAGTGATTTTAGCAATTTTCTTCCCAGTTTAATTCAAAATGTACAAATGTTCCTCTATTCCCCGCCCCCCCGAAACCAGACACTTTTGATGTGTGGGTGTGTGTCTACACAGCAGAAGTGTCTGGTTTTGGGGGGGAAATAGAGGAACATTGAACATGACATTGCCTATTTATCAGAACTATTTGCAAAGTTCGATGAATTGAATTTGCAGTTGCAAGGAAATGAGGTCAATCTTATTAGGCCCAAATCTGTCATCTCTACATTTATTTCAAAGCTAACTCTCTTCAAGCGCAATATAGGCCGTCACAAGCCATACCAATTTCCAAGCTTGTCTGAGCTAGAAGAGAAAGGCGGGATACAAGATGATAATCTTCAAGTGTTTTGTGACCATTTGGACATGCTGCATAAAGATATGTCTGAGCGATATCAGGATCTTCTTTTGATGGAAATTCTAGATTGGGCGATAAATCCATTTTCAGATATTGAAGAAGATGGGATAGTGGAGGAACAACTCATAGAGCTGCACAATGACATTGAGCTGAAGCCAAAGTTCAAGAAATCGTACCAAGAGTTTTGGTTACAGAAAGAAATTTTTGATCGCTATCCTGCACTATGGGCAGTGGTTAAGAAGCTCCTTGTTGCATTTCCAACATCATACTTGGTGGAACATGGCTTCATATGTGGTCATCCAACTTCTCTCCAAGCAAAGAAATCAACTCCAGATTACTGAATGTGGTGATTTAAGACTCCTGCTAAGTGACTTAAAACCAGTCATTGGGAAACTGGTATCACTTCATCAAGCCCATCCATCACATTAAGAATTTACTGAACAGTGAAGTAGTTACTAAATTTTATTGAATTTATTAAGTTACTAGTTAGTAAGATTCTTGATAAATGACTGTCAGACTTTAAAAACCTGGTATCACTGGATCATGTTCAACAATTTTGTTGAATTAACGTTAACTACAAAGGTTTTTAAATTGAATTTTGAATAAATGTGCAATTAATTGTTACAGTTTTGAATTTTATTGTTACTATCTTCCTTCCGTCGTGCAAATCGCCCAGTCACATGACCTCCCCAGCCACACCCACCAAGCCACGCCTACAGAACTGGTCGTAAAAATTTGAATTCCACCACTGGGTGGGGGGCACTGAGGATTAGTTTGTAGCACCAAGGGGGTGATGGACTGAAAAAGTTTGGGAACGACTGTTCTAGTCAAACCCCCTGCCTAGGCAGAAAGCACTATACCATTTCAGACAAATGGTTATACAACATCTTCTTAAAAACTTCCAGTATTGGAGCATTCACAACTGGAGGCAAATTGTTCCACAGATTAATTGTTCTAATTTTCCGGAAATTTCTCCACAGTTCTAAGTTGCTTCTCTCCTTGATTAGTTTCCACCCATTGCTTCTTGTTCTACCTTTAGATACTTTGGAGAACAGCTTGACTCCTTCTTCTTTGTGACAACTCCTGAGATATTGGAACACTGCTATCATGTCTCCCCTTGTCCTTCTTTTCATTAAACTAGACATACCCAGTACTTGCAACCCGTTCTTCATATGTTTAGCCTCCAGTCCCCTAATCATTCTGGTTGCTCTTCTCTGCACTCTTTCTAGAGTCTCCACATCTTTTTTACATCATGGTGACCAAACCTGAATGCAGTATCCCAAGGCCTTACCAAAGCCTTATAAAGTGGTATTAACGCTTCACGTGATCTTGATTCTATCCCTCTGTTTATGCAGCCTAGAACTGTGTTGGCTTTTTGGACAGCTACTGCCCACTGCTGTCTCATATTTAAATGGTTGTCCACTAGGACTCCAGGATCCCTACTATTGAGCAAAGTACCACATATACTTTACCTGTGCAATTTGTTTTTCTTGCCTAAATATAGAACCTTATTTTTTTCATTTATTCTATGCACAGAAGCCAATCAAAAATTCTCTTACATCTTTTGAATGTATATTTTGAAACAATATATTTTGAAACCATGCCAGAGACAGGAATTTTAGATCAGAAAAAGGATTACATCGTTACATAGTTGGGTAGAATAGTTAATATTTTAATTATTAATATAGACATATTGTTGACAATATATGAGTGGAGAGAAGAGTTTGAAATACCGTAACCATTAAGGAGTGAAAAAAGCTGGAAATATATTACATTAAAAGAGGAATTTATGTCCCCAAAATGAATTGTCTAACATGAAGAATTTGTTGTATCCAGCTCAATTCACTTCTGTGCTATAAATTGCAAATATTCACTAGTTGTCAACAAAAAAACATTTTCAGGTTCCAGGGACTTCAAAATAAAATTCCCACATTGAAAGCTAGATAAAATTCATGCTGCCACCCTAACATTACTCATTGACATCGAGTCTTTATTGATTAGCCCTTGGTGCAAAGTTCCAGAAACAAATTATTACTAAAATTTGATAAAAGCAATTTAAAATGAAATTTGATAAAATACAATTTAAAATGGAATTGGAATAAAATATGATTTAAAATGGAATTGGAATAAAATACAATTAAAGATGGAATTGGAATAGAATACAATAATTTAAGATATAGATAAAATATGATAAAATTATATTTTGGTGTCATCCTTACAATCTACCCCAATCAGTCCCACGTATGCAGATCTCAACCGAACCATTTTGTTTAAGTACTGTGCTGTGTTAAATGTTATTTTCTGGTTTTGGCCGCACAAAAGGTAAGTTGTTTTGATATGGGGATCCCAATGGGTCATTCGTTTGGTATATAGACCAAGGTACCTCTCTCTCACCCCCTTATACAGGCAACAGTCAAATAGGATGTGAGCCAGGTCTTCTACCTCTGCCACTCCGCAAAAGCAGAGATGCTCATTGTAGGGCAGGGATCTCCAACCTTTGCAACTTTAAGTCTGAAGGACTTCAGCTCCCAGAATTCTCCAGCCAGCTTTGCTGGCTGGAGAATTCTGGGAGCTGAAGTCCTTCAGACTTAAAGTTGCAAAGGTTGGAGACCCCTGTTGTAGGGCACAGAATGGAATCTCCCATATCTGACATTGTGTCAAGCCGTTCAAATCTCACTCATGTAAATATCTCCCTAAAATGTTTCGGCAGTTGTAACTTCAGATAGTTGTCTCCTTGAAAAGTACATTTGTATTTATTCAGCCATTTCAAGTTGTCCACTTTATTAACGATAGCTAGTAACTAAAGCTTTCTCTTGAGGGCCAGTCAGTTGAGGAAACTGTGGAGGATTTCCCCAACAATTGTCCATCACCAGAAGGTGGCTCACAAACCTTATATATAAAGAACAACAACCAAAAAAGGCCATGGTAGATGTGCTGACATGAAGGGGGAAATCCAACATTTCTGGAAACAATATCTTCAGTGGGCCGATTGAGGATTTTGTAATGTTGACCTACTGTACAAAGTTGGGTTGCAACACTTTACTTACACTAAGTCCATGCAGATAACTGCAATGCTGATATTTACAGAGCCAGATTGTTCCACAAGCAATCCTATTGGGAGCATGTTGGTGTTTGTTTGTTTTTCAAAAGAGCACAACATTTCACAGTTGTGCCCATGATGATAGAAAAACAATGGTGACAAGGAATGCAGAAACATTTTTCAGCATGAATCCTTGATGGGAAATATGAGGTTTATAGGTCGTATCTGGAGATGGCTGGAGTAAAAACCCTGAAATTTATTTTTATTTTATTTGGTTTGTCAAACACGTACAAGGTAGCAAGTAGAGATATAAACATGGACAGGAACAAAGGAAATGGGTACAAATAAATGGGGACAGTAGGACAGGGATGGTAAGCATGCTGATGCACTTATATATGCCCCCTTATGGACCTCTTAGGCATTAGGCAAGGTCCACAGTAGACAGTTTGAGGTTGAAGGTGTGGGAGTTTGAGGATGTAACAATGGAGTCAGGTAGAGCATTCCAGGCATTGACCACTCTGTTGCTGAAGTCATATTTTCTGCAATTGAGTTTGAAGCGGCTTACCTCCAAAGAATCTGAATCTGAAAAGAATCACTCAGCGCTGTGTTATTTTCTTCCTCTGTTTCTATTTTATGTTCTTTCTGATGTCGTCTTACTTCTCACTGGATTTGAAGGCAGAAAAGTCTCAGGGAGAAGTCTTGGAAGAAACTACCAATCTACCTGTTGCCGGAGCCACAACTCACCAGTAATCCTATTGTATGTTTGGAAACAGTGATATAAATAAAGGCAGAGATGTATCTACCTGCGCTCTCCAGACTCAGCCAGTCTCAAGCAAAGCATAAATATAAGAGTAGCCATCTTTTATTTTCTGGCTAACATACAAGCCACCATCTATGATGTAGATTTAGCATTCTTTCATGTGTAGAAGATATGAAAACGCAAGATTAAGTAGCTGGAGAATAAGAAATTAAGCTGGATATATTAAGAAATTAAATCAGATACATAACATTTATTAAACATTACTGGAAAGTAGGATTTGCCATGTAAGCAATAAAAGTGATATTGCAATCAAGTACTTAGTGGCTCTTTTATTTCAAACAAAACATATTTGCTTCCTGTGGTATTTTGGCGCCCTCCAAATATATATTTTGCCTTATTTTGGGGGAGGTCTTATTATTTCTGAGGTGCAGGAGGTGGTGAGCATGTTCACCTTATGGCTGCTGCTGTGTTGCAATATTTTCGGGAAAGGCTTATTTTCTGGGGAGGGCTTATTTTAACGCATGAGCTCAAATGCCCGATTGGGCTTATTATCCAGGGAGGTCTTTTTCAGGAAAACAGGGTATTTTATATCTTAAGAAATGGAACATGGAAAGGAAAAAGATTCACAGATTCTTTGGCAGGCACGCTGGGATGCCTAAGGGTACATCAGATCAACCAGAGTTTATGAAATGTCCTCATTTCTACCTGGTTTGCCTGAAAGAGCTGCACTGTGACAAGTGGAAAAATTCAATAAAGTACAACCGAATTGTAATTTGGGCAAAGTCCTTGATAGTGAATCACAGGGACTCAGATAAAACAGGACCCTGTGTGTATTTAGCTTCTTAGCTATCTACTATGAAGGTCATTGTGACCTGTCGTTCTGCCCTTTCCACCTTCCATTTCTTTCAACATTTTTTTGGAATGGCTTATTAAATGTTACAGACCCATTTCATGGCTATAATTCAGCAGGAGCTACTCACCACTAGTGAACTGAATGGTGAGCGTAACGTTCATTTTGAGCACAGGTGGTTTTCAGCCAGTTCTTACAGGTTCTGGAGAACCGGTAGCGGAACTTTTGAGTAGTTTGGAGAAACCAGCAAATAGGCTGGCCCCACCCCAGCTGCCTCCCAGCTGATCTTCTTTTGTTGCCCTGAACAGGAGAACAGAGCTGGAAAGCAGATTAGTGGAGTGGGGAGGGAATGGGGATTTTGCAGTATCCTTCCCCTGCCACGCCCACAAAGCCACGCCATTCCCACAAAGCCACGACCACAGAACCAGTAGTAAAAAAATGTGAATCCCACCACTGATTTCGACATTATGTCATTTTTGATTATTCCTATTATGCAATTATGCAATTTCACACCAATTCTCCTCCCTGAGAATACTGAGGAAATCCATCACAAAGAATGCAAATTTGGGAAACGGCTCCGGAATGCATTTTCACCTTTTCCAGGCCTGCAAACCCAGGTTTGTGACCCTAGCTATTCTTGACAAGGAGCTAACATCAATCCTAGTTTTCTGACCTACCTTCCAAATCACTGTCTACCCAAATCCTATGTAATTTCTGCACTACAGGTAGTCCTCAAGTTACAACCACAATTGAGCCTAACATTTCTCTAGCTTGGTGAGACATTTATGACTTTCCTTGCCACGGTTGTTACGTGAATCATTGCCATTGTTAAGTTAGCAACACGGTTGTTAAGTGAATCTGGCTTCTCCATTGACTTTTTTTTATTAAAAGGTCGCAAAAGGTGAACACATGATTCCAGGACACGGCAACCATCATAAATATGAGTCCATTGCCAAGCATCTGAATTTTGATCACATGACCATGGGAATGCTACAACGGTCGGGTGAAAAATGGTCATAAATCACTTTTTCCGTGTCCTAATTTTGAACAGTCACTAAAGAAACTGTTGTAAGTCGAGGACTATCTGTAGTGAATTACAGCATCACTGTAGCCTCTTTGTAGCACATTTGGTTATAGCTGAAATGAAATCAAAGCTAGCTATGTTATGATTACTTGGGCACAACAATAATTGAATGTAATTTAATGGTATGGAAATTATCTTGGATCACAGTTCCAAAAATTGGCATATTTCCATGCTTTTTGTGTGTTGGAGAAACAAGGATTTTTCAAAATGACCATCAGATCATTAGTATTTCTTATACAGTAATTAACATGCTCTGATGCTAAGGAGTTCTACTCCCCCTCCCCACCTGAAAAGAACTCTGTTCCAACTGCAGTTGCCTCACATTCCATTATCTTAATACAAACTGGCAGACATTCCAATCCTTCACTCAGGAGTGGTCTGGGGCTCCTTACTGTATTAAACGTTGGTACCTCACCAAAATGTCTACGCCTTCCACCTATGGAACTGCATCCAGACTAAAGGTGGCATGAGCGATATTCCCTTATGTCTTTCAGTCACAAACCACCACTGAGCCAATGGATTGTGATTCAAATTTCTCCTGCATAGCCTTATCACATAGTTTCATTGCGAAGCATTGGTATCCAGCTAGTAAGACTATTTCAAAATATGCCAAATAGAGAGCACATGGTGATTTCAATTCTGTCTGGTCAAAGAGCTGTTAGTTTGTCAGTTAACCAATTCGGAGTAAGGGAAGTGCCAAAAACCTTCACAGAAAGCACCTTAATGAAATATTTAGCCAATTTATTGGCTGCCCATTTTACCACAGAACAACTCTGGGTGGCTTACAATATCAATGGGGGTTTCCTTATTAAGATCCCAAGGTTCCTAAACCTTTCAAGGATCTTCTATACTTCATAGAGATAGGTAAATCGAAAGGCAGACTGTTTAATTATTTTTTATTTTGCTAACCTGTTTATTTCTTTCCCAAATGTGCTAATTAAACTCTATTCTATCTTATCTTATTGCTCTGAAGAAGAAATTCTGTAGACCATATTTTGGAGTATAAGATGCACCTTTTTCCCCTCAAAAAAGAGGCTGAAAATTGGGTGAATCTTATACACTGAATACAACATCTTTTGCCTCCTGAAACCCCGCCCCCTTCACCAAAATGGCCATGCAGCGCCTTTAGAAGGCTTATAGGGTGTTCCTGGGGCTGGGGAGAGCACAAATGAGCAAGAAATGGGCTGTTTTTTGCTCAATTCCCCCCCCCCCCGCACCACCCCAAGGAGCACTCTATAAGCCTTCTAAAGGCTATGCATGCCCATTTTTTGACAGAAAAACAGGCCATTTTTTGCTCGTTCTTGACCACACCCCACACCCCAGGAGCATTCTACAAGCCTGCTAAAGGCTATGCATGCCCTTTAAAAGGGGGGGGGCTGTTTTGAGGAGGTCTGCAGCATGCAAAACCTTTTTTAAATTTGCCTCTTCAAAATCTTGGTGCGTCTTATATTCCCCAAAATACGGTACATTAACCATTTATGTGTATATCAGGTTGTGGGAAGATATGTTTTGTTAAGGTTATGATCAATAACCCTAACTTTTAGGAAGACATTGTACAAAAACTGAGCAATTTGTAATGGACTTCCAGAATCTTTTAGTCAGGGGTGGGTTTGGGCAGGCACTACTGCTGGTTTACTCATGTGCATCCTACCCCATACATCCCTTCAGCCGATTCGCTCCCACAGAGAGGGACTTCTCCGGGTGCCGTCCACCAGGCAATGCCAACGGGCGACGCCCAGGGGAAGGGCCTTCTCTGTGGTGGGCCCAACCCTCTGGAACGACCTACCCCCGAAACTTAGAACGACCACAGACCTCCATTCCTTCCGCCAGAAACTTAAAACTTATTTTTTCCAACAGGTCGGCCTGGCCTAGCTCACTCCACCTAGCCTATAGTCTGCAGTTAAATTGTTTTAATTGGTTTTTAGGGATATAGTTTTAACCTATTTTAAAATTTTAGCACAGGGATAAATAATTTAATTTGGTTTTTAAATTTTGTATATTGTTATGTTTATATATGTTTTTTAAATTTCCTGTGCACCGCCCCGAGTCCCTTTTGGGAAAGGGAGCGGTATATAAATTCAATAAAGTCAAAGTCAAAGTCAAAGTCATTGCTTTTGTGCATGCCATGCACAGGCACAGAATTAAAAAACAAGATGGTGGTGCCTATGGGAGCGTGGAAGGCCTGGGTCGCTACTGGTTCCAGCAACCCAGGCCGCCAGCCACTACCAGTTCAGCCAAACCGGTCCGAACCAGTAGGAACCCACCACTGCTTGTAATCTGTCTGGAGCAATAGATCTGCATTTCGATCAGCCTTGACTGAATTTAAATGGCATTCTGAGTGGTAGGTTTTTAAAGGAAGAAGCTGTCATAATTTCATTTCCAAACAAAATAAAACTTTAAGAGAGCCTCCCTCTGGGGAGGGGGGGGGGTAAGGAATGTTGGACCTTGTTCAAAGGCATTAATCTAATCAAAGTGATCTTTGACTTGGACCAGTTTGTTTGCATATTCTGCCTTGGCACCATGCATGGCTAAAATAAGCAAAAGCTTCAACGCTTTCCATAAGTACCAATGAAGTGGCAAATGTAATCACCTGGAGCTCATTAGAAGAGCAGAGAATCCTACAAGTGGAATATCTATGAACCACAGCTTGTTCTTCTGAAAGCCTTCACCCCCTCTTTGCTTTTTGTTATTGTTGTTGTTTTTTACCAGATATGTTCTGGTAACTCCATTCCCCTTTCGCTCCTCATTTATTTCTTCTGGGAGGAGCCATTCATCATCCACCTGTGGCCTTATTCCTAAGTCAACCCCTGTTCTTCGTCTGTTCCCTTCGTCTGGCATCTCTGCGCATGCACACACACTGGGAACAGGTTCCAGCTTTTCGTCTGCCTCACTGATCTCTGACTCCGAAGGCAGCTGATAACTGTCAGACGGCTCTGTCCTCATCTCTGTCTCTGACACAGAGCCTTCATCAGAGCCTTCTCCAGACTTCAGGACTGGCCCATGTTCCTCCCCAACCTTCTCACTGTCCGAATCTGCTGCCAGCTGTGCAGGCTGCTGGCGGGCCAAAACACCATGAAGCTTTTTCTCATTTTCATGAGAAAGGAGAGCTGATTTGCCATCGTCGACAAACACAACTTTCTTCTGATAAACTGAACCCCAAACTCTGCCTTGTGCTGCCTCAAATTGATTTCCCCCCAAATAATATAATTTGGGGAAGGAGGAACAGGAAACACCAGTCAGCATAATTGACTACAGGTAGTCCTTGGATAGTCCATTTGCTAAGTGACTGTTCAAAGTTACAACAGCATCAAAAAAAATGACGCTGCAATGTTTCACACTTGCAGCATCCTCGTGGTCGCCCAATTAAAATTCAGGTGCAAGACAACTGTCATGTGTTCGCATTCCCGTGTGATCGCCATTTGTAACCTTTCCAGCTGGCTTCTGGCAAGCAAAGTCAATGGGGAAAGCCAAATTCTTTGATCGACTGCATCATTCATTTAACAAGTACATCAATTTGCTTAACAACTTAAAAACAATGTCACAAAATGTGAAGACTTTCTTTTCTCTCTCTTTTTTTTTTAATACCTTGTTTATATATTGAATAATTATGGGGAAAAGATTGATTTGATAAATGAAAATGTTGTTATGTGAAACAAAGGTGATATATGCGATGAAAGAAATATGGATAAATATGTTTGAGATTGTAAACACTGACACACAGAACATTTGCCAGAACGACATGTTGTACAAAGCATGAGATGAATGATATTTTTTACTTGTTTTTAATATTAAAAAATAAAAATTTTCTTTAAAAAAATTGTTTAACAACTGGGGTTAAAAAAATGGGGCAAAACTCACAAAAATTATTTTGCTTAGCAACAAATATTTTGGGCTTCATTGTGGTCATAAGTCAAAGGCTACCTGTAGGGAGGATACATCTCCTGGAAAAACATATTGTTGTTCTTCCCTGGCTTGAAATAAAAAAGGCTTGCAGGAGATATAATGAAATGTACTGTGTTTCCCCGAAAATAACACAGGGTCATATTTTCTTTTGCCCACTGAAATAAGTGCTTGGTCTTATTTTTGGAGAGGTCTTATTATTTTTGAGGTGCAGGAGGGCGAGCGTGGTCACCTCATGGCTTCTGCTGTATTGCAATATTTTCGGGGGGGGGGGGTTATTATTTTTGAGGTAATCTCAGCCCGCAGATCAGCTGATCCAGAGAGAGCCAGAAGTTCTGTCTCTGTTTCTGGCACATTCTTACCAGCCCTAGAATCGCTGGGCCCGCCACTGTTTTTGCAAATGCCACTAAGAGAAGAGGTGTGATAGCTAGGGTTTGTGGGAGTGGATCCTGCCCCATACATCCCTGCGGCCGATTCGCTCCCACAGAGAGGGACTTCTCCGGGTGCCGTCCACTAGGCTATGCCAGCGGGCGACGCCCAGGGGAAGGGCCTTCTCTGTGGCGGGCCCAGCCATCTGGAACGACCTTCCCCTCGAAATTAGAACAACTACGGACCTCCGCTCCTTCCGTCAAAAACTTAAAACACACTTTTTCTGCTTGGCCGGCCTAGGTTAGTCTTCCGTCTTTTAATAGGGTTTAGGGGATTTTAGTTAATTTAAAACTGGGGATTTTAGCGCAGGGATAATCTTTGTTTAATTTGCCTTTTATCTAATTTATTTATGTATATTTATTGCTATTTTAATTTCCCTGTGCACCGCTCCGAGTCCCTTTGGGGAGAGGGAGCGGTCTATAAATAAATTTTTTTTAATTATTATTATTATTATTATTATTATTATTATTATTATTATTATTATTATTATTATTATTATTATTATTATTATTATTCCGCATGGATGGCAGGTACCATGCACGTGGGGCATGTTTCCACCTCCCCCCATGAAATGGCAGGGACCAGCTGCGCATTAAATATTTGATGGGAGGGCTTATTTTCGGAGGGCTTATTTTAGCACATGCGCTCAAAAGCCCGATTGGGTTTATTATCCAGGGAGGTCTTATTTTCAGGAAAATAGGGTATTGGGCTGGACTGGTGCAATGGCATCTTCTCCCTGAAAGCATTTGTTCCAAAAATCCCTTTTCTTATTTTAATTCCAGTGGGCGACACGGAGTGTCTTTCAGTGCACACCAGGAAAAGAGAAGCCTCTTTTTAAAGCTGGCAAAGTTCCCACATAAATTCCCCTCTCGAGATAGAGAAGGGGATGAAAGCAGGAGAGAAGGGGGGGGGGTGAGTCTGCAGGGTGTTGTGCAGGGGATAAAAAGGGCCCATTCAGGAGAGAGGCTGATTGACACTCGCAGTTTCTAAAGAGAGCTCAACTCGCTCTCTTTCAAACCTATCTGGATTTGAAGCACCGTCTTTCTGGACCTTCGAATGCTTTGGGTTTTCTATTTTCTTTCCCCCCCTTTTTTTCCCATTTGGGTGGCTGTGAACGATTAATCATTTGCTCTTCCTTGTGATGTGTAACTTGGGGATAGGGAGCGAGACGGGGCTGTGCCCACATAATATGGGAATCTCAGCTCGGCTGAGTCTGTGTTGAAAGGACAACCTTCACTGCCCTCCTCCTGGCTGGGTTCTCTGCCCATTGGTGCGTTCAATTTTGCACTCGCAAAACACACCATGAAGTTGCAGGCAGCTTCCCGGTATTCTTGTTGGCTTTTCTTTCTCTTAGCTGCTACAGCAGAAGGTAAGTGACCGAGCTTTGTTATTCCTCTTGTTATGCAAGAGGAAATTGGAGCTTCATGGAAAATTATTGTCACTTTTTTTAAACTCCAAAGCAGTGGTAGGTTCCTACCAGTTCAGATCGGTTCGGCCGAATCCGCAGTAGCTTGGTGGCCTGGGTCGCTGGAACCGCAGTGATCCAGGCCTGCCACACCCCTAAACTGGTTCTTCTCTAAACTGGTTCTCTATTTTGCTTCTGCGCATGCGCAGAGCAATTTTAGTTGTATTGCACATACGCATGCAGCGCACATCAACCGTGTGCACATGGCACGCTCCTGAGTGAACCGGCAGTAGTCTCTGCCAGGAACCCTCCCCTGCCCCAAACCCCTGAATGCCAGCCACTCTCTGTAATGTGAAATCTTAAAAAAGGATGTTTCTGATTTGCATAGAATTGAAAAACCTAAATCCCCAATTGAAATGCTAATTAGAAACAGAGAGCATTGAAACACAAATTGTAAGTACCTAATTGCATCATTGCATAATGAAACTGTTTAATTTATTAAAGGGGTTCTGGGACCTAAACCTATCGTTTGGTCTCAACCAATGTTGAAAAATTAAAACTGATGTGGCCCAATCAAACTAAAGGATTTCTAATAATCACCAAATGTCACCCAAAATTATGTTGTGCAACCTTCTACATACCTTCTTACCAGACCTTGCATCTGAATTCATTGGGGCTTACTATAGTAAAAAATATATGTATTTTTTTGTACTATAAATAAAAATGAAAGTAGAAAATCTACCTGGAGAGAGGGGGGGGGAGGGAGAGAGGGAGGGAGGGAAGGAGAGAGGGAGAGAGAGAGGTTGACTCAGCCTTCCATCCTTCCATGGTCAGTAAAATGAGGACCCAGCCTATTGGGTGTAATATGCTGACTCTGTAAACCTCTTAGAGGGGGCTGTAAAAGCACAGTGAAGTGGTATATAAGTCTAAGTGCTATTGCTATATAGAATAGATAGATGACAGACAGACAGACAGACAGACAGACATTCTAAGGTAGAACATGGTACTCGTGCTCTCCTGATTTCTAATCCTGCACTATACCATATCGGCTGTCATGATTGCTATATGTATAGTATCTCATATATGCCCACAAACCAGAGGTGGTATTTAGCAGGTTCTGACCAGTTCTGGAGAACTGGTAGTAGAAACTTTGGGTAGTTCGGAGAACCGGTAAATACCATCTCTGACTGCCCTGCCCATATCTATTCTCTGCCTTCCAAGTCCCACCTGATCGGGAGGGAATGGGAATTTTGCAGTAACCTTCCCCTGAAGTGGGGAGGGAATGGAGATACCCCTGCCACACCCACCGAGCCACGCAAATCAAGCTACACCACGCCATGCCAACAAAACAGGTAATAAAAATTTTTGAATCCCACCACTGCCACAAACACAAATTTTCTGAGGTAACTCATAGTAATAAACAAAACCTTTGACACGTTGATCACACAAACACCATTTCCCTATCTGTTGACCTCCAAATGTGCTGGATCTCAGCTATTTTAAGATTAGAGCAGATGAGTTCCAAAACATATGGAGGACAGGAGTTTGCCAAAAGCTGACTTAAAGGTACTCAAGAGTTGTTTCTTTCTGCATCTGTGTTACTTTCTCCTAAAACTAAATAGCTATTGATGGTAATTAGGGAAGGCATTGTATCAGTGGTGGGTTTCAAATTTTTTAGAACCTACTCTGTAGGTGTGGCCTATTTTGTGGGCGTGGCTTGGCAGTCATGTGACAGGGTGAGAGTGGCCACCTTGTAAAATGTGGTGAAACTCATTTAACAACGCTCTTGCTTAGCCACCAAAATTTTGGACTCAATTGTGATGATAAATTCCTTCTTTCTTTCTTTCTTTCTTTCTTTCTTTCTTTCTTTCTTTCTTTCTTTCTTTCTTTCTTTCTTTCTTTCTTTCCTTCCTTCCTTCCTTCCTTCCTTCCTTCCTTTCCTTTCCTTCCTGTTGGGTCACTGGCAGTGGCGGGCCAGATTTACTTCCAGGTACGCCGGTGGAACCCCCTCTCATCGGTTCTCTAAATTTCACCAACCAGCTCTCACGAGTAGGTGCGAGCCTGCAGAAACCCACCACTGCATTGTATTCAGTGTGGGTTTCATAGTAAAATGTAACACAAAACTAAGAGTACAGATTTCAGACATTCTTCCAACATGTTATGTTGCTGAGGACATCATGTTAAGTTGTGTATGTTGTGTTTTAATGGCATAATGCTTGCTCAGGCTTAGCCTGTTGTATGAAGCCCTTTTCAGCTTATTCAATAAACTTATGATTAAGACAAAATATGGCTTAGAAAAATAAGTGAACCCAGGCTAACCATTCTTTTTTCACATATCAATGACTCAATTATCATGTATCAATGATAGCATCAATGACTCAATTTCTTATTTAAAAGCTTCCAAGTTACATCAGCATGGGACTTTTTTTTATTTTTTTACAGGAAACTTGGAAACACCTTCTTTCGGCTCAGGAATTCTCTATCAGTACCGATACTCACTAGACAGCCAACTAAGTTTCTTATCCAGGCCAACTTTGCAAAGAAGCAAGCTTCAGGCACAAGCTGTGGTTGATGTGAATCTCTTGTGGAGCAACACCAACAATGCAGGCGAACAACTGCTCCAAATTCAAGTAAGTACTGCGCTCTTCTGCTTTCTTGGTTTTTTAGCTTCTGAGGAAAACATGGCCATTCTATAGACTAGGGGTGTCATCACGGCGGCATCACATGACATACATGACACATGGCATCACATGACACTTTTCCCCCCCTTCGCTAAACTCGCCATGGACGTGGCCAGTTTTACCCAATGAAATGAAACCCATTAATTTATTTGCAATATTAAATGCTTTTGAACTGCTGGCTGGGCTGTAGCTTGAGACTGAATGATGGGAGCTCACACTGGCTCACAGAGCCGGGCTCAAACCGCCAGAGTACAGATCATTTTCTGGCCAGCAATTCCAGCATCATTAAGCCTCTGTGCCTTTGCATTCCCTATTTGTGGCCTAATTCTACACTCTATCTAAGACTAATACAACGGGGATGTCAAACTTGTGGCGTCACAGCAGTGTCACATGACGTATTGGGATGTTTTCCCCCTTTGCTAAACTGGGTATGAGTGTGGCCGGTGCATAATAATAATAATAATAATAATAATAATAATAATAATAATAATAATAATAATAATAATAATAATAATAATAATAAGAAGAAGAAGAAGAAGAAGAAGAAGAAGAAGAAGAAGAAGAAGAAGAAGAAGAAGAAGAAGAAGAAGAAGAAGAAGAAGAAGAAGAAGAAGAAGAAGAAGAAGAAGAAGAACAAGAACAAGAACAAGAACAAGAACAAGAACAAGAACAAGAATAAAAAAATTAATTTGTAGACCGCTCCCTCTCCCCAAAGGGACTCGGGGTGGTGCACAGGGGAATTAAAAACGTACAAACCTAGATACATCATAAATATGTAAAATCAAATTAAACAATTTATCCCTGCGCTAAAAAAACCTAAAATCCTAAAAACTAAACCCCTTAAAAACTCAATTAAAATATTCAGACTAAAAAGGCTGGAAGGTAGGTTAGGCCAGGCCGGCCTGCTGGAAGAGATGGGTCTTGAGCTTTTGACCGAAGGCGCGGAGGTCCGGGGTTGTTCTGAGCTCGGGGGGTAGGTCATTCCATAGAGCTGGTCCCGCCACAGAGAAGGCCCTTCCCCTGGGCGTCGCCCGCTGGCATTGCCTAGTGGACGGCACCCAGAGAAGTCCCTCTCTGTGGGAGCGAATCGGTTGAAGGGATGTATGGGGCAGGATGCGATCTCGCAGATAGCTAGGTCCCGTGCCATGGAGCGCTTTAAAGATGGTGATCAGCACCTTGAAGCGCACCCGAAAGACCACAGGCAGCCAGTGCACCTCACGCAGGAGCGGTGTTACGTGGGAATGCCTTGGGGCACCCAGAATTGCCCGCGCGGCCGCATTCTGGACTAGCTGCAGTCTTCGGGTGCACCTCAAGGGAAGCCCCATGTAGAGAGCGTTACAGTTCTCTACTGACACAGTTTGTAACCTCATAATGCTATTGTTGATTTGAAGTGTCCCGATTTTATTCCACCCATTTTGGGGATTTAGTTCCATGACCTACGCATCAATCAAGATTTGGAAAAGGAGGCTCAGACTAGCCAAGGCCATTCTGTAAAAGGCTCACAGAACGCTACCGATCTCCAGCAACCATTTTTCCTCCATTGGAATAAGGGAAAGGTATGTAAATATTTCTCTACCCACCAGCAACTGATGGCCCCTTTTCATTCGGACTTGTTTACCTGCTGTTTTCCTTTCAGCTTCTTGTGCAGGCATATTTTTCTGGGCGTCCATCCTCAACTGCATATTGAGACAGTAGCTTTCAATTCACAAGAATGTTATGGTGCTTTTTTGGATGGACAAGCACTGCTTTTTTTTATGGGAGTAAGACAGTGATGGGATTCAAATAATTTAACAACTGGTTCTCTGCCCTAATGACCAGCTGGGTTGGCAGGGCTTGGTGGTCATGTGACTGGATGGGCATGGCCAACTCAAAGTCACTCACGTCAATGAGCCCTTTGCCTTAGCTGTTACAATGTAAAACGGGTTAACCGGAGAGGCAGTTTCTGTAAGCAGGGCAATAAAGATTAGGCTAGAAACAACACCAGAATGTTTCCTTCCTGCCTTCCTTACAGGATTAGCCCTGTAAAGTGGGAAACACAAAAAAATAAGATTTCATCCAACAACCAGTTCTCCGAACTGCTTAGAAAGTTAACAACAGACAATTGCGAAAAGACTCAGGTCTCAAAAATGATTTTATTTGAAAGCTTATTGTAATTGTTAATACACGAGAAAATGGCAAAGAAAAAAAAAGATTGAATATATGGATTGTAAGATGTAATCTTTTTATGTGCTTATCCTTTATTTTTAAAATTGTTTATGTATGAAGTTTTTGGGGAGGGACACCACCAACGGCAGGGAAGATGCCAAAATGTTATTTTCACCTTGCACCTTTTTCCCTGTAAAAACTTTAAAAACCAATAAAATTCTTTTTTTTTTAAAAAAAGAAAGTTAACAACCAGTTCTCCCGAATAGGTGTGAACTGGCTGAATCCCACCATGGAGTAAGATTGATATCAATGGGCAGCACTTGATTCCGCTACTACCCAATGCATCAATTGCCCCATATTCTCATCCCGCTTTCCCCAATCAGTTGACCTCCAGTTGAATTGAGATGACAGGTCCTGAAATCCTCAGCTAACTCCTCTAAAACAGGAAGGGAGCAGGAGTAGGAAGGGAGTGACCACAGTGATCTGCTTCTTCACTTGACCTGAATGTTTCCTGCCATTGTATCAGTGGTGGGTTTCAAATTTTTTAGAACCTACTCTGTAGGCGTGGCCTATTTTGTGGGCATGGCTTGGCAGTCATGTGACAGGGTGGGAGTGGCCACCTTTTAAAATGTGGTGAAAGTCATTTAACAATACTCTTGCTTAGCAACCAAAATTTTGGACTCAATTGTGATGATAAATTCTTCCTTCCTTCCTTCCTTCCTTTCTCTTTCTTTCTTTCTTTCTTTCTTTCCTTCCTTCCTTCCTTCCTTTCCTTTCCTTCCTGTTGGGTCACGGGCAGCGGCGGGCCAGATTTACTTCCAGGTACGCCGGTGGAACCCCCTCTCACCGGTTCTCTAAATTTCACCAATCGGCTCTCGCGAGTAGGTGCGAGCCTGCAGAAACCCACCACTGCATTGTATCCTGCTATGCATCTCTTGTTCACTTTGTTATTCTTTCTTAGGCAGGCCCAGAGATGGGCTGCTGCCGGTTTGGACCAGTTCGGGCAAACCGGTAGTTCCAAGCAGCGGTTGGGCCTGCCCATCCACCCCAACGCTAGTCCTATAATAATCATGTTTTTGGTGCCATGCGCATGCGTGCGCTCACATTTTCAGTTCTGGGCGAAGCAGTTGTTACATTATGGGACGCCCACCTCTGGGCATGCCTCTAAAAATTGACTTTCACCTTGCAGGTTGAAGCTTTCTACGTAGCCAAAGAAGAGAGCCCTTTAATTTTGGATCTGAAGCGAGGTTTTCTCAGCCTTCTCCAGTTTCAGACCCATTCTGGAACAACGACTGAGGTACAGTATAAGGTTTCACTGAACTACATAGCATCTGCAATTCTGACCTCTCTCTAGAGGTAGTCCTCAATTTACACCGTAATGGAGCTTGCCCATCGTAAGTCGTCATAATGGTCATAAAGCAGGTCACCCACATATCGGTCCTGATTTTATAACCTTTGTTACAGCAGCCATCAAGCAAATGATCATTAAATGACTCCAGGGTCATTAAGTGAAGCCATTGTTTGCTCTGGGGAAGTAAACGCTTCAGCAAAAATGTTGCCAATTGTGATCATGTGACCATAAGATGCTACAAATAATTGTAAATACAGGCTGGTTTTCAAGTCACATGACCATGGAGGGTGGCTTTCAGAACTTTGGAACTGGATTGTAAGTACCTTTGGGGTTTGCCACAACTTTGTAAGTCATATGTCTGGTCATAAATTGAGGACTACCTGTATTAACAAGCCCATCATTTTATTTGAATACTGAGATTTAGTAACTACTAACTACTAACTACTAGCTACTAACTACTCTTCACCTTTGCTAAAAAGTGTTTCCATACATTGAAATAAGTCATGCCTTGTGGCTTAGGCAAGTTTCATGATGCTTTGAACAATACTGACCCATAATGATTATTTATTCAATTCAATGATTTCCATTTATATAGGCTGCTTTGCTTAAACCAGAGGTGTCCAAACTTGGGAACTTTAAGACTGGCTGGGGAATTCTGGGAGTTGAAGTCCACAAGTCTTAAAGTTCCCAAGTTTGGACACCCCTGGCTTAAATTCATTACTCTGCATGGCTAACAATATTTTTAAAAAGCACAAAGCAGAAACAACCAATGACAACAACAAACATATAAACCACAGGTAGTATAAAGGCGAAGGGGACGTGGTGGCTCAGCTGCTAAGATGCTGAGCTTATCAATCATAAAGATTGGCAGTTCAGTGGTTCGAATCCCTAGCAGTGAGCTCCCGTTACTTGTTCCAGCTTCTGCCAACCTAGCAGTTCAAAAGCACATAAAAATGCAAGTAGAAAAATAGGAGCCACCTTTGGTGGGAAGGTAACAGCGTTCCATGTGCCTTTGGCATTTAATTATGCCGGCCACATGACCACTGAGACGTCTTCAGACAGTGCTGGCTCTTCGGCTTTGAAACGGAGATGACCACCGCCCCCTAGAGCCAGAAACAACTAGCACATATGTGCGAGGGCAGTGGTGGGTTTCCATTTTTTTACTACCAGTTTGCTCATGCCCGCTCGTGTGTGCACATGACGCTTCTGCGTATACGCATCCAGGCAGGTGGCCAGAGCCTCCCACGTCCGCCTCTACTGGTTTGCTTGATCCGGATAAAAACCGGCAGAAACCCACTTCTGCGCGAGGGGAACTTTCATCTTTAGGGTAAAGGCAAACATCAAGAGTAAATCAATATCACCATTGCAGATTATGCTTCCAGGAACAGAAAAATGTAAACACTGAATAAACAGCATTTATCACAGGCGCGTATTGGCAATCCCAATGCCGAAAAAAGTCCCTAAAATTACAGTATGAGATCATAGGACACATCCTGCCCTTCCGTACAGAAACAGGTCATAACTGGTTTACCCTTCTCAGATACCCTTTTGTTTTTAAAAGCAAGGATGACTATTTCCAGATCCTAGAGAATCAGTTTCAGGCAGCCCTGCATTTTGTGTGGGAATCTCTAAGCCTGGGACACATAAAGTTGATTTAATATAAATTCAACCCAGAAGAATCTGTTTTATAACAAGTGATCCAACACTAGTCCAGGATTTCACAGGTAAAATCTTTTTTAAAAAACAAAATAAAGCAAAGCAAAGAAAAACAGATGTTTGAATTACATTAAGGGCTAATGTTACATCTGCTATTTTAATCACAGTATACCCATTTTTATTGTTTAGGAGGATATTTCGGGGAGCTGTCAGGTTACCTATGCTATCTCTAAGGATACTGTTTTGAAAACAAAAGACCTGCAGAGCTGCATAAGACCGAAATTTGGATTCAGCACAGCTAACAAAGCAAGTCAATTTTTATTTATCATTTTGTGTATTGTATATATTTCAGACATACCAGTGGTCACCAACTGGTGGTCCACGAGAAAAATTTGGTGGTCCGCAGAAAAATCTTTGAATTTTTGCATTTTTTAAATATTGCACTAAATCAGGAATCTTCAAACTATGGCCCCTGGGCCGGATATGGCCCACCAAAGCAATTACTCTGGCTCGCTGATGAGATGGGGTCCTTCAGGCACTTAGCTTGGCTCCTCAAAAGACAGAGTTTGCAGGGGGCCAGTCTAGTACCTGGGCTGGCTATAAAATAAACATTCATTCTTGGCCATATTTCAGATTCCTAGCTGCAATAGACAGCAAACCTAGGGTTGACCCTGGGCGCTTCTCTCCACTAACAGGCGGTCAAGCTAAGTGCCTGAAGGACCCCATCCCATCACTAATTCATATTAGTGGTTTGTGGGATTTAAAATTATGAATGCAGTGGTCCCTGAGGTTCAAAAGGTTGGTGACCCCTGAGATATACTACCGTCTGTCTATTACAGCACTTCCCCCATGACGTAATTTATCTTTATTTTGGTTTACTAGGATCAGAAAAGTTGTCAGTGGACAATCCTCAAATTTCAGTCATCTTTCACAGCCAACATACAAATTAAACTAACCCACCTAGCAAGGTTATCTTTCTCTGAAATCAGAAACCAGGATTACGATTTCTTATGTCAAACATGCCCAGACTTCTAAGCATACTTAAATCAACATTTATTTGGGGTTTCCAAACCTTATATGTAGCAAATTAAAAGATACTCTGAGAACAAAGATATTGAAGTAACTTACTATTTAATTTGGTTTATTGTTTTATGAAAAGCCAGGTCCTATCCTGTTCTTCATGTCCTAGAACCCCGATTTTTTGTTATTATACCACATACACACGCACATACAACCTAGTGGTATTTACTTACTTTCCCTACTGGCTCACAAATGTGAGCACACACACGACCCGTCCACAGGTGTGCTTGGTTTTCTGCGCATGCACTTTGGTTTGAAAATGGGCCTAAATGGGAAGGCATGGAGCCTGGGTGGGTGAGCGGGTCCACCCGCTATTTCCACTACCGGTTCAGGCGAACCGGTCCGAACCGGCTGAATACCACCTCTGATCCTATTCCCCTCCTAGGATGAAAGCCATGATCTCCTAGGAAGAAGAAACCACAACTAGCTTTGCCATTTACAAATTTACAACCTGTAATTTCCTAAACAAAGGTTACTAATGGTATAACTCAGTCACTGCCATTTTTAAGGATATAAATCAGACAATTCTTGACCATTATCACTCCATGGCTCAAACCCAGATTCATTAACACTATTTTTTGTTCCCCCAAAAAATGCTTGACTGTAATCAACCAACCTGTGGATGGAGTTTTTGTGTTTCTCCCAGCCAGAATACAGTATGTGAGGGTGTTTGGTGTCCTCTGAGCTTGGTTGTCCGGTTTCCTGACGTTTCATTACTTAACCTGATAACAACCTTGGAGCACTGGTGATATTGTTACCCAATCAAGTAATGGAACATCTGCAGCCAAACTCAGAGAGCACCAAGGATGCCACAGTTCAATTCTGAGCTACGTATATTCTCTCTTTTTGGAAAATGCAAACTGATCCTATTTCTGTTCTTTTCACAGATTTTTGGACTCCTGTGGCAGCCCACAAGTAAAAGCCATTACGTTATGGAAGGAAATCTCATAAAGTCAGCCTCGTCTGAGGAAAATCATATAATTTATCAAGGCATAAAGTCATCTGTTGGAGTCGATATCACCTCCAGGTTAATTTTTGTAGGGCTTCGTGCAGCTGATCTGCCGCTTGGGGAAGCCTAAGAGAATAGCAAAATAACAGAGTTGGAAGCAGGGGTGGGTTCCTGCCAGTTCTAAGCTCTTCTATAGAAGAGGTTTCACAAATCTACAGGGCCGTTTAGAACCGGTTCCAGCTCCCTCCCCCCACCCGTCCGCACATCATCAAGATGAAGAGCGAGAGGAGGAATTCGGGGGGTTGAAATCCACAAGTCTTAAAGCTATCAAGTTTCAACACCCCTGGGGTTTTTTTCTAAAGGATTAGGGATGCAAGGGTCTTGTAACTTGACAGCTTTAAGACTTGCGTGCTTCAAATGCCAGAGTGTCTGAGCCAACATTTTGGTTGCTAAGCAAGAGCGTTGTTAAGTGAATTTCACCTCATTTTACAAATTGGCCACGCCCACCCAGTTACAAGACTGTCAAGCCACTCTTACCCAGTCACATGGCCGGCAAGCCACTCCCACAAAGCAGGCCACACCTACAGAAGAGATTCTAAAAAATTTTGAAACCCACCACTGGTTGGAAGGGACCTTGTGCTGAAATTCAATTTTTTTTTACTGCTGGTTCTGTGGGCGTGGCTTTGTGGGTGTGGCAGGGGAAGGATACTGCAAAATCCCCATCCCCACCCCACTCTGGAGCCAGCCAGAGGAGGCATTTGCCGGTTCTCTGAACTACTCAAAATTTCCGCTACCGGTTCTCCAGAACCTGTCAGAACCTGCTGAATTTCACCTCTGCTTGGAGGTCTTCTAGTCCAAACCCCTGTTCAGGCAGAAAATCCTGTACTGTTTCAGACAAATTGTTGTCCAAACTTTTCTTAATGACTCCCCGTTAATTAACATTAGAAAAAATTATCTTGTTCATTGAGGCTGAAGCCAGATGCCAAGAAAAGGACACAAAACTTGCTGCTGAGTAGAAGATAAAAATCCTAATCAAGCTTCCAGAATGTGCTTTTACCTGCCATAATGCCTATTACTCTGGCTCTGGAAATCTCTACTCAAAAACTAACTGGGCCTAATTTTTGCTAACTTTCTCAAATCCAGCCAGATTTGACTAAGTGTTCCATTAGATAAAATGAGAAATAATGCCTATTCTGGAAAGTTTCCTCAATGTTTTAAATTATCTTGTTTTGAATACTGTAAAAATTCCAGTGATCCACCCTACTCAGTTCTCCAAATCTTCTTGTAGTTGAGGGAAGGGTGCAAAGACAAGTTAATGAAGACCATGCTTGCTCAGTGGCTACAAAAATGCAGTAATGACTGCCTGTTCTTAAGAGGGATAAAAAAAATTAAGGAAGGTAAAGGAATGGCGTACTCTGGAAAAGGGTACGGCTGTCTTCAAACCTAACCAGAAGTACCCAACCATGCAACATCTGTTGCTATTTCCATGCCATGCCTGCAACATGCAAAGTCCACAAGACAATAAGAAGAAAGAGTTACCGGTAGTCCTCACTTACAACTGTTCATTTAGTGACTGTTCAAAGTTACAAGAGCATTGAAAATGTAATTTATGACCATTTTTCACATTTACGATGTTGCAGCATCCACATGGTCACGTAACCAAAATTTGGATGCTTGGCAACCAGTTCTTACTTATGACAGTTGCTATGTCCCAGGATCATGTGGTCACCTTTTGCAACCTTCTGACAAGCGAAGTGTCTGGGTTCCAAATAGCATCCAAAATTAAATCAGAGTCCAAAGCAAAGCATTGCTCAAAGTTCCAATTGATTAAGAGAGCCATGTTGGCACATCTGGGAAAACCCGAATCGGAAAGCTTCCCGGGTTTCCCACCCAGTTGAAAGTTCAAGATCTTGACCCCACACCCACAAGTCCATCACATGGTCCACTCTTCCACTGCCATGCTGGCAGTTCCACCCATCCAGTTCCAATCAGGTGCGGAGACAAAGGATGACCTTGGCTTTCTAGAAAGAATTTTGTTATGGCTGCATACCATCTAACTCCGTCCAATCCCTCCTCCCATTTTCCCACAATATAAAATGCATAGTAGAATAATAGAAAGTGTAGAAGGCCAAAGATCCAAAAGAAAAGATGGCTGCAGGCTTGACACAAAGTCAATGGGGAACACAGATTCATTTAACAACTGTATTACTAACTTAACACCTGCAGTGATTTGCTTAACAAGAAAGACTGTAAAATGGGGCAAAACTCACTTCTGCTTCAGTTAGCAATATAAGTTTGGGGCTCAATTGTGGTCGTACATTGAAGACTACCTGCATTTAAAACCAAAGGTCTAATTACCAGTCTCTTCCTTCTCTCCCTAGGCAACATCTTGAATTTCTGACTCAAATGCCTGGATCCAAAGAATTATCTGAAAAGAATCTCCAGAAAACTCTGAAGTCTCTCCTGGGGAAACCTCAGCCCATTAAGCTAACAAACCGGCCATTCAAAAGGATCTGCAATGAGTGCCCAACGGTGAGTGAAACAGAAATTTGTAACCTAAGTTTAGATCGCTATTCTGACATCATGGCCTTCCCAGGTTCTGTTTTTGGCTGCAACAGCCTCCTGCCACCCTCTGCCAGTGAAAATGGAGCTTGGGGCCCTGTGCACGCCTTCCCCCCACAGCTCCATTTTCGCTGGCAGAGGGCTGCAGGAGGCTGTAGCGGCAGAAAACGGATCTCAGGACCTCTATTCGCTGGCACAACGCTCCACCACAGGGCCACCACAGACACCCCCAACATGAGTGACATCAAGCTGGCCATGACTAGCCCCCGAAGTCAAAAGCAACCCAGATGCAGCCCTCAATTAATTTGAGTTTGATACCCCTGGATAGCCTTTAGAAAGCTAATAGAGTGCTCCTAGGGGCTGGGGGAGGCAAAATTGAGCAAAAATTAGCTCTTTTTTTGCTCGTTTCTGCCCTCCCTAGCCCCCAGGAGCACTCAGAAAGCCTCCTAAAGGCAATGCACAGCCATTTTGGTGAAGGGGGCAGGGTTTTGGGAGGCAACAAATGCTGTGTTCAGTGTATAAGACGCACCCAGATTTTCAGCCTCTTTTTTGAGGAAAAAAGGTGTATCTTATACTCTGAAAAATACGGTAGTTTTTATATGATTTATAGGAGTTCATGATAATCCCCACACTTCTTGTCTGATGAACATTCTCAGACCACCGGGGGAATCTACAAAGGGAAGATTAAAAAGGCCAGAGTGGTAACCACCATTGGAAGCTCTGATTCCTTTTCCCCCATGGATTGCTAATATGGCACAAGGAGAGAGAGAAATCTTTCACTGTGTAGTCGCATCGGCCACCTTGACTTTTTTGACCCACCCAAACCCCATCTCAGAACATTTCACACATTCACATGTAATGCATATTTCTTTGGTCTGAATATAGGTAGTCCTCAACTTACAACAGTTCGTTTAGCGACTGTTCAAAGTCAAGACACTGAAAAAAGTGACTTATGACCATTTTTTCACACTTTAGGACCATTGCAGCATCCCCATAGTCATGTGATTTACATTCAGACGCTTAACATCTGGTTCATATTTATGATGGTCGCAGTCTCCCAGGTCATGTGATCATCTTTTGTGACCTTCTTACTTGTCGGATTCAAGTAACAACAATTACTAATTTAACATGTGCAGTGATTCACTTAGCAAATGTGACAAGAAAAGTCACAAAATGGGACACTTAACAAATTTCTCTTTTAGCAATATAACTTCTGGGCTCAGTTGTGGTCATAAGTCAAAGACTACTTCCTGTACTAAATCTGCATTGTTTATAAGGGTTTAAATATCTTACGTTTTATAGTGGCAAGAAAGTTTGATTAGCTAAAGGGCACTGTAAATTGTTCTTGTTCTTTCAGCTCAGATCTTACTTGAAAACATTTGCCAAAAAGAAGATCAAACTTGACCTCTCTAAAGCATCAACTACTTGGCATTTTTCCAGAGTTGTGCAGTTGCTGCGTAGTGCCAAGAAGAAAGATGTCCTTCTACTACTGAAGAAAGCTCCACAGAGCATGTTGTAAGTAAAGGGAAATTATTATTCCTGTTATCGTTTTTTGCACAGTCAGCCAGATATTTAGACTGGATTTGGCATTTTTATTCACCTATCAAGTCCTTCCCAAGGACCTTGGACAATCAGAGATTCATGTTTGATGGAGTTATAGCTATCTTTGCAGGATGTAAGCTGTTCCAAATAACCTCTTGGGGTGATGATTTTGTCAATGCTGTATTATTATTTTCGCTTTCCTGAGGACATCCAAAGTACTGCTATTCCTTTTTACAGAAAATTAAAGGCTAATTAATTAGTTTAAGAAACAAATGTGTAGCATTGTACTTATCCAGGATATTTGCAGGGTTGTATCAAAACAGTCAAGCTCACAACCATGTAATCAAAGTCTCACATACTTTTCATGTGTGCAATAAGATTTTGATGGTATACCTTTGGCTGCCATCATAATTCTTTTATCACCCTGCAGACAAAGTGGGATTCACTTACCGTCCCTCCCTGTTCAAATATGTGAGCATGTGTGTGCTCGTCTGCACCAGAGGTGGGTTCCTACCAGTTCAGACTGGTTCGGCCAAACCGGTAGTGATTTGGCGACCTGGGTCGCTGAAACCGGCAGCAATCCAGGCCTGCCAAGCCCCCAAACCAGTTCTCCTATGTGGCTACCCTCTTGATTTTCAGTTCTGCGCATGCGCAGAACAATTATAATTGCACAAATTTAATTTCCCCCCCTTTTTTAACATTTTGCACATGCTCAGACCAATTGTTGTGCAAAAGTAATACCGGGAGCAACCCATCCCTGGTCTGCACATGCACACCACCTTCTGTGCATGCGCAGTGCTCATGCATTACATTGGGGCGGGTGGGGCGGAGCCTCCCGCAGCCAACGCTATCTGTTTGCCTGAATCGGAGAGAACCGGCTGAATACCACCTCTGCTGCAGGGAGCTCTGAATTTAATAATCCCGAACTTAACTAATTCTGCAGATGCCCTGAACTTAATCATTCTGCCCCCCACTATCTCAACAATTTTTTTTTTTTTGCCTGATCTCATTTTTAGACCCTTCTACATTGAAGCTGCAATAGCTGCCCATTCAACACCTTCCTTAGTAGCAGTGACTGAATTTCTGGAGTTGCAGGGCAGAATGCAAATGTCCTTGCTGGAAAAATTCCTCTATGCTGCAGCTTTGTCTCCTCGTCCTTCCAAGGAACTTTTCAGTCTGGTGCTTGTAAGTCGAAGCCGTTTCTGGTATTCGCTGTACTGCTCTTTCCATATCTTGATATTTCAATGTTGCTTTTATCTCCTTTTACTTTTAAGTAAGTGATGACAATGGATGGATGCATGGATGGATCTAGGTCCGTGATGGCAAACCTATGGCACGCGTGCCACCAGTGGCATGCAGAGTCATCGCCCCAGGTCGGATCTCCATGACGTTTCTTTCATGAGCTTCCCTGCAAACCACAAAACAGAAGCTCACGAAAGAAAAAGATCTTACCGCTTGCTGCACTGCTGATATTGGGATGCCCCACCTCCCGCGGGCCAGCTAGTGGTCGAGTCTGTGTTGCGCATGCATGCATGTCCATGCATTTGTGCATGTGCACAATTTTCAGTTTGGGCATGTGCATGCGCAGTTTGGCCACTTGGTGGATAAAAGGTTGGCCATCACTGATCTAGGTAAAGATTTTGATATGGCTGTGAGATGCCCAAGTTACACAGCAACAATGATATGAAGCAGCACCATAGAATACAGATTTGATCAAAAGGTTGGATTTCACAAAAATAGAATGCCAGAATGATATTTCTATAGTCGCCTCATATATTCACCCATGCTTTGTATTCAGTATTTGGTGACCTTTTGATGAGTATTTGAGCTGTCTGCATTGAAAGAAAATGCTTCCATGGCAAAGAGATTAATGAGATTAATAAAACAAGTAAAAACTTCACTGCACAAATTATATTACAATATCTCTGACAAGCAGTAATCCAGCTCCCTGTCTCCAAAGGGAAGCTATTCCACTGAAAAAAATGGTTCTTGTGATTAGGTTCTTTCCCTAATGGTCTAATTAACATCTGCTCCTTCGTTATGTTCAGCAATTGGTTTCAGTTGTTTCACTCAAGAAAACAAATGTGCTCCAGCTTTTACAATTCAGTCTTCATGTAGCAATAGCAACAGCACTTAGACTTATATACCACTTTATCGTGCTTTACAGCCCTCTCTAAGCCAGGGGGAGTCAACCTTTTTATATCTACCGCCCACTTTTGTATCTCTATTAGTAGTAACATTTTCTAACCGCCCACCGGTTCCACAGTAATGGTGATTGATAAAGTAGGGAAGTCGATTAAATTAAAAAAAGAAAAGTGCTTCAGTATCAGACAAAACCCCTACCACCCACCATGAAAGCTGGTGGGCGGTAGGGACCAGGTTCACTACTACTGCTCTAAGCCAAGGGTGTCAAACTCAAGTCCCGTGGGCCGAATCCACATGCAATCTAGATTCCATACATGTGCAGTTTACAGTAGGATTTGCTCTTCCACCACTCACCTCCAGCTATGCTGCCCAGTTCTTAACAAGCCGAGGACTGGTACTGGTGTGTGGCCTGGGAATTGGGGACCGCTGCTGTATAAAACTGTTGAATCGAACAGTTGCTGCATGGTCCACCTGAGATCTTCTGCGAGATTGATCCTGAGTTATTTATGAGTACCTGTTGCCACGAAAGAGTCTTTCCGGACTATAAATACACCTTTGAGCTCTTGGCAACTCCATGGATACATCCATGTACTTTTCTTAGCAACAAGTCAGATTTCCCTTGCTCTATTCTGGGATGTTTCAATGGTCCCTACAGTTCTGGTGGTCAACCATCCAAGTACTAATCAGGTTCAACCAGGGGTGAAATCTACTTACGTTGCTACTAATTCGCAAATGTGAGCGTGCACAGGGAGCATCAAAAACAGACATGATGACGTCTGGGTGGGTGGGCGGAGCCTGCTACCGAGTGTGCCTGCAAAAGTAAGTAGAACAGCAAGGGAGGGGGAGGGGTTGAAACCACTCTGCCACGTGATTTAGATTAGCTAGAAAGCAGGATATCCTACTTTCTAGCTAATATAAATCGCGCATCATAGCTGATCGTCGGAAATACCGGCTTTTTTTACTACTGGTTTGGGCAAACCGGTCCGAACCGGTAGCATTTCACCCCTGGGTTCAACTGCGCTTAGGAGTTGGGAATCAAGTCAAGATTAGCAAGATGTTGCCAACTTGGGCATCTCTCCTTCTGGAAATTGACGTTCACACTACTGGAGGGCTTCCGAACTGGAGAATTTTGGTACAGCAAGTATCATCTAAATCAAATGCTCAGTGCAAAAAAACCCCACACCCTTAAATTCTTCACAATTGTTCAACTCGGTTCAAGATGACAATCCTCTTTAATACACCCTTGAATGAAGAGACATTTGCTGCCATGTCCCTCCTCTCTCTTTCTTATAGGACAGACTAACCAACAAACACCTAAATAAAGCCACTTGGGAAACGGGAAACATGATCATTGGCAGTCTCGTGGGCAAATTGTGTCAGATGAATCAATGTGACCTGGAGGTGAGTTGATACAGTATTCTCCTCCTTTCCACTTTGAATTGCCAATTTGAGTTTTGACTGATGTCGCTTCTTTCGGTTCCTTCTTTCCATCTCTCAAATAAACTAGGAAGTCAGGCTTGCAAAGGAAGCCAAACTGAAAAATCTTCATGGCTCCACCACAGACTCAGAGAAGATGATGCACCTGTCGTCTCTGAAAAGTACTCTGCTCCCAGAATTCATCCCCACCTTCCTGTATTATGCAGAGGAAGGTTCACCCACCGTCTCAGCTGCAGCGGTGACAGCTCTAAAGAGATTCAGTTCAGAGCACATCACAAGCCAGGTATGGGATAGGGTGTCCTGTTGCTAAAATAAACCTCGCTAAGAATTAATCTTTAAAACCAGGGCTTTAATGAAACATTGCTGCTGTTCTCTGCCAGGAAGTCCAGAAGCTATATACAGTAATTTGATCATTTCTTGATTTGCATCAGAAATTAATCCCACCGTTTCCACAGTACCTTCCATCTATGATTCTTCTTGACTGGACTTCTGACTGTTTCTCCTACTGGTTGAATCTAGAGACAGGTTACAAAAGATCAGCTTCCAGCTGCTGGCTGGGGTTATGAGAACAGCAGAGCCATAGATTTAAAGAGTCTCAGACTTTGAATAGTGAACTTAAAAGGTAAAGGTTCTCCTTGCACATATGTGCTAGTTGTTCTCGACTGTAGGGGGCAGAGCTCATCTCCATTTCAAAGCCAAAGAGCCAGCTCTGTCCGAAGACATCTCCATGGTCATATGGCCAGCATGGCTAAATGCCGAAGGCGCATGGAATGCTGTTACCTTCCCACCAAAGTGGTCCCTATTTTGCTACTTGCATTTTTACATGCTTTCAAACTGCTAGGTTTGCAGCAGCTGGGACAAGTAATGGGAGTTCACTCCATTACATGCTGCTAGGGATTCGAACCGCCAACCTTTCTGATCGACAAGCTCAGCATCTAAGCCACTGGGCCACCACGTCCCTTAGTGGGATTAAAAGACACTGTTATTGTTCTGAATAAAGTATTTGACATAGTCTTCTTCAGGCATTAAAACTTCAGAAAATAGGTTTGCTAGAAATAGATAATGCAGGACCTTCATTGTGCTATTAACTGCATTCGAAGCAGTCATAGGACTGTTTCTTTTTTCTTTTTACGGCTATGTATTTCCTTGATTCAAGATTGTGTCAGGGCAACTGCGTGGACCAGAGCGTTTACTGGCTGGATGCCCTTCCTGAAACCCACACAGAGTTCACAGCAGATATTTTCTCTTTGCATCCCCAGAGAGAAACATATACTGCTATCTAGGATCAATCTCTCCCAAGAATCTTCACCATTAGGCCACCATGCCACTCGGTCATAGGACTGTTGATGTGGGGGAAGTAAGATGATTAGATATACTGTATACATGCTTTGATTGAACCAAACCAAAAAAGGAATTTTAAAATATCTAATGATTAAATAATGTTCCTGTTATCCCTTGCCCTTTTCCACATAGATCTGGTAGAAACAGGAGTTTAACAATTTCTTGAAATATAGAAAACCAGCATGTCAAGGATGTAAGATCAATTGAAAAGAAGAAAAGTTGCCATTCAAATCCAGTTATTGTCATCGCACTAAAAACACTTATGGTTTGTATCTGCTTTCTGCCACCAGGTTAAAAAGACAATGAGACGCATTTTCCATCAAGTTCAAAGAAAGTATCAACAAAATTCAAGGTTGGCAGCTGCAGAAATCCTCTTGGATAACGGTCCCTCGCACATGGACTTCATCAATATCCTGTTGGCCAGCAGGAAAGTTTCACCAGAAATGCAAAGATTTATATTGTCCAAAATTCTAGGCATTATATCTTCTGATAACCATCCAACCAGGTAAACTATACTGAATGTCACTACATAAAATTATATCTAATATTACCTCTCTATGACAACCAGTGTTATGTTTCTTTTCAATTTTTCCTTTAATCTCTTAAATAAAACTTCTTATGGATAATTCTGCTGCCTAGATAAAATCTCATATGAATCAACTTTATGTTAGGCCAGTGATGGCTAACCTTTTTTGGCTCGGGTGCCGAAAGAGTGCACGTGTGTGCAATAGTGCACGTGCCCACACCCATGATTCAATCCCCTCGTGCCCCCCTGTGTATGTGCGCATGACCCCATCCATTGTCCCACCCCCTGCGCATGCACGCATGACCCCCCCCACTTCATTTTGGGCCTAGTAGGCCTCACTGAAACGGCCCATAGGTAGCCCCGGCTTTCCTGAAGCCTGGGGAGGGAGACAACGGCCTCCCCTAGCCCTCCAGAGGACCTTTGTAGGCTGAAGATCAGTTGGCCAGCGCATGTATGTGCACTGCAGCTGACCTAGGGCAATGGCTTGCGTGCCCTCAGAGATGGCCCCACATGCCACCTGTTGCAGGTGAGCCATAGGTTCACCATCACTGTGTTAGGCTATATCTTTGTTCAACTAGCCCAGTGGCATATTTTCTACATCACTGCTGACAACTCTTCTTTGAGATGGTAGAAATATTTGCTATTTTCTTAGAATCTGAGATTTAGACATGCAAAGCAAATATTCCTTTAGAACACTGGTTCTAAGGTTCTTTGATCTGTATTGAGATATTCTAGTACAGGCAGACCTCAGTTTACAACCGTTCATTTAGTGACCATTTGAAATGACAAAAAAGTGACTCGGGACTGTTTTTCATACTTACGACCATTGCAGCATCCCCATGGTCATGTGATCAAAATTCAGACACTTGGCAACAGACTCATATTTATGACCGTTGCTGTGTCCCCGGATCATGTGAGTTGACCTTTTGCGATGTTTTTGACAAGCAAAGTTAATGGGGAAGCCAGATTCACTTAACAAATGTGTTACTAACTTAACAACTGCAGTGATTCATTTAACAAATGTGGCAAGGTTGCGAAATGGCACAAAATTCACTGAACAATTCTCGCTTAGCAACAGAAATTTCAGGCTCAATTGTGGTCATAAGTCAAGGACTATCTGTAAATCCTATAGTTCAACTCCCCTTGGCTCCACCATGACCAGCAGACTCATGTTACAAAGAGAACAATACAGAACAATACAGTCAATAAAAACTCAAGCTAAATAAATCCTTCATCATAAAAGATAAATACCATATTTTTTGGACTATAAGATGCACCAAGATTTCAAAGAGGTAAGTAAGAAAAAAAAGGTTTTTCTCCTCCCTGGCCCCCAGAAACACCCTGCAGGATTCAGAAAGGCTGGGGGAAGGCAAAAACACCTGTTTCTGTGAAAAACAGGTGGAAAGTGGGCCGTTTTTCACCAAAACGGAGGCATTTCTGCCTTCCCCCATCCCTGCTGAAGCCTGCAGAGTACTGCTGAGGGCTGTGGGAAGGCAAAAACGCCTGTTTTTGCAAAAGAAATGTCAAAAAGGGGGCATTTTTTGCAAAAAGGGGATGCGGGGGGCAAGGCTTTGGGAGGCCAAAAATGGCTGTATTGTGTATATAAGATGCACCATGCTTTTTTAGGGGGGGGACACATGTATCTTATACTCTGAAAAATACAGTAGTATCAAGTAAATGTATTATCTAGTACAGAGGTTCCCAAACTTGGCAACTTTAAGCATAGCTGGCTGGAGAATTCTGGGAGTTGAAGTCCACAAGTTTTAAAGTTGCCAAGTTTGAGAACCTCTGATCTAGTACAATGAGAATGATATGATATAGCCAAATATAATCTTCTTTCATAAAAAATATATAGAAATCAGAGTTTAGGGAATAGAACATTTTAACAAAATATTACAAAGTGCAGCTGCCTTTCTTTTTTTTTACATTGTCTGCTGGAGTTCATCCATGACTTCTTTAGTTTTTCTCCACCTCTCCTTTTGATCCAGGCAGCTGATCAAAGATGTCTTGAAGGACCCAAGGATACATAATTACCACTACTTCTCACCCAAAAATGGCAGATCCATCTCTTTCTCAGGATTATTAGCAGGTGAATAATGTGGTACTATTTAATCATGTCATTAAAATAAAAAAGAGGGGAAATCCCTTTGATATTCAAAAATATTTATGGAGGCCTCTTGTATCAATGTGGTTTAAAAGTGCTCTAACACAAACCACTAAGCCCGAAGCACAATAACACTTCAAGAATGTGAAATAAAGTAAGGATTTCTTTTAAGTTGAAGTAAAATACAGTATTGATGATTTCATGGAACATGCCAAGGTAATTTTCTTAGCAATTAAATAAAATTTTATCATGCTATTATTTTCTTCCAAAAAATTTTTGCAACACAATCTAGCCTAAACTTGAAACTTTCTGATACTCTCCCTCCCAATTATTTCCAGCCTCAACATGCTTAGTTCTATCTATCTATCTATCTATCTATCTATCTATCTATCTATCTATCTATCTATCTATCTATCTATCTATCATCTATCTATCTATCTATCTATCTATCTATCTATCCATCATCCATCCATCTCTATCTATCCATTCATCCATCAATCTCTATCCATCGATCTCTATCAATCCACCCATATCTATCCACCCATATCTATCCACCCATATCTATCCACCCATATCTATCTATCTATCATCTATCTATCTATCTATCTATCTATCTATCTATCTATCTATCTATCTATCTTTCTTTCTTTCTTTCTTTCTTTCTTTCTATCATCTATCACTATCTAGCTATCTAGCTATCTATCTATCTATCTATCTATCTATCTATCTTCTACATGTATCTATTTAGCTCTATCTTCATTATTACCTATCATGTCTCTGTCTTTCTCTCTCTGTCTTTCTCTCTCAATGAATATGCTACATGCCATATCACAAATAGTATTTGATCTTCAGAAAGGCAAGTTTATCTCTGAGTATACTTCTATGGTTATTATGAAATAAAATAACCACAGCAAATGCATTTTAAATATACAGTCCACTCTCACTAGATTTCACTATTCAGAAATCCTAAATAGTACTTTTATGCAAAATCACTTCCAAAGTGAGACTTTGATATTATACTTGAGATGGATTCACATGTCTGCATTCATTCAGCCGTAGGGTTTCAGTGCTTTAGTAAAACATTCTGCCGTGGGCCCCTTTTGTCAAATTTCACTGCTCCCATCAATCCTTCACCCACTCGAGAGTGATAGAACTTATAAAAGATACATACATCTACAAATACACTTTAAAAAATCCACTCACTATGTGACATCATGGTGCCGTTTTCCACACTACTCCTGTTTTCAGGCGTCTAAAATAGTAAAAGAATGGCCGCTGGTGTTAAAAATATGTTTTTTCCTATACTACTATATACATCCTATGTGGTTCTCCCTTTAGGAAAGCTTTGGAAAAAGTGATGGAGTTTTTATTTGCTGCATAAGGCCCCACAGCAGCCTTCATATTCATTATTGTCTCCTTTCCCCCCCTTTAGCCACTGAAGATGCATCTTCTACTTTTGGTGTGGAACTGTTATTCTCAGAGTTTGGTTTACTTCAAAAGAGCACCACTAATTTTGATATTGAAAGTCATGGCCACCGGCTCCAAGCAGCTCAGGTCTGATGGTTTACGTAGTTGATCAAAGTCTCTTCTGCTACTCAAGACAATTCTGAAGACTTCTGCTAGCTATCCATCACCTTCTGGCAGCTACTTAAGTGTCCCATTAAATTTCTACCAGATATATTTCTATCCATAAAATCATTTCAAGTCTTTTCAGAATGCCCTGAATGATTGTCCATACTCACCAACTAGGAAGCAGATGGATAATTGATTGCCTAGATATTATCCAAACAGGTTTAAAATTGTGTTGTTATTTTTAATCACAATTGATTGCATTTTAAAGTACTTCACTAGCTATGGAACAGTGATGCAGATTTTGTTTTCAAGCCAATTTACATTGGTCCAAGTGGCGTATTGAGGATGATATTCTAGAAGTAGACCGGAACAATGTGCCTTTTTGATCATATTACATATCATAATTTTTGATCATATTACATATCATAACATGGGGCTCCCCTTGAGGTGCACCCGGAGGCTTCAGTTAGTTCAGAATGCAGCCGCGCGAGTAATTATGGGCACCTCTAGGTTTGCCCACGTAACACCGCTCTTGCGCGAGCTGCACTGGCTACCTGTCGTCTTCCGGGTGCGCTTCAAGGTGTTAGTTATCATCTTCAAAGCGCTCCATGGCTCGGGACCTAGCTATCTGCGAGATCGGATCCTGCCCCACACATCCTCACGACCGATTCGCTCCCACAGAGAGGGGCTTCTCCGGGTGCCGTCCACTAGACTTTGTCAGCGGGCGACGCCCAGGGGAAGGGCGCTCTCTGTGGCGGGCCCGGCCCTCTGGAACGACCTTCCCCCTGATATTAGAACGACCACCGACCTCCGCTCCTTCCGTGTAAAATTGAAGACCTATCTCTTTCGACTGGCCGGCCTTGAATAGTTCTCTCTGTCTTTTAACTACAAATATTTTAATGGGTTTTTAATTTATATTTTTAGCATGGGTAATTTTATTTAATTCTATTTTAAGTATGTTTGTATTATTGTATACTGTTTTTAACTATGCCTGTGCACCGCCCCGGGTCCCTGTGGGGAGAGGGTGCGGTTAATAAATCTCAATTATTTATTTATTTATTTATAATTTAATGGCAATGTTTGTACTCCTGATCTGGCACTTGTCTTGGGTCAATCTTCCTTATTTTGGAGCCTTTCAAATGTTTTGGGCTCCTGTTTTTATGAACTCTACCCACCATGGTGATTAGTCCTAAATGATGGGAGTTGAAATCCAATGTGTCTAGACCAAGGCTCTTCAAAGTTGGCAACTTGAAGACTTGTGGACTTCAACTTCCAGAATTCTTCAGACAGCTATACTAGTTGGAGAAATATGTGAGTTGAAGTCCACAAGTCACAAAATCCACAAGTCTACAAGTTTGGAGACACCTGGTCTATACAACAGCTGTTTTAAGAAAGATATCCTTGTTTTCTATCAAAGCCTTTCATATGCTTCAGTCATCAGTAGTTTCACTTCCAGAAGGGAAAAGCTAGCAGGCATCAGCAGAAGACCTAAATGGGCTTTAACCTGGTAGAAATTTGGAAATAGAGATTACACAACCTTTAAAAGCATACCAAAATATAAATAGAAAAAAACCTGTGCATCAGAGCTGTGGTGGCGCAGTAGTTAGAGTACAGTACTGCCAGCTACTTCTGCTGACTGCTGGCTACCTGCAATTTTGCAGTTTAAATCTCGCTAGGCTCAAGGTTGACTCAGCCTTCCATTCTCCCGAGGTCGGTAAAATGAAGACCCAAATTGTTGGAACCAGATACGCTGAGTGCATAAACCTCTTAGAGAGGGCTGTAAAGCATTATGAAGCGGTATATAAATCTAATAGGGATGCAGTGGCTCAGTGGCTCAGTAGCTAAGATGCTGAGCTTGTTGATCAGAAAGGTCAGCAGTTCAGCAGTTTGAATCCTGAGCACCATGTAACAGAATGAGCTCCCATGACTTGTCCCACCTTCTGCCAACCTAGCAGTTCGAAAGTATGTAAAAATGCAAGTAGAAAAATAGGAACCACTTCTGGTGGGAAGGTTAACAGCATTCTGTGCATCTTCGGCATTTAGTCATGCTGGCTACATGACCATGGAGACGTCTTTGGACAGCGCTGGCTCTTTGGCTTTGAAACGGAGATGAGCACCGCCCCCTAGAGTCAAGAACAACTAGCAGACATGTGCAAGGGGAACCTTTACCTTTACCTATATAAGTCTAAGTGCTATTGCTATCACACTTTATCTTTCCATGCATCCTACAGGTGATTGTTGAAGCAAAAGGGCTTGAAGGATTGTTGGGTGGAGAGCCAACTGAGGAACAGGTGGAATTCACAGCTGGCATGTCTGCCCTTTTGCTTGACGTCCCATTGCGGCCAGTTATCTTCTTTGAGGGATATTCAGATCTAATGTCGAAAATGTTTACGAGCTCAGAAGAGCCTATGAACGTGATCAAAGGGAACGTGCTGTTGGTGGATCATCAACAGGTATTAGTCCTACAGGATATTTACAACAACTCTAAAAATTTTACATCATTAAGAATAGGCTACTTTGGAAATTTTTGTATCTGTACTTGGAAGTAAGACACATTGAACTTAAGATTTATTTTGGAATGGCCGTATACCTTTAGTGATTGCACTGACTATGTCCAAGGCGACAGTAACCGAATGTTATTGCTCCAGGCAGTTCCACTTCAATCTGGGTTGCAAGCTGTGATGTCTCTTCAAGTTGGACTGGGCTTAGATATTTCAGCTGATATCAAGATGAATATGTGGGAGCAGGAATTAAATACAACTATTAAATCAAGGTATGTGAATAGGTGCCAATTTCACCGCTAATCAGTGAGAATGGAATAGGAATGGAATAGAATGGAACAGAATGGAAAAGAAAAGAAAATTTTGTTTAGCCAAGTGTGATTGGACACACAAGAATTTGTCTCTGGTGCAGAAGCTCAGTTTACATGCAAAACAACAAAGTAAAATAAGCATGATAACAAAGCATTAATAACAAATATCAAAGCATATTAATCATAATATGCCGAGGTGGCGCAGTGGTTAGAGTGCAGTACTGCAAGCTACGTCTGCTGACTGCTAGCTGCAGGTCAACAGTTCAAATTCACCGGCTCAAAGCTGACTCAGCCTTCCATCCGAGGTGGGTAAAATGAGGACCCAGCGTATTGGGGGTAAATATATTGGGTAAATATTGGGTAAATATACTTCAACATAAGACAGTACCGTGGGAATAAAGAGTTCTGTAGAGTGATGGCACAAGGAAAAAAACCTGTCTCTGTTGTTTTTGCATGCGATGCTCTGTTGTGGTGTTGGGAGAAGTTGAAAGTTTATTAGGCAAAGTTCATGCAAGTTATTTGACAAAGTGCATGAAACCAAGCCGTTACACCGTATCCACTCATGAAAACCTATAGGAGGGATATTCTGTTCTCCGGTTATGCTTATTACATAGTCATTGATAGCAATTTGTTCAAATTGCTGGCCGCTGCTGAGATATCATTATTTATCATGGAAATTTTCACCAATATGGTGCCCTTTGGATGACCTACACCAGTGCTCCGAGAATTCCAGCTGAAGAACCATGTGTCATTGTTCTGACTAAAAAAACCAAGAAAATCAGAACTTTGATGCTAAGGTCTTCCTTAAAGAACTTCTTTATTGGATACATCATATCGGCACAATCAAATGCAAAACAAACTCTACTGTAAATGTTTTCCACAGTTTTAGTATAATTAAAATAGGAAATAACTCCCTCCCCAAAAGTTACAGGTCACATTGGCCAGTTAGATCAATTGGCAGGCTCTCTAGGCACTTCTCCCCGGCTCTAACCACCACCTGTATCTTGTATTTTTATGTACACTGAGAGTATATGCACCAAAGACAAATTCCTTGTGTGTCCAATCACACTTGGCCAATAAAGAATTCTATTCTATTCTATTCTATTCTACTCTATTCTATTCTGTAGAGATGACCTTGGTTCCCATGAGAAAACTCTTGTGTTTTGACTGGCCACGCATTTCATCCTCCTTCCCCTTCCCCACTTTGTGTGGCAACTGAGGAATAGAAAAATGGCTTCTGCCAGGTTTGATTCGAAGTTGATACCATGTTTGTATGGGAATCTGGGAACCTTTGTCCAACAAATGGGGAAATGTACAGTGTTTAATGTCATGCCAAGGAAAATTTACCATTGCAACAAAGTAGCCAACTATGAGGCCCACTATATTTTTATTTTTTAACTGTTTCTTCTCCAGATTTATATTCAAATTGATCCAATTTAGATAATTTGTGTCATACAAACAATCTTGTTGCAACAGTAAATGTGGAGATGGCCTTACAGGATTGGCCAGATCAGAGACACCATTTCTCTGAATATCAATTGCTAGGTAACAATAAGAGAAGACTGATGCACTCATGTTCTGCTTGGTGATCTCCAATTGGCCGTTATGGGAAATAAAAAGTAAAAGGAGTCCCTGTGGATTTTATTCTGCTAGTCATTGCTGACTATAAGGGTCAGTGCTCATCTCCATTTCAAGGTGATTGAGCCTGCACTGTCTGAAGACATTTCCATGGTCGTGTGGCGAGGATGACACCATGGAGCACTGTTACTTTCCCACTGAAGTGGTACCTATTTATCTACTTGCATTTGTATGCTTTTGAACTGCTAAGTTCTGCAGATAATGAGCGGAGTGGCGCAGTGGTTAGAGTGCAGTACTGCAGCCTACTTCTGCTGACCATTGGTTGCCAGCAGTTTGGCAGATCGAATGTTACCAGGCTCAAGGTTGACTCCGCCCTCCATCCTTCCGAGGTGGGTAACATGAAGACTCAGATTGTTGGGGGGTAATAGGCGGACTCTGTAAACCACTTAGAGAGGGCTGTACAGCACTATGAAGCAGTATATAAGTCTAAGTGCTATTGCTAAGTGATAAGTAGGCAGGAGCTGGGGTGAAAACAGAAAGTCACCTTGTCCCATGGCGCACAGGTCGCAAACCTGGGCTGCCAGCTTTTCAGAATGACAAGCCCAGTGTCTTAACCACTGAACCACCAAACTGCCCCATTATAGGAAATACCAAATTTACTCTGATTCAGCAGGAGTCTTCTTACATTTCTGTAGAGTAGAAAGCAAATTTCAAAACAAAAAAGAAAAGAAAGTGTCCCACTGATGTCAGTATTGACCTGTTCTTTTTCTCCCCCATACAGAGGTGCACTGACTGTTGATTTCCAAGCCGAAGTGGATACTTCCTTCTTTCAAGCCACTCTCAAAAGCCAATCAGACATAGAACTGGGCACAAATGTTAACATTCTTGCAAGGCTTACTTTGGGCCCCATGATCATGTGTATGCAGCTTGCAGAGCAACCAGTCTCTTACAGGTAAACTAGACGTAAAATTTAAGCCAAGGCACTATGGCCGTGATGTAGAACCTGTGGCACAGGGAGCCATATCTGCTGGCACGTGAACCGTCAGCTCCAGCGCACATGCGCATGCCAGCCAGCTGATTTTCAGCCTTCTGGAGGGCCAGGGGAGGCGGTTTTCGCCCTCTCCAGGTTTCAGGAAAGCCTCCGGAGCCTGGGGAAGGCAGAAACAGCCTTTCCCTTCCCCCCACTGAGGAAATACTAAGCTCAGCTTGGAGGCGAGCAGTGCAACACGCATGGGGGAGTGGGAGTTGCATGCATGTTCATGTGGATGTGCGCTTTGCATTTTGGTTGCTGGCACATGCGTGGGCTATTGCGTGCGTGCGCTCACATTTTTGGCACCCAACAATAAAAAGGTTAGCCATCACTGCACTATGGAGTCCAAAACCGTAAATAATCTTAGGCTTTGCTATGCGTACTGTTTTATTTTGCTTTAAAAGTAATCTCCTAAGTAATCACGGCCTTTCCACTGTAAGCATTGCAGCATGTGCTGTTCCTGACGTGTAGCCATAGACCAGCTGAAGCATGGGCTGTTTATCTCAATTGTCAGAAAGTTAAACAAGGTCCAGCACGTGTAAGGATCACCGCAGATGATCAAACTTATAAACAGATTCAGTTCAGATACTAAACCACTTGGTTTTGTTGATATGTAAATTTCAAGTATACAGTATCCCCAAAAAGCCCCATAAGTTTTAAGCCAAATGGCTAACGGGGGGTCCTTGGTGCTCTCTGTGCCTGATGGTTTTCTTGCAGATGTTTCATTATCTAAAATAGGTAACATCATTAGTGTTAGTAAGGAGTGGGGTTTACTCTTAGTTTATATTCTAGAACAGGGGTCTCCAACCTTTGCAACTTTAAGTTTGAAGGACTTCAGCTCCCAGACTTCTCCAGCCAGCAAAGCTGGCTGGAGAATTCTGGGAGCCAAAGTCCTTCAGACTTAAAGTTGCAAAGGTTGGAGACCCCTGTTCTAGTGACTAGCCCTGTCAGTGTTACTGAGGGTGATCTTGGAGGTTCTTTGTTTGGGAGGTGTATAAATAAATAAATAAACACCAAAACACCTCCCCACCAGCAATCAGGACCCAGATGAGCATAGATTAGGTTCAAGATTAACATCAGACCAGCAATCAAGAAGTAAACAATACCCCAACCAAGGAACTGCCATACAAGGTAAACAGCAAACAGTCCAACCAAAGTATTTCCAAGACCCACTAACACTGACAGGGCAAGTCACTAGAATTAATTTAATATATTTTTAATTGATGTATATTGTATTTATGGTTTTATATAATGCCTGTGCGCTGCCCTGGGTCCTAACAAGGAGAAGGGCGGGGTATAAATTTGATAAATAAATAAATAAATAAATAGAATATAAACTTAGAGCAAAAACCACTCCTTACTAGCACTGGTGATGTTAATTTTACATGCATAGGATAGTTTCCTGAAAAAAACATAGCAGATGCTACATGTTGTTGTTAGTCATAAAGTCATGTCTGACCCATCATGTTGTCCACTCCATAGGTATTGTCCACCTCATGGACAATCTTACTCCAGGTCTTCCTGTCCACTACCTTCCTCTGGAGCCCATTTAAGCTCACAACGACTGCTTCAGTGACTCCATCCAGCCACCTCATTCTCTGTTGTCCCCTTCTTCTTTTGCCCTCAATCATTCCCAGCATTAGGCTCTTCTCCAGTCATTCTTTCTCATTAGGGGGCCAAAGTATTTTAGGATGTTCAGGATCTGGCCTTCTAAAGATCAGTCAGGGTTGATCTTCTCTAGGACTGACCGGTTTGATCACCTTGCAGTCCAAGGGACTCGCAGGAGTCTTCTCCAGCACCATAGCTCAAAGACCTCCATTCTTTGGCGCTTAGCCTTCCTTATGGTCCAACTTTCACAGCCATACCTTACAACTGGGAAAACCATAGCCTTGACTATGCACACTTTTGTTGGCAGGGTGATGTCTCTGCTTTTTAGCATGCTGTCCAGATGCTATATATTAGATGAGATTAATTTCATGTATGTTTCATTTTTTCCTCCTTGCAGGGAAAAGTTCTTCATCTCTGAATCATCTGCAAACTATAGCACTCACATTCGCAAAGGGAGACGGGGTACGATGCCTGGGCGTGGATTTCGTTTCTACAGAGCCAACTCTGAAATGTGTAAAATCCTGCTCGGAGGAAGAAATTAATAATAAAAGCAGCGTTGATTTGTTGCATCACTGGCTTGCTGATCCTTTTCCCACCTTTCATATCTGATCTACATTGTAGTTTTAAAAGGGGGAATCCAGAGCCTTCTCTTTAACAAGGAGGGCAAAACAAAGCCAAATATCTGGTAATTTCCTTCCTTTCATAACATGATTTCAAAACAGCACAGCCTCACACAGTTTGATTGGATAAATGTGCACTTTGTGCATGCTCCATGCTACTATTTCCCAGTGTTTCTATTTCACTTTCTTCTGGCCTTTGGCAAGGGTGAAAGAGCCCATATTTTACAGACATTTGGCATTTTTAGTTAAACCTCTTCAAGTGAGAAAAATCTATTCCCGCAACCCTAGAGGGGCACAATTAGGCTTGACGTTTTGATGAAGTATGAAAATTCTTCCATTTTCATCCAAATGCAGAGAAATTGACGTAGGTGGAAGCCTCAAGGAATCCTAGAGAAAAGTCTGGATCCATGCCTTCTATATTTATGTTTATAATATTGGTATTCTAATTCCTTTTAAAATCATTGTAGTGAATTCATTATTTCTCAGTGGAAATCACACTCCCAAGATGAGACAACCATTAGGTTAGTTGGTTTTGAATTCAGGAAGGTAATTCCTCCAGCAGCAGCAGTCATGCTTCTACTGAAACGCCACATTTCAAAGTGCGACCAATCAGTCTTCATGCTTGGTTTTCCACCATGGGAAGTAGGATACTGGACTGGATTTTCTTCCCATCAATCTAAAATTTTATCGATCAGGGGTGTCAAACTCCTGGCCCATGCGCCTGAACCAGCTTAAACCAGCTTACAAATAGCAAAGGGAGACCTGATCCGGAGCCCCTGGTGCCTCTGGCAGGAAAAACGGGGCGTCGGGCGCCTCCTGCCACACACATCCTCGTGCTCCATTTTGACAGGCAGATTGCTGCAGGAGGCCATCCAGGCCGAAAATGGGGCACAGGGGGGCATATGGGAGCCCCTGTGACGCATTTTGGCTGCCAGAGGCATCGCAGACCAATCCTTTGCTATTTCCAGGCTGGTTCCACAGGCCGGATTTAAGCATCCGCAGACTGGACACCCCATTCTATACCCTTGTTTCACCTGTCTTTCCAGGGCTACTGAATATTACTTCCCATTAATCAGTTGCGTCTGGATGGAGGACTCTTCATTTAGAATAAAGAATCTCTGCTTCTTTTGAATTTTTGGTGGTGGTGATGTCTCCCCCACCTCAGCTAATACTTGAGGCCACTTCTTGAGGTCTATCCAAGCTTCGCCAATATTTCACAGCTTGCAATATGTACTATACAAATTCCAAGGCTATATAATCCCTTGGCAGTTTAGCTTTAGGCAGATCCTCCCATGCCACCTAAATCAAACATAAATGGCCCTAAATCAATGACCATTCAGCCACGTTGAATTATTCATAGATTGTATTCCTTCTTTTTATAAAGAAACCATCAGTCCTTTATGAATTGCCCATTTTCTTTTTACAGAGTTAACATCTCTCTTCTCGCCCTCCAGCCCCCAAATAATAAAAATAATAATAATAAATACATTAAAAATCCAAATCTCATATTTACAAAACTCTTTACACATGGTAATATTCATCAAGTTTACAACTGTTCAATTATTGGATTTGTTTGATAGCATTCCTCTGAAGGGAAGCTAGGGACTACGATTCTATCTTTAATTAAACATTTGAACTGGACTCTTCTGCATATTCTCATATCAGTTGAGATTTTCTCTCCTTAGTAACTGTGATATAAATGGACAATTGTCTTTTATATAATGAAAAGGGGTTATTGGAGAGGGTTGAGGAAGATAAACATTTTCTTCATATTAAGATAAAGGTTCCCCTCGTGCATATGTGCTTAGTCGTCCCTGACTCTAGGAGGCGGTGCTCATCTCAGTTCCAAAGCCAAAGAGCCAGCGCTATCCGTAGATGTCTCCATGGTCATGCGGTTGTGGCATGACTAAACACCGAAGGCTCACAGATCATTGTTACCTTCCCAGCAAAGTGGTCCCTATTTTTCTACATGCATTTTTCATGTGCTTTCGAACTGCTAGGTTGGCAGAAGCTGAGACAAGTAATATGAGCTCACTCCATTACGCAGTGCTAGGGATTCGAACTGCCGACCTTTCTGATCAACAAGCTCAGCGTTTTAGCCATCAATCCACGCTTTGTTCATATTATAGCAATGCAATTGACCTAATATTTTCTTTGCCCAGAGATCTCCAAAAGGTTGAGGGAACATGAAGGTAGAATCTTTCACTTTGATTTTGCAACACACTTCTCAATGCTTAGTACTATTTTGAGAAACAGATCTCTGGATAATGTCCAAAGGGTTTAAAAATAATAATAAATGGGAGGTGGGGACACAAAAAACATTGTTAGGGAAAATTGGCTGAGACTATGACAGAATGAGAAAAATCATAGCCTGGAGATCACATATTTTTTTTGTTAGGATGCTAAGCTCTTCACGTATTTCCATTGAAGTAAGAGTTTATTTGTTATATTGGTACAGGTAACACCCTAATTCTTAATGGAAACAAATTCAGAAACATTCTGAGGTAAGAGGGAGAAGAAACATTCCCACGGCCAAATCTACTTTCATGGTACAAATGTTGCTGACGTGTGAGAGTCACTTTGTCACTCTCACAGGCTGGTCTTGAATATAATACTCCTGTTAGTCTGAGAGGTGACAGTTTGAATTCACCAATGCAAGGTCAAGAGAGCACGCTTGTTTTCCACTTCTCCTTTTAATGTGGAGTTTTGTGCCATTTTGGGCCACATCCAGGAACACTCATTTTGCTTGGAGTGGTTATTAAGTGGTGTACAGGAACAGATGTCAAAATTGCCACCAGATCCTTTTTCAGCCCTTGAAGGTCAAATGGAGAGTCAATTATAAAACCTTCATTGATAAAGATGCATTCCTCACAAAAGAAATGTTTAACCAACACTGTGCACACTTAACCACTGCCTCAAAAAAAGATTGTAAAATTGGGTTGGTCACTTGGGTGATTCAATTTACAAACAGCGTGACTTATGGCCATGATTAGGGAGGGTTCCATTCCGGTCGTAAGTCTAGGACTATTGGTATAAACCACGGGTCGGCAACCTTAAACCCTCAGAGACACAAAGGTCCTAACCGGAAGCCCCCTGTTCAATTCTGGAGCTGACCGGAAGTCCGGTTCCTCCACCAGAGTGTCTCCTCCTAGCACGGCATCCTTTTCCCTCTACCTGCCCTTAACTGAAAGCCGTATCAATTTTGGAGCCGACCGGAAAACTCGCCCCTTGCTTGAGAGTCTCCTCCTGGCATGCTGTGCTTCCTCCCCCTAACCAGGAGCTCCCCTCAAAATTGTGGTGCCGACTGGAGATAGGGAGCTGTAGCAGAGGGATGAAAGAGCCACGAGGCTCCAGAGCCACATGAGGCTCCAGAACCACATGCGGCTCCAGAGCCGCAGGTTGCTGACCCCTGCTATAAACAGTCCAGTTTCCAGTAATGGTACTGAGCAACCAACAGACCCAAGCAACTGAGAATGGGAAGAGAACTATAGGGTTAATGGTCAAACCAAAGGCACTCTCATTTTTTACAGTGTTCAGTGACATACATCCTGACACAGCCTAGCTTGGCATTCAGAAACTGCTTTTATATATTTACATCGATGGCTACAATGCATTTAGCCCCAAAGGCACATTTTCTTCTTAGATCCTAAAAAGAGCTATTTCTAGAATGTGGCAGAGTAAACATACATATGGCTTCAGTGGAATAGAAGAATAAATGGCCTGCAAAGGTTTAGGTAGTCTCTTTTGAGGCTTGGTGATTCTACTGCAAATGGTGAACACAGCAGATGGAAATTGTTAGGAAAGAGGAAAACTCATAGCTAATATAGGCAGTTTTCGCAAATAGATACACAGCAGCTTTCAATAATTCGATAAAATTTAAATGGCATTCAATTGCACCAGTCCCTGTTACTTCAATGGATTAGCATTCGTAATTCAAACTCAGTTTGACGCACTCAGGGGAACAGGTGAAGTGAAAACTGAATCCCAAAGGCAAGAATTTTCAAATGCTCTTAAAGATTTGGATAAGTATTTACATTATAATAAAAGAACTTGACGATGGCTAGGATGAAAGCTCTTATCACAGCATTCCTGATTCAAGACGGGAAGGATAAGAATAAGCATCTTTTACCAACAGTGACGTCACTGTTGGTAAAAGATGCTTATTCTTATCCTCCTGTTCTCATCTTGACTTTTCTGCTAGCTGTTGACTAAGCTCTTGTGATGAAAAAAGGGTTAGATAAGGCCGGAGGAAGAGGAATGAAAATTGTAGCATATAGCACCGTGATGGCGAACCTATGGCACGGGTACCACAGGTGGCACGGGGAACCATTTCTTAGGGCACGCAAGGCGTTGCCCTGTCAGCTCCAGCGTTCTTGTGTGCACTGGCCAGCTGATTTAGGACTTCTTTTGAGGCCGTTTTTTGCCCTCTGGAGGCTTCAGGGAAGCTCCTGAAGCCTCTGGAGGTGGGGAGGGGAGGCTGTTTTCACCCTCCCCAGGTTCCTAAAAGGCCTCTGAAGCCTGGAAAGGGCGGATAAAGCGTGCCAAAAGCAGGGGGTTGTTCACATAGCATTATGGATTTGGCACGTCCACGCACAACCTCCCTGCGCTCTCCCCGCTTTTGGCACACAAACCAAAAAAGGTTAGCCATCACTGATATAGCATGTCTGCTATGGAGCTAGAAGACAGAATTATCAAAGGGGAAAGATTCCAAAAGAAGAATGAGAATAAAGCAAATAGTGGGCTCAAAGGAAAGAAAAGGGGAACGGACACAGATAGGGGTGGTATTCATTTACTTTCCCTACTGGTTTGCAAATGTAAGCACCCGCATCTCAACACGCATGCCTTTCACGCATGTGCTTTGCTCGCCCGCGCTACTTGCATGCATGCACAACTTGAAAACGTGCCTAAATAGGATGGCATAGAGCCGGAGCGGGCAATTTCCACTACTGGTTCGGGCGAACTGGTCCGAGCCAGCTGAATACTAACTCGGAACACAGAAAAGGGCAGCATGCAAGATTAAGGGAAGCCAATGTCGACATTCTTTTCTTAGACTCATAGAGCTGGAAGGGACCTTACATCTCTAGTCCAACCTGCTACCCAATGCAGGAGTCCTTATTCCATCCTGGATAAAAGGTTTTCTAATCTTTTCTTGAAAGTGATGGAGCACCCACCTACTTTGGGAGGCAAGCTGTTTCATTGCTTCATTGCTCTCGCTGCTAGGACATTTCTCCTTACATCCAAGTAGGATCTCTCTTTAACCTGTTGCTTCTTGGTCTGCCCTCAGGTGCTTTGAAGTATGAGCCAACCCCCTCTTCTCTCTGGCTCTCCTTCAAGTACTGGAAGACTTCTATCAAGTCACCCCCTAACCTTCTCTTTGTTATAGTACTAGACATACCTAGTTCCTTCAATTGTCCATCAAGTAGCTTAGCCTTAAGACCCTTTATTGTCTTTGTTGCTGTTCTGTGCATGTTTTCTAGGGTCTCAGTATCTTTTTTTGTGTGTGTCACGGTGACCAAAACTGGAAGCAATATTCCAAGCATGGCCTCACCAGGCCTCACATATTGAATGAAATACTAGCCATCCAAGTGTTTGGTTGCTGGCCTTGAAAATGTATGAATGCTTCTGACCTCTGCTATCAAGGGATTTCCTGTATCATTTAAACCAAATAAAACTACTACGCCAATCTTCTTTCTATTTCCTTTCCCACAATTCTATATAATCAGTATCAGTCTCCCATAACAGCAGATTTTCAAAACAGCTTCTCAAAATGTGAGAGGTATACTTTTTATCTTTCCTAAAGTTTCAGTGAAAACAAAGGTTAAATGTCTATTCTGAATGCAAACAATTATAGGCTTGTTGGAAATCTAGTATATGGGTGGTTTTTTTTGCAAAGAGAAAAACATGGTATCCTTCCCACTCCTCTAAAAAAAGGAAGTCTTTTCATAGCCATACCCAGATCGTCTCACGGAGAGAAAAAATGTGAGAATTGAGAATTTAACCCAGGCTACTGCAAATAAAAGCTGTTCTGATCCCTGAGATTATGCTCGTACCATTTCAAAAAGGGACAAGAAAGAACAGAGGGTGAAGGACTGTCAACTTGCATGTGTGATACGAATATGTTCCTAGGAAAGGGGAAGTTGATTGCTATAAAATCTAACCAACCACATCCCCTGAAAATAAAGAGATTTAAGGTCATATATGGACTGGAATGGAGTATTAAGACAGGCTTGATTTAGTGATTAAAATACATTAGGTCGATAGCTTCCCTGTATGTCTTTCCCCATACATAGACACTAATCTTACAGCACATGCCTCTTACGTCCTAATGAAGCCAAGGTCAAAGCTACCAATACATCCAGGGGTAGGATTGAAAACTTTTAGCAACCAGTTCTCTGCCCAGTTGCTGGGTGGGTGTTGCCATGAGAGTGTGGCCTAGTTGGCTTCCTACACCATGCCCCCCCCCCAATGGTGTTTTTGCCATCCCCAGTCTCCAGAGGCTTTCGGCAATCCACTGGGAGGGCGAAAACAGCTTCCCTCCACGACTTCTGGGAGGCCTATTTTTCGCCCTCCCAGAGCCTCAACATAGGCCCTGCATTACCTGGTATCCAAAACTGGCTGTGTGGAGACTCTTGGGAGGGGAAGGGTGGTGCGGAGTCAGCCGGTCGTCAGAACTATTGGTTCGGCGAACCAGAGTAAAATTAACATCCTGTTTATCTGAACCAGTCTGAACCGGCTGAATTCCACCCCTGAATACATTCCTGGTTATGTGTCACCCTGAGCAGTTTTTAAAGGTTCCCGCAGTCAATTATCTCATGATGGGGGTACAACAGTGGTGGGTTGGTGCGGGTACGGCCCGGTACCGGTAGTGGCCAGGAGCAGCTGAGAGTATACCTGCCCGCCCACACTCTATAGGTTGTTTTTATGCCAAAAGGCATACTGCATACGCGCGCACCCAGACAAGCAGCTGGGTGTCGCAGGGGCAGCGGATCGCGCATGCATACACAGCATATGTCAGGCTTGTGCACGGATAGACCGCAATCAGCATACCTTTAGCGACAGTAAGAGCAACCCACCACTGATGTACAACCTTGACAACTTGAAGACCTGTGGGCATCAACTCCCAGAATTCCCCAGCCAGCACTGTTAGCTGAGGAATTCTGGAAGTTGCAGTCCACGCATCTTAAAGTTGCCAAAGTTGGAACTCCCTGATCTAATGTATACTGAATGTTTTGATGCACATATTGTACTAAAAGTAGGAAGATTGGACTTCTCACTTCCACCTCCAGCAGAGTCCAAAACAGCACCATGCCAATGTAAAATAATACTTTCAAAGGAAATAAGGCATGAAACACCAAAGAAACCAAAGTACTTTTAAAATAATAAAAAAATGATCCTCCATACAACCTTTTTGTTCCTATAACATTATTTCAGATGCAAAGGCAGTCTACTGCATGTTACTGTCCTTTCTCCTTTCTATGAAAGCCATCGCTCGTGTTGTCTAGCCAAGTGCTGCTATAGGCGAAGTGCTGGAATCAGACATGTTGTCTGAATTAGACAACAAGCACTTCCTAAACGGGTTAAGAGTTGGGACAAGCCAAATATGTGTTCAGAGATCACATCCTACAGTAGAAGGATTGACTCTTCCATGAAGACGCCAGGCAAGGAGGGAAGCATCCTTTCTGTTTCTAGTCCTATTGGGTCTGGCACCCGTGACCATGTCAACCCACTGCTCCTCTACCCTTCTAAATGTACTACTCATCATGTCCCACTGAAGGTTGAGCACAGAGGTCAGCTGCCTTTAAAAAAAAGCAGCTTTCATAAGGTGGACCAACTAGATAACTCTTTTTGTTTAAAAGAAATGGTGATTTGATTATCATCTTTAAAGCGCTCCATGGCACGGGACCTAGCTATCTGCGGGATCTCATCCTGCCCCATACATCCCTACGGCCGATTCGCTCCCACAGAGAGGGACTTCTCCGGGTGCCATCCACTAGGCTGTGCCAGCGGGCGACGCCCAGGGGAAGGGCCTTCTCTGTGGCGGGCCTGACCCTCTGGAACGACCTTCCCCCCGATATTAGAACAACTACGGACCTCCGCTCCTTCCGTCAAAAATTAAAAACATACTTTTTCTGCTTGGCCGGCCTAGGATAATCAACTGTTTTTAGGGTTTTTAACGATTAATTTTTAATAATAATAATAATAATAATAATTTAATTTATATCCCGCTCTCTCTCCCCAAGGGGACTCGAGGCGGGGCACAGGCAATTAAAAATACAAATAAGACCACAGACAAAATACAAAATACAAAATTAAAAATGGATTAAATAGATCCTGCGCTAAAACCCATAAACTAAACTAAAAATTACCCCTAAAACCCCTAACCTAAAAAGAGACTACCCAAGGCCGGCCAGGCGAAAAAAGTGTGTCTTTAATTTTAAGCGGAAGGAGCAGAGGTCCGTGGTTGTCCTGATATCGGGGGGAAGGTCGTTCCAGAGGGCTGGGCCCGCCACAGAGAAGGCCCTTCCCCTGGGCGTCGCCCGCTGACAAAGTCTAGTGGACGGCACCCGGAGAAGTCCCTCTCTGTGGGAGCGAATTGGCCGTGAGGATGTATGGGGCAGGATCCGATCCCGCAGGTCTACTGTTTTAATATGGGATTTTAGCGCAGGGTTAGTGTAATTTTATTTTATATTGAACTATGTTTGTGATTTTATATGTATTTTAAATTCCCTGTGCCCCGCCTCGAGTCCCTTCGGGGAGAGAGAGCGGGTTATAAATTAAAATTTATTATTTATTATTATTATTATTATTTGATCTGATCCAGCCAGTTAACCATTATGTTGGTATGTTCTCCCTGCTTGGTTTCTAATAAAGATTTTAACTTCCCAAAGACTTCCAATCAATCAGACTGGATGCTGTGTTGGGGATTTAGGAGTTCTTACTTAATCCAAATTGTACATGAACATCTCTCCTATTTTTTTTAAGCTACTTCTCTTCCTTGGTCTCCTCCATGTGAGATCTCCCTTATATGGTCTAAAACTGCCAGGTTCACGTTCCACTCAGGCTAAAGCTATGTAATAAAAAGCCCATTTCAGAATGACAGGAATAGCAGCAGAAATGGGAAAGAAATCAAGGAGGAAGGAAACAAGATCCCTGGGTTTGGGGTGCTTTGTTTTTGTTCCCTTATTGTTTTAAAAAAAAAACCTCGTTAGCACCTTTAAAGAAAAATGCTGCTTACTGAAGATAATGTTCTTAAATAATCTAGAGGCAGTGACTCTCGGCTTCTCGTTGCAAGAAATATGGCAGCTGCAGCTGTAGCCTTTTGCTTCTGGCTTTCTTTGGCTTGTTAAGCCTTTAGAAAAGTGCTACAAAAGAGCCAAAATGTTGTCGCTATTATAAATGAATGGGCTATTGCTTTCGATGAGAAACGTCTTGATGGCACCCCAGAGAATCTGTGGAGAAAGAGGGAGAGGGAGGGAGACAGAAAGAGAGGAAGTCCTAGCAAAAAATAACCATGCTCATGTCAATGTCAAGGAGGAGGTCCTGGAAATGGCATCTGGCTCTTCCGACACCCCATTGTCCCTTCCCCGTTCTGCTACACCTGAAGAGACATGGGAGGATTTGACGTCTCCCTGCGATGCAGCTAAAATTTTGTCCAACATCACAGGGAACCACTGAAATGTTGAGTTAATCTGGAAGTTCTTGGGAGTCCACCCAGCAGGCAGCTGGCGAGGAGAAGACAAGCGGCCTGATCTTCTAACTCTTGCGGTGGTGTTGCCAGGACAGGGCCAGGGGGTAGTCGCCCGGCATAAGCTGTGAAGTGTAGAACTGGTCATCGCGGTGGGCAAGGGACGAACCGCCTCTGTCTTCTTTGGAGTGGTAGCCTTTATCCTTTGCAGGGGACTCGCAGCCGTGGGGTAGAAAGGCAGTGGTGGCAAAGGGCTGGGAAGGACAGCAGTTCCCTCCTGTACTTCAGTCTCGGGGACTATGCGATCAACACCAGGAGAATGAGTGGTGGCAACTTTTTTGCTGCAGGATTCACAGCACAGCTTGTGGTAGCCGGGAATGGAGCAGTATCGAGCCAGGACTTCCATTTGGCAGAATACAGACTTGTCCCCAAGGCAAGACACCTCTGTGATGAGAAAAGAAATCACAAAAAGGTTCCTTGAAGTGGAATGAAAATACCCTTTGCTCAGGCATACACTCAGCTGCCAAAGGTCCAGAGTTGGAAGGGTTAAAAAAACCCCAATAGAGGTAGTCCTTGGACTTGGACTTACAACAGTTCATTTAGTGACCATCTGAACAACACTGAATGACATGACTTTCACACTTACAACAATTGTAGCATGGCCACATGATGAAAATTCAGTTATTTGGTAACTGACTCATATTTATGACGGTTGCAGTGTCCCGGAGTCACATGATCACCTTTTGCAGCCTTCTGACAAGCAAAGTCAATGGGGAAGCCAGATTCACTTAACAACCATGTTACTAACTTAACAACTGTGGCAAGAAAGGTCACAAAATGGAGCAAAACTCACTTAACAAATGTCAACAAATATTTTCTTGACAATATTTTTTTTAAGTGGTTGCCGTTGCCTCCTTCCTAGGGCTGAGGGAAAATGGCTGGGCAAAATCATCTGGCTGGCTCTGCGACTAACCAGGACTAGAACTCCCATCTCCAGATTTTTAGCCCAGTGCCTTTAACCATTACACCAACCTGGCTTAAGAAGACTTAAAAAAATATAAACCAGACAAGCAGAAACACCAACATAGAAATGTGATTAAACTTGATGCAAAGAAGCAGCTTTTAGAACAGAATAGATCTGGGCTGTTTGCAAATACCTAAAGCAGGGGTCTGCAAAGTCGGCTCTTTTAAGACTGGTGGACTTCAACTAGCTGGCTGGGGAACTCTGGGAGTTGAAGTCCACCAGTCTTAAAAGAGCCAACTTTGCAGACCCCTGACTAAAGGATGCTGGATGGCAGTTGATTTTACTAAAAAGGAAAAAAAAAACCTGAACAAGAAATTCAAAGAAAAATTGTGGTCCTGCATGCACTTATCTTGGACTATGCCTCCCTAACTCATCCACTTTACTTCCAAGTAGATATTAGCCTAATATGACTAAACAGACAGGAATACAATCGTGGAAAGCTTTAATCCTATATGGCTTTCCTAACAGTAAATGCCACTGCAATACACACATGTAAAGCCACAAACACATGTAACATGCGCCATAAACATATATAAAGAATTATACTAATGAATCAGCATTAATCTCATCTGGAACTATACATTTTCTTTAGTGGAAGAAAATTAAATAGTTTCTACATTATGAAAGTATTTGCTAAGCTTGGTGTACTGTAACGTAAGGAACAATTTATTGTCCCCAGCAAAGTAAGAGCGTTCTGTTCTTGTCAAGAATTGCTTCTCTCATTATTTCCATTCAGTGGTTAGTCAGATGATAATTATCTGGACAATAAGACTAGCTTCTTTCGGATTTTGTTTTACAAGGATCCATTTTTGGCTATTATGTTTTTTATTAATTTAATGTACTTCAATGACTTGCAAACTTGGATAGCTGGAAAACCAAATTATGTTTGGTGGTTTAGCAAGTGATTGTTAAAAAAAAGAGTTTAGTAGGTTATAGCAGCCCTCTCAATTCATAGCAAAATAGATGGAGAAGAAATGGAGGTAGTGACAGGTTTTATTTTCCTGGGCTCCAAGATCACCACAGATGGGGATTGCAGCCAAGAAATTCAAAGACGCTTGCTCCTGCAGAGGAAAGCTATGGCAAATCTAGACAGCATACTAAAAATCAGAGACATCACCTTGCCAGCAAAAGTGCATATAGTCAGGGCTATAGTTTTCCCAGTTGCAATGGATGGCTGTGAAAGTTGGACCATAAGGAAGCCTGAGCACCAAAGAATTGAGGCCTTTGAACTCTGGTGCTGGAGAAAACTCCTGGGAGTCCCTTGGACTGCAAGGTGATCCAACCAGTCAGTCCTAGAGGAGATCAACCCTGACTGCTCTTTAGAAGGCCAGATCCTGAAGAGGAAACTCAAATACTTTGGCCACCTAATGAGAAAGAAAGACTCACTGGAGAAGAGCCTAATGCTGGAAAGATGGAGGGCAAAAGAAGGGGACAACAGAGAACGAGGTGGCTGGATGGAGCCACCGAAGCAGTCAGCATGAGCTTAAATGGACTCCAGAGGATGGTAGAGGAAAGGAACGTTGTCCGTGGGGTCGCAATGAGTTGGACACGACTTCGCAACTAACAACAAGAACAAAGGTTTTAGTAAATGTATTCATTCACTTACACAATGAGATTGAGAGCATCCCATCTTCTAAGTATTCCAGAAAATGTTTGGGATAATACATCTCCAAGAAGACAGTTTTCCCAAACTCAGTTTGGAAAGCAGACACATGACAAGGAACCCCAAATGCATTTTGGGAATAGATTCTCCTTGTTCGGAGTAAAATCTTCTAGTTTAGCATTTTACATATACTATGAACAGGAAATGATGGCAAAGCTGTCACAACCTGAATGGAAATTCTAATATTTTTTGAACTGAATCTTCTTATGCTGAGGAGAATAGAAGAATTGAGAGAAGTTGATTCAGAATAGGAAAGTCTGCACTTACTTGATGATACCTTGCTGACGGGATGTTTGACACTCTCCTCTGAAACCCACTGAACCTGCGGAGTCACGTGATTGCTGGTGTTTGCATTTGCTGTGACATTTGGTGGCCTTCCTGAAAGAACAGAAGTAAAAGAACACATCTGGATCGCAGCTTGAAAGTAGATGGGTCACTAGAGCTTTCCCCAGAATAATCTTCCACTTTTGGCGAGATGGTTTAAGCCTTCTGAAGAAAATCCCAAACAGGTATAGAAGTAGTCCTTGATTTATGACCATTTGCTTAACGATGGTTCAAAGTTACAACAGTGTCAGAAAAAGTTATTTAGTTATGACTGTTCAACCATGGTTCATGATCTCAATTAATGTGCTTGGCAGCTGGCATGCATTTACAACTGGCTGCAGCATCCTATGGTCAGCCGACTTCTGACAAGCAATGTCAGTTGGGAAAAACCAGATTTGCCTAATGACTGTGATGATTCACTTAATGACCATGGTAAAAATGGTCATAAAACTGGGCCTGGTCATTGATGACTTTATTAATGATTGCATTGCTTAGCGATTGAAATTCCCAATTGTGAACATGATTCAAGGACTGCATGTACTTTGTTCCTTTAAACCAGACGTCCCCAATCCCCTGGACTGTAGACCAGCTACAGTCCATGGCTCGCTAGAAATTGGACCGCATAAGCGAGCAAAGTCCCATGTGTGCACACGCAAGATCCAGGCAGTGTACAAAACAGTGTACAAAACTGCCCGCTATGGAGCTGGGACGGCTACTTTACACAACTTATTCTAGCCTAAACTTCCTTGAAATAATAGTTTTCAAGGCATCTCCAAGGATAGGAGCTGAGGTGGTACAGTGGTTAGAGTGCAGTACTGCAGGCTAATTCAGCTGACTGCTAGCTGCAGTTCAAATCTCACCGGCTCAAGGTTGACTCAGCCTTCCATTCTTCCGAGGTGGGTAAAATGAGGAGCCAGATTGTTGGGGGCAATATGCTGACGCTGTAAACCGCTTAGAAAGGGTGGTAAAAGCACTATGAAGCGGAATATAATTCTGCTATTGCTATATCAGGACAGAGGCATCTGTAGAATCTACCGTTTCATTAACATAATTAAAGCATTGCACCATTGATACAAGCTCCCACCTCTTTCCAACATATATGCAATGCACAATTAACATATAAAAGGGTGAAACTTACTATAGTGCCAAGCTATTTTCAGAATCCCCACCAGCACAAACACATTACCATAAATGTGGCTTATTCAAGACAGATAGATGACTACAAAGCCTTTGTAGCACTCATTTGTAACTTTCTTTATAAAACTTGTCAAAAATGGTTGCAGAGATTGGGTATGTCTAGACCAAGGGTGTCAAACTTGCGGCCCTCAGGCCAGATATGTCATGTGCTGGCCATCCCCACCTCCGTTTTAGCGAAAGGGAAAAACGTCACGATACATCATGTGATGACAGCGTGACACCACGAGTTTGACACTGCTGGTCTAGACTAATAAAGAGAAGAACTAGTGGTCACTTGATAGCAGTGTTCCGATATTTGAGGGGCTGCCACAAAGATGAGGGGGTCAACCTATTTTCCAAAACACCAGAGGGTAGGACAAGAAGCAATGGATGGAAACTAATCAAGGAGAGAAGCAACCTAGAACTAGGGAGAAATTTCCTGACAGTTAGAACAATTAATCAGTGGAACGACTTGCCAGAAGTTGTGGGTGCTCCAATACTCGATGCTTTTAAGAAGAGATTGGACAACCGCTTGCCTGAAATGGTGTGAAGTTTCCTGCTTGAGCAGGGGTTGGACTAGAAGTTCCAACTCTGTTATTCTGTTATTTGTAATGTGGGGTGTGTGTGTGTGTCTGTGTCTGTGTGTGTCTGTATGTGTGTGTGTGTGTGTCTGTGTAGAAACTCCCTCTTCTACCCCATATGGCTGAGAACAAACTACAGTTTTTCTCACTTCCTGATAGGCCAAGTAATTTCTGCACCCCAGAGATTTCCATGAGTTTTCTATCTTTCTCCACTTCCTTTCTCTAAGAGGAATTTTGCTCCTCGCAGCAAGTCGACATGTTGTCCCTCAAAGCCTTGAATATAGACTCTCAAATAGAGAGCAAAGAAGCCACAGAGAAAAGTAAACATGTACTGTTATATCTGTGCAAGCATCGAGCCATTCACATATATGTTGATCAGCATTCTGACATTCTGGTTTGTTTTGTTTCCAACAATGGAGCTATTTCATTTACTTACACATGTATAGACATTGTAATTTAATTCCTTACACAATTCCAGGTTGTCTCACCTGGGCATTCCTCCAGTTGGCAAACTTGGAAAGCTTCTGGCTTCTCATTGTCACACTGACCAATGCTGTTGTCATTGGACTTGCAAACCACTTGGCGTTGCTGAATGCCTTCTCCGCAGCTGACTGAGCACTGCCATAGGAGGAGAAGAAAAGTTGATCGATCAAGGAAGTGGAAAGAAGGAAAGCTGTAACTATTCAGAGTCTTCATGGGATACAAAATTTAAACAAATAAGGCAGCTACATTTAGGAGGCTCCACAAATGTGATTAGAACAGGGAGCACAAATGGTTCTCCTAGGTCAGTGTTTTTCAAATTTGGCAACTGTAAAATGTAAGGTTGCAATTATTTTTTTTGCAAACTGGATTTTAGGAACTGCTATCTCATTCGTTCTGATTATGGAGTGAAAAGAACGGAGCAGGCAGCATTTCCTGACCCAATTAACAAATTTTATTAAACAGCACCAAAGGCATCTGATAAAATAGGTTGAAATTCACAAAAGATTATGCCTTTCCATAGTGTGTGTGTGTACATACATATGTAGTTATATATATATTTTTTATTTATTATATACAACATTGGAAAAATGAGAACACCCCACCAGATGAAAACGTAATTTGGAAAATATTGGACTGTGTAGAGATGGATAGATTGACATTGAAAATAAAAGATAAAGGAGATGCAGAGTACTATTCAACGTGGAATAGGTTTTATCAATGGTTAGAGATAAGAGGTGGAAATTAGATGAAGAAAGATTATTATTATATGTAAGTAAAATATGAATGTTGTTTATAATTATGAGCATGCTAGTACAATTAACATGATCATAAATGAGCTAATATAATTTTAAATATGGTTGCAATTATTATGTATATTATCATTATTACTATCTGTATATGTTATTTTCCCCCCTTCTTTTGTAAAACGAAACGGCGTGTAAAACACTGTCTTCAAATGTTTATATATAAATAAAAAACTTGACTTAAAAATAATAATAATAATATTTGTTGTTAGATAAAATGCTATTAGACACTTGATTTCTTATTTTATCACCATATACTAACATGGCTCACTTCCTGTGTTTCCTAGGTCCAAAACAGTCAAAAACATTTTGTATTTTGTTTTGGAGAAACAAAGCCACCTCCAAATGTTGGATGTTTTGAAATAATTAAAACAAAGCCTCTTTTTCATCTCCATGTCATGAGTACCAGTGAGAGGAAGAGATGCCAGATCCAGCATCTCCATAAGCTGTTACGGCAGTGATGGGACCCCATGTGACTGATGCCTTACCTGAGACCAAGCCCCTGTCCTCCATTGGGCAGGACATGGGATGCGGCTGCAAGGCCTCCGAGTATCTGGTTTCTCTCCTGCGCAGTACTTTGAATGCATGGTCCGGTTGGTACCATTCTGTAGCTGTTGTACGCATTGCACCACTCTGGCCTGGACCCCAAGTTTGCCGCAGGATTTACTGCAAGCACCCCAGTGCTCAGTCCCCCAGCTGCCAAGAGAACAGCAAAAAACAGAATTGTGAATTCCTAACAATTAATGTCCTAATTCTCTATGACCAAGGTCAACTGGGATAATGCAGGTAATCCTTGACTTACAACAATTCTTTTAGTGACCGTTCAAAGTTACAATGGCACTGAAAAAAAGTGACTTACGACGGTTATTCACACTTATGAACTTTGTGGCATTCCTGTCAGGGGTGGGCTGCTATGGGCTCGCCCTCCAGCTAATGTTATGGCCAGTTCAAAGAACCTCCAAATCCCACCCCTGGCTGGCCCTGCCCACTCCACCACGCCCCTCCCACCACGCCCCTTTCAGGAGAATCCACACGGCCCATTTTGGATGCAAGGTAAGTGCAAGGCCTGCACAGAGGCTCAGAGAGGGGAAAAACTGGGCATCCTGGTGGCCTCCAGAGCCCGGGGAAAGGCAAAAACGCCCCCCACCCACCTTGATGCAGGAGGCCGATTAGGCCACGCCCATGAAGCAATCGGGCAGCGAACCCGTTGCTGAAATTTTTGAAGCCCACCCCTGATCCCCATACTCATGTGATCAAAATTCAGACGCTTGGTAACCGGTTCATATTTATGACGGTTGTAGTGTCCCAAAGTCATGTGATTCCTTTTGTGACCTGGCGAGCAAAGTGAAAGGGGAAGCCAGATTCATTTAACAACCACGTTACTAAATTATGAACTGCAGAGATTCACTTAATTGCTGTGGCAACAAGGTTGTAAAATGGGACAAAACTAACTTAACAAATGTCTCACTTAATAGTAGTTGTAAGTTGAGGACTATCTGTATTTCAGATTGTATTTGGGAGCTCATATAATCTAGACCAGTGTTTTTCAACCTCAACATCTTTAAAATATTCTTCAACTTTCAGAATTTCCAAGCCAACAAGGAACTCCTTAAACAGATCTCTATTTAACGTCACTGAATTTGGGAAACAATGATTTCATTTTCAGCAATAAATAAGGGTAACCAGAGAATAAACATTTATTGTGAACAACAACAACAAAGCTGGTTTGGTAATACCTTTTTTTATTTTACAAAAAGTTGTAGCTGCATGGACACTCAGTCTTAATATTCACAACTAGAACTACATTTTTCTTGGTATTCCAGATTTGCTAATTTGCGATTTGGTCATACAATGTCCTACAAAAATATTATACCCTGTGAACCAGGGGGAAGGAAATTCCCCATTGAAAACATGTTTTCTTATAATACATATAAAGATTAATTTGTCAGTAGTTTAATTTAATTAATTTATATATATTTATACAATAAAATAAGAAAACACGGGCTTCTTTCTCTCTCTCATTGGGCCTGGCATCCAAGATTTTTCACAAATCTTACAAAAATGCTACTTATGAACATTTATGTAAGCCTGTTATACATTTAGCTGAATAAAGAAATGACTGATATAAATGGACAATAGTGGTTCTCGAATTATAACACACAAGTTGTCTATCCTCTGTAAATAGTCCTCAACTTACAACCACAATGTCTGTTGCTAATCAAGACAGTCAATTGACTTTTGTACCATTTTACGACCCTTTAGCCACAGTTGTTAACCAAATCACTACGGTCGTTAAGTGAACCTTGCAGTTGTTAAGCGAATCTGGCTTCTACTATTGACTTTTCTGGGAAGGTTACAAATGGTGACCGCATGACTCCATCATGCTGCAATTATAGTAAATACACGCCAGTGGCCATGTCCTAAATTTTGTCATGTGACCCTGAGGATGCTGTAACAGTCGTAAGTGTTGTAGGTCCCTTTTTTTCACATTGGACAATCACTAAATGGAGGATTGTAAGTTGAGGACTACCTGTATTGTTAATGAAAGCAGCACTCATATAGATTATAAGACAGAAATATTTTTTCTAGGCATAATACCTGAAAAGTATGATAAAGGGAACCTATATTTAATATTAAAAGGGATGTGGTAGCTCAGTGGCTAAGATGCTGAGCTTGTTGATCAGAAAGGTCGCCCATTCAGTGGTTCGATTTCCTAGCGTTGCGTAACAGAGTGAGCTCCCATTACTTGTCCCAGCTTCTGCCAACCTAGCAGTTTGAAAGCATGTAAAAATGCAAGTAGAAAAATAGGAACCACCTTTGGTGGGAAGGTAACAGCATTTTATGCACCTTTGGCATTTAGTTATGACAGCCACATGATCATGGAGATATCTTTGAGCAGTGTTGGCTCTTTGGCTTTGAAACAGAGATGAGCATTGCCCCCTAGAGTCAGGAATGACTAGCACATATGTGCAAGGGGAACCTTTACCTTTATATTTAATATTACATACTTTGACAGCAGCAAGAATTGTGTATGCACAGTATTGAAAAATGAGGACACACCCATAAAAGAGGATGTAATTTATTGTGCAAAAATGGATAGATTGACATTAAAAATAAAAGAAAAAGACACAGAGTATTTTTTAACATGGGACTTGTTTTATAAATGGTTGGATAGTAGAGGTAGAAATTAGGAGTGGGAAGAGTATTATTGTATAAAAATAAACTGATCCGGACAATATGCTGTTTATTAAGCACTTACGTATGTATGTAATGTGAAAATATATAAATAAGCTGTTAAAAAAAAGACAGCAGCACTCACATTGGTTGAGAGCACTCTTGCACGTTGCACCTTCTGCGGATTGGCTTCGGTTTCTTTCCATTGCCACAGAAGTTCCGGTGTAACATTCGGTTATCATTCTTCCTCCGGCATCCATACTTGGCATATTGTATTCCTGTAAGATCCCAGAAGGATAAAGGCATTTCAAAAGCATGTTGGAAATGCAATTGCAAAGGAGGAATGCTTTGTCCTCTTTGGTGAACTAGTGGGTAAAGCAAAGAATTGCTGAATATTTTAATGCAGAAGGTTCCTAAAATGAATATAAAACTGAAATCAGAGATTTTGTGTCAATCTCCACAATGGAATAATGGATGGGAAAAGTAATGAAACTGGCAGAGATGGCCAAATTAATCATTTTAATCGAAGAAAAGAGTATGCCTGGTTTTGTTTCTACTTGGAAACCACTTCTAGGCTTAATGCCTGTGTCAGAAAAAAAATGATTTTGGGATTTGATGATTAGTTTGTTGTAATAGAAATTATTACTATTACCAAATATGTAAAAGTAAAACGCTGAGGCTCTAACTTTACTATTTGTGTTCTACTAAAAAAAAGTTCGAATTTACACTGTTTTCCCCCCTCCTAATTTCACACTTCTTTTTCCTTCTTCCTTTTCTCATTTCTCTGCTATCTTAACTTTTTTGCGGCCCGGCCAAGCTCTGTTTTCGCTGGCAGAGGGTTGCAGGACACCCTTGCAGTCAGAAACAGAGCTCAGGAGTCCGTTATCGCTGACGGAGCGCTTGGGCCACCAAGGATGCCCCTGACATGAATGACGTCAAGCTGGCCACACCCACCCTGGCCCTCCCAAAGCCAAACACAACTCTGATGCAGCCCTCAATGAAATCAAGTTTGATACCCCTCCTCTAAAAGAAAATAGAAGGGTGTTTTTAAAAAAAAGAATGAAATGTAGAAAATTGTAAACTTTTTCCTTCCATTTAGTGTTTGAACCACAGTGGTGCAGTGGTTAGAATGCAGTATTGCAGGCTACCTCTGCTGCTTGTCGGCTGCCTGCAATTTAGCAGATCAAAACTCATAGCAGTGTTCCAATATCTCAGGGGTTGCCACAAAGAAGAGGGAGGCAAGCTATTCTCCAAAGCACCTGAGGGCAGAACAAGAAGCAATGGGTGGAAACTAATCAAGAAGAGAAGCAACTTAGAACTGAGGAGAAATTTCCTGACAGTTAGGACAATTGATCAGTGGAACAGCTTGTCTCCAGAAGTTGTGAATGCCCCAACACTGGAAGTCTTCAAGAAGATATTGGATAGCCATTTGTCTGAAATGGTATAGGGTTTCCTGCCTAGGCAGAGAATTGGACTAGATGACCTCCAAGGTCCCTACCAACTCTGCTATTGTATTGTATAGGCTCAAGGTTGATTCAGCCTTCTTTCTTTCCAGGGTAGGTAAAATGAGGACCCAGATTGTTGGGGGTTTACCAAGTGGTTGGTAAACCACTTAGAGAGGGCTGCAAAGCACTGGGAAGCGGTATATAAGCCTAAGTGCTATTGTTTTTGTTTCACACTCTAGATTCTGTAGCCTTCGTTATTCATCATCCAGTACCTTTTCTTACATATTTACATCTGAACTGGGCCATTCTAGGACATCCTTGCATATGGAAAGTAGTTCTAAGCACAGAGAGAACAATACCTCCGCCACAAGGTTTTGAGCACGGAGACCAGCCCTTAAGAGCCCATTCATAGATATCCGTTTCTTCAAGAAGGACATTATTGTTTCCGATGACAGGCAGAAGATCTTCATGAATTATGTACTTATACATCAAGCTGCTTTTGGAACTATCATCTTGTGGGATGACCTGGAATCAAAGGAAATGGGATAGTAAAGAAAATGCTTCCTGTATGTTCTTAAGTTCTTCCTGCCTTGTTGGAGGGCTGTTTCATCAACACTTGCTTAATTGACAACTGCGTACAAGGACTCTGAACTAGTCAGGATGTCCAACCGAGGTGGAGAGCCAGTCTGGTGTGGTGGTTCAAACAACAGGCCAGAAATTAAAAGACTTCTAGTCCCACCTTCAAGTCCCACCAAAGCCATCTTAGGCCAGCCCCCATGTCCCAGCTCTGGGAAAGAGGCAATGGCAAACCACTTCTGAAAAAGCTTGCCAAGAAAACTTGCACAGATTAGTCCATCAGTCACCAGGAGTCAAAAACCAACTTGAAGCTGCACATGTGCAAGCATACAAACACACAGAAATGCACATACAAAATCAACAAGGATGGGCTCCAGAAGTTTATTGCCAAAACACAACTTTTAGTATACACAACTTCTATCAACTCCAGAGCTCTTTTATGTGATTTATATAGGCCAGTGGTCAGCAACCTTAAACACTCAAAAGAGCCATTTGGACCCATTTCCCACAGAAAAGAAAACACTGGGATTCACAAAACCCTTCCGTGCTTCACTATTTCCTGAGCGTACAAAACTAGCATATGTAGTTGAATTAAACATTCTGGTTTCTTCTGAAACTTTTCTTTTCTTGCATTTATCCATGGTTGGCCTAACGAGGGTTGAAAACCTCAATAAATCACGAGCTGGCGGGTGTCACACATTGGTGGTTGTGAGCCACCAATTTTGACATTTTGAGCACAGGGAGCCACAGCAGAGGGATGAAAGAGCCACATGAGGATCCACAGCCATGGGATGCTGACCCCTGGTATAGGCGTCTTGAGAAGTGCACTCCCTAATGAGGGTGACATCTTTTAAAATCCATTATAAATTCATTTTTTTATTATTGCAGGGGGTTTTATGTGGCCATTAGCAGGGAGGGGCTATGGTATTTCAGTGTCATAGTCCCTCTACGGATAAGTAAAAAATAATATAGTCTTTTTGTCTTTAATATAAAGTGGTCCTTGACTTGTAACCATTCATTTAATGACCTTTGAAGTTAGAACAGTGGTTTTTTTTTAAAAGCGACATGACTGACCCTCATATCCATCCTAGCATCACTACAGTCAAGTGATCAAAATTTGGGCACTTGGTAACTGGCATGTATGTATGACAGCTGCAGTGTCCCGGGATCATCTGATCACCATTTGTGATCTTCCCAGCCGGCTTCTGACAAGCAAATGGGGGAAGCTGAGTTTGCTTAATAACCACGTGATTCACTTAACAACTGAATCACAGTAGCAAAAAGTTGGAAAATTAGGCATGACTCAACGTAACAACTGCCTTGCTTAGCAGTGGCAATACTGGTTCCAATGGTGGTTCATAAGTTGAAGACTACCTGTAGATGGGACAGGACAGCAAGCAGAAGAGGGAAATAGCTCTCTTCCACTTGCTCAGAACAGCAACAACGATACGTCACCTCCCCCTACCTGTTCTGACCTAGGCTTCCCCAGTCGCACGAAGCCCAGTCCTTGTCCCAATAAACCCCTTTTATTTAATTTACAGTGGATTTCTTTCCAGCAAAGTCTTTCCTCTCCCACAGTCTTTCAAGATAGTTCACAACTACCAACCTTTATCAGGCTTGGAGAGTGGCCAGGCTGATGTCTTTCATACTTGGCAAGAATGCAAGAATGAACTAAATGTCTTCTGAAAACACCCTCCCCTTTTGCCCCTCTTTTATTCCTTATGGAAGGGACCATTCACTGTTCATCTGAGGCCTTGCTCCCAAGTCAACCCTTGTTCCTTAGTTGTTCCCTTTGTCTGGCAACTCTGCACATGCGCACACTGGGAACAGGCTCCAGCTGTTCATCTGCCTCACTGATGTCTGACTCCAAAGGCAGCTGATAACTGTCAGACAGCCCTGGCCCCCTCTCTGCCTCTGACACAGAGCCCTCGTCAGAGCCTTCCCCAGACTCCAGGACTGGCCCACGTTCCTCCCCAACCTCATCACTGTCCAAATCTGCTGCCAGCTCTGCTGACTACTGGCAGATCACAACACTACCTCTAACACCACAAAAGAACTGGAATCCAAACTTTCAGTCCCACACCCTTTGGAGAATCTGGGAAGGACCCCAGAAAATGATGCTCATGACTTGCAGGCTGCAGTTCTCCCATTCCTGGTTCCAAAGAAGAAAACAACACTTGTGCTTTTCTTGAATAGATGTGTGGGAGCCTAAAATGTCCTCAGGACTTACCAGAACATTGATAGCTTCATGAAGGGGGCCACTAGTCCTCAAGCTTTCCTTGCCATTCTCAGTGGTGTACTCCCATTCCAAACCCACCTTTAGAAAGGTATGGTTCTTGACAACTTTGATGCTGGGATTGATAACGTAGTCACCAGAGGCTTGGTTCTTAACAGCTAGAAAAGGAAAAATAAATTATTTGTAGCACATGATCAGGCTGGGTCTGAAGGCGGGGTCAAATGGATCATCAGTTTGGAGTCACTAGGCTCCCACAAGAGATCTAAGTCCAACCCTCAAGAATTCCATGGATCTTGTCTAGCGCCAATTTGCCTTGACCATTAGTAGCTCAGATTCTTGTATATAGGTAACATGAAATTAACTGGTAGTACTTTTGAACTCTGTCCTGGGTCCTGCTTTTTTGCACCTGACATTATTTGGATTATGACTCTCATCAACATCCCTCAAATTCCTAGTGTGTCCAATCACTGTTGGCCAATGAAGAATTCTATTCTATTCTATTCTGTTCTGTTCTGTTCTAAAGGAAGAGAGGAAAATGATACAAGCATTGTTTAAGTATAGAAAGCCCTGAAGTCATAAAGGAACATGTTTTCCCTGTTAAATGTTATTCTGATTATTGATTTAAATCTGCAGCTAATTTAGGGGGGGTTTGCACCTATAAAACAACAGAATATTATATACAGTATATTGGTATAAGGTTCCTGCCCACGCAGGGGGTTGGACTAGAAGACCCACAAGGTCCCTTCCAACTCTGCTATTGTATTATTGTATTATTGTATATGCACCTGTCCTTTACTAACTATGAGAACCAATGTATTATAGGAAGAAGGGAATTCAGTGCAGTGAAAAAGCATGTTTTCTCTATAATTTAATTAGAAATTCCCAGTAGTAGTAGAATATGCAAGCCACTTTTCTCAGTCTCCTTCAAAATGCTAGGTGGAAACAATTTTTTCTATTCTATTATGTTGAAATTTTGTGTTGTTAGAAGCCATTTGTCCATACTAGGGACTGAAATGCTACTGACATGAAATTAACTCTTGTGTCCTTTGTCCACTTTAATAATAGATAAACCATGCAGATGTCAATCTTGCAGTGCCTATTTATATTTTGGAAATGACAACTGGATAAAGTAGGCATAGAGTATAAAGAAACTGCTTAAAAATATTAATTGGCTGATATGCAAAGGCCACCTTTGGAAAAAACATTAAGTCAGCCAAAAATCAGCCTTGATGAGTTCACTGTATCAATTAAATATCTGTTTTATTTGAACTTTTAAGTTTGACTAGATTCAACCCTTTTTTTTTTTATGAGCATTTGTTAAACATCCCTCTGAATCCACAGTAGAATACACAACTGTTTCCTAGGCAATCTGTTCTTACCAATTGTATGGGATACAGGCTCCATCTCCTCAATTTGGACATGCCTGGCACCTACTGGAATCTCAAACATTTTCAGAGCACCCCCTGAAAATTGCAAAAGAAATAAGTCATATTTAAAATGAGTGCTAAATATTTTTAAAAAACCAAAGTTGCTGAGACAGGGACCAGCAGTTTCTAGGCTACAAAGAACTGCTATGTTAACCCGAATATGGTGTCTTTCATGACCATAAAGAAAATGACCAAGTATGCATTGATTATAAGCAGTTTGAAGGAAAAAATAATGATTTCTGAATATCATGTGCCTTTATTCTTCGGTCATGTTTGAGAGAATTCCAGGAATAAGCCACTTCCTGAATCAGAGGTTAAGAGTCATGAATATTTAGCTGCCTTTAATTGCCAACGTGGGAATTAAGTTTGAAAATATAGTAGTTCCCTACTACAGAACTGTCAGGTAGCCCCTTAATCTTTCAGAGATTGATGAATAGTATTTCCCATGAATGTACATTTTAATATTATTTTAGTAAGGAAATTTTGGCATGAAGGCGGTTTGTTGGCATCACTACTGATTCCTGAAAGGCACCGAATACCCTAGAGTGGTCTGAACTAACCACAAGAATGTGGGGCATTTATAAACTTCTCTCAGGCTCACACAAGCCAGGTTAGTTCTTTTTTTTCATTTTAACAAAAGACTGATGCTTCTTAACTTACAGTCGTCCACCAGCCTCCAGTCTGTAACCAGCAAAGTAGGCCCCATTTCCTCATGGTGGGGACTTTGAGGAGAGGAAGAGAAATTCATTCTCTAATTGATTCAACCCAACAAAAGCAGAGCTCATATGTGGGCACTCAGACCATGTTCAGTGGATCATTATTGGGGGGAACAGGAGGAAAACAATTAGATATATTTCCCTCCTTTTTTGAGGTAAATAAAGCTGCAGCTGTGGTTAACAGCTGGGTGTTTTGGAGTATTTAAAAGGGGCAATATTCTAGTAGCCTCACATTATAGCAAACATCAAGACCTACCGTATTTTTTGGACTATAAAACACACTTCCTTCTCCCCCCAAAAAGTGGGTGGAAATGTCTGTGTATCTTATAGAGCGAATGTGGGGCTGTTTTTTGCCTCCCAAACACTCTACGCATCCTGTTTTTGCCCTCCATGGCATCCAGAAGCACTCTGCAGGCCAAAAACGGGCCTCCTGGTGTCGGGGAGGCCAAAAATGAGACATGTGGAAGCCAAAAACTTTTTTTTTCTTACTTTCCTTCTCTAAACCTAGGTGTGTCTTATGACCCACTGCATCTTATAGTCTGAAACATTCGGTATATGTATTCTACTCTCACTTGGAATGATGCATCCCAGGTCCATAGTCATTAAGTAAAGTTCCTTGGGAACTACCACAAACAAAAGTCTAGATGTTATTCTCATGACAGCCACCTAAGATGGCCTATTTCATTCCCGGTTATGTCCCTCCACCTGCCATTGAAACAGTTTGCTCTTCATTCAACAATTTATAAGAAACTGCACCTTTGCTCATTAATTTCATTTTTTTTACACAAGTCCTAGAATCCTAGCATTTTATTGGAACGTTCCATTTTAACTAGAGGATGTAAACTTCCATGTGTTTTCTACCCATCATACATATTCTGCTGGAGAAAGAGGGAAAATGCTACCTACATATACATTAGCAGAGTTGGAAGGGACCTTGGAGGTCTTTTAGTCCAACCCCCTGCATAGGCAGGAAACCCTATACCACTTCAGACAAGTGGCTATCCAACATCTTCTTAAAGACTTCCAGGGTTGGGGCATTCACAACTTCTGGAGGCAAGCTGTTCCACTGATTAATTATTCTAACTGTCAGGAAATTTCTCCTCAGTTCTAAGTTGCTTCTCTCCTTGATTAGTTTCCACCCATTGCTTATTGTTCTGCCCTCAGGTGCTTTGGAGAATAGTTTGACTCCCTCTTCTTTGTGGCAACCCCTGAGATATTGGAACACTGCTATCGTGTCTCCCCTAGTCCTTCTTTTCATTAAACTAGACATACCCAGTTCCTGCAACCGTTCTTCATATGTTTTAGCCTCCAGTCCCCTAATCATCTTTGTTGCTCTTCTCTGCACTCTTTCTAGAGTCTCCACATCTTTTCTACATTGTGGCAACCAAAACTGAATGCAGTATCCCAAGTGTGGCCTTACCAAGGCATTATAAAGTGGTATTAACACTTCACGTGATCTTGATTCTATCCCTGTTTATACAGCCTAGAACTGTGTTGGCTTTTTTGGCAGCTGCTGCAAACTGCTGACTCATATTTAAATGGTTGTCCACTAGGTTGTCCACTTAGAGCTATATCTCTGTTGTAGTGGAAATTATCAGCAAAACAATTGGCTAAACTTTTACTTACAGTTGAGTTCACTTGTAATAACTCAGTTCAGACCTCCATTCAGAGGTTACCATTTCAGACTACCTATACATCCATGTCTGCTACTGAAGTTTTCCAATTGTCTTTTTCCCCAAAAGCCTGCCACTTTCTCTAGGTACTTCAAATTTCCTTTAATATCGCCTGGATCATGCCAAGGCCTCTGAAAAGCAGTTTGGTGTCACAGCTAGGAAAGTGTTATTCATTGCTGCTGAAGTCCATGTCTGGCTTTCTATCCAAAGTAGAGCAACTGGTAGGATCTACCTGACTTTCGCTGATCTCAAGAACATCTAAAGAGGGTTGCATTTGTAAACAATCAAGAAATGATAGTGTGGATGGCCAGAGTGGTTAGTTAGACTAGTTAGGTGGGAAAAATTCCAAAAATCATAAGTGCCAGCCCTTTTTATATTGCCAATTGCCCATAGGCTTTCCAGGGGTCAGATTCTACCAGTTCGGACTGGTTCGGGTGAACCGGTAGCTCCAACTATCAGCTGGCTGCAAACTGGTTCACTTTGACTTTCACCTATGGGCCCACCCCCCCACCCACCCCATATTCTCTTTTCTGAAGCCCAGCTGATGGGTGCGCAGAGTGGATTGCCGCACCTCAGCTGTTTTCCTCCTGTGGAAGCGGATTTCTTTGTAAACTGTGCATGCACACACAGTACACGTCGGGCGTCTCAGGTACATGCGTGAAGCAAACCAGTTGTTAAATGGGTAGGATTACACCCCTGGCTTTCCTACAGCAGGGGTGTCAAACTGGATTTCTTCGAGGGCTGGATCAACATTGTAGTTCTCCTCCGTGGGCTGACCGGGAGAGGAAGGGGAGGGAGAAAGATGCCTCCTCTAGCACCCTGCCAGCCAAAACCTGGACCTCCCCATGCTCCATTTTGTGCATTCCCCATGTCCCGTTTTGGCTGGCAGTGTTGCAGGAGGCTGTCCAGACCTCAAAATGGATACACGGGGGCCTTGCACGCCTCCATGCCCCATTTTGGCATGGAAAAAGTGCTGTAGCCCCCTGCTCTGCACCGTTTTGGCTGCCAGAGGCACTGCGGGTCAGTCCTTTGCTATTTCTAGACCAGCCCCGCAAACCAGATTTAAGCTTAAAGCTTTGAGTTTGACACCCCTCCCCTATAGTTTTCAAGAGTTGATTACATTATCTTTCATAACTATCAAGAAATTTAAAATTTAAAGAGGGCTGATGCCCATTATTGATGTTAAAGAACTGCTGTGGTATTCCAATACTATAAACATATGCCGAAGAATAGAAGACTGTGTTTACCTTTAATGGTGATACTAAATCCACTATCATTACCTTTTCAAGTAGCATTTGTTGTTCCATTCTCACCTGACTGCTTGGGGGCTTTGACCAAAGTTGCCTTCACTGTTCTACAATGGGAATTGTCACCCCCACAAACACCACACTTGTCATCCTCCTTCAGAGAGCCAATTTCTCTGTCGCACCCAACATGCTGCCATTCGAAGAAGAAAAACACAGAATTAAGAAACGGAGTTAAAGATGCAAATTCAAAATGGAAATCCACTGAATGAACTCAGAATAGGCCTTGCAGAGTACCATTAACTATTTCTCTCTTTATGACAGGATGATATATTTCAGTGTTTAAACTGTGTGGACTTCAACTCCAGAATTCCCCAGCCAGCATTGATTTACTTTATGGGCAACCATCAGATGGTCAGATTTAACCAACAAAGCCTATTAATGTTTATATTTTAAAGGAGCCTCACAAACCAATAAAACATACCTTAACATTAAAACAAAGATCTACATATTTGCCAATGTATTTCTTTCAGATGTTCCTCATATGGTTTATTCTGATGTCTTGCATTTTCTACTGGAACTTAAAACATATTGTTCCAAATCAAGAATTACATGTATAACTTTAAGAATTTCCGAGTTACCATGGCCACTGCTGGCATTTGCAACCAGAGAATGTCTGTTATATATCTACTATAAGTCCTTCAGAAAAGTTTCTAAAACTTAAATGGACCTGCAAGTTACATACCACACATTCACCCCTTACACAGACGCTGTATGGGTCTCTGTAGGTGCACCTAGTACCATCGTGAACAACCTGATTCATAAAGACCACGTCCCCAGTTTCCTCAGATTGGCAAATCAATTCACATTTCTGGGCATCTGCAGAAAAAAAATGAAATACATAGAAAAGATTGGCTCTATGTTCTAGTAATTGACATGCAAAGTGGAACTCAGTATTTACAATTCAATGTCCTGGGAATCAAGGAAACAAATCTATTTCTTCCTCCTATCAATCCTCCCTTCTCTGCAAACTGGATCAGCCGCACCAGCATTGTAGTTCTCCTCCACAGGGCAGCGGGTGGGGGAGGGGGGAGATGGGACGGAGCTTCCTGCAGCATCCTGCCAGCCAAAACAGGGTACGGAAGGACACATGCGGCCCCCGCTGCTGCGTTTTTGGCCTGAACTGCCTCCTGCAGCACTTTAATGGCCAAAACAGGGCATGGGGGGAGGGCTCCCTCATGCCTCGTTTTCACCCTCCATGGCCTCCTGCAGCACTCTGCCAGTTGAAAATTGGCTGAAAATGTGCCACGCGACCCATTTCCAGCCAGCAGAGGCACCACAGGCCAGTCCTTTGATGCTCCCACGAGCCAGATTTAAGCACCCCGCAGACTGGATTCGGCCTACAGGCTTTAAGTTTGACACCGCTGGCCTAAACCATGGGTGCATATGCAAATGGAACACCTGGATCACAGAAACATAAATATTTTTCAATATATTTGGAGATAACCAGTCAATGCTATTGCTTTGCCATGAGTTGAAGTATCTTATTTCTATATGTTCTATACAATTGTTTATTTCTATACAATTTCTATGCATTCATTGCTGTTTGCGCAGCAAGCAACCAGAGGAAATGGCGGGGACCGGCTGCACGTGCATTTAAATATTTTTGGAGAGGGTTTATTTTCAGGGGAGGGATTATTTTAGCGCATGTGCTCAAAAGCACAATTGGGCTTATTATCTTGGGAGGTCTTATTTTCAGGGAAACAAGGTAACACATTTTACAATCACTGCAGTAACAGCTATTTAACAAGAACAAGGAATGAGCTTCTCCGGTTTTAAAGAACAAGTGATTTCAAATTTGCTCATTGCTCTTCCTATGCTTGAATGGCACTTTTGATTGTAAAAATGAGGTTCAAAGCATTAGGACCCATGTTTCTATTGTTCAAAGGGAAGTAACAGTCAAGGCCATAGGAAAATAAACATTGCATCATCTGTAGCCTGATGGTGTTGCTTAGCTTGGTAATGAAACATCTGCAAGAAAACCACCAAGCTCAGAGAGCACCACACAGTTCAACCTTAACCTACAAATATTCTCTTCTACTGAAGAAACATCTCTGCCCTTTGAAACATCTTGCTGCCAGCGGTGAGGACTGTTGCCACCCTTAAAAGCTGGCTCTGTCGGTTGGCATGGTCCTTGAGGACTGGACTGCCATTTGTCAAAAATGGTGTAGGGTCTCCTGCTTGGGTGAGAGGTTAGACTAGAAGACCTACAAGGTCCCTTCCAACTCTATTAATCTGTTAAATCTAGAGGTGGTTGGTGCAGTGACAGAGAAGACACTATCTCTGCTCTGAACCCATGGTTCCCCCCCTTCAATTTGTATTTAAAACTATTGCCATTTAATTCATTTTCATATTTGTAATTGTTTTTATATCCACAGTGAGAGTTTTGTCATATATATATATATATATTTATTTGTATTGTTCTAATTACTTTTATGTTTTTGTAATGCATGCCGCCCAGAGTCACTGGTTGAGATGAACAGTCATAAGAAAATAAATAAATTTACCCTCAGGATGCTCATAGGGGAGCCAGATGTGTTTAGAGTTTTCATGGGTGTAATAAGAGTTCCGCTTGGAACATTGCTGAGCACGAAAATCCTCATACGGACCTTGGCACTCTTCGGCGTTGCAAACCTGATATTCATACATAGCACCCGGGCACTGGCGGCCACCATAAACTGGGCTAGAAAACAAACAAAGAGCCAATTAAGAACCAGAGCACTCAAATTCTGCAGCCCGAGGCAAGTGGGAAGGGCATTCAGTTTCCTTCATGTTAATCTTTTCTTTTGTTGGTTTAGATAAACGAATAAAAATTATATTCTACATCAGGGGTGTCAAACTGGCGGATGCGTCACATGCAGGCCACCCCCACCCCAGCTCTGCAAATGGGGAAAATGTCATGAAACGTCACGCAACAGCAACGTGGCGCAGCAAGTTTGAACCGAGATTCTACATTGTTATTTTTTTTAAAAAAATCTCAAAGCAGGCATACGATGCCTGTAAATGCACTATTTTAAAAAGTAGAAACATTTACAAGTAAAGTGTATTTGCTATTAATAATAAACTCTAAGAAGATACAGTAGACCTCAGGTTACAATGAGATTCAGGCTGAATAATCTTCAGATTATCGTCGGACTAAATGGGGCAAATAGAACTGATTTATCATAATCAGAATATAGCATATTAATGAACATTTACTCCAAATTTCCTGATGGATACACCTATCACTGAGGACAGAATAGCACCTCCTGCTGTGGAACTAACTAATGAAAATCTGTTATTCTATGAACATTGCTCTGAAGGTAGGAGCAGAACCATTGTAATATGATGTCCAAAAGAAATGGGATAGAATGAAGGAATTAACTTTGAGAAAGATTTTTGCAGATAATGATGACTGGCTTAGCTACTTTCCAGCTCTAGCTTTATATTAGCTGTACATCGTTGTTTATTTATGTGAACCCATAAAAATGCATAATATTTACAGATCTAAGTTTGTTAGAATTGACATTGTAGACAGTCATATATCAAAAGGCCATAAAGCAGTGGTGAAATTCAATTTTTTTTTACTACTGGTTCTGTGGGCATGGCTTGGTGGGTGTGGTGTGGTGTGGCTTGGTGGGTGTGGCAGTGGAAGGGTACTGTAAAACCTCCATTCCCACCCTACTCTACCGGTTTTCTGAACTACTCAAAATTTCCACTACTGGTTCTCCAGAACCTGTCAGAACCTGATGGTTCCACCCCTGGCATAAGGGGAAGAGAGAATATTCTCTTATTTTGGCATTTATTAATTGTTCTATGATTATTTTAGCACAAAATCTTTTCTTTATTGTTGGCTATATTAAAATCAGAAATCAGGATGCAATAAACCATCTGGGAAAGCCAAGGGAAATCATCGAAACCATTATTAAGTGAAAGTTAGAATATTTCGGAGATGTGATGCAACATCCGTAAAAATACAGCATCCTTCACTTAAATCTCCAGGGAAAGATTGAAGACAAATGAGGTCCAGGCAGAAGAAGAACATCGTGGCTTCAAAATCTAAAGGCCTGGTTTGGACAAAACTCAGCAGCACTTTTTCATGCGGCTGTTGATAAAAATAGTAACGCCAACATGATCCCCAATGTCTGATGTCATATATGGCACAAGAAGAAGAAGATGATATTGGGAAGAAAGCCAGTTTGGTGTAGTAGTTAAGGCACTAGGTTAGAAACTGGGAGACCATAAGTTCTAGTCCATTTTAGGCACAAAGTCATATGGGTGACTTTAGGCCAGTCACTTTCTCTGAGCCCCTAGGAAGCAGGCAATGGCAAGCTACTTCCAAAATCCTGCCCAGAAAATCACAGAGACATATCCAGAAAGTTGTCAGTAGTCCACATTGACTCAAAGGCACATCCACACACCCACACAAGTTCAGGGAACTATATAGAGTTACTCTGCTGAATAGGGTATGTGCTCTTGACACCTTTATCCCACGGAAAACCAGACTTACGGTGGTCTGTTGCAGTTCCTGCTGCGGGAACGCACCCCACCCCCACAAGTCCTGGAGCAGGAACCAAATTTGGACCAGGAACTCCAGCCGCCATCCAGGCTGTAAGGTTGTTCTGAAGTCTTCCAGATGCAGTGACCCTTGAAACACCACTGGAACAGGAGAAGAAATAAGGGTTACCTGAACACCTGCCTCTTCATATCTTTCCAGTGTTAGTGAGGAGAGCAGTTCTACCGCCACAGAAGCACCCAGCTTTACAATAGGGTTCGGAATCTGTTCCTCCCACTTTCATTGGTCAGGCAGACAGGGATGACTGTGGAGCAATAAAGAAAGGTCTCAAGGGGGGCCTGGGTGGCACAGGATAGTCATGAAAAAAAACCTTATCACTTCTAGAGCACCAACTCTGAATCTTGGCACAATCCAACAACATGCTGACACCTATCCGTACCTTATTTCCACACACCCCCACCCCACATCTGTATTTTCCAGTGGGAAAACCAAAAGGATGTCATGGGAAGGCATTAAACCAGGAGACTTCACACTTGGCAATGTTAAGACTTGTGGACTTCCATTCCCAGAATTCCTCAGTCAGCATGGCTGACTGCAGAATTCTGGGAATGGAAGTCCACAAGTTACCACGTTTGGAGACCCCTGCGTTAAACCTTCACGTGTATCTTCCATGAACATAGAGAACCCAAAGTACAAACAGCAAACAGCCATACATTAAAAAAGCAACAATCATCCTTTTCCTACTAACCAGGAGGTGTCACCGGAAGCATTTTAGTGCTGCAGGGGATATCAAAGAAAACCCATCAGTGCAAAATAAAACGTGGAAAGTGCTAGGAAAATGTGCAAAGGTGGTTGAACATGAGACTTCAATCATTATTTATTTATGAGCCGTGATGGCACAGGGGTTAGAATGCAGTACTGCAGGCTAACTCGGCCCACAGCCAGCAATTCGATCCTGACCGACTCAAGGTTGACTCAGCCTTCCATCCTTCCGAGGTCTGAAAAATGAGGAGCCAGATTGTGGGGGCAAATATGCTGATTCTGTAAAGAGGCTTAGACAGGGCCGTGAAGAACTGTGGAGCAGTATAAATGCTATTGATATTGCTATGCATGCTGCATCCAACTGCCTCAGGCATGCCAAAATTAAATTAAGGCCTAATTATTTGCAGCCACTCAAATTGCACAAAGTGTCAGAATAGGAATGGCATACGTTAAATTTGCATCTGTGAGAAATACCAAGCTTGGGAAAGGCAATAAGAAAAGCAAGGAAGTTACTCCTTTGACTTCAGGAGGAAGTTCTGGGGAATCCCGTGACTTTAGCTGCAACTCTAGCATCCCTCCCCCCCAAAAAATGTTATTTTGCATCTAACTGGGAGTGGAGGTTGCTCACACATTCTAATATTCATTTTAAACCTGGACCTTGAGCTATGGGTATATGAATCACAGTAGACAAACAAATTTAACAGCTAATCAACTTAATTGGTTACAACTGAAAACACTTATTAATCAATTCATCAAAAGTAATAACCAATATTGCTATTCATTTAATTATTGGATCAATTTATTTCTTCCCTCCCTCTCTTTTTCGTCCTTTTGACATGACACTTACCCTGCTTCCCTGAAAATAAGATCTCCCCAGATAATAAGCCCAATCGGATTTTTGAGGGCATGTGCTAAAATAATCCCTCCCCCAAAAAATAAGACCTCCCCAAAAATATTGCAACACAGCAGCAGACCATGCTCACCGCCTCCTGCACCTCAAAAATAATAAGTCCTCCCCGAAAATAAGGCCAAGTGCTTATTTCGGTGGTCAAGAGAAAATAAGACCCTGTCTTGTTTTTGGAGAAACACGGTAGCAATTGGATTGCCAGCCCCTACTGTTGCTAAGTGAGGTCTACTTGTAAATTTGAAAAGAAAAGAAATATGCGTATGAGTTAAAGGATAAAAATATATAGCACTGTCTATTTTGGCCCACAAGACATACAGTATGTCCATCTGTCTGTTCCTATATAGATGTAAAACTGTTTGGCTCCTACTAAAATGAGACTGACATCCCACGAGCAGTGGTATTCTACCGGTTCGGACCAGTTCAACCGAACTGGAAGCGGAAATCATGGGTCATCCCGCCCAGCTCTGTGGCACCCCATTTAGACCCTTTTTTTCACCAAAACCGCATGCACGGAAGGCTGTGCACATGCGTGGAGGTGGCGCATGTAAGCAAAGCGAGGGTGCACACTCACATTTGCGAACCGGTAGGGAAGGGAAGTGTATGCCATCCCTGCATTCCATTCAACAGCAGACATACCTGGCCTGAAGCACACTCTGTTCCATCCAAAGGTGGCCCTTTCTTCGTTTTACAGAAATAAGGATTGTCTGGATGGCTGCACCACAGCTGTTTGCAAGAGTCAAAAGTTCTGAACTGAAAAGGAGAAAGACCACATAAAGCTTATCATTCTTTCTCCGTTTAAGCTAAGTGCCCTTTGCTTTGAATGATATTTTATCCTTTAATTTAGTGCAGCTTAAGCTCCACATTATTACAGGGGTTTTTTAAAAAAAAGAAATGGTGTGTATCAACTAAAGAATAATCTCATAAATTAAGGATTTATTAAAGTTATCTGTTGTCTGCTATTTGCACAACTCCTGATCCAATAGGTTTTGACATACATTCAGATTGGAGAGTTCAGCATAGATTTTTCCAACCACATTTCCCTCATCCAAAGCAAAATCTTATTTCTTCATCTCAAAAGCTCATGACTTCTCCAGTGAGCTCAACCCCTGGTGACTTCAAAGATATTCTCCTATATGGTGTGTCATGGCCTTCTTTAAGGATTTTTTAACTATTATTTCCCAATATAGCAGGGGGGGGGGGTGCGTGTAGAATGGAAGAGTAGCTAAATATATCATGATATTATCATCATTTTAAAAAACACAATTTAGGAACCTGTCAGACAGAATTTGCATTCTGATGTCATTGCACACATATTGTCATTTTGGTGTGCCTTTTGTTTGCTGCAGATTCTTATGAGACTCATCTCACTCACATCTTTATTTATTTGTTATTTTAACTTGCAGCTTTGGGGGTAGAAAATATCAGCTCATCCCATAGATCAGATTTTCACTTTTAGTTTATCTACATATATTTGAGGGACTGTCATAAAGAAGAGGAGGGTTGACCTATTCTCCAAAGCACCTAAAGGCAGGACAAGAAACAATGGATGGAAACTAATCAAGGAGAGAAGCAACCTAGAACTAAGGAGAAATTTCCTGACAGTTAGAACAATCAATCAGTGGTGGACAGCTGATCTAAGCCTTCTTTTGAGGCCGTTTTTCACCCTGTGGAGGCTTCAGGGAAGCTCCTGAAGCCTCTGGAGGTGGGGGGAGGCTGTTTTCACCACCACCCCCGGGCTCCTAGAAAGCCTCTGGAGCATGGGGAGGGTGAAAAAAGCGTGCTGAAAGCAGGGGGTCGCACACATAGCATTATGGGTATGGCACGCTCACACAGGACCCCCCTGCTCTCCCCCTGCTTTTGGCACGTGAGCCAAAAAAGGTTAGCCATCACTGGTATAGGGTCTCCTGCTTGAGCAGGAGGCTGCTTGGACCAGAAGTCCCTTCCAACTCTAGTATTTAATATTCTGTGCCTAAATTTTCCATCACCCTATCATGAAAAGCTACTCCAGAGGCTGAATGGATTCTGTGAAACTGAACCGAATAGGTCAGCAGCAGCAGCAGCAGCTGCAGGACATGGCAAGTGGACAAATCTAAGGCAAAGTCACCCGCGGGTTTAAGCCAACATGTGATTCATTAAGAAAAGAAACCCTAGGAATGAACAGGAGGAAGAAGGAACAGTCCCACAACAACAACATTTCCATACTCACAGCTGTGCATGTTTTGTATCCCACACCAAAGTCAAAGCGGCATTGCTCATCCATAGTGTAATCAATTCCTGGCAATTCTGGGAGTCTAGGCCAGTCCTGCATAAAAGGGTCATCTAAGAGGCAGTCGTAAGAACTGCAGCACAAAAAAACCCAGAGATTGTGCATCAGAGATTAAATGTTCCTTGCAGACTTATTCAGCTGCTCCAAAAATCCTGGCACTCTTTGTTTCCTTTTTTTTTTCCGGATCAGAAATTTATTTCACCTTATTCCTGCATTAAATTGTATATATTTTCTTCTTATCTGCAAGAAATTCCATACATATGCATTGTATGCATACTCTATCCATATTTCTATGGGCATATTTTCCCCAATATAATGTAAATATGTATACATTATCTGAGTTGCAAACTACATTACAAGTTTCAGAAAGTTGCTTCCTAATTAGTCACCCGACACAAAAATAAGCTTGGGAATAAGTGGTATTTTTCTCCAACCCCAATATTCAAGCTGTTTAATATTTTGTATCAGATTCTGTCATCCTAATGGTTCTGTAAATTAACAAATGCCTTTTTCTTTCAACTCTATTCTTTCTACCCATTAATTTATCCTATGCAAAATGAAACAGAACAATTTCAAAGCAAAAAAAGAAGACGTTAAACTTCTTTTAAGAAGTAAAAGAAGTTTGAGGGATCCTTTGTAGTCTCTGAGCTTGGTTGTTTTCTTACACATGTTTCATTACCCAAAATACAGTAGGTAGTTAGGTAAGTAGAGGGATAAACGAGAGGGATGAATACAGCAGGTAGGTAGATAGGTACAGGTATATAGAGAGAAATACAATAGGTAGGTAGGTAGGTAGGTAGGTAGGTAGGTAGGTAGGTAGGTAGGTAGGTAGGTAGGTAGAGGGAGAGAGGGAAGAATACAGTAGTTAGGTAGGTAGAGGGATAGAGGGAAGAAATACAGTAGGTAGGTAGGTACAGGGATAGATAGAGGGAGAAATACAGTAGGTTATCTAGTTTGGGTAATGAAAAGTCTGCAAGAAAACAACCAAGCTCAGAGAGCACCAAGGCCCTTCATTTCAACCCTGAACTGCAAATATTATCTTTTATTGGTAAACTTACTGTATATAACGGTTCAGCTCCTGTTTGCTACATCGGGACCAGTGATAACGGTGAAATGCAGCCTGTACCAGTGGTGCCATAATACTGCCCATGCCAGTCTCATCAGCACATTGGTTACCTTGGCCATCATGTTCCATACCTAACCTGTTTTTTTAAAAAAAAGTGGTACAGTATTTCCTGAGGTCTATGAAGCACTAAATCATGAAGCGGTGCCAGCGTTCTGAATACCACTGAATATCCCAACACGGGATATCCCAACATTACCATGCGGTCTGAACTGTGTACAACTGTTTTTGCTATTAATATAACCAATCTGCTTCATTCATTAAAAGAGATGAAATGGGCCTACCTTGCCAAAGACATGTCAGTCAATAAAACGAGAGCAAGTAAGTTTGATTGATGGTCCATTGGGATGCCACGAGGCAGATCTTGTGTGGGAGGAGTTTGACTCCATCACTTCCGAAGATATGGACAGGTTACGTGGGCGACTGCGAGCCACATGTTTATTGGACCCGTGTCCCTCCTGGCTTGTACTGGCATCCTGGGAGGTGACACGAGGCTGGCTCCTAGAGGTTGTCAACGCATCCTTAAGTGAGGGTTCCTTGCCTGCCTCCCTAAAAGAAGCCATGGTGAGGCCCCTCCTTAAGAAGCCCTCTTTGGATCCACCTTTATTAACTAACTATCGTCCAGTCTCCAACCTTCCCTTTTTGGCGAAGGTTGTTGAGAGTGTGGTGGCACAACAGTTTCCCCGTCACCTGGAGGAAGTTGATTATCTAGACCCGCGCCAGTCCGGCTTCCGGCCCGGGCACAGCACTGAGACGGCATTGGTCGCGTTGGTCGATGATCTCTGGAGGGCCAGAGATGGGGGTTGTTCCTCCATCCTGGTCCTATTAGACCTCTCGGCGGCTTTTGATACCATCGACCATGGTATCCTATTGCATCGGCTGGGGGGGTTGGGGGTGGGAGGCACCGTTTTACGGTGGTTCTCCTCCTACCTCTCTGGCTGCTCGCAATTTGTGTTGACAGGAGAGCAGAGGTCGACCTCGAGACCCCTTACCTGTGGGGTGCCTCAGGGGTCGGTCCTCTCGCCTCTCCTGTTCAACACATATATGAAGCCGCTGGGTGAGATCATCCGTGGTTTTGGGGTAGAGTACCATCTCTACGCTGATGATACTCAGCTGTATATATCTACCCCAAACCACCCCAACGATGCCGTAGCGGTGATGTGCCAGTGCCTGGAAGCCGTGCGGATCTGGATGGGAAGTAACGGACTCAGGCTCAACCCGACCAAGACTGAGTGGCTGTGGTTTCCGGCTGCCCGATTCAACCAGCTAACTCCATCGCTGGCCATAGGGGGCGAACATCTTGCCCCTGTGGATGGGGCACGCAATTTGGGTGTCCTCCTGGATACCCAGCTGTCCATGGAAGATCAAGTGACAGCCGTGGCCAGGAGGGCGTTTTACCAGGTTCGCCTGGTTCGCCAATTGCGCCCCCTATTGGATCGGGACGCCCTTCGCACAGTCACTCATGCACTCGTGACATCCCGATTGGACTATTGTAACTCTCTCTACATGGGGCTCCCCTTGAGGTGCACCCGGAGGCTTCAGTTAGTTCAGAATGCAGCCGCGCGAGCAATTATGGGAACCACTAGGTCTACCCACGTAACACTGCTCTTGCGCGAGCTGCACTGGCTACCTGTCGTCTTCCGGGTGCGCTTCAAGGTGTTAGTCATCATCTTTAAAGCGCTCCATGGCTCGGGACCCAGCTATCTGCGGGATCGGATCCTGCCTCATACATCCTCACGGCCGATTCGCTCCCACAGAGAGGGGCTTCTCCGGGTGCCGTCCACTAGACTTTGTCAGCGGGCGACGCCCAGGGGAAGGGTGCTCTCTGTGGCGGGCCCAGCCCTCTGGAACGATCTTCCCCCCGACATTAGAACAACTACGGACCTCCGCTCCTTCCGCCTGAAACTAAAGACACATCTTTTCCGCCTGGCCGGCCTTGGATAGTCTCTCTGCTATAGGGTTTTATTTATTATTGGGTGTTTTAGTTATAATTGGGATTTTAGCCCAGGAATTGATTTAATTCGTTTTTATGTAATGCTGTATATTTATTGTTTTATTTGCCCTGTGCACCGCCCCGAGTCCCTGTGGGGAGAGAGAGCGGTTTTACAAATTAAATTAAATAAATAAATAAATTAAATTAAATAAAGTTGGTATCATCTACATCAGCGGTGTCAAACTCAATTTCATTGAGGGTTGCATCAGGGTTGTGTTTGACTTTGGGGGAGTGGGGGTAGGCATGGCCAGGGTGAGCATAGCCAGCTCAACGTCATTCGTGTCAGGGGTGCCTTTGGCGGCCCAAAAGGGGTGCCTTTTGCTGTGCCAGCAAAAGCAGGGTCCCAAGCTCTGTTTTTGGCTGCGATGCCCTCCTGCAACCCTCTGCCAGGGAAAACAGAGCCCGGGAGGGCTACACACAGCCCTCCTAAACTCCATTTTCACTGCCAGAGGCACCGTGGGCATGAATAGCAACTTTTTTTAATCAAAAAAGGGGCATGAAGAGCTTTTAGGAGGCTTGTAGAGTGCTCCTGGGGGTGGGGCAAAAACTAGCAAAAAACAGTCCTTTTTCACTCATTACTGCCCTCCCCAGTCCCCAGGAGCACTCTGAAAGCCTCCTAAAGGCTATGCATGGCCATTTTGGTGAAGGGGCAGGGTTTCTGAAGGCAAAAAAATGCTGTATTCAGTGTATAAGATGCACCCAGATTTTCACTCTCTTTTTGAGGGAAAAAGGTGGATCTTATACTCCCAAAAATATGTTAAGTTTTCAAATGCACTGCACACACTCAGTGAATTGGTTGTTGAACCAATTGAATCCCACCACTGGCTGTGTAGATTCTACAAGATCAGCAATGTACAATTTCCCTTACTTGATTTCAGAGCCCTAGGAGAAATAGCTTGGGCAGAAGTCAAGTCAAGGTTTTCTAAGTACACCTGAGACTGCACGCTTAATAGCTTTTTCCACAGCTTTGTATGAGAAGGAAAGTTTAAGTGTGATGGTTGACAGCCAGAAGTTGACCTCAAGAGTTACAGATTTTTGAACAAGGTCCTATTGTTAAAATTCTTGTTAACCTGGAAAATTTTAAGAGCATCTGGAGCTTCTACCACAGCTCCCTCAAAGAAGCAACAACAAAGACACCGGACAATTAAAGAACAACCTTTTTCAGTAACTTACACATGTCCTGTCTCATGAGCAACAACAAAGGCTGAAGAAAATCCATCTTCATGGTTAAGAGTGCAGCTACGCAGAGGGTGGCACATGCCAGTGACAGGCGCATAACCTGAAATAAGATGAAGGGGTAAAACAAAGAACAAAGTAGAGAGTCAAATGGGGAGGGAGGGAGGGAGAAAAATGAAAAAGAACATATTAGATAAAATGAACCTCATGCTGGAATCGTTTTAATCATATTTCACACTTAGCTCTCCTCTGGGAGGAACATGTGTCTCAGAAATACATAGCTAGATAAAAGGAACCTATAAGATTGTTCTACATATTTTCATAAAAGCAACTATGCTTTGAACCATTAATCAAATGATAAATGGCTTAAATCTAAGGACATGCTTATACTGTATCATTCCTCTCCCCCAAAATTTGATCTAATAGCAAGACAAATATCAACCCTCTCCTGTCCCCAAGTTATTACCCTAACTAAATACAGAGCACAAATTAAGTATTTTGACCTTCCAAGGGCTTGTCGCCAGTTTGGATTCTGGAGCCTCAGGCAGAAAGCATAAAGAAGAAAGTTCACTGGCTCTTTTATGGACCAACATGTATGGCTGTGACCTACATTCAGGTTGATGAGTCACAAGCTGCGTAAGCTTACAGTAGGGGAAAAATATCTAGGCCTATTGGCACGAGAAAAGTATAATGTACATGCAAATGACTTTTGTATCTGTCTTTTCACATTGTCACACAGGCTGAAAAAGAAATAAATACTCTATGCCAAAGTTGCCAATGTTTCTATATTACTCATCTCATGCCTGATTTTTTTCCCTCCTTCCTTGAGATATTTAACATCACTAAACAGCATTTCCCAGTTTGGTGATTCCAAATATGTTGATTATGTTGGCTTGAGAACTGTTGGAATAGAGGTTGCAGTAGATTTGGACTTACGAGGCCAGAAGAATTTGTAGCATTATGATATAAGACTTGATTTGAATCTATTTACTAAGACCGTATTACTATTATTCTTCTCATCCTTCCTATTATCTATCTCCTTTTTTACTTATGACTATAACCTTGTTGCTTGTATCTTTACGATTTATATTTTAGTTTTTTAGTATGCTTTTGATTGATTATTTACCGTATTTTTCGGAGTATAAGACGCACCTTTTTTCCTCTATAAAGAGGCTAAAAATCTGAGTGCGTCTTACACATCGAATACAGCATTTTTCCCCCTCCCGGAACCCCACCCCCTTCACCAAACTGGCTGTGCCTAAAATTAGCCTAAAACGGGCCATTCCCCCCCCCCCCCCCCCCAGCCTGCAGCAGCACTCTATAAGCCTCCATAGGGCCATGCATGCAATTTATTTGACACAAAAATGGCCCGTTTTCGCGATAAATGGGCTGGTTTTTTGCTCATTTTTGACCCCCCACCCCCATCCCCAGGAGCACTCAGCAAGCCCTCCCAAAGCTAGTCATGCTTTTTATTTGAAGAAAAACGGCCCCATTTGCACAGAGAAACGGGCCGTTTGGGGGAGGTTTGCAGCTTGGAAAAACAGTCTCTAAGGTCTTTAACTGTTTCTGTGCCAGGAGAAACAAAGTCTTAAGTTTGTCAGCGATTTCCTTCTCCAGGACATGGATAAATACACCTGGAAACATCAACCTACCTACCTACTCTCTCTCTATCTCTCTACCTACCTACTCTATTTCTCTCTCTCTCTCTCTATTTCTCTCTCTCTGTCCTTCTACCTACCTACCTACCTACCTACCTACCTACCTACACACACACACTCTCCCTACCTACCTACTGTATTTCTCTCTCTCTATTTCTCTCTCTCTATCCTTCTACCTACCTACCTACACACACTCTCTCTCCCTACCTACCTACTGTATTTCTCTCTCTATTTCTCTCTCTATCCTTCTCACTACCTACCTACACACACACTCTCTCTCCCTACATACCTACTGTATTTCTCTATCTCTCTCTATTTCTCTCTCTATTTCTTTATCTACCTACCTACCTACCTACTCTCTCTCTCTCCCTACTTACCTACTGAATTTCTCTCTATTTCTATCTATCTATCTCTTTATCTACCTACCTACTCTCTCTACCTACCTACTGTATATTTCTTTCTTTCTTTCCCTCTCTATCCCTCTATCTACCTACCTACTTTTTTTTTGTAATTTGCCTCTTCAAAACCTTGCTGCATCTTATACTCCAGTGCGTCTTATACTCCGAAAAATATGGTAGCATCCAATGACTATAAGTGTTGTATCTCATGAATGAATGCATTTATGATGGCTATAATCATGATTTTTCACTTAAATCTATGTACACTGACAGCTTATGCACCGAACACAAATTCCTTGTGTGTCCAATCACACTTGGCCAATAAAGAATTCTATTAAATATGCATGAAATCTTCATATGCAATATTGCAACTCTAACAGGGTCATTATATATTGCATTAAATTCACATATATCCAACAGGTAGTATTGCATTGCAATTGTGATTGATCACTTTTTTTAAAGAATCAAACTAGAATGACATGACTTTCTTCCAAATCTTGTCTGCAATTGGTTGATCTACAATCTACTCCTTATGACTGGAATTAGGTAGTAGATCTCAGAGCTCTGTTTCAAAAAAAACCACCCTAGGTCCCATCAATCTAAAGCAAAACTTAGAAATCCCTGTTCTGTAACACCGCAATATTAAAAACAATGTCAATAATTCAGAAAATTAGACACAACCTATGATTTTGGTTGTTCCCTTTGTTGTAATTTTAGATACTCCATTAATCTGAATCTTGAATGTTTGTAGAGGCAGAAAAATCTAGAAAACAGCATATGTGGAAAATGCTGGCAGAACTATTGGTGGAAGGTACAATGAATGCCATTAAGGAAGAGGCATATGCCATAGGACTGCCAAATATCTTCTTTGGTGAAGGATTTTGGTGAATTGTCAAGAGGGTAGAGAAGACTGACTTTCTTATTAAATCACCCTGCTTTTCATTTCCAAGAACAAAACGGCGAATGTGTTACACGTTACAGTTCTCATTTTTTCCATGATGTAATGTTAATAGCTTCCACCATCCAGGCAATATTTTAAAATATGACTGTCATGTATTCTCTGTTCTGTTCCTCCCTCAAGGCAATTAAGATAATCTTTACAAAGACCATGTACATGCACAATCTGTAACGTCAAACCTCTGCACTTCCAGAATTCTCAACCAACAGACCCAATACACTAAGAGATAGCAAGCAGTAGAAGGCTGGCTGGAGTTTAACAAAACTAATGGAAAGGAGATGGTAAAGAAATACGTATTTTTCTCTCCATATAATAAACGACTGTATCCTACACCAGGGGTCCCCAACCTTTTTTGCACCAGGGACCGGTTTCATTTTAAAGAAAATTCTGAGGACCGGCTGGCCTAGAGGAGGAGGGTGGGAGGGGGAACAGGCGGTCCATGCGCATGTGGGGAGGGGGGGGGGAGAGTCGGCTCACTTGGCCCTCTAGGGCAGTGGTGGGCAAACTTATTAGTCAATAGAGCCAAATATCAACAGTACCACTACTGAAATTTCTTTAGAGAGCCAAAAGGTGTGGCCTGTTTTGTGGGAGTGGCTCAGCGGTCATGTGACCGGCCAACTTGGAAAATGTGGTGAAACTCACTTAACGGTCTTGCTTAGCAACCAAAATTTTGGGCTCAATAGTGGTCATAAGTTCTTTCTTTCTTTCTTTCTTTCTTTCTTTCTTTCTTTCTTTCTTTCTTTCTTTCTTTCTTTCTTTCTTTCTTTCTTCCTTCCTTCCTTCCTTCCTTCCCTCCTTCCTTCCTTCCTTCCTTCCATTTCTGGCTGGTCTTTGGTCTTCTGAAGATGGTAAAAATGGATTTATGGGCACTCGTTATATATAAAGGCAGCCCATGACTCTTTGGGATACTGGTTTGAATCCAGGAAATGACTGAGAGGATGTGATTCCTTTGAAATGACCACTGGGAGAAAAATAGATCTTTAACCTGGTTAACCAAAAAGGTAGCTTGAGGTGGAAGGAAATAGGAAAATAGATTTCTTCCTTTCCTTTCCTTCCTTCCATTGCCTCCCTCCCCCTTCCTCCCTTCTTTCCTTCCCTCCCTCCTACCCTCCATCTCTTTCTTTTTCTTTCCTTCCTTCCTTCTTTCACCCCTCCCTTCCTCCTCCCTCCCCCTTCTTTCCTTCACTCCCTCCCTCCCACCCTCCATTCATCTTTCTTTTTATATTTTTCTTTCTCTTTCTCTGTTTCTCTCTCTCTCTCTCTGTATCTGTATCTGTCTCTCTCTCCTCCCTCCGCCCACCTCTGTCACTTTGTGTGTGTGTGTGTGTGTGTGTGTGTGTGTGTGATTCCCTCTCTCCCTCCCTCTCTCTAAGTCTGTCTCTCTGTGTGTCTGTCATTATCTCTCCCCCCCCCCCCCCCCGGAAGCAGCAGAGGGGCCAGCATGTCGGCTGGAGAGGAGGAGGAGGGAGCAGAGGATGGCCGAGTGCGCCTCCAGCAGCTCCTTCCGACGGCCACCGCCGCGCACTTTCCGGGGCTTCCCAGAGGGGCCGGCATGTCAGCTGAGGAGGTAACGTGCCTCATCCCACAGCGAGCGAATGAGCGAGCAGCCGGAGGACTCGAGCCTGCGGTTTCCTTAAGCACTGCCGAAACCGTCCGGGCACCACATGGGGCTGGAAGGGAGGTGGGTGTGTGGCGCCCAGATGGCCTCGGCGGTGCTTAAGGTAGCCGCAGGCTCGAGTCCTCCGCCCGCCCGCTCGTTGTGGGATGAGGCACGTTACCTCCTCAGCTGACATGCCAGCCCCTCCGGGAAGCCCCGGAAAGTGCACGGCGGCGGTGGCCGTTGGAAGGAGCTGCTGGAGGCGCGCTCGGCCATCCTCTGTTCCCTCCTCCTCCTCTCCAGCCCTGCGGCCCGGTTCCTATCAGGCCGCGGACCGGCACCGGGCCGCGGGCCGGGGGTTGGGGACCCCTGTCCTACACCATCCCAAGCACTACATTCTGCATAACAGAGGTCTCCATCTTTTTGCAAATGGAGTTGGAAAGTCAGACATCATTTGTCAATGAATGTGCCCCCCCCCCCCCCCCCGGCTGAATCCAAATATTGCAAAGTTGCTGCATTTTTAAAAAAATATTTGCAAATAGCTCTGACGCCTTTGCTCTTTGGAATTTGTAACAAGAGCTTATTGCACGGAGCTCCCATAAAAGAGTAGAGAGAAAATGAACTACTCTTATTAAAAACAAATATGACTATGCTGAAGTTTATTTATAAGTTAAATGGATATCTCCTCCCTTCCCACCATTCTGCCCACTGTCTGCCCTGCTCTCATGCCCCACTTGTTCACACACACACACACCGACACCTCCATGTGAGCATTTGCATCAAGTTGTCCCCACAGCAACTTGCCCATGTTGAGTTGTTCAACCTGATGGTAGTGAGTTGGCAGAGGGAACTTGGCAGTGGCAAGAGGGCTGCTCCCAACTTGTTGCCCCCAGACAGCCATGCTGAATTGTCCTAGATCAGTGATGGCAAACCTATGGCACGGGTGCCACAGGTGGCACGCGGAGCCATTTGTTAGTGCACGCCAGGAATTGCCCTGTCAGCTCCAGCGCACCTATCCAGCTGACTTTGGCCTTCTTTTGAGGCTGTTTTTCACCCTCTGGAGGCTTCCCTGAAGGCTCCTGAGGGCTGGAGACTCCAGAAGGCTCCTGAGGGCAAAAAATGACCCTACGAGCAAACCAGAGGAGAAAAGCACGCCCGTGGCACACCCATGCACGACCCCCCCTGCGTTCCCCCCACTTTTGGCACACGAGCCAAAAAAGGTTCGCCACCACTGTCCTAGATGCTTTAACCACCTTATGGAAAGCACAATTTAACCAGTGACAGAGTTTTTCTAAGTGGAATCCACAGGAGAGAATCCAAAAAGTAAAGATGCAACCATGCATTGAAGCCCCCTCTCCTTTAATGAGCAAGAAATTGGTAATATGTTATGTGCAATGCCCATTAAAGTGGATAGAACAGAACAGAACAGAACAGAATAGAATAGCAGAGTTGGAAGGGACGATGGAGGTCTTCTAGTCCAACCCCCTACTCAGGCCCTACACCACTTCAGACAAACGGATATCCAACAATCTTCTTAAAAACTTTCAGTCCCCACAACTTCTAGAGGCAAGTTGTCCCACTGATTAATTGTTCTAACTGTCAGGAAATTTCTCCTTAGTTCTAGGTTGCTCCTTTCCATTAGTTTCCACCCATTGCTTCTTGCCCTACCCTCAGGTGCCTTGGAGAATAGCTTGACTCCCTCTTCTTTGTGGCACCCTCTGAGATATTGGAACACTGCTATCATGTCTCTCCTAGTTCTTCTTTTCATTAAACTAAACATACCCAGTTTCTGCAACCGTTCTTCATATGCTTTAGCCTCCAGTCCCCTAATCATCTTTGTTGCTCTTCTCTGCACTCTTTCTAGAGTCTTCACATCTTTTTTATATTGTGGAGACCAAAACTGGATGCAGTATTCCAAGTGTGGCCTTACCAAGGCCTTATAAAGTGGTATTAACACTTCACGTGATGTTGATTCTATCCCTCTGTTCTATCCCTTTGAGTTTGGCCTTTACGAAATTGTAGAAGGCTGGGGGAGAAGGGGGGGCGGAGGGACGTTGGAATTTTACACCTCCTCTTCCTGTCTGCAATGGTGATTGATACATTCGAACTTTATCTGATGGCATATGCACTGCTTTGGGAAGAAGAAAGGGAAGTATAACCTGCAAAGAATGTCTCGGTTTTGGGGGAGCTGAAAAGGCAACAACAAAACAAATGCTAAGGATTTTTTTTTTCAAATGCCGGACCTTTTTTGCTTACATCAAAAACATGAGCCAAACATGAATGCATTTTTAGGCCAAGTCTCACTTCCTTTTGTTCTGCCAAACAACTTTTCTCCAAATAAAACGATTAAATATATAATTGCAAATGGAGAATAAGAAGACAGAATCTTCTATTCCATCCCACTGACTTAGAGCAATTTAAGTGTAGATGACAGAACAAAGGTCTCAGTGTCTTAAAAAGAGGGCTTTCTCCTTGAATGGTCTGTGAAAAAGTATCTGCAAGAACAGGGCTAATCTGAAAAGGTATAAATGTTGCGGTCCAAATAATAATAAGAGACTAAACACTTGGTGATGCTACTATATGCATTAGGAAGCCATTGAATGGAACTCAAGTTTGCTTGTGTTGGATTTTTTTTTCACCTGCTCTTATGCATTATTATAATCTGTTAGGAAGGCACCATCAGCTTTTTATTTGGAACAAGCTGATAACCCAGCGTAGCCCAGGTATTTATTTATCCCAATGCTCTATTAGAGGCATTCCACAGTTATGCTGGTGCAGAGAGAGAGGGGGGGGGGGAGAGAGATTTATAGAGAGAGAGATTAGAGAATTTAGTCTGGCATAATCTAAGATTAATCAAACCACACCGACTCTAATAAAAATTATGTAAATTTCTTGCACATTGCAGATGGTCAGGCTAGAATCTAGAAAGGCTAGAAAGATTTCTACAGGCTCCGGCAGGCAAAAAATGCCACTACAACAAAACAAGAAGTCACTTCCTGTTTGCTCTTAGAGCTGTTTTTTGCCCTCCGAAGCCTGAAGGCTCCAGAGGGCAAAAAATGACACTATGGCCAAACCGGGCAAAAATTGCCTGAAAAGAAGACCAAAGTCAGTTGGCCAGCGTGCGCATGCGCTCTAGAGCTGACAGGGCAACGCCTTGTGTGCCCTGACAAATGGCTTTGTGTGCCATAGGTTCGCCATCATGGGGCTAGATGTTTCTTGTAGTCCCTTCAAATACAAATACAAATACAATAGCAGAGTTGGAAGGAACCTTGGAGGTCTTCTAGTCCAACCCCCCTGCCTAGGCAGGAAACCCTATACCATTTCACACAAATGGCTATCCAACATCTTCTTGAAGACTTGCAGTGTTGGGGCATTCACAACTTCGGGAGGCAAGCTGTTCTACTGATTAATTATTCTGTCAGGAAATTTCTCCTCAGTTCTAAGTTGCTTCTCTCCTTGATTAGTTTCCACCCATTGCTTCTTGTTCTGCCCTCAGGTGCTTTGGAGAATAGTTTGACTCTCTCTTCTTTGTAGCAGCCTCTGAAATATCGGAAGACTGCTATCATGTCTCCCCTAGTCCTTCTTTTCATAAAACTAGACATACTCAGCTCCTGCAACCATTCTTCATATGTTTTAGCCTCCAGTCCCCTAATCATCTTTGTTGCTCTTCTCTGCACTCTTTCGAGAGTCTCCACATCTTTTCTACATCGTGGCGACCAAAACTGAATGCAGTATTCCAAGTGTGGCCTTACCAAGGCATTATAAATTGGTATTAACACTTCACGTGATCTTTATTCTATCCCTCTGTTTATGCAGCCTAGGACTCCAAGATCCCTTTCACAGTTACTACTATTGAGCAAGGTGCCACCTATACTGTACCTGTGCATTTTGTTTTTCAAACCCTTCAAACTCTCTAATTCTATGATTTTACAAAACTTGATTTTTACCACCTGTCTGACAAATCAGAGTACTTCTAAAGGAGTTAGGACAAATTATTAAACATACAGAAGCAACAGCACAGGACTGCTAGGTGCTTTTTGGTAAAAACTGGTGTGAATATAAACAGGCTATTTCCCCCTGGCTGAGGAATTCTGGGAGTTGAAGTCCACAAGTCTTAAAGTTGCCAAGGTTGGAGACCCCTGGTATAAACAACACAAGAAGGCAAAATATACTGATGTCAGCAGTCTGTTCTTAAATTGAAACCCGAATTTAATTGTCTTTTGCAAAACCTTTAGAATCCTAATGGAAAACCACAAGGAGAAAGCAGAACTGTGGATCAGGCTGGAAAATAAAATTTTGAAAAAGTCCTTGAAGAAGGCAATAATGAGCTGGTTCCAGTTTGTTATTCAGAAAGCAAAGTGAATGAATGCAAGTGTTCACCACTTTGGCTTTAAAACTTTTATGTACTCACTACTACAAAGGCCCTGGTCAAATAAAAGAGCCTTTCCGGTGGTATCCACCAAACCGCACATATCTGATTGAGGTAAATACAGTACCTTGCATACCTGCAGGACCAAAATCTTGCCTGGTGAGGAATACGGCGTGATCATGGTATTCAGCATGGGCAGGATCTGATCGTTGTTGAGAATGAGCCCAGCGACACACCTGCTCCAGGCTTCGAGAGGGGTTCCCTCGCTCTATTAAAGTGATGGACTGAAGGGAGTGAGAAAAGACAAGGTTAAGTTAGCATCTCTGCATGGCTTGGTTGGAGAAGTCAACCTGGAGGACGGTCTTCTCCAACCAAAATCAACCCACTTTATGTGTCCTAGAAAAGACTGCTGCCAAGTCCCTCATTTCCACTTCTCTGTCACATCATATACAATACAATACAATACAATACAGTACAATTGCAGAGTTGGAAGGGACCTTGGAGGTCTTCTAGTCCAACCCCGTGTGGGCAGCAACCTTATACCATTTCAGACAAATGGCTATCTAACATCTTCTTAAAGACTTCCAGGGTTGGGGCATTCACAACTTCTGGAGGCAAGCTGTTCCAGAGGTTAATTGTTCTAACTGTCAGGAAATTTCTCCTTAAGTTGCTTCTCTCCTTGATTAGTTTCCACCCATTGCTTCTTGTCCTGCCCCCAGGTGCCTTGGGGAATAGTTTGACTCCCTCTTCTTTGTGGCACCCTCTGAGATATCGGAACACTGCTATCATGTCTCCCCTGGTCCTTCTCTTCATCAAACTAGACATACCCAGTTCCTGCAACCGTTCTTCATATGTTTTAGCCTCCAGTCCCCTAATCATCTTGGTTGCTCTTCTCTGCACTCTTTCCAGAGTCTCCACATCTTTTCTACATCGTGGCAACCAAAACTGTATGCAGTATTCCAAATGTGGCCTTACCAAGACATAAAGTGGCATTAACACTTCACGTGATCTTGATTCTATCCCTCTGTTTATGCAGCGTAGAACTGTGCTGGCTTTTTTGGCAGCTGCTGCACACTGCTGGCTCATATTTAAATGGTTGTCCACTAGGATTCCAAGATCCCTCTCACAGTTGCTACTATTGAGCAAGGTACCATTTATGTTGAACAATAGCTTCTAAATTAAAATGAAGCCATCCCAGCTTTTGCCTTTTTAGAAACATTTGACAACAGAGCTGTACCAGACATCCTACGGTTATGGGCAAGGCTAGAAGCAGGAATATCCACAGGGAGGGGCCAACAAAAATCAAAATGGCAGCTACAACCAGGAAATAAAATGATGGATTGCATTGTTATGGCCTATCTTGATTTTTTTTTGACCCACCCTCCTTGCAGACATCCCCATTTAGAAGGGATAAATACGCTTCTAGAAATACGTTATTTATATTTTATATCACAGCTTCTTCCCATGTTTTATCATGATCAGGAACCTTGGAGATTGAAGATGGTAATAAATCTAATAAATAAATTAAAAAACACTAAAGCTGGTATATCCATCAGATGAAACAGAAGATTTTGGTCACCATTAAGTCCTTTACCGTCCAAGAATAGATGTTTGATCTGTTCATTAAGAATCTTTGGTTCTCTCAGTCTTTTCCCAATATGCATTTTACATTCAAGAAAGAATGTCCTTTAAAAAAACAAAACAAAACTCTGGGCAGAATTTGGGAGGCTAATTTTGTTCCTAGTATGCTATGATTACACATACCCACTAAGGCTGTGTTCTTTGTAGGAGTTCTTTGACACTCCCCCTTTTTCTTATTTTTGGGCATCCTTTCACTTAGAGGATGATGGGCAAGTACCATTTATTTATGGTAGTGGAAATGTTTGTATTACATCACTTTAAAAACAGCTCTTACAGGAGGAAGAAAGGGAGAAAAGAAAACACTATTCCCTCACCACTATAAACTTCTTTAAAAATCTCTCTAAATCATAAGCAAACATTTAAATTAAATATATGGGCAAGAGTGACATTGTGTGTATTTTACCTGTCTGTATCCCACCATGATCATTCTAACAAGGGCAATGTTTATGTGGACTCCCAGGGATTCGTCATGATAAATTTCATTTACCTAAAGCAAAAGAAAACATGTAAGAAACCCACAAATTGCAATTATTTAAGCAAAATCTTCCCCTCACCTCATTTGACCACACATTAACCCTGTGATTATTACTCGCAATATCAGTTCCAGCACCGGATTAGAAACTAGGAGACTGTGAGCTCTAGTCCTGTCTTAAGCACAAAGCCAGTTGGATGATCTTGACCCAGTCACTCTATCTCAGCCCTAGGAAGGAAGCAATGGCAAACCACTTCCAAAAGCATCGCCAAGAAAACTGCATGGACTTGATCCTCTCTATCCAAAATGTGAACTTTGCTGTCTTCCAAAGAGTGACATTTTTGGTCCATATTTTGGATAGAGAGGATCATTGCTTTCAGGGGTCTGCAAAGTCGGCTCTTTTAAGACTGGTGGACTTCAACTCCCAGAATTCCCCAGCCAGCTATGCTGGCTGGGGAACTCTGGGAGTTGAAGTCCACCAGTCTTAAAAGAGCCGACTTTGCAGACCCCTGAAATTTGCTTTGAAAGAGGGGTAAAAGAGTCCATCTATGTTAGAATTGAACAGCTCTCCCTCAACAGAGGGGAGAATACAACATCACCTATTTCCTTTGTACACAGTTCTTTCAACAACCTTTTGCACTCTGATTCAGGTTTCCCTGAGGGCACAGGTAAACCTCCAAGTGGCCTCAGCGATTCTCAGAGAGAGTACTAACAACCAGATGACTGCAAAAAATAAGATCCTTCTAGTTCCCCACACACACACACACATACACACCCCATCCAGTCACAGCTAATGAAGCTTCTTGCAAGAGAAGTACATCTTCTCCTTCCTCAAGGAAAACAGTCCCGTTGCCTTTTGAAAAAGCACCTTTTTCACGACCTGGATGGCCTGGAATCTCCATAGACATTTAACTCTGAAATACTAGCACAACCCCTACCATCTTAATTAACTTATTTAATTAGATAAACATTTCTACAATCCTGCAAAAGAAAGTCTCATAACAATGTTAATCTTATAATCAAACAACTAAATCACACATAACTATCAATTTAGATCAGCAGCTGAATTATCCACCGTGAGTGATCTCTCTCTCGAGAACTGCTTCTTTGTTATTCTTTTATTCCTGTGCATTATTTTTTTAATTTGACAGGTCATTGACTGAACAAACAGCATTTTTTTCTTCTTTCATCTATTGGAACATCGAATGACATAGCAACCGTTTACACAAAACATTCAAAGCACAACACCACATGTATGAATATGTTTGTTTTTCAAAATGTTATTGCAGATTACTAACATTTCTTCTCTCCTGTTTTGTCAGGTGCTAAGGAAACCTTTTTTCTTTACAATAAACAGATCGGCCTTTGATAAATAAAAAGTACAAATTAGGAGAGGAAAAAAACAGGTGACATATCACCAAAATGAACTTAGTCCACGTGGATTCCCTGTGGGGAGTTCATTAGCCATGAACTTCCTGCAATAATTTTGAAAATGAAATGGTCAAAATGTGAGTAGAACTTAGCCAGCAAAAGGGAAAAAGTTCATAACTCAACACATCTGCATCTCAGATTTTTCTGCGAGAACTCTTGTTAGACCATGAGTAACAAAAAGGAGGTTTCTTAGTCATGTTATGGGGAAGCAGATCCGTAATGTCTATGAGAAACCTTTGTAGCATCATCTAAGCCAGGGATTCCCAAACTTGGCAACTTTAAGACTTGTGGACTTCAACTCCCAGCTATGCTGGCTGGAGAATTCTGGGAGTTGAAGTCCACAAGTCTTAAAGTTGCCAAGTTTGGGAACCCCTGATCTAAGCCAATGGCTCTTAACCTGGGCGATATTACTTGCCATGGGGCAATTTCATTTTTCAGGGGGGTGATGGAACGAAAAGGGGCGACGCGGGGGCGAAGGAACAGAAGGGGGCGATATGGGGGAGATGGAGCAAGAAGTTTTGGGGACACTTTTTAGACTTTTTCGTACAGTGAACCACTGTACATCTGTCGTACAAAAACATCAGATTGCTCGCTCTTAGTGGATTCAGTACAGAATGCCGTACATATGTGGATACGCATCACTCATCTTCATGCGCATTGCACAGCAGCCTCTATCACTCTACCCATACAGTGGTGCACCATTGGCCTTTTTACAGTGTGCGTGAATATATATTTTCCTCGAATCTTAATTTAGTTTCAGAGTTTTCGTCTTGAAATTCTTAGTTCCTGCATTGCGGTTTGTTCTTATGCCCTTTTTATATTTCTTTTTGCGTCTTAAAATTCACTTGTAATTAAATCATTAAATATTACTTTTGGGGGGGCATTTCATTTTCTTGCAATTGAATTTTGTTTTCAGTGGTCATTGCATTTAAGTGTCATGGAATTAGCTGTAATACATGTATCACGAAGTTTGGGAGTAAAGTGATGGGTGGCATCAGAATTTTTCACACAGTTGAGATATGGGAGAAAGACTTGAAATAAATTATTTGCATCGATATGTCCTGATGACAATTTTAAAGAAAACAAAAAATGTGTTTGCATAAATAGAAGAATTATTTCCCCTGTGTTGTGATTGAGAGGTTATGTTGGGGAGGGGGGCTATGATAACTTTCTCAATGGCTCAAGGGGCGATTCTTTCAAAAAGGTTAAGAACCACTGATCTAAGCCACTTAAGCTAATCTTGAAAAGTTCAGCAGGACCTGGGATACTGCAGCTGTCATAAGGAGAAATTTCCAGACAGAACAATTAATCAGTAGAATGACTTGCCTCTAGAAGTTGTGGGTGCTCCAACACTGGAGACATTTGACAACTATTTGTCTGAAATGGTATAGGGCCATGATGGGGAACCTATGGCACACATGCCGGAAGTGGTTTGCAGAGCCATCTCTCTGGACATGTGAGCCGTTGACCTTTGCTCTTCTGGGTTCCAGTGTGCTGTCCAGGTGGTCTTCATGCACACGGAAGCACTGGAAACCAGAAGAGCCACCTGTGTACATGCATGCACTGGGAAGATGATCCTCCAGTTTCCGGTGTACATATGTGTGCCGGCAACCTGACCTTCTGGTTTCTGGTGCATATGCATGCACAAAGACCAGCAACAGGGCGGCTGCTCTTCTGGTTTTCGGCATGTGTGTATATGCACGCATGCGTTCCCATTTCAGCACATGGTGCCAAAAATGTTTGCCAACACTTGTATAGGTTTTCCTGCCTGAGCAGGGGGTTGCACTAGAAGATCTCCAAGGTCCCTCCTCTTTTCATACATTGGAGCAGATTAACTGGTTGCTTGTGAATGAATCTGCTTTGAATTCAGCTGGAGGTAAAGAGAAAGTAGAAAAAAATATTTGGCTATTAGCCGTCTGCAGGAAATACTTATGCCCTTCATCGTGCAGATAACTGGAAAGACAGAGTTACAGATGTCACAAAGTCAAGTTTGCAGTGAAAGGAAAAGCTGAGTTAGAATTGAAAGAGATGAGTGCTATATGTGCTCCTCTGTGAATCATTATGGGTTCAGTGCGGGAAGGGAAAAGTAATCTCACTGTTGAAACTTGTAAGTTATCAGCATTCAAAGTGCACTGACACAAATCAAGTTCACTTCCTAGAAGCATTGAGGGAGCTGGATTTTCTGGCACACTTTTCTGGCAGACTTGACATAGCTACTTTAGAAACTTCATCAGTTAATCTTTACATGCATTTATATGCCAGGCTGCTTGACTTCACCATCAACTCCAGAGGATATTTTGCATGTACATTTAGGGAGAACTCCCAAATGTCAAGTGAGGTACATTCAAAGACAACCTGGAGAAGCAATTTAGACCAATTTTGCTGAGCGTTCTGGAAGATGCAACTGCCTCAATACTTTAAGACAGGGGTCTCCAACCTTTGCAACTTTAAATCTGAAGGACTTCAGCTCCCAGACTTCTCCAGCCAGCTTTGTTGGCTGGAGAATTCTGGGAGCTGAAGTCCTTCAGACTTAAAGTTGCAAAGGTTGGAGACCCCTGCTTTAAGAGGTACCTAATTTTAACCAAATGCTTTTCAGAGCCCCAGGAACAAGTGATCAGGTAACAAGGAAGTGCTCTATGACTTCCTAAAAGGCCAAGATTTCATAGGAAAATATTTCGTAAAATAAAAGCATCATTATCTTTTAAGGTAGCTTGGCGACTTTAAGATGCGTGGACTTCAACTCCCAGAATGATGAATTCTGGGAGTTGAAGCCCACACATCTTAAAGTTCAGAAAACATTGTTTTATGCCATGCTGTGTATTCTACACTTTTAAACTTCTTAAGTGGGAATTATTTTAAAAAAATAGAAATCTCTTTTAATTCAATTGTAATTCCACATTGGAATACTGTGAAAAATTAATAGATGTAGAATTCTAGGTTATTGACATCCATTCATTTCTCTAAAAACTTCATGAGCATGCTGTTAGGACTAAAAGCACAATAACTTAATCAAGCACTGAGCTCAGTAGAAAAATTATTATATTTGTGATTCCTTAGTCAAGAGTCTTCATCTGACTGACAGATATGAAGTTAGTAATATTCATACATAAAGAACCTTCAAATATTGAATATAAAAGTACACAATTAATTCTTCATCCCAATGGCATTACCTGCTCTGAAAACCCGTTATCCCTCATCCATTAGCTCTAATCAGACTCAATTTAGACACGGTTTAATGTTACAATAATACATTGCATTTCCTGAAAATCAAGGCATGCACAAGATTTGATTTTCACTAATCAGATAATGGTGAACAGACTTTATGGCTGCATCAATCTTTGTGTTTGCAAAGTATCTCATTTATTCACTCTAGATGTACACTTTCCTGAGGGAGAGCTAAAACAAGCAATTATAAGTATCTCACTTAAGTTTCAGGCAGCAACTAAAGACAAATATTCAAAAGGTTAAATCAAAGAGTTTCGGGATTTTTTTAAAAAAAGAATACAGATAAGAAGTGCAATTGTATTAAAAGAGCATTCACTGCATTTTCAATATGAAAATATCTTCAGATGTTTTCCCCTGACAACTCCAAGCTACATTTAATAAACTACATTTCCCAACATTTACATCATGCTGATGTAGAAATGCACAAGTTCTACAATATTTAGTATGAGAGAATGAGAACATGGGAAGAAACTTTCAGAATCTACTTCTCCCATAAATGCTTTTTTTTTTTTTAAACATTCCCTGATTCTATCACTACTGGACAATTAAAGGCTTCCTTGTTTTCTACTCCCCTTGTTTCCAAGTCTTTTTATACCTCAGGCTGTTTAAATAAATAACTGGCACAAAAGAAGAGCTGACTGGGATTGGAAGAATACCGTGGAAGGAAGAGTAACTGTTTATCCTGGAGCAGTCTTTATTGAACTCCCATCACCCCACAGTTGTTCTTAATAATGAGAGGATGTTACCTTTAGTTCGGCTTTTCACTGAGGGCAGAGGAAGATTCTTACTTTGTGAAAAGCTTGATTGATGAATAACCCAGATTAAATTCTCCCCTAAGGGAATTTAGTCCACAATTACCCCATTTGACAACCCAAATAGGAAGAAATTTAAGAGACTATGTATTGTCAACTAAAACCTGCTGCTATAATTGAATGTGCAAGAACCAGAAGCCAGGGGTCCCCAATCTCTGATCCATAGACCAGCACCAGTCCGCGGTATGCCAGCAACCAGCCCACACAAACAAGAAAACCTCCATCCGCAGGATGCAGGCAGCACTCAAAACCAGACACCCTCCAGTCTGAGGAAAAACCTATTTCCACGGAACTGGTCCCTGGTGCCCAAAGGTTGGGGGCCGCTGCCGTAAAGAATACAGTGGTTTTGTCATCTATATAATCAAACCAAGAAAAGAAAGCTTCCCCCCACACCCATATTTGCAACAAGCGTTCCATCCTAATAGCAAAATTGGAAGTATGATACAAATAACACGCCTCATGACTATAATGAAGCTAATGAAAAGATCTATCAAATTCTATAGGTGGAGGATCCAAGATAAAAAGCTTTGATCCTTCACTGACAATATGTTGACTCTGTAAACCGCCTAGGGAGGGCTGTAAAGCACCGTGAAGCAATATATAAATCGAAGTGCTATCGACCACTATGTCAGCCCAGTATTGGTCATCACCATTCCTTTCCATTCCAGTGTGATGTGTCCTTTTTTTTCAGATCTAGTAAACACAAAAGCTGTGTCTTTTGTCCATGCCATTTGATGGGAAGCCTAATGAAAAGCTCAGCTGACACAATGCGCGGAAAAGAAGAATTTCCATAGGCACAAAAATTGCAGCCAGTTAGAATTAGAATCCAGCTCAGTCTTTCTCAACCACAGCAACTTTAGGATGCATGGACTTCAACTCCCAGAATTCCCCTACCAGGCTGAGAATAGACATTTTACGGGACGGCCTTTTCTCACAACGTATTTAACCGAGTGATGAGGGAAAGGAGATAAGCAAACTCCAAAACTAAGTTAATCAATCCTATTAACCTATAGTATATTAGAATTAGCCTCAAGCAGATACAATTTCATTTGGGCCAAGAGAAATATACCCCAGCTAATTACCTTTTCCTATATTGTGTGAGCTGCTTGCTGAAGGATTAAATGTCCTTTCTGTCTTCTGTGATTAAAATGAAGTCATAGAGAGGCTCTGCAAAATTCATACATACTGACGACAAACAATGGGTAAAACATATTTAACAGATAAGTGTTTAATTTACATAATAAGTGAGTGCTTATACAAGATGAACAGAAAATAAGAAATGCTAGGTAATTAATTGTCTCAGATAAACACAGCACTCATTAAGAAACTAAAATTTCATTTCCAAGACAACAGAACATATTCCTTAAATGCATGTTGCTTGTTTCCATCCTCAGTAATTGGATAGTTTAGCTGCACACGACAAACTGAAACCACAAAAACCATGCTTAGCAAATGTGGAATATCATAGTGTGTCTCCGTTTAAAAAAAAGAGAGAAGGAAACTCTGTGATCCAGTGTCTTATTTAGATGGCATGTCTGACAGTAGTGAACACCATAAAAAATAAAAAAGTCCTCCAGAAAGAAACTAATCTAAATAGCTAATTTTAGAGACACTGTAACTATAACAAACTATAAAAACATCCAACAATTAGCAACACAGCATAATGACTACAAACCAAAGGAACTGCACTATAGCCGTGATGGCGAACCTTTGTCACGCGTACCACAGATGGTATGCAGAGCTCTCTCTGCAGGCACGCCAGCAGTTACCCCAGCCCAGCTCCACCACACATGCACACACGCCTCCCGCCAGCCAGCTGGTCTTTGGGTCTCTGCCGCGCAGGCATAGGGTATTCAACTGCATCTATATATGTATTCAACAGCATCTATATATGTATTCAACAGCATCTATCGTCTATGCAATGCTTCTCAACCATGGAAGCTTTAAAATGGGAGTTCCTTAAGTCCCAGAATTCTCCAACCAGCAAGGCTGATTAGGGAATTCTGGGCGTTGTTCCATCCATTTTTAAATTGCTACAGTTGAGAAAAACTGATCTACAGAAAGCTATTCTAGGTGCAATAAATGGCAAGGCAGTAATAAAAAAAAATCTAGCTACTTGGATATTTCTCCAGGTTCTGATGGGACTCCAGATAGCCCAGCACGAATGTCTCGACCACTGTACAGTAAGTAATCGGGCAACTTCATTAGTACTAAATTGTACCAGTTACAATTTTCTCTTCAAGAGTATCACAAGAAGGGCTTTTTCCCCCCTCCTCTCTAATCAGATTAAGGTGGCAGGAACCGCTAGTAGCTGCTGGAGCTAGTTCCCATCTCTCAGCTTCATGTAGACAAACAATGTGTAAAGAGCTTTATCCTTTCATTTGTAAACACAATTGTTAGGAATGTAATACAATAAGCAATACCAGCCCAGCGCTATGCCACTGCGCCTGGAATTCTGACAATGATGGGGAACTCTTTACAATGGCTGCATGGAGCTGACCTAGGATGAATTTTGCTGCTGATCATATTTTGTGTTTTTTAAATTAATCATGGATAGTTTTTATGTGCTTCTACATTGGTTTTTTTACTGATCGCTTTTTTTAATCTATTGTGAGCTGCCCAGAGCCATTTAGGTGAGATGGGAAATCATACAAATTGAATAAAAATAAGTGATTAAGGACCTGGAGACAAAAACATATGAAGAACGGTTTCAGGAATTTTGTAGGGCCAGTCGAGAGAAAAGAAGGACATGATAGAAGTATTCCAGTATGTAGTGCCACAAGGAAGAGGGGATCAACTTATTTTCCAAAGCATCCGAGGGCAAGACAAGAAGCAATGGTTGGAAACTAAACAAGGGGAGAAGCAATGTGGAATTAAGGAAAAACTTCCTAACAATGAGGACAATTAACCTGTGGAACAGCTTGCCTTCATAAATTGTATGGGCTTCATCATTTGAGGTATTTAAGAAAAGACTAGACAGCAACCTATCTGAAATGGAATAGGTTCTCCTGTTTGAGGGGGTTGGACTAGAAGATCTCCAAGGTCCCTTCCAGCTCTATTCTGACTGATTGAAAATATAAGCACATGCAAATATTTCCCATTTCTGCACATTTCAAAGTTTCCAGCTTCAGCAGGTTGCTTAAAGCTATTAAGCCAAGTATTTGCTTATTTTTTGGATGTTCATATTTAGAGATTGAAAACTTCTGGCCATAAAATCCAGGCAATCAAGCAAGGAAAAAGTAATTCCCATAGTGGATTATTTTTCGATGAGAGTGGGATTAAGTTGTGAATAAATAAATGAATAAATAAACACGTGGTGCTGTTCGGCCTGCCTTTTATTAGTCCAGCAAGTGCAAAAACAGCTAATTTTAAATACTTCTGAGGCTTTGCCCAATATAGAAGAAAATGCAGTATAAATGATAAAAGCCATATTGGATGCCTAGCTTTTACTTCTATTAAAACAGTAATAGATGGATTTACATTCCTGGAAGCTCTTCACCTAACAATTGATCCCAATCCCTCCCTTCTCTTCCCATGCAAAATGCCATGTGGATGGTCAATCCTGCACCATTTGAATTTGCTTGTTCCAGATACTGTTCAAGACATTCCCTTTTGAGGTAGTATGGACATAATTCTTAATTATAATTATTTTATTTTATTTATTAACTATTAATAAACACCCAGAAATCTCTAAAAGACTTTTAAACCTCCTTGCTACCAGTGCTATAATCTCTGCTTTCCCTGGCAGCTAGTTCATCAATTCCTTTCTTCTTACAATCTGGCAGCAGATGCTCTTGGTGTGAACTAACAGGATTAGCAATAGCATTCATTTGTTGGGCCTTGGTCACATTGCAGTTTGTATTTGTGGGCAAGATTCTGATAAATTCTGAACATAGTTTTTCTCCTCCCTTTGCAAAAATGCAGGTCACTTGGTTTAAGTGTACATTCCACTAACTTATTTCCTAATTGAGGAAGAAACATCATGCAAAAGCAAAACAAAACTTAATTATTATTTTTTTAAACCTGTACGTTGTTTTTGAGTAAAGTTAACATCCAGCATTGCTTATTCCATGTACTAGTGTTAAAATTTTCAAGAACTCTTTCATTTTTCCATTTCTATCCAACAAGATTTTTTAATTGATCGAATCTGAGTATGTGTTGTTATGTACAATTAAAAACACAAATATTCCAAGCAAAATAAAAATATAACAAACCAAATTTCAACAGTTGCAAGAGGCTAAATGACTCATACGTTTAGGGTAGAATCCTAAACAATCTACAAACTATTTTCAAAATAAATTATTAAAGTTAACATCTAGCATTGCTTAATTCCTTTACTAATGTTAGGATTTTCAATAACTTTTTTATTTTTCCATTTTTATCCAACAAGATTTTTTAGTGGATCAAAACTTAGAACAAGTTGTTACACACCATTAAAAACACAAGTAATCACAAGCAAAATAAAAATATAGCAGAAACCAATTTTAAACAATTGCAAGAGGCTAAAAGCCTCATGAGTTTAGAGTAGATTTCTAAGCAATCAACCAATAGACTTCTCACATTATTTTCAAAATAAGTATTGAGATGCCCCTCAAATGTCTTTGAAAATCTTTAATTGTACTTTTCCCAACCAATTCAACTAAAGAAAAGAAAGTATATATATTTCTGAAGAGAGGCTTAAACCATGTAACCAGGTTACAGAGCACAAATTTAAATATTTACATACAAAGAGTGAAAACTCCAGATTTTAACTCTTTATAGGCAGGGTTTAAATTCTTGCAAAATTACTGCAAATCACTGTATATATAGAAGCTGCATTTATGCCCCACTTGTTCTGAATCACCATTTTTGCTTTCAAATCCAAACTATCCAAAGCACTGCACAAACATTAAACTAAATCAGGGGTGTCAAACTCACGACAACATGTCATCATGTTGGCTGGGCAATGCCGTCTGGCAACACCCAGGGGAAGAGCCTTCTCTGTGGGGGACACTGCCCTTTGGAACGACCTACCCCCTGAATTGCGCACCATCACCGACCTCCGCCTCTTCCGCCAGTGTCTGAAGACACATCTTTTCCAGCAAGCCGGCCTAGCCTGACCTCCCATGGGGACTATTTTAGAGAGTTTTAAATTGGGAATTTTAAAATTGGTTTTAGCATAGGATTAGATTAATTTAATATGTTCTTAAATTATGTATTTATTGTTTATATGTTTTTTAAAATTCCTGTGCGCCGCCCTGGGTCCTCTGTGGAGAAGGGCGGGATATAAATATAAATGAAATAAAAAATAAAAAATCACGTGAGTTATCACTTTTCTCCCTTTCACTAATCCAGGGGTAGGTGTGACCAGCCCGCGATGCATCCAGTCCGTGGGCCATGAGTTTGACACCCCTGATTTAGTTTAATGTTTGTGCAGTGCTTTGGATAGTTTGGATTTGAAAGCAAAAATGGTGATTCAGAACAAGTGGGACATAAATGCAGCTTCTATATATACAGTGATTTGCAGTAATTTTGCAAGAATTTAAACCCTGCCTATAAAGAGTTAAAATCTGGAGTTTTCACTCTTTGTATGTAAATATTTATATTTGTGCTCTGGCTCGGGGCCTAGTTATATGCGAGACCGCCTCCTGCCCCATACATCCCTCAGACCGATACGCTCCCACAGAGAGGGCCTCCTCAGGGTGCCGTCGGCTGGACAATGCCGACTGGCGACACCCAGGGGAAGAGCCTTCTCTGTGGCTGGGCCAGCCCTCTGGAACGACCTACCCCCTGAACTCCGCACCATCTCTGACCTCCGCCTCTTCCGCAAGTGTCTGAAGACACATTTATTCCATCTAGCCGGCCTAGCGTAACCCCCTGTATTGACCATTAGACAGTTTTAAATTTGGGATTTTAATTCGGTTTTTAGCACAGGTTTTACTAGAATAAGTTTTTTAAATTTTATATGTTTTGTATGTATTTTAACATTCCTGTGCGCCGCCCTTGGTCCGTTTGGAGAAGGGCGGGATATAAATTTAATAAAATAAAAAATAAATAAAATAAGTAACCTGGTTACATGGTTTAAGCCTCTCTTCAGAAATATATATACTTCCTCTTCTTTTCTGAACTAAATGGATCTTCTGACTTAATTGCTTCCTTTCGTCATTAGTAAATTGATATTCCTTGATTGTAAGTGAATTGAAGACTGATAACATGGGAGAGGCAGCATCTCTTAGAGAAGCTGCCTCACTTAATTGTTGAGAAGGGTATTATGTTTATCATGATAAGGCTTTTTGTGCTTTTGTTGCACTGTTTTCCCAAAATAAATTTTCTAATAAACAAGTCTGATAGGATCCAGAAAAGTGAGAACCAGAGCAATGCAACAGTACCACAATTTAGTGTATGAGAAATTCACCAGAAAAACCAAAATGGAGACCATTCAAGGATTTAAACATTCTGAGATAGACTAAAAAAAATTGGGTGTCAGCCCATGGCTCTCAACATTAAGATTGATGCCCTGTTTCCCAGAAAATAAGACCCAATCGGAAATAAGCCCTAGCATAATTTTTCAGGATGTTCGTAATGTAAGCCCTACACCAAAAGTAAGTTAAGACCATCAGACAGACAGACGCATTTAGTACCGTATTTTCCCCAAAATAAGCCCTAACCAGAAAATAAGCCCTAATGCGTCTTCTATAGCAAAAATTAATATAAGACCCGGTCTTATTTACAGGGAAACATGGGTAGGTTTCCATAAGACTTGATCTGAATGGGGCAGATACACCTTCTGTACGCTTTTTAAAAGCAGCTTCACATCATTGTTAAGCTCACTGTATATTTAACCAAATGGCCTGGATTCACACAACATATGAAGCTGCAAAAACACTAATTGTGGGCACTTTTGCTCGCCTTTACAGGTAGTCCTCGACTTATGACCACGATTGAGCCCCAATTTTTTGTAGTTAAGTGAGATATCTGTTAAGTGAGTTTTGCCCCCTTTTACATCCTTTCTTGCCACGGTTGTTAAGTGACTAACTGCAGTTGGTAACCCAGTTGTTAAGTGAATCTGGCTTCCCCTGCTTGTCAGAAGGTCACAAAAGGGGATCACACAGCAACGGTCATCAATATGAACCAGTTGCCAAGCGTCTGAATTTTGATCACGTGAATGTGGGGGATGCTGCAAAGGTCATAACTGTGAAAAATGGTCATAAAGTCACTTTTTTCAGTGCCGTTGTAATTTTGAATGGTCACTAAATGAACTGTTGTTAAGTCGAAGATTACCTGTACTTGAACCAATCAAAGCAAAACCATAATTTTTAATGGGCGAGGGGGGGCCAATATAACCAGCTCCTACCGCATTCTGAGTTGGCCCCCTCAGGGCCCTGTCCCCATTTATTTGGTCTGTTTTACTTTAAAAGAAATCTATACGTTATTATTCTGCAGTTATTTTAGCAGCAGGAAAAAGCCAAGGCGGCCTTGTCAAACTCTGGGAAAAAGCTTCTTCGGAAGCTGCCAAGGCTCGAACAAACGCCTTTTGAAACACTGCTGCCCTTTGTGTGACATGACCACTTAATGGGAATCCAGCCTAAAGACAGAACTTCTGAAAAGATCACCAGCCTTGATGGATAAACTAAGCAAGGAGGGCCTGAAGCTGTGGGTGTTCCTCGCCAGGTCTGCCAGAAATTTGACAAGGTTGCAAAAAGTAAAGTCTGAAAAACCAGAAACAAAGCAAAGGGGAAGGAAAAGACCTGCCTCAAAGCGAGCAAAGGAGGCAAAGGTCATGTTTTCTTTATTTTCTTTTAGCTCTTTGAGGGAGATTATTCCATCCTGAAAGGCCACTGAGCCTCTCTTTCAGGACCCATCCCAAATACTGACAAACTGAAATGCTTTCTCCACTGAGGGTAAACCATGAAATAGATTTGGAAATAAAGTTTTGGATTAAACCTGACCGTTCTGGGCTTTTTGTGCTTTCACCCATCAACTGGGCGACCAGAGGCTGAGGGAGGCAGGACAGAGGGGAAATAATAAACAGCAGTGCAGAAAATGGAATCTGTTTCTTTCTGAAAAATTGGAAAACCTATTTATCGTTTGGATAGGATGAATAGTCAGAGAAATTCCAGAATTGTATTTTCAAAAAATTGGAGAAATGAGAAACTACCTTCTCAAGAGGAAATTATCCGTAAGATTATGGATTGTGCAGAAATGAGTAAACTGACATTTGAAATTAGAGAGCGCGAGATGAACAATTTTATAAAGTATGGAATCTGTTTTATCAATGGTTAGATAAAAGTAATCAGGAGACATAATATATAAAAGAAATTTCTAGATATAAAAGTCAATTGTTTTGAATGGTAGATATTGTAATAAATTGAGATTATGTGATTTTAGAAAGATATTTTGAATATTAACTAGATTATTAATGAGATACATATATAATGGAAAATTTGGTTAACCTTTTGGTTTTATATAGATAAAATATTATGGATGTTTGATTAAGTGATATACCTTATAGTAGTAATGTACGTATTTGCTAAAGACAATTGAGAACAATGTTATAGAACAGGAATTTATGGAGAACTTTTCTTTTCTTTCTTTTTACTTGTTGAATAACTATAGAAAGAGATTGATTTTTGACAAATACTACTTGTTACTATACAGATAATTAATTATCTAAGAGGATAAGATGATATAAAATGAAAAAAAAGTCTTAATTCCATATATTTAAACTTAATAATGATGATATATAGGGTTACACTGGATGGAAAATTAAAAACTACATTTGTAATTGTAAAGACTGATGCACAAAAACTTATGACTGAACAACATGTTATACAAAGCTGAAAATGATTGAATATTTTTACTTGTTTTTTATGTTGAAAATAAAAATTTATACAAAAATAATAATAATCAAAGAAATTCATGCTGAAGGTTAGATTTAAACGTCATCTCAAATGTGAGGGAGGATGTTTGTAGATGGATGGATGGATGGATGGATGGAGACAGACAGACAGACAGAATGTTTGTGTTGATTTTTATTCTAGTGTATCACCATCATCTGAATACATGAACAGGTACTAATAAAATGGACCATTTAGCCAGGAAGAAACACATGATTTGTCCATGGCAGTCTTAGAACATTTGACTGATAGAATAATAGAGTTGGAAGGGACCTTGGAGGTCTTCTAGTCCAACCCCCTGCTCAAGCAGCAGACCCTATACCATTCCAGACAAGTGGCTGTCCAGTCTCTTCTTAAAAAGAGTGGGGACTCCATCATTCCAGTAATTATAAAATTATTTATCCAAAATCCAATTCAATCATTAATATTTCTATTTGTTTATTTGATCTATTTGCACATCACTGTATTCTACCTATCTAGAACCAGTAATTTTATAGTTATTAGCTTGTTCTTAGCAGATGGCCAGCCATAGTTTTGCACATTAAGATAAGACAGCACTTATCAGAAGTCTATTAGCCAGCAGATATTTTAGATTACTAAGACTGTAGCTAGTAACTTGTTTTCACATAAAGGATCTCACACTACATCCCCGGCATCTTCAGGAAATGTACCACTTAGGAAATGTACCAGTCACAATGGCTAAAACCCTGCTATAAAGCAACCTCATCTTCCTTGTTTAAAACCTATTTGCAATTCTAAAAAACATAATGAAACATTTTTCACTCTGCCCCAACCTTCACTGCCAAAACCTATTTCTTTTTTTATGTGTTTGATCTTCAGCCTGGAAATCATTCATAAAATTTAGCGCATTTTGTGGACAGTCAAATGAAACCTAAAGGAAACTAAAGGATTGATAAGATGACCTACAACAAACAACTGAATGAGCATGGCCAACTTGCTGTGGCCAACTCTCTGTGAGTTAATTAGCCACAACCAACTCGCAGTGGGACAATTTAACAATTCAATTTAATTATTTAAAATAAATAAAACATTATTTTAATTTCTCTCATTCACATTACATTTTGTCCCTCTTTTTGCATCCATTCTTTACTGATTCTGTTCCATCATTTCATTGATATTAGTGTAACTCTTATCTCTTGCGAGTTGGCTGTGGTGGTAAGTTGGTCGTGGCGAATTATCATAGACCCAACTGAGCTCTTTTCAAACTGTTTCAAGACTTTACCTTTTTGGTTCTATGGGAATTACAACTTCTAATTCCAAAATCAGTTTGCAAGATGTGGTCCATGTGCATACTGTATTTACATGATTAAAAAGTATAAAGGTAAACATTCCCGTCGCACATAGGTGCTAGTCGTTCCTGACTCTAAGGGAAGTGCTCATCTCCATTTCTAGGTCAAAGAGACAGCGCTGTCCGAAGATGTCTATGTGGTCATGTGGCTGGCATGCATGACTAAACGCCGAAGGCACACGGAACACTGGTATCTTCCCACCAAAGGCGGTCCCTATTTTTTCTACTTGCATTTTTACATGCTTTCGGACTTCTAGGTTGCCAGAAGCTGGGATAAGTAATGGGAGCTCTCTCCGATACGCGGCGCTAGGGATTCAAACCGTCGAACTGCCAACCTTTCTGATCAACAAGCTCAGCGTCTTAGCCACTGAGCCACCGCATCCCTTGAGGTTATAACATAGCAATGATAATAGTACCCCCAACTGAACAAAACAAAAATCCCAACATTACAACCCAATAAAAAAGCATACCAGGAAAAGCCAAAGAAATTAATCTTGAGAGTATTTCTGAAGAAATTGAGGCCCCATCAGCCAACCAAGTAGGAAGCTCAAAAGTAAAAGATAGCAATATTTAAAAAGAAACCAACCTATTTAGAGGTTTGTTTGAAATATGATACTGCATATACCATGGGTATCAAACAATTTCATTGAGGGCTGCATCAGGGTTGTGTTTGACCTCAGGGGGCCAGAGTGGGCATGGCCAGCTCGACATCACTCATGTCAGGGATCCCTGTAGTGGCCCGAGCATTCTGCCAGCAAAAATGGGCTGTGGAGCTCTGTTTTTGGCTGCAACGGCTTCCTGCAACCCTCTGCCAGCAAAAACAGAGCTCGCCATTTTCGCTGGCAGAGGGATGCAGGAGGCTGTCACAGCCAAAAACAGAGCTTGCCAGCCCGTTTTCGCTGGCAGAGGCACTGCGGGCCAGTCCTTCGCTGTTTTCAAGGCAGCCCCGCAGGCCACATCTAAGCTCCCCGTGGGCCACATCCAGGCCCCAGGCCTTGAGCTTGACACTCCTGGTATATATCTTTCTACATATACTTACAATATCTGCAAGAAAAAAATAAGACAACAGGTTTATAAATTCTCCTCTCCTTTGACTCCTTATTTTATTGAAATCTTTAAAAAATTTAACCTTAAATAAATAGTCATGGGTTTTAACTAGGCAAGACACAATATTGCCCAATAAATCCAATGAATACCATGGGCAACAGCCCATCAGCTTTCATATATTTTGATATAGGTTGGAAGAAAGTCCTAGTTCTGACCACCCATACAAGAACGATTCCATCACTCATCCCCAAAGCTGCATTCAATAGTTATGTTATAATTCCACTTAAATATTTATAAAAGCACATCGTTCTATGGTTAAGGTTGTAACTGCTCCAAAGCATGAAAAACGTTTTAATATCTTCTATAAAACTATCTTACAATCCTGTTGTACTTCAGTGAAGTACAGTGATCCCTCGTTTTTCGCGGGTAATCGGGACCGGACCCTTCCGCGAAAGACGAAAAACCGCGAAGTAGGATTCGCTATGAATTTTCGCCGTTAGGAATTCGCCGCTATGAATTTTCGGGTACAAGAATGTTTTAAATATGTAAACAGTATGTAAACAGTATGTAAACAGTACTTTATTCATAATTCACTCATTTAAGACAAAAATTACAACAGTACAGTATGTATACGTATAGAGTAATACGTACTGAATTTACTTAAACGTGTTAGTGCAAATTAACAAGGCTACTTTGTAATTACAAAACCTTATACAGTAATAAACAGTAATACTGTAAACATTACAGTAATAAACATTAATCAACATTGCTTTCTGAGAGAGGCGAAGAGTCTTGTGTTGGTGGCGGAGGAGAGGCTCTCACTTGACTCATAGAAGCTTTGGGCTCACTCGGAGACTCTTCTGCTGGAGGCGCTGACGGTAGAGCCGGGGGCTTTACCTTGGAGAGAAACATGGTGATGGGTAGTTGTTGTCTTTGTTTTTTCTTTTCCGTCAAAATTCCCCTGTACAAGGACATAACCCCGTCAACGCGATTGCTGAACTCGGCAGCTCAAACCATATTGTCGTCAATGTCTTGTGCAAATTGTTGGATCGCTCTTGCCATGTTGCACAATTGTTGCAGATTCTCCAGGGTAAGGCCACGCTTTTCAGTTTCTTCTTCGTCTTCCTCTTCGCTTTCTTCCTCACTTGCCGACTTTGTCATCTCAAGGAGGTCTTCATCGGTCAGTGGGTCCGCGTCGCAATCGATAAGGACGCTGATGTCTTCTTCCGTCATGTCGACAAATCCTTCATTCCCTATGATGTGAGCCAGCCTCACCGTCTTCTCCACCGCTGAGTGATGAACTTCTTCAGGACTGAAGCCTGGATAGTCGTGCACCACGTTCGGCCATAATTTCTTCCAGCTAGATTTTATGGTCCTACTCTCCATGTCCTTTAATGCTTGCTGAATATTAAACAAACATGAGGCAATGTTGTAACTGCACCAGTATGTTTTCAAGGTGAATTCGTCATTGGCATCGTCAACTGCTGAGATGAGGCCCTCCATCGTGGAGCGAGTGTAGAGTGCCTTAAAGGCACGAATAACACCTTGATCCATCGGCTGAATTAGAGATGTAGTGTTCGGGGGTAGAAACTCTATCTGCACACCGTCATATTGCAGGTCCGCTGCATGGCCTCCTGCACAGTCCATCAGGAGAAGGACCTTAAAGGGGAGGCCCTTTTCAGCCAGATACAGCTGCACCTGGGGAATGAAGCAATAATGGAACCATTCAAGGGTCAAAGCTTTCGTCATCCAAGCCTTGGAGTTATGCATCCAGAACACGGGCAACAGAGCCATATTTTTGTTTTTTAATGCCCGTGGTTTTTTGGCTTTATGAATCAGGGCTGGCTTAAGCAGAAAACCTGCAGCATTGCCAGCCATGATGACAGTCACACGGTCTTTGTGAGCCTTGAAGCCTGGTCTCTTCACTTCGTCCTTGAAGAGGAATGTACGCGAAGGCATCCGCTTCCAAAAAAGGCCTGTTTCATCCATGTTAAAAACTTGTTCAGGGAGGTAGCCTCCCTCACTGATGATGTTAGGAAACTTTTCCTCCACATAACGACAAGCAGCAGCGTTGTCAGCAGAGGAAGCCTCACCATACAGAGGCACGTTTCTGATGCCGTATCTTTTTTGAAATTTTTCGAACCAGCCTTTGCTGGCTGAAAAGCCTCGTCCTCGAGGAGCCGAATCACTCCTGGCAGCGCTAGTACTGGCTTGAGGTTCAGCACCTTCTTCAGCCTCTTCATTGTCGTCATCAGGCAATATTTGGTCGTAGAGAGCTTTAGCCTTTGTCCTGATCATATTAGAGTCCAAACTAACTGTCTTTTTCCCGCAATCAGCAATCCACATTGCCAGTGCAGCTTCCATTTTCACAATTCTGTTATTACGCGGAGTTAACACACGTTTCGCTTCTTTATTAAAAGTTATTGAAGCAGTTTTGTGGATGTTTGCTTCCTCTTTCTTGATGTACCGCACTGTAGATTCATTCACCCTGTAATGGCGTGCCACAGATGCATAACTTCTGCCCTCTTTGATCATATCTAAAAGTTTTACTTTTTCGGCGATGGTCATCATCATCTTCTTCCTCTTGGGCGGCCCGGAGGCAGCTTTCGCAGGGGCACAGCGCTTAGGCGGCATTATAAGGGCCTACTGTAATTAACAATGTCGCATCGGAAACCAATCACGCGGCTTTAAGAGCGCCGATAAATACACGCGTACTCTCATTGGTCGATTTTTGTTGGCATTTTTTTTAAAGAATATTTTGGGAAAATCCGCGAAGGACTGAAGCCGCGAAAAACGAGGCCGCGAAAAACGAGGGATCACTGTAGATCCTTTCCTCATGAATGCTATGTTCTATAAAACATCTGCCCAATTTGTGTATTTTGGAGTGCCAAATAGGTATCAAATTTTTCGTGCAGCAAGACCTGAAAATATGTTCTGGGCATAGTACATGCTTTGAAGGCATCAGGCAAGGCTGCAATGTGCAATACCACATTGTCATGCTATGCTTCAAGTTATAACGTTATGTATTATGACTTCATTCCGGATACACAGATTTTTAGGAGACACATCTGGCCTCTGATGTGGGCAATTAATGTGGAAATCTTCCCTGATGCTCATACTAGGAAGGATGTGTGATCACACTCAGTCCGTGACTATGCCCGATTCCTTTTTACTTTCTTTCCCTCCCCTTCAAGACAAGAAACACAAGATGAAAGAGCTTACTATGTTCATCAGGGTGAGGACATAATTCTGGACGTGCTCCTTCCCATGGAACCGCACAACCGAATCATCCACAGACAACAGGACCTCTATATTGTAGTCATCCTTCTTTGCATGTCTCCTCTTCCTCTCTGCTTCACCAACCTGATCTTCAATTAGATTCAGAGCTTGGGGGAGCTGACCCAAGATGAAATCTGGAATTAGAAGAGTTAAAATCAAATGACTTTTAATCTTAATAAATGAATGGAATAGGATCACCTTAATAAGCCTGATAGTATCTTTAAAAAACATCGGTCCATAACACCTGCATATACACCAGAGGTGGTATTCAGCAGGTTCTGACCAGTTCTGGAGAGCCAGTAGTGGAAATTTTGAGTAGTTCAGAGAACCGCCCCCGCCCCAATCTATTAGGAAATTACCCAACATAGATTTACATTTTGGAGTAGTAGATAGGAAAATTAATCTTTTTGCTCCTACTATGATCTCAAATCAGAGAAATACCTATCATTTGCAATATTAGGACTTAGCAATAGCACTTTGACTTATATACAGCTTCACAGTGCTTTACACACAGTGCCCTCTCTGATCCTTTATAGAGTCAGCATATTGCCCCCACCAATCTGGGTCCTCATTTTACCGACCTCAGAAGGACAGAAGGCTGAGCTAACCTTGAGCCAGTCAGGATCGAACTCTTGGCAGTGAGCTGAATTAGCCTGCAACACTGCATTCTAATCACTGAGCCACAACGGCTCTTAATATTAAAAGAAGCTTAATTGAAAATTGTAAATATGAGCGGAATGATACCGATCGGTGAGGGCAAAATCCTTCCATACCCCACCACAGGGGATTGAGGCTAATGAATAAACATAAAACACAGAGGTGAAAAGAATCACATTTTGACCCTATAGGTATGCTAAGCATTAGTTTTTAGCCATGATTTGTTGAGTAAATCATAACCATCATGAAAGCTAATGTCTCTCAGCCCATTCCAATTCAAAGGGATTTTGTGGAAAAAATAGGAGGCAGAAGCATTAGGTGTGTACATTGTTTTGCCTACAAAGGTGGGGTAAATATTTTTAAATAAATAAAGAGTAGCTGGATTCACACATCATATATAACAGGGGTGTCAAACTCAAATCCCAGGGGTTAGATCCCAGGGGTTGGAAACAGCAAAAGACCGGCCTGCGGTGCCTCTGCCAGTGAAAATGGAACTTGGGAGGGTCACCCTCCCAAGCTCTGTTTTTGCTGGCAGAGCGTTCGTGCCTCCACAGGTGCCCCCAACACAAGTGGCATTTAGCTGGCCATTCCCACCCCGACCACGTCCACCCTGGCCCCCTGAAGTCAAACATAACCCTGATGTAGCCCTCAATGAAATCAAGTTTGACACCCCTGATATATACAGTAACTATCAATGATGCTTTTCAAACTACAGAGCTAGGTTTATACAGCCCACTAACTCAAAACCCAACCGAATAACACATTTCTGTCAATGCGTCTTTGCTTTGAGATATTCAAGAACAATTACACCTTGTGTTGGAGTTGATGCTATGCAGATTGAGATCAGATATGAATTCTGTACAGACTCCTAAATAAGATGTGTCGTTGTGTTTCAAGAATGGGTTGCTGCCGGTTTGCAACTCCTGCACACGCACACACTATTCAATGTCAATTGTTCTTCACGCATGCGCAGAACAATTTACAATGAACTGCACACATGCAGTCACTAAAATCTAAAATGGCAGTGGCGTATCGGCGGCGAGAAAATCAACTCAGGGGCATTGCAGGTCTGGGTCATTGTCAGTTCTGTTACCCAGGCCTGAATTCCACTACCGGTTTGGCCAAACCAGGAGCAACCCACCTCTGTTGTGTTTGTTTCCTCGGTCATACCTTCATTATGATAATCTTTGAATGCTTCTGTTCTTTCTTGTTTGATAGCCGACCTACGGTAGACCACGTGAGCTCTCCCATCTTCTTCTTTCTCCCACTGTCCTCTCTCCAGAGGCTCAATGAAAAATTCACCATTGTCTGTTCGAATGAGACCAGCCTGGAAAATCACAGGACAAAAGAAGGAAAGAAAAATAAAATATTTATTATATTATTCATTAAATAAGAAATTTAATATTTGTCATTGTGAGGATGCATATTATCAGAAATGTTAGTTTTTCTTCTTACTCTCCTCTCCACCCCCAGGAATTTCTGCAAATTCATCATGTTCTAAAGAAAATATCTAGACACACCCTTGAATTTGTCAAAGGTTTAATCATTTCTCTTGGTATTAAATGAATACTCAAATGTTATTTTCTATCACAATTCAACAATGCAGCAATTGTGTATTCCAATATTTTCTTGATAGAAACAAATATAGACAACATGCAGTTTGATCAAATGTCAAAAACAAATGTCCATAGCTGTATTTTATATCAATTTATCATATTTATATAGCAGTCCATATCACTAAATGGGAATTTGGGTGACATACAACCAACAGTTAAAAACAATGCAGTTAATAGCTGAAATTGTAGGCATGAAAAACTCAGGAATACAAAACTTTGATTCTTCAGGGACATTTAGCATCAGGAGGATATTATTAATAAATCCTGAGTTAATTATCTGATTATGGGGGATTTGTGCCAATGCAATTCTTGTTCTTTCTAATATGTTCTTTCCGATTTATTTATATTGTTCTTAGTGTGGATTTAAGAGCTTCAGGAACTGAAATATTTAGCTTCATCTAAGTTGTACTCAGAAGTGGCTTTCTAGTTTCAGTGCATGACAGCTCTGTTATTCTGGGTTTTAAAAATAAATCAGTAAAAGCACGCTATAGAAATGTTAATGAGTATCATCCTTAAGCAGAAGTCACTACATGGAACAACATACAGTATTTTAAGTGGAAATATTAGAATGAATTGAAATAGCTGAAATGCAAATGGAAAATAGCTGAAATGGGAGGCAGATCAAATCGTACAGTGACTGCTAACATTCACAATGCTGACTTAAGCTATCACTAAATCTGCTTGGTCACCAGGCTCCTTCACTACATCTGTCATTTAGGCAAAAATTCTTTTCTAACACATAGTAGTTATACCCTGGCCCCGTTAAAACAGAACATCTATGGGGAATCTGACACCAAGACAAGCCATATTACTATACTTGGTGACCTCCAATTTATCATTGCGAATAGAATAGAATAGAATAGAATAGAATAGAATTCTTTATTGGCCAAATGTGATTGGACACATAAGGAATTTGTCTTTGGTGCACGTGCTTTCAATGTACATAAAAAGACAAGATACATTCGTCAAGAATCATAAGGTACAGCACTTAATGATAGTTCTAGGATACAAATAAGCAATCAGGAAGCAATCAATATCAATATAAATCGTAAGGATACAAGCAACAAACTTACAGTCCTGCAGTCATAAATGGGAGGAGACGGGTGATAGGAACGATGAGAAGACTAATAGTAATAGTTATTCAGCCTTAGTAAAAGTTTGACAGTGTTGAGGGAATTATTTGTTTAGCAGAGTGATGGCATTTGGGGAAAACCTGCCCTTGTGTCTAGTTGTTCAATTCCTACCCTCAAAATAGAGCCTCTTTTTGACTCGTGCAGTGTACAGTCCTCAATGAATGGCAGGTTGGCAGTAATTATTTTTTCTGCATTTATTATTATTTTTTCTGCATTTATTTATTACTTCAGTGTTGCCTATACATGCCAGTACGTACCATATTTTTCGGAGTATAAGACGCACCTTTTTTCCTCTAAAAAGAGGCTGAAAATCTGGGTGCGTCTTATACATCGAATACAGCATTTTTTTGCCTCCTGCCCCTACACCAAAATGTCCACGCGCATACCCTTATGGAGGCTTCCAGACAGCTCCTGGGGGCTGGGGAGGGCAGAAATGAGCAAAAAACGGCGTTTTTGCCCCCCCAGCCCCCAGCAGCTCTTTATAAGCCTACATAAGGCTATGCATGCTATTTTTTGACCAAAAAATAGCATGCATAGCCTCCTCATTTTGCCCCCCCCCCCGAGGACTCTGTAACCCCCCCCAAGGCTATTCATGCCTTTTATTTGAAAAAAACGGGCCCATTTTTGTGAAAAACGGGCCGTTTGGGGGAGGTTTGCACAGTGCAAAAAGGGTGTTTTTTTTTCCCTTTCAGAAAGCTGTTTACTTAGAGTGATTGATGAGAATTACGTTGGTCAAGTACTGTGCCTGCAGAAACAAAGATTTGTTCCAAAGGTGGTCAGTGATTTCCTTCTCCAGCACATGGATAAATACACCTGGAAACATCTACCTACCTACCTACTCTCTCTCTCTCCTTACCTATCTACTGTATTTCTCTCTCTCTCTCTCTCTATTTCTCTCTCTATCCCTCTACCTATCTATCTACACTCTCTCTTCCTACCTATCTACTGTATTTCTCCCCCCCTCTATATACCTACCTACCTACTCTCTCTCTCTCCCTACCTATCTACTGTATTTCTCTATCTCTCTCTATTTCTCTCTCTATCCCTCTACCTACTTATCTACACACACTCTCTCTCCCTACTTTCTTACCTACTGTATTTGTCTCTCTCTCTCTCCCCCTATCCTTTTATCTACCTACCTACCTACCTACCTACCTACCTACCTACCTACCTACCTACCTACACACTCTGTCTCCCTACCTACCTACCTACCTACTGTATTTCTCTCTCTCTCTCTCTCTCCCCCTCAACCTACCTACCTACTCCCTCTCTCCCTACCTACACTGTATTTATCTCTCTTTCTCTCCCTCTGTATCCCTCTATCTACCTACCTACTTTTTTTAAAAAAATTGCCTCTTCAAAACCTGGGTGCGTCTTATACTCCGGTGCATCTTATACTCCGAAAAATACGGTATACTGTTTGCTGAGGCCCTATAGTTATTCAATTTTCAGTCTCATTTGTTTGTGTGTCTATATTACCAAAGGCTGATAGTCGGAATTATTTATACAATAAATACTATATACTATTATTAATTGTGCATTCAAGCTGGCTACTGCTGATCCATGTGGTAGTTGTACCAACAAAACTACAGTATTTTAGGCTGTGTGCTGTTTGCTGCAAGACGCTAGCCAGATGAATACCAGATGGACGCTGGGAGGCAGAGGCAGATTTTCCCCCCTTGTTTTCCTCCTCTAAACCTAGGTGAGTCTTATGGTCAGGAGCGTCTTATGGAGCAAAAAATATGACATATGAAAATATGCCACACAGTGTTTCCTTGTTTTCTCCAGTCATTTTAATTCGACTCTAATTTTTATAATATGAACACAAGTAAGAGAATCTTGTTCTTATACACATTTAGATAAGGTGCCATAATCCCATGAATATCAAGCTTTTGGCAATTGCCTCAAGCCAAAAATATCTCTTCCATGCAGGGGGTCTCATGGAGCCTTTTTAAACACAATTTATTGATATGAAAGTAACAGAGTTATAAATATTTCAGCAACTGAATTATTTCCACTTTAGAACCAACATACTTCCTAATACACTAGGGTAGAAACTTCCATTTCATTCCAATCGTTTTTGTCAGGCACAAAGAATCAGGATCATACATCAAATTGAAGCATGAAAGATTTATTCAAGTCTATACACAAGACTGTAGTCAATCAACTGGTGCCAGATAAAGGTCAACAGAATTCAGGAGGGGTTGGGTTTGGACTGCTTGTGGCAACATAAGGATTCTAAGCTGCTGGTGCACTTAACTCCCTCCCCAGTTCTGCCTTCTCTTTTCCTACAGCTTTCCTGTAAACCATTCAAAAATTATGCTTTTCACTTATAATAGAGGAGCCTTCAGGTGGCTGTTTATGAAACCATCTCCTGAATCCTTATCAATCAAGCATTACATTCAACCAAGTATTTTACAAGAACATTATATGTTGCTATCACACTGTATTAGATTATTTAAGTGGAATGCACTGCAGTGGACCTAAGAAGCTTTATTAGTAGCATTTACCTATTGCAGTTACAGTGACATCAGGAGCCAATATGGCCATTACAGAAACATTCATAAGCTTATTTCTGTTGCTGTTGACTAAATATTTTAATTTAAGGCAAGCTACTATTAAGCTTGAGGGACGCAGTGGCTTAGTGGCTGCTGAACATGTCGATCAGAAGGTCAGCAGTTCAAATCCCTAGCGCCGCGTAATGGAGTGAGCTCCTGTTACTTGTCGCAGTTTCTGCCAACCTAGCAGTTCGAAAGCATGTAAAAAATGCAAGTAGAAAAATAGGGACCACTTCGGTGGGAAGGTAACAGCTCTCCGTGCGTCTTCAGCATTTAGTGATGCCGACCACATGACCACGGAGACCTCTTCAGACAGGACTGGCTCTTCAGTTTTGAAATGGAGATGTGCACCATTCCCTAGAGTCGGGAACGACTAGCATAGTCATAGTAAGTATAATCTTTATTGTCATTGTACTTGTTTACAACAAAATTGGTTAAGGGAAACCTTTACCTTTATTAAGCTAATCCTAACCAATTAGGAGATAAAGAAGATCTCAGACTTGTGATCAAACAAGTGATCAATCAGTGCAACCAGGCAAAGCTTTGCTCCTTTGAAGACTTGTCATTGCACTTTGATGATTCTCTGCTATTGTCCCTTCACTAACATTAAAACTGTGTTCACTGTTGCATAATGGGAAACCTTTGTAAATATTTAATGAAAAATATTCCTCCTTACTATTTTAACTCACTTATAATAAAAAGTATCTAACATAGTGTTCTTGCAATGTAATATAAATATTTATTGGCTGTTGATTAAGGCAGGGTTTATCCAGTTGCAGATATGGTAATACAGCTATTGGGCAGACTACAGTAACTTCCCATCACTATCCTTTAATCAATATTTTACTTATTCTAAGTTCTCATTACGCTATAAATGGAATAATTTTTGGTATGCCAATTGGTTTCATTTAAATGAGACATGCAAAAAAGAACAGCTCAAAATGTGCATTTGCCTAATTTGCAAAATGTTAAGTTCCACCAGCCCAGGAAAAAAAGTCTTTGGTTCAAAATTTAAGCTAAGAATATTGCAAGCTCATTCAGCAAATTGATTCTTTACTCTTGTCTTTCTCTATGTCAGTAATTAAGGAGATTATGCTCCGATAGGCTTTTAAGATACTACTATATCCTAGAACAGTGATGGTGACCTTTTAGACACCAAGTGCCCAGACTGTGTGCATGCGCATGCCCAAACTGAAAGGTGTGCATGCACATGGACATGCACACACTCAGACATGCGCAGCAGAGACCCAAAGACCAGCTGGCCAGCAGGAGGCGGGGCATCACAATACCGGCAGTGCAGCAAGAGGTAAGATCTTTTTCTTTCGTGAGCTTCTGTTTTGTCATTTGCAGGAAAGCAGAAGCTCATGAAAAAAATGTCACGGAGATCTGACCTGGGGTGATGGTGTGCATGCCAGGAGAGACGCCTCTGTGTGCAACCTATGACACGTGTGCCATAGGTTCATCATCCTGGTCCTAGAACAAGAAAGTAGCACTCCAGGAATCTCTGCAATGTGTACATCTTGATCTGGACTATCTCTATGGGCTGACCTCAATCTTGAAAGCCAATTTCTTTCTGTTCCCCTTATACTATGCAAAATCAAGGCATGGTGACTCTGGAAGTATTTATTTATCTAAATTTATATGCAGTCCTGCTTCAAATTATTCTGAGTTTCTTTCTCAAGCATCCTTCAAACTCCAGACATTGTAATCTCTTGTCTCAGTCCTTAACAGCTCTTTTATTACTTTCTCAGTGTCACTGTAAAATCCTTTACACAAGTCAACTGATTTGTTGGTGTAGGTGATCAATCATATAATCTGTCATGCAGAATTATCTTCAAATGATCAACTGCATTTATCTTTGAATAAGCAATGTACCCATGTCTGCAACACAGCCAGCCCATAATTCCAAATCGAATCCCTACTATAAATCCATCCTATATGCATTTTAATTCACACATACACATGTGGTGGCGCAGTTATAACCCATGGTGATGCGGTGGTTAGAGTGCATTACTGCAGGCTACTTCAGCTGACTGCTAGCTGCAGTTCAGTAGATCGAATCTCACCAGGCTCAAGGTTGAGTCAGCCTTCCAAGGTGGGTAAAATGAGGACACAAAATTATTGCAGGCAATATGCTGACTCTGTAAACATCTTAGAGAGGGCTGTAAAAACACTGTGAAGCGGTATATAAGTCTAAGTGCTATTGCTATTTACTTAGTATTAGTTACAATTACCGGTATTTTGGTTACCTCCACAAATCCCCGAGTAGACTAAATACTGTCATAATAAAACAGTTTTAAAGAATAATCTTCCTAAGGAACATATTACGATATAAATTTCCTTAAATACAAGAGTTTGAGCTTATTAACACTTATTCTTGGAACCGTGTCTCTTTTTCACCTATATGCACACATTCAACACTGCTATCTCTTGGTACTTTTTAGTTTTAACTTTCTTTCTCAAGAAATAAAATAGGGATACAGGAATGTCTATTACCAAATCTGGATGGCAGAAACCAAAATGGTTTTCCAAATGATTATCTTTGCTACTGGATAAATCTACCCATTAAACTCGCAACTCCCGCTGGGTGTTGGATGGTATTCAAAAATAGCAAGTATTACAATGCCTAACAAATGATACAATGCCTGGCCCAGCCTACTGAGATCTTGTTCCACATGCCAATATGTTTTGCAGGCAGGCTGCCTGTTTCAGAACACAGACAATGCTTTAAATCCATTGCACATTCTGCAGCCTTTTCTGAAATTTTTTACAACTTCAAATTCATGATTCTTTAAGATTTGCTGAACATTCCATGGAAGATTCAGAAAGTCAAAAGCCGCTTTGCATCATCTTTCTTTGCTAACGTTCTGTCCACCTTGAACCTAGGGCAGACCACCCTGAACAGAAATTCAGCAGCTGAGGGAAGTGGGGAAAATTACCAAACCAAGACAGCTCAAACAGGGGAATTTTGTCAACAAACTAATCTCAAAGTGACCCTCCATGCCAAATCTTCCTGATACTTGCAGATGTTGTCCAAGCAAACTCTACAGGAAGTTTTGAATTAGTATATACATATATGACTGTGAATTTGGCTGCCTGGAGGTTTTATCTCGAGAATTCTCCTTGAAAAGAAAGAGGAATCTGAATATTTCATTCTAAACCAGTGATGGCGAACCTATGGCACACGTGCCACAGGTGGCACGCCGAGCGATTTGTCAGGGCACCAGAGGCTTCAGCGACCTTCGGGGGATTTCCCTGAAGCTTCCGGAGCACTCAAAATGATGCGCCGCCGAAACCGGAAGTGACCTCCGATTGCTTGCAGCGTCATTTTGAGTGCTCCCGAGGCTTCAGGGAAGTTCATGAAGCCTCCGGAAGGCCTCTGGGGGGTGGGAAAGGGAGGCTCTTTTCGCCCTCCCCAGGCTCCTATAAAGCCTCTGGAGCCTGGGGAGGGCGAAAAGAGCATGTAAAAAATGGGGGGGGGGGGATCTGTAGTGCGCGCATGCACACGGGGGGGTGTCGTGCATTGCATTATGGGTGCGGCACACCCGCACACGACCCCCCCTGCGCTCCCCCCCTTATGGCACGCGAGCCTAAAAAGGTTCGCCATCACTGTTCTAAACAGTGATACAACAGTGTTAGTGACAAGAAGGAATGGGGAAAAATTGTTGGAGACTTTATTGCATTAATATTTCCCTTTGCTTACTTCCTAGTTTCACACGAGCTGCAGGGCATCGGACTTTATATAATTATCGTTCTTTTTAACTTACTGCATGCCTCTATATATAAATATATATAAAAGCCAAGTACCACTAGCTTATCACTAAATCTCTAGACCCGTAAAGCCTACAAACCTGAAATTTGGCACGTATGTTCCTCTTGGCTTCTAGGTGCTAGCTAAGAAAGGATTTTTCAAAATGACCATCATATCATTAGTATTTCTCATACAGTAATTAACACGCTGTGATCAGTGATGAAATTCAAAAAAAATTACTACCAGTTCTCTGGGCGTGGTTTGGTGTAATAGGGGAAGGATATTGCAAAATCTCCATTCCCACCCCACTCTGGGGCCAGCCAGAGCTGGTATTTGCTGGTCCTCCGAACTACTCAAAATTTCCGCTACCAGTTCTCCAGAACCTGTTGAACCTGCTGAATTTCACCCCTGGGTGATGTTAAGGAGTTCTGTTTATTTATTTATTTATTTATTTATTTAATTAGATTTCTAGACCGCCCCCTCTCCCCGAAGGGACTCGGGGCGGTGTACAGGTAAAATTAAAACTATCAAAACCACAACAATACATATAAACTAAAATCGAATTAAATAATCCCCTGTACAAATTTATAAAAATTAAAACTAGACCCATAAAACCGAATAAAATAATTTAAAATTACAGATTGAGGTGGGAAGCATGAAGTTAGGCCAGGCCGGCTAGATGAAACAAGTGGGTTTTGAGTTTCTGGTGGAAGGAGCGGAGGTCCGTGGTCATTCTAATATCAGGGGGAAGATCATTCCAGAGGGTCGGGCCCATCACAGAGAAGCTCCTTCCCCTGGGCATCGCCCGCTGGCATTGCCTAGTGGACGGCACCCGGAGAAGTCCCTCTCTGTGAGAGCGAATCGGCCGAAGGGATAATAATAATAATTTAATAATAATAATTTTAATATTTCTAAACCGCACCCTCTCCCCACAGGGACTCGGGGCGGTGCACAGGCAGAATAAAAACAATAAATACATACAAACATTTCATTAAAAATAAATTAAATCTAAACCTGCGCTAAAATTCCCATTAAAACTAAGCTATATTATAAAACTTCCCAATAAAACCCCAAAGACAGAGAGACTATCCTAGATGTATGGGGCAGGATACGATCCCGCAAATACTTCCCCTCCCCACCTGAAAAGAACTCTGTTCCAACTGCCAGTTGCCTTACATTCCATTATCTTAGTTCAAATTGGCACACATTCCACTCCTTCACTCAGGAACGGTCTGGGGCTCCTTACAGTACTAAACATCGATACCTCACCAAAATGTCTACACCTTCCACCTATGGAACTACTTTCGGACTCAAGGCAGCGGGAGCAGTACTCCCTTATGTGTTTCAATCACTGACCACCACGGATTGTGAACCAAATTTCTCCTGCATAGCCCAATCACATAGTTTTGGCGTGAAGCACAGGTATCCAGATAGTTTTGGATAAATGAGTCCCATCTTTCATTATCCTTGTTCGTACAAAATGTACATCTAGAGGTAATCCGCTCATAAGTGGCAAGTGATCAGGTTTTCAATCAATTGAGAGATTGAGGCAATACATTTATCTTTCCAATGTAGCAATATCCATCTTTTGGCTATAATTAGGACACAGGGAATCCATTTATCTTGTTTGGTTGTCAAATTCTAAGTAGTAGTTCAAAAGAATAGAATGAGCGTTGGTCCTTACCTGATACGCCTATTTTCTGTAAGGGAAGTCAGCATCTTGGTTGGGTAGAATCCTCTGCTCTCATTGGAGGCTGAGTTTGGGCAAAGTCTTTAGTCCCGCCCTTCTGCGCACGCATGCCCAGTTTCAAACGAAGACGATGCCAGACTCGAAGCGTCTTGACCACGAAGGCAGCAATGTCATGAATAGTCGGATCCGAATCAATGAGAGCCCATGTAAAACAATCACTGAGAAGCACAGTAACATAACACCAAACACAAACAGAAGCCAAGGCAGAACGACCCTTGACCTGAACCAACAGAGCTAACACAAACCCCCGGGGCGGGGCAAGATGCTGACTTCCCTTACAGAAAATAGGCGTATCAGGTAAGGACCAACGCTCATTTTCCTGTTAAGGGAAGTCAGCATCTTGGTTGGGACGTACCAAAGCGGTAGGTGTCCCAGGGCGGGAATTACAATTGGTCAGGCCTCTCAGCACGAACTACAGACTGGAGGACTCTCCGGCCAAAGGCCGCATCCGCGGATGCAAATGTGTCCAACTTATAATGAGTAATGAAGGGCGAAGGGGAGGCCCACGTGGCCGCTTTACAGATCTCTTGAAGGGAAGCCTGGGCTGCCCAGGCAGCCGAGGTGGCCGCGCTCCTCGTGGAGTGAGCAGTTAGGCGGCCTGGGACTGACGAGAAGCGGGCCTGGTAGGCCATGGAAATGCAGGCCCTGATCCAACGCCCAATAATGACTGAGGAGACCTTCCTGCCCAGCGAAGACGGCTGGAAGGACACAAACAAGGCCTCCGAGGCCTGAAAGGGCTTAGTACGTTTAAGGTAGACCCTGAGAGCCCTGCGCACGTCTAACTTGTGCCATCTACGTTCCAGGGGGTGATCAGGGTCAGGACAAAAATTCGGCAAGACCAGTTCCTGAGAACGGTGGAAGCAAGAGCACACCTTCGGGATGAAGGATGGGTCCAACCTCAATACCACTCTGTCCTGGTGAAAAACACAGAGATCTTCCCTGACCGATAGAGCTTGCAGCTCGGAAATTCTGCGAGCTGAGGTAATTGCTATGAGGAAGGCCACCTTGAATGAGAGGAAACGCAGAGATACCTCCCTCAATGGTTCAAACGGAGGTTCAGTGAGGGAGTCCAACACGAGGAAGATCCCAAGAGGGATAACGATGGACCGCGGGCGGAGTCAAGTTCGAGGCACCCTTGAAGAACTGGCGCACCGTGGGCACCTGAGACAAGGACAGGGATCCCCCACAAGTGAGCACTGAGGAGATGGCCGCCAGCTGACGTCTGATGGTGTTCAGCGCCAACCCCTTGTTGAGGCCCGACTGGAGGAAGTCCAGGACCTGTGGAATGGTAGACTGAAGAGGGTGAATGGACTTACCCGCACACCAACGGCCAAAAGCCCGCCAGGTAGAATCATAAATACGGTTCGTTGTGGGCCGCCTTGACGCCTGGATAGTGCGGATGACACCGGGGGAATAGTTGTCGCGTGTCAGGATGCTCCGCTCAATCGCCAGGCGGTCAGCTGGAACCATTGTGGGTCCGGGTGCTCCAGCGATCCCTGGACAAGGGATATCCGGTCGTTGGGGATTCTCCACGGCCGCTCCACCGAGAGACTCCTCAAGTCCGCGAACCAAGGTCTGCGGGGCCAATGCGGGACCAGGAGAACCACCTCCGCCCTCTCCGACACGATCTTCTGCAGGACCCAGGGGAGAAGGGGCAAGGGAGGAAAGGCATAAAGGAGGCCGAAGGGCCAGTTGCACCGCAAAGCGTCCGCCCCTTCCGACCCCCGCGATGGGAAGCGAGAGAAGAACCGAGGGAGCTGCGTGTTGGAGGGAGTGGCAAAAAGGTCTATCACCGGCTCCCCAAACAGGGCCACAATGTCTTGGAAGAGGCTGGGGCACAGCTGCCACTCCGCATTGTCCATCACCTCCCTGCTGAGCCAATCCGCCTGCACATTCGAGACCCCTGAAATGTGTTCCGCCGTCAAGGAGGCGAGGGCGCTCGGCCCAGAGGCCCAACTGCTTGGCCTCGACCATGAGGGAGTGTGCCCTGGTGCCCCCCTGGCGGTTCACATGTGCCTTGGCCGCCATGTTGTCCGTGAGCACCAGGACATGCCTCCCCCTCAGCAGAGGGATGAAGTGACGGAGGGCCAGGTGGATCGCCCGGAGCTCCAGCCAATTGATGCTGTGAGCCAAGTCGGTCGGCTCCCACCGGCCTTGCGCCCACTGGCCCAGGCAGTGGGCCCCCCAACCAAAGAGACTGGCGTCCGAGGTGACCGTCACAAGCTCCTGCTCCTGGAAGAGGCGGCCCTTGGTGACCGCCTGGGACAACCACCACTGAAGGGAACGGGAAGCCTCTAAGGGAAGACGCACTCGGGCAAGGGAACAACTGAGCAGCCGCTTCTGAAATGGCAAAAGAAACCATTGGAGATCCCTGGTGTGAAGCCTGGCCCAAGGCACTATCCCGATGCAGGAAACCATCGTTCCCAGCAATTTAGAGAGGGAAGCCAGGGAAGGCCTCGCCTCACCCCTGACCTGACGAACCAGAGCCTGGAGCGACTCCAAACGCTCCCGAGACAGGAAGACCCTACCTCCCACCGTGTCAATCAAGGCCCCCAAGTGAACCAATCTAGTGGTAGGGTGGAAATGGCTCTTGGGGACATTAATGGAGAACCCGTGGAGCTGTAGGGCGTAAATGGTGGAGGCCAGGTCCCTGCGAGCCCCTACAGGGGAGGAGGAGAGAAGGAGGATATCATCCAGATACGCGTTTAAACGTATGGGGACCTCCCTCAAGCTGGCCAACAGAGCAGCCAAGACTTTGGTGAAGACCCTGGGTGCAGAAGACAGCCCAAAGGGGAGCGCTGTGTACTGGTAGTGCTGCCCCATGTACGAAAACCTGAGGAATTGTCTATGCTGCGGGGCGATGGGAATATGGAGATAGGCCTCCGTGAGGTCGATGGAAGTGAGAAAATCCCCCTGTCGGACTCCCCACAAAATGGATTGCAATGAATGCATCTTAAACCTTTTGTAACGCAAAACCTGTTTAATTTTTTAAGGTCTAAAATAGTCCTCCAACCCCCTGAGGACTTAGGGATCACAAAGATGATAGAATAGAATCCCTGGCCCTGCTGTTCAACGGGAACCACCTCTATGGCCCTAATCTCCAGCAGATGCTGAACCGCCTCCAGCATGAGGCGGCGCCTCCCTGGATTAGATGAGACCGGACAAGCCCTAAAACAGAGCGGGGGAGGAGAGAGAAATTCTAACAATAAACCGTTTCTAACCGTGGACCTAACCCAAACATCGGACGTGGTTCTATCCCACTCGTCCGCAAAAAAGGTCAACCTGCCCCCAATAGGGTAACCATCCGACGGGGAACTAGTTCCGGCGGTAGGAGCGCTGACCCCCACCCCGAAAGGGGCGCTTGGACTGCTTGCCCCTCTGAAAGCGGTTGGATTGGCCTCTGTTTCTGGGGAAGTAACCACCCTGGGAACGAAACCCCTGAGACCCGTAATCCGCCCCCCGAAAGGACGAACCATAGTCGAGGGCCCGAAAGGACGAACCCGACTCCTGACTCCGAAAGGGCCGCCTGGGATAAGGTGCCGCCCGGGGAAACCCCTTCTTGGGGGCCGTGGGCAAAACCTTCCGCTTATCCTTGTTTTCAATGAGGAAGGGATCCAAGGCCTCTCCGAACAGGGAGCTGCCCTTGAATGGAGCGGAAGCTAGCCGCCACTTGTGGCGCACATCCGCCTGCCACTGTCGCAGCCACAAAAGACGTCGGGAAGCCACGGAAGACGCCATGGCCCTAGAAGCGAACCTGGCCGAGGCCAGAGTAGCATCAGATGTAAACTGCACGGCTGCCACCAGCTTGGCGATGTCCTGGTGGGCCCTGAAATCAGCAACTGGGGTACGTAGCTGTAGGTCCTGCAGCCAGAGAAGACAGGGACGTGTGAAGAAAGACGCCGAGGTGGCTGCCCGGATGGCCCACGCCGCCGCCTGATGCCCACGTTGTAAAGTGAGGTCGGCCTTCTTTTCCTCCGGCTTCAGGACGTCTTCCGGGGCCCCAGGCATATTGGCCGCCGTGTAGAGGGAAACGACCGGGGCATCCACGGTTGGAATTGCCAAGCATTGCGCCATCTCGTCAGCCACGTTGAAAAACCTCCTATCTGTGGAGGACGGTCCAGGCCCTGAGGTAGGCGTGGCCCATTGGCGCTGAACCAGATCAACAAAGATCTTGGGCATCGGGATCGACTCTGATGGTAAGATGTCGTCATCAAACATATTTTCAGGTGATATCAGCGCTGAGCGCGGAGCTGGAGCAGCAGGAGCCGTCGCGGGGCGAAATTGGAAGCCGCCCTCGCCTTGTAGAGCAGGGAAGTGAAAAGGGCCGAAGGGAACAGACCTGAAGAAGTCTTTTTGTCTGGTGGTCTGCCCTCATCTTCCGAAAGGCCCCCTTCCCGGATTTCCCCTTCCTCTGCACTGGATACCCTCTCCAGGTCGTCATCCTCCTCCACACCCCCTGCAGGAACAGACTCTGGAACCGGGGCTGGAGCAAGGCCCGTCGGGCCTGTGCCAGGGGGAACCCCAGGCACCTCAAAAAAATTCAAATTCAAATTCAAATTTATTAACCGCACCCTCTCCCCACAGGGACCCGGGGCGGTGCACAGGCAAAGCTAAAAACAATATACAATAAATACAAAATACATACTTTAAAATAGAATTAAACAGTATTACCCGTGCTAAAAATAATTAAGATTAAGAACCCATTAAAATATTTGGAATCAATAGACAGAGAGAACTATTCAAGGCCGGCCAGTCGAAAGAAATAGGTCTTCAATTTTACACGGAAGGAGCGGAGGTCAGTGGTCGTTCTAATATCAGGGGGAAGGTCGTTCCAGAGGGCCGGGCCCGCCACAGAGAGCGCCCTTCCCCTGGTGTTGTAGGCCAGCCGCAAACCCTTGAGACATGGCAGCAGCGATGATGGCCTGAATATTGGCCGCATCCAGGGTTGGCTGAGGCAGAGGCATGGGAAAGGCCGCAGAAGTGGAAGGTATTGCCTCCATCCACTGAATCCCAGGAGGTAGGAGTGCAGACTGAGGAGGCCCTGGTGGCAGTGAAGGTTGATCAGGCCCCCAAATCCCTGAAACATCGATGGGAAAAATGGGATTCATGGCAGCTCCCCCTCCATGTCCCTGGGCCGGAGAGGCCATGAGGGACAAGTGTGCCTGTGAACTACGAGAAAGAGGGGAGGCCTGGGCCTGCGCTCTGTCTGCTGCTCTGCTATGCAGCCGTTCCAAAGCCTTATCCTTTCTCTTCTCAAAGGTGGAAGAAGAAGAAGTAGCTTTAGTGGGCTTTGATTTGTCAGACTTCTTGGAGGCTTTTGCCCTCTTGGCAGGGGCCTTCCCTTTCCCTTTCCCCTGGGAAGTGGATGGCAGGGGGGGCTGCTCTGGAGTAGGCTCCACCGGGGCAGAAGATGGCCCAGCCACAGGCTCTGGCAATTCAGTAGAGGCTGGAGCGGGAAGCCCTTCCATCGCGCCACAAACTCAAGGCAGAAGCTCAGCAGCCAGTGAAATAGTTTCGCTTTTGCTCCTAGGCCTCCCGATGCGAGAGAGGCCCGCCCACGCAGTAGCTGCCTGGCGCCAGCCGCCCACGCGCTTCGCACGCCTGCAGGCCGAAAGCCTGCCGACAAGGCCTCAAACGGCCCGGCACGATTTCTCTGGCCTGCTGCTTCTTGGCCGGGTTGCTCCGCGGGCGGGGGGGGCAAGATCTAATTCCGAAAGTCCCCCCCGACTCCGCGGTCGCTGCTCAACCATCCGGGAGCAGCGGAGCGTTTCCCGGGCCGACGGCTGTTCCTGGGCCTTCGGGGAAGCGGGCTTCGATGCCCAGCAGGGGATCCCTTCGGGGGATTCCTCCCCCTCAACTCTCTCTCCCCTCTCCAGCCGGCTGCCTGCGAGCCCTGAAGGGCTTAGAGGCCCTCAGCTAAAGCGCGCTGCTCCAGGAGCAGTCAAAGCGCTGGCCCAATCCCCAGTACCTGCCAAGCCAAAACGTTTTCTTATTTTCTTTCCAAGGATCCGGAGCTCAAAAAGACGCGTCCACCTCAAGAGAGGCTGAGTTTGAAACTGGGCATGCGTGCGCAGAAGGGCGGGACTAAAGACTTTGCCCAGACTCAGCCTCCAATGAGAGCAGAGGATTCTACCCAACCAAGATGCTGACTTCCCTTAACAGGAAAATCTGAAAATGTTAGCTTTTGTAGCACAATAATGTTTTCATAATCCAGTACTTCCTTCCAAAATTTAATACAGAAATACAAAATCGTTGTTCTTGAAGGCAGGACAAGGAACTCAGTCTCCTGGTTTGTAGTCTAGTGCCTTAGCCACTAGATCAGTGGTTCCCAACCTTTTTTTGGCCATGCCCCACCTAAACATCTCTAAAATCCTGATGTCCCCCCTGTGACATATAATTATTACTTTCTCAAAAAGTGAAATCTACTCACGTGGAGGAAGCCTAAAAGGCCATTCACTTGGTTTAAACAAGGTTCGAATTGCCCCTATTAAAAATCAATTTGCCCCCCTGTGGGGCATGAGCCCCATGTTGGGAACCACTGCACTAGACCAAACTGGTTTTCATGAACCAACTTAGTGTTCAATTAAATTCAATTTTAATGTTACATTTTTAAGCTCTATTTTCATGGATCTCTAATTTAACTAATGTGCATTGTTTACAATTTACAATTGTGCTTTGATTCAATTTATCATACTTGCACCAAATTTAAGTATAGATATAGATCTCCTTCCTTCCAGCAAGCACTATACCCTATATATTTTCCTTTTTTGTTGCATCTTTTTTATATTTTAAGTCTGAGTGTAGGGAATGTTCTGCTAATGCATTCCAGAACAGTACTTTGTAAACTAAATTTTAGATAGAAGGAACACAAACCATCACTACTGCCATCAAACTAAAAATGGCTATCTGAATTTTTCCACAGAAGCATGGATAAAAGCCAATTTCTCCACAGAGGTTTACTGACCTCACAGCAATAGGATTTGAAAAAGATGAATGTGGTGGGAGGAAAGCAGTGATCACACAATCCCCTTTAATGTAGATCAAAGCCTCAAATGCTACTCTAACTTCACTGCTATTGCTACCCAGAAAATCCAGCTGATTCTTTGATTAAGCGGCAGATGAAAGCTAATTTAAAATTCCACATCTATATCATAGAATAGATCATTTACAACAAGTGAGATTCCTCAGGAAAATATTATAAGGTCACATCTCTTGCAACACCTAAACAGAAATATCATTGCTCTTGTTCATCTACAAAAACAAAAAATGCTTTATATATGTAAGGAAACGCGGTTGAAAATTATATTGTAAGTCTAAATATATTTACCCATGTAGTAGGCTGGATTACTATGAGCCTTCCCATCTTCGCTACTACCTTCTCCTATTGGTATCATTATTATGACTGTTATTACTCTGCTGTTATGCATGTACACTGAGAGCTTCTGCACTGGAGACAAATTCCTTGCGCATCTAATCACACTTGGCCAAAGAAAGCTATTCTATTCTATTCTATTCTATTCTATTCTATTCCTTCTTTTTGGGGAAACAGAAGGAGGAGTCTTCTAAATCAAGTAGGCTTGGGTGATCTTCTCTGTTTAATACATGTTCAAAGTCTTATAAGATAATAAGCAAATTATAAAATTATTTATCCAAAATCCAATTCAATCATTAATATTTCTATTTGTTTATTTGATCTATTTGCACATCACTGTATTCTACCTATCTAGAACCAGTAATTTTATAGTTATTAGCTTGTTCTTAGCAGATGGCCAGCCATAGTTTTGCACACCAAGATAAGACAGCACTTATCAGAAGTCTATTAGCCAGCAGATATTTTAGATTACTAAGAGTGTAGCTAGTAACTTGTTTTCACATAAAGGATCTCACACTACATCCCCGGCATCTTCAGGAAATGTACCACTTAGGAAATGTACCAGTCACAATGGCTAAAACCCTGCTATAAAGCAACCTCATCTTCCTTGTTTAAAACCTATTTGCAATTCTAAAAAACGTAATTAAAATTTTCACTCTGCCCCAACCTTCACTGCCAAAACCTATTTCTTTTTTTATGTATTTGATCTTCAGCCTGGAAATCATTCATAAAATTTAACACATTTTGTGGACAGTCAAATGAAACATAAAGGAAACTAAAGAATTGATAAGATGACCTACAACAAACAACTGAATGAGCATGGCCAACTTGCTGTGGCCAACTCTCTGTGAGTTAATTAGCCACGGCCAACTCGCAGTGGGACAATTCAACAATTCAATTACGGGAAAACGGCCCTTGTCTTCGGTCTAGGTGAGAGGAGACATGCTGCGGGGGGTTTTCCCTTCGCCAATGGAGGATGGCAACGTACGATGAAATTGAAAAGAGCTGAGTGTTCGGGTCGGAAGGCTTCCCGGGGCTTTGGCGGCGAGGTGAAGAGTGAGTGATTTTAACCTTATTTGTGCTGGCAGCCTGGACTGAAAGAACGTGGAGGGGGGTGTTTGTTTGTTAAACCCCCCCTCGGATTTAAAGCGGCACTTAGAAATGGCTCCTCGTTGCGAGGAAGCAGACATTTCGCATTCGGACTGCTTTGAAGCAAGTGAAAGTGTTTTGCGGCTTGTTTCTTTACAATGTATCTAAGTCCGGCTGGCTTGAAACAATTTTTCCTTTGTTACTTTCTCCTGCTGGCTCTCAGACTGGGCGGTGGAGGATGGCTGCCCTTTGTTCCTGAATGACTATTCTTACTTATGGAAAATTACCAACATCTCTTTGTGATTTGGACTCCCTCCCTCTACTAATGAAGAAATTTCTGGATTAATTGATTCCTTCCCTGGAGTGCCTTCTCTGCTATAATTATTGACTGTGAAAAGTGTTTCTCTTCTGGGTCTTGAACTTTTTACAACCCTGATTTAAACTGTTTTCTCCTGACCTGCTTCAACGGCCCCACCCAAAAAACGCCATCTTAGTGGCACTGACTTTAACAGTTTACCATGGCATCAAAATCAGAATTGGCAGGCTTGGAACAAAGAATGACATCAATGGAATCAGTGTTACAAGCTTTGGTGCAGGAAATTAAAGCTTTGAGAGAAGAAAATAGCAGCTTCAAGAAGGATCATTTGGAAACACGGAAACAAGTGCTGGAGAACACACAGAAGACTGAGGAGCTGGAAGGGGGGCTGGCTGGGGCAAAGGGAGAGCTTAAAAATGTTAACAGTGAGGTTGGAGAACTGACTGGGCATATGTCTAGGATGGATTTTGAAAGGATGTCATATTTTTTAAGATTTCAGAACATTTCTGAAGAACCTGGTGAATGTCTTCCTGAACTCATGAGTACAATTTTAGCAGACTATTTACATAAACCTAAAGATGAGATCAGGGGGGACATTGACCTAGTCTACAGAATAAACTCGACATATGCCAGGATAAATGAAGTACCCAGAGAGATACATATTAAATTTGTTAGAAGGTCAACCAGAGAGGGAATTTTGAAGGCGCAGAGAGGGGGGCCGCTAATTTACCAACAAAAGGAAGTCGCCATCTTGAAACAGATCCCAAAAAAGATTAGAGAGATGAGAAGGAGGTATTCCTTCTTATCCAAAAAATTGTTTGACCACGGGATTTGGTTTAAGTGGGCGATGCCGGAAGGGATGTTGGTGTTCTGGGATGAAGGAAGAGTAAGGATTACAACAGTTGTTGAGGCGGAAGCCTTTCTTAAAAAACATTCCTCTGTCCTGGGGGATGATTCAGGGGGGGCAGGGAGGGCCACGGTCCCGCCCGCTGGGGGCCAGGAAGGAGAAAAAGACGATACAATTGCCAAGAGACTTAGATCGAAAAAATAACTTTGCTTTTTTATTAACATTGCATAACCTTTATATCTGGATGTTTGCACACGACTGCCAGCATAGAATTGAGAATTTAGGAAACATGCACTTATTTTCACCTTGTAGTATTTTTGAAAAATGTTTTTTCAATGTTTTATTATGAAGCCCTGGAAGGACCAATGATCCCGACGCGAAAGTTCTTACAATGTTGCTGTATCCCTTACCCTACCCTTTTGGAAAATTGTAAAAACCAATAAAACTTTTTCAATATAAAAAAAAAACAATTCAATTTAATTATTTAAAATAAATAAAACATTATTTTAATTTCTCTCATTCACATTACATTTTGTCCCTCTTTTTGCATCCATTCTTTACTGATTCTGTTCCATCATTTCATTGATATTAGTGTAACTCTTATCTCTTGCGAGTTGGCTGTGGTGGTAAGTTGGTCGTGGCAAATTATCATAGACCCAACTGAGGATTGATGGGCTCTTTTCAAACTGTTTCAAGACTTTACCTTTTTGGTTCTATGGGAATTACAACTTCTAATTCCAAAATCAGTTTGTAAGATGTGGTCCATGTGGATACTGTATTTACATGATTAAAAAGTATAAAGGTAAACATTCCCTTCGCACATATGTGCTAGTCGTTCCTGACTCTAAGGGAAGTGCTCATCTCCATTTCTAGGTCAAAGAGACAGCGCTGTCCGAAGATGTCTACGTGGTCATGTGGCTGGCATGACTAAATGCCAAAGGCGCACAGAACACTGTTACTTTCCTACAGAAGGTAGTTCCTATTTTTTCTACTTGCATTTTTACATGCTTTCGAACTGCTAGGTTGGCAGAAGCTGGGACAAGTAAAGGGAGCTCACTCCTTTACGTGGTGCTAGGGATTCGAACCACCGAACTGCCAACCTTTCTGATTGACAAGCTCAGCGTCTTAGTCACTGAACCACTGCACCCTTATTTAAAAAGTATACAAAACAATTTTTTTAACTATGATGCAATTAACCGTTGATTGCTATCAGATCTACCTTCAAAGAGAAATTATTCTTTATATTTGCATTTCAGATGCAGTGTAAAGGGATGAAACTTTTAAAAAGAATAAAACAATAAATATGCAACTAAAACAACTTGCATATTTCTACCTGGCAAGTTAATGCTTGCTGTGATAAAATTAGCCAATATATGTCTGGAAGATAATCAGATTTTACTTTGGCAAACTTTAGAAGGAATGAAGTTTCAATATTAATGATTAGCCAATGTTAACATTCTGATGTTTAGTTTTACCCTCTGGAAAGTGCTACAGGTAGTCCTCGACTTACAATAGTAGTTTTAGTGATTGTTCAGTTACAACAGCACTAAAAAATGAGGCTTATGACCATTTTTCAGTTATGACCTTTGCGCCATCCCCATGTGATCAAAATGGGGCAAAACTCAACAAATGTCACTTAAAAACAGAAATTTGGGGCTCAATTGTGGTCGTAAGTTGAGGACTACCTGTATTTCCTTTAGTCTTAAATAAGCCCCTGTATATTAACATAAATATACTTATACGAAAGGTTTCATTACAAGTTTATAGAGAAGTAACTTCAATACAATTTACAATGTTGGTTGCTAAATTAGAGAGTTGTTACATGAATTTTGTCCCATTGTAGGACCTTTCTTGCCGTGGTTGTTAAGTGAACCACTTGCAGTTGTTAAGTTAGTAACATAGTTGTTATGTGAATCAGGCTTTCCCATTGACTGCTTGTCAGAGGTTTGTAATTCTAGTATATAAATAAAGACTTCTGTATTTTTTTTACAGTACTAGCTCTTTTACAGTACTCTTTTTCCACTGTTCCCCCCTGCAATTGCCATATGAGCCCAGGAAAAGCTGCTTTAAAGAGCTACAGGAAGGCACTATAATTGTGTTCTCACACAGTCCTTTGCCTAATTATTTTCAAAGCACTTTATAGTTATGATTCATTGTACCAATCAGCAGGTATTCAGACTTGATTTGACATTTTTATTCACCTATCAAGTGCTTCCTAAGGACCTGGGATAGGCAGATGTTGATGTTTAACGTGTTAGTTATTATTGTTCAGCATGCAGTCAGCCAGATGTTCAGACGGAATTTCACATTTTTTGTCCACCTATCGAGTCCTTCCCAAGGACTTGCAATATTATTATTTTATCCCACCTCTTTTGTATACATTTATTTTGATCGACTCAAGACAGCAAACCTGTTCCATCATGATATTGTACAAATTAGGTACTGCAATTACATTGCTTCTTATGCTAATCTTATTCTGCTCTCGCAAAATAATTCAAGATGTAATTATTTCAAAGGCTGCACATCAGAGATGGCATTCAACAGGTTCTGACCAGTCCTGTAGCGGAAATTTTGAGTAGCTCGGAGAACCGGTAAATACCACCTCTGACTGGCCCTGCCCCCGTCTATTCTCTGCCTCCCAAGTCCCAGCTGATTGGGAGGGAATGGGGAGTTTGCAGTAATCTTCCCCTGGAGTGGGGAGGGAAGGCGGATTTTACACTATTGTTCCCCTGCCACGCCCACCAAGCCATGCCCACTAAGCCACACCACACCCACCAAGTCATGCCCACAGAACCGGTAGTAAAAAAAATTGAATTCCAACCACTGCTGCACATCTTTATTAAGATATTCCGTAAGTGGAATTTCCACTTGCAAAACTCACAATAAAGCGATTGTGAGCAATACAAGAAGGAAGGTCAAATGTTTTGGCTGAGAAATAGAAAGGAATGGAATGGGCTATTTTTCTTACCAATCCATCACAATTGCTAATCGCCACTGTGGCCTCTGGCATGCCTGTGATGCCTCCTGTGAACACGCATTCCTGCTTCAAGGGTTCCCGAAAGACTTCTTGGAAATCTTCTTGCCATTCAGCCAAAGCACCAGGAGATACCAGCTTCTGATTGGGCTTCAAGCGGAGATGAAGTTCCTTGCCCCAAACAGTAACATTGAAGAAGTATAAGGGATTCCCAGAGACGGCTTCTTTCGTAGGGATGCTGCGAACCGTCCTGTGTCGAGTTGAGTGCTGTGCAGGAGATGGTGAGTCGGACACCACGTGTGATAAGAACCGTCCCTGGTTATCTACACTGAAGGGCACAATCACATCATATTCACTTAGCTTTCCAGAAAGGAGCAGCTCTAGGGAAATAAATGCAAATAGACAAACTTTAATACATTCAAATGAAACAACTTCTGTGTGTTTCTTTCTTCCCCAAATATCTACGCTTGTAATTTCAGCAACATGGAATTTTTTTCATCAGTTATAGCAAATTCTACGAAGACTGAGTTTTGCATGATGTCCCAAAACCGTATTTTAATTTAGCATGTGTGGCCATTTTACATTTTGTATGTTGTAGGTATCCAGGAAAGGAAAAAGATAGAGGATTAAAATGGGTGAATTTTGCAATTCGGATACATTAATGCAAATGTAGTACATTTGCAAAACTCCTATGTAATTTCCCCCCCACCCCCACCTGTTGTTTTTTATCTCTTACCAAATAGGACCCAAAAAAAAATGATATAGGCCTTTTGACTACTGAAAATACAAACCGTATTCAGCCAGGCACTGCTGCATACTTTAAAGCATATTTTCACACCAAGGGCCTTTTGCCAAAGTTTGTATTGTGTACATTCTTGCTTCCTGAACTGAAAAAGCTCAGAAAGGCCCATTCTGTGCCATGCTACCACCCAACAATGCCTTTTGCACTTTTTTTTTCTACATTCCACACAGATACTGTTTCCCCAAAAATAAGCCCTCCCCAAAAATATTGCACACAGCAGCAGCCATGAGGTGACCATGCTCACTGCCTTCTGCACCTCAAAAACAATAAGATGGGGGTCAAAAGAAAATAAGACCCTGTCTTATTTTCAGGAAAACATGGTATGCATGCATTCAGACATCACAACTAAATATTTTGATGCTGTTGTACAAGCCTGTGAAAATGATGAAGAGATTGTGATTTGACTCTGATCTCTTACCCTCGTTCATATAGCAGCTGGGCATTCATACAGAAAAATATAGTCTTCGAGTTTTTGTTTTCAAGCACTCCGCTTCCCACTCCCATTTGTAGCCATTATCTTTGATTTACACATACCCTGATGAAGGAGATTTGAAGTGAATAGGAACCGCTGCAAAACGGTTCCTCCAGTTGCAAAACAAAGTTATTTCTCCTTACAAACTTTGGTTTGCCAAGTATGTTCAACACAGCAGAAGAAAATCGTGCTGACACACTGATGCCACTTACGGTTGACACCAAGCATCCAAGCGATTCATTCTGCAACCCCCAAGAAACACATAATGTATGTACAGAAAATCCTATGAAATGAAATAATCTGGCCCTCTCAATTCCTAGCAAACAGATGGGGAAGATTAAAATGGAGGCAGTGACAGATTTCACTTTCCTGGGCTCCGAGATCACCGCAAATGGGGATTGCAGCCAACAAATTAAAGGATGCTTGCTCCTGGGGAGGACAGCTATGGCAAATCTAGACAGCATACTAGAAAGCAGAGACATCACCCTGCCAACAAAAGTGTGTAAAGTGACTATATAGTCAAGGCTATGGTTTTTTGGACCACAAGAAAGGCTGAGCACCAAAAAATTGGGAGGCCTTTGAACTTTGGTGCTGGAGAAGACTCCTGTGAGTCTCTTGAAGTGCAAGGCGATCAAACCGGTCAGTCCTAGAGGAGATCAACCCTGACTACTCTTGAGAAGGCCAGATCCTGAAGATGAAACTCAAATACTTTGGCCACCTAATGAGAAGGAAGGACTCACTGAAGAAGAGCCTAATGCTGGAAACAATTGAGGGCAACAGAAGAAGGGGATGACAGAGAATGAGGTGGTTGGATGGAGTCACTGAAGCAGTCAGCATGCGCTTAAATGGACTCTGGGGGATGGTAGAGGACAGGAAGGCCTGGAGGAACATAGTCCATGGGGTCGCGATGGGTCGGACATGACTTCACATCTAACAACAACAAGATAACAAGACAACTGAAAAATCTTGGAATACACTCCACAGCAGCTTCTCCTCCCAGGAAACCTATTGCTAGGGCAGATATCATGTGTCGAAATAAGATTAACAGCTCATATTTAAATTATTTAAACATTTAAATCAGTAATGGTATGCTATTCTCTTCACTACCAGTTCAGTAGTAGGAGCGCGCAAAGAAGGTCCTTGATGATGTCAGGGAGGGTGGGAGGAGCCTCGTGGTGGCGCCACTACCAGTTCCCTGAACCGGTGCAAACTGGCACCATAACACCTCTGATTTAAATAATACATACTAAGAATATGATCAGACAATGTCTGCCTATAAACAGAGTTCTCTTCACAGAGTTCCCCTGACTGGTATGCCGCAAAACTGCTGTGTATTTTATTTTGCTTTATTGACTTCCACATCAAAAGAACACCACAAAGATCTCTAAAATGAGATCTACTATAACCTGTAACAAACCAACCAATCCAGCTGAAATCCATAAACCGGTCTAGTATGATCATATGTTGTTGTTTTTTAAATTGACACTGAGAAAATCTGATTGATAGGAGCTGAAAAATAATAGTCAATGGGTCAAATTTAAACCTGTTCTTTATTTTCATGCCTGTCGCAAGGCAGATGATAGATTTTTAAAAGATTGGCAATCGCGTTCACCCTTGTAATTGAAGGAAAGTCCTGCTTTCCTTTCCAGTTTCCAAACAGGAAAGCTAAAGCAGGGCAGATCAGACACCGCATGAAATGGGAAGCTGGTGCCTAGAAATTTGGGGGCCAGTTCTAAAGAAAGGCTCAAATACCACTCTAACTAGCAACATGTGGCAGACTGGGAATTGTTTCCATGTCTACTGGGATTAAGGGATATCCTGCCCATCATCTGGATAGGAGAGTTTGCAGGAACCAAGAAAGGCGTGCATAGGTAGGACACGATTTGTCCTTTATGTGAAAAGGTAGTTTTTCAATGACATGTAGATGTTCCAAAGGGGAGGAGCAACAGCAGAGCAGGCCCTCCTCCTGGACACACACACACACACACACACCCTACCAACTGGAATAATCGGGCTGATGGGAACCACAACATGCCTCCTTTGCCACCACGAGTGTTACTGACCAAACCCAGTGGGGTTAAATGGTCCCTCAATAACTTAGACACATACCCAGCATTTTCATTATATGGGAGTTTTGTGAAGATGCAAAGGAGAGATACAAGTTAGGAGAAATTTCCAAACAGTGAAAATAATTAACCAGTGGAAGGGCTTGCCTTCAAAAGTTGTGGGTGCTTCATCACTAGAGGTTTTTAAGAAGAGATAGGGCAACCTATCAGGGGGGCAGGAAATTGGCAACCCTCCAAGGCGGGTTGCCATGGTTTGGGCACACGCAATGCTTCTGTGCATTCGCACAAGCCTCTGGGTCGCTGGGTGGCGTCTCCCACCGCTGCTAGTACCTGTTCGCCAGATCCAGGCCTAACTGGGAGCAACCCACCTCTGCTCCAAGGTCACTTCCAGCTCTATTCTGATTGATTGAAAATATACATACATAACATACATACATACATACATTTCCTTTTTCTGTGATTTCAAAGTTTTCAACTTTGCCTGTTGCTTAAAGCTACTAAGGCTTACTTTCCAGATGTTCATATTTCGAGAATAAAAATATCTGGCCATAAAATCGAAGCAAGCAAGCAAGGTATTAGAAGTTGTGGATGCTTCATCACTGGAGGTTTTTAAGAAGGGATTGGACAACCATTTGTTTGAAATGGTATATAGGGTTACCTGTTTGAGCAGGGGGTTGGACTAGAAGACCTCCAAGGTCCCTTCCAACTCTGTTATTCTATTCTATTATCTCTCTCACAGAGACACACTAGTGTGTCTAAACTAGTGGTTCCCAACCTTTCTTTGGCCATGCCCCATCTAAGCATTTCTAAAATCCTGATGCACACACACACACACACACACACAACCTTACTTTACTCAAAAAGTGAACTCTACTCACTTGGAGGAAGCTTAAAAGACCATTAACTTGATTTAAACAAGGTTCAAATTGTCCCTATTAAAAATCATTCCCCCACCGCTCTGTGTGGCTTGGGTTGGGAACCACTGAAAGAAGTAGGCGAGTTACACTCATGTCTGGCCTGGGGAAGCTAAACACGTTTGATTTCGCAGAGCCGCACTGCCACCCAATGGAACTCCGTCGCAGCCCGGTCCCCAAAACTGTCTCCAGTTTTGCAACGAGCCTCTATTTTTCCCTCGCCAAGATTTAGACCGGGGCTCTCTACCTGGACCAAGCCAAGGCTGCCGCCCGATCTCCTAGCCGCGCCAGCAGACGGGGCGACCCGGGCTTCTCTCCCTCGCTCCCCCGCAGCCCAGCCAGGCGATCAATTTCCTCCTCCCCCGCCTTCCTCTCTCGCACCCGCGTTTCCTACCTTGGACTCTGCCTTGCCTGCCGGAGGCTGCCCAGCACCGCCGAGGCATCACCCAGGAGAGCATCGCCACATAAAAAACCAGAGAATCCATCGGTTCGCGACGGGCCCTCCGGCCGTCACAGAGCGGGGCACAAGTAAAAGTGGCTGCTTCCAACGCGCTGCTCCTCTAGGACACGAAAGGAGCCCGCTGCGTCTCTTTCTTTCTTTCTTTCTTTCTTTCTTTCTTTCTTTCTTTCTTTCTTTCTTTTCCTTCTTCCCTTCCTTCCTATTTCTTTCTTTCCTTCCTTCCTTTCTTCTATTTCTTTCTTTCCTTCCTTTCTATGTCCTTCCTTTCTCTCTCTCTTTCCTTCCTTCCTTCCTCTCTTTCTTTCCTTCCTTCCTTTCTCTCTTTCCTTCCTTCCTTTCCTTTCTCCCTCTCTCTCCTTCTTTCCTTCCTTCCTTCTTTGCTTGCTTCCTCGCCTCCCGCCGAGCCGGCTGGCCCCTCAGCACAAGAAGCCCCGCGGGAACAGGAGCCGCTCCGCCAGCTGGTCCTCCCGGCAGCGCACTGAGCCCGAGCCGGGACGCGTCCCCTCCATGCAAGGCGAAACGGCCGGGGGCGGAGGAGGCGCCGCTTTCCCGCTGCAAGGCTGAGGGGAGCCGCGGGGAGGAGAGGGAGGGCAGGGCAGGGGAGCCGGGGAGGCCCGCGCGCGCGCTCCCGGACGGCCTCCTCCTCCTCCTGAGTGACAGCCAGGCCGGCAACCTGACCCGCAAGCGACGGAGCGTGTAGGGGGAGGGGGGGTTCTGGGGAGACCTCCCCGCCTCTCCCCACTTCTTCCCCGGGAGCGCCGCCGAGAGAGAGGACTTTCCATTGCACGTGGCGCTTTCAACGCGGCTCGCCTTGCCAAGGGCCAGTCCCCAAGCCAAGCGCCGCCTCCTGCCCGGGCCGCCCGCGGAAGGGTCCCGAGGATTTACCTCAGGGGGTCCCAGAGCCGCCCGGAGAAGGGAGGGAAAGAGGACGCTGCGTTTTTCCCGCGCTTTCTTTTGCGCTGCTTCCTCGTGGAATCCTATCTGCCCGCGTCCCGCCTAGGACCTTCACGCAGCGGTTCCCGAACGTTTTCCTTCCATACTCGAAATGCTCGTTTTGTTTGGTTACATTTATGCAGGTATTCCTCGGCTTGCGACTCCCAGTGGAGCCCAAACTTTTCCTTCCTAAGCAAGACAGTGAAATGAATGTTGCTTCGATTTCCGACCTTTCTTGCCCCCCCCCCCCCTTGTTAACCGATTCGGTTGCAGCTGTTAAGAGAGTAACACGGTTTTTGAATGACTGGCTTATGACCTTATGATTCTTGATGAATGTTATCTTATCTTTTTCTGTGCACTGGGAGCATCTGCACCGAAGAAAAAATCCTTGTATGCCCCATCACACTTGGCCAATAAAGAATTCCATTCTATTCCATTCTATTTCTATTCTATTCTTCCCTTGTCAGAAGGTGATCATTGGGACAGTGTAACCATCATAAATACATGCCAATTGCCAAACATCGAAATTTCGATCATGTGACCGCACAACGGTCATAAGTGCGATTGTGGTCATGAGTCGCTTCAGTGCTTTTGGTCACTAAAAGAATGGTTGTAAGTCAAGAACTAGCTGCATGCTGCCCATCTCTGTCAAATGACAGTTTCCAACAGCAGAAGGTTTTTAGTTAAACTAAAACTCCTTGTTTTCAGGGGGGAAATTGGTCTGTGTGGTTACCAAAAGAAAGACCTTTTTTTTTACCCAATTCTGGGTGACTTGTCCAGGGTTGGAGACCATGTTTAATGAAATGTAGAACAGGTTGCTCCAAATTGCTTAGAACAGTGATGGCAAACCTCACCAGCTGCTCTTCTAGTATCAGGAGCGCACATGTCTACACGGGCACCAGAGTGCCTGAAAACAGCCCGAAAAATGCCCCCAAAACAAGCCATTTTTCACGCCATCACCAGCTGCTCTTTGGGTTTCCAGCATGTACACGCACACCAGCCAGCTGGTCTTCGCAGGCACCAGAGAGCCTGAAATAGCCTGAAAAATGGCCAAAAAACAGGGCATATTCTGGGCCATTTTCAGGTTGTTTTGGGGCCATTTTCATTCCGTTTTTCAAGCCAAAAATGGCCTGAAAATAGCCCAAAGACGGCCTCAATACGGCCTAAAAAGCAGCCAAAAAACAGGCATGCGTGCTCTAGGCAGCTGGTCTGCGGGTTTCTGGTGCTCCGGTGCATGCATGCACATGCACGCGCGTTCCAATTTGGGCATTTGGTGCCAACAGGGTTTGCCATCACTGCTGTAAAAGGAGGAATGGCAGAACCTGGAGGTAGAGTTAAAAGAGGGATCAGCCTAGAGCCCCTACATAACCACAAGTCCAGCCCTTGAATTCATTTGACCTTTGATGTAATTCCAAGCAGGTGCTAAACATTAACTGAGAAGATTCCTGTGCTTTTTTTTAGCAAATCAGTTTAACTGGACTTTCACAGGTAGACCTGGTCATTCCCAACTGATGGTTCCCTTTTCCCAGTCAGGAGATGTTACCACAGAGAAAGCAGAACAACTTACTTTCTGTAGTATGTCTATCAAGGGAAGGTTTGTAACATTAAAGGATGTGTGGAGCTACCTAGATTTTTTTCTTTTGCTTGAAGGTGGAGGGACCTCTGTGTGAGAGTTGCTCTAGTTGTGATTTGGGATGGTTACTCCATTGCAAATTTAGATGATGCTCGTAGTCATTAGTTGGACAGAATAACAGAAGAAGAGAAGGACCTTGGAGGTCTTCTAGTCCAACCACCTGACCAGCTAAAGCACCTACACCATCTTGACTAAGTATATACATTTAATAAATAAATGGAGATCTGGTTTGCATTAGAATGGGAAAACACCAGGAAATCTCAAAACTTTAGTCAACTAAAGAAAAATGGGCACAGCAAACTATTCTTTTAAAAAAAATCAACTCAAAGTGGCTCATCTGATCTTGCTATCTTGTATATTTTGGTGTATATAATGAGCATGTATATCAAATTATTTTGTATATTTTCATAAAAGCCCCAGCTGCATGAGGCAATTACTCCTGTTGAAATATACAGTTAAGTAAGCATGAATAGCTTATATCCCAATCCAGAAAAAATAGAGCTAAGCCAAACTTTTAAGATCTTTTCTTTTCTTTTACTGCTTTTCCATAGGAAAAAAGACCACCTAGCAGCATTTCTCTTCTTTATAGATATTCTTTTCTCCTCCCTTTAGACAAATTCGTGGAAGGGCCTCCCAATATCTCTGCCCATAAATTTATCTACATTTCCTGAGAAACGGACACAGCTGGCCCATAAATATTTTCCAATGAAAATCAGAGGAGCAAATGGCACTTACCCATTAAAGTCCAATGGAATTTCACCACCACCCTCTGCCCATCATTTGCCCTCAGTGAGCCAGAAGACCCTACAAATGTGTCTTTCAACACATGTCGTAAATCATTCAGTTTCTAACAATCTGCTGTTTGGTAGCAACCAAACAGAGCTGAGAAGGATGCTTCATTTTTCCATCTCATTTTGGCTGGTACTATAGACAGGATAACTATCTAACCCAGGAATCCCCAAACAGAGCAGTACGAGCCTAGAACAAAATAACTTCTCTCAGCCTTCTTCAATCAATATGAGAGAACTCGCTGCAGCCAACTCACAGTCGAGTCGCAGTCGACTCTCCACCGGACAATTCACCAAATACAAAACTTACATTAATTTCAAAGAAACGCTGGCCAATAATCATAAACTCAACACAGAAATACAAGAGTTACAATAATTTCGATAAAATGTCGCCAATAATAAAAACAACTGAAATAAATTATTAATACAGCTTTGGATTGTCCTGCAGCAATTTGTCCTACAGCGAGTTGGCCATGGTGAGTTGGCTGTGTCTAATTGTCCTAGACCTAGACAATTCTCAATATACTGCTGGATTGTTGGACTGGAGCTCCCTTAGTTCCTTGTTGATAGGCGGGGAATTATTCTAAAGATGAAGAGAGGTAAAGTGCCTTAATCATTACCATTTTCAGCAACAAATGCAACTCGTGCTCTTCTGGGATGTGAGCAACAGTTGCTGCCAGCCATTTGTTCCAACTTGACCAATTTATTATAAGCACATAAGGAACCCAGTGTTCTGACCTAGGTTTCCCAAGAACATGAAGCAAACTCCTTGTCCCCCCCAAACCCTCTTTATTAATTTGCTGTGAATTCTGCTCATTCACATCCAGCAACGTCTTTCAAGGGAGGATTTACAGTCACAGACCTCTGGCTTGATATCTGCAAAAGTTGGCAAGAAGCCTCGGAGAGTCACATTCATTGTCCACCTGTGTCCTTACACCCAAGTCGACTCCTGTTCTTTAGCTGTTCCCTTCGTCTAGCAACTCTGCACATGCGCACACTGGGAACAGGCTCCAGCTGTTCGTCTGCTTCACTGACATCTGACTCTGAAGGCAGCTGATAACTGGCATACGACTCTGGTCAGCTCTCTGCCTCCGACACAGAGCCTTCCTCAGACTCCAGGACTGGCCCATGTTCCTCCCCAACCTCCTCACTGTCTGAATCTGCTGCCAACAACCAGCTACTTTTCTATAGGAGAACAAAAGTTCCTTGAAAACACGGTCCTGAATTTTTCCCTCAGGGAAGAGGGAACAAGATACTTTTTCTAGTTTAACAGGCATAGCTATAACGGACACATGTACCAGTGTTTCTTTTAAAACACAATCCCACAATCCTTTTCCTTGCTTTATAAAATTCTAAGAGTATTGTCCTTGAGCTTGGCTTCTTCAGATAAAATTACACACAACCCCCCTGTATTATTATTATCACTTTTATTCATTAAACATGAAACTCAATCGACTGAATATTTAAAAATGTATCACAAATATCACTTACTGGTACTGATGGTTTATACGGGTTGTTGCCAGCATCGTAGGTATTATTGTTGATGATGATGATGGTAATATAGCTTCAATCAAACAAACTAATCAAATTTGTTACGCCAGTAACTGAAATTACAATTAAGTTGCAGTCATGTGTTCGGACACGTTCTTGAGAATAATCCCTATTTAACAAAGGTTGCAGTCCTGAATAACTGTACTGAGTGCAAGCACCAGTGAATTCATTGTGGCTTCTTTATGAATAAACGGACATAAGATTATTTGTATGTTTGGCAGGGGAAAAAAGTAAGAATAAAATCTAAATTGTTACAAGACGCTAGAATAAGAGGAGGAATGGGCTTACCTGATTGGGAGTTATACTACCAGGCAACAAATCTGATGTGGATTAAAGAGTGGATAACATTAAGAAATACTAGATTATTGAATTTAGAGGGTCATGACTTACTGTTGGGATGGCATGCATTTCCATGGTATAAGGGAACCAAAGCACATGGATATTTTAGAAGACACTATATAAGGGAGGCTTTGTTATTAAATTGGGAAAAGGTTAAAAGGTTACATTACTTAAAAATTCCAGTCTGGTTATCAACCATTGAAGCTTTTTTCATATCCAATAATATATAAAAAGGAACAAACAGATATGTTGACATTTTAAATGCAGAGGGTGAACTCAAATCTATGCAAGAGCTGAAACAGGAAGGAATAGAAATGAATTGGTTTTCATATGTGCAAATACATTCTAGATATAATGAAGTTTGAAACAAGGAAGGTTTTTATAATACAATGACAGATAAAATCTTAACTGGTACGGATGAAAAAGTGATTAAAAAATATATGGACATTTACTAGAGGCTAAGTTACAGGAAGAACAAGTTAAAGAAACTATGATAGCTTGGGGGGGAACTTTGGACATGGGACTGACTTAGAGAAGTGACAGAAACTGGTCTCAAAATTATAAAATGACAATGTCAATTGCATATAAAGAAAATTTGTATAAGATGTTTTACAGGTGGCACTTATCCAAGCAAGAATGTCAAAGAACAATTCAGAAAAGTGTTGGAAATGTCACCAGACACCAGGCTCATACTACCACATGTGGTGGACATGTACTGAAGCTAAAAGATATTGGACTAAAATCCACAGAAGGTTGGAGAAAATGATACAAAAACACATAGACTTTAAACCAGAGCTTTTTTTGTTGGGAATTATACCAGATACATACAATAAAGACTTGAAATTTCTGATTGTAAACATTTTAACAGCAGCTAGAATTGTATTTGCAAAAAACTGGAAAAATGAGAAAATACCAACACAGGAGGAAGTTATTCATAAAATAATGGAAGGTGCTGAAATGAGTAAATTGACTTTTGAAATTAGAGAGCAAGAAGAGAAAATTTTTACAAAGTATGGGACTTGTTTTATCACCAGCTAGATAAGAAGACATGGAAATGAAAAATGTTGGATAAATTTTTTTAGCATTGTAATAGCAATTGTAGGAGAAAGGTGGTGTTATAAAGACATTTTGATGTTAAATAGATCAATAATGATGTGAGGAAAGATATACACGTTTTGAATATTTTGAATAGTTTGATTAAAAAATGAAGGATTGATGTTGGTGGCTGAATATATAATAATGAAAATATGCATATCTGATGGATGATTTGTGATAGTATGTACAATAGAAAGTAATGATGTATAATTATAAACTGATGGAAACCTGTGTATTTGTATTGTAAAATTAGTAGAATGAGATAGGTGATTATGTAAAGTTATATTGTTATTAAATGGACAATTAAGGATGTAAGGGAATAAATCCTGTTTAAAATGAAAGAATATTAACTGTAACTGAATATATGATGCATAAAGATAGTGATGTATTTATTTATATTGGATCAATATTTAGTGACTGTGTATGTAATTGAAATATTAAAACACAAAAATCTCGTAACCAAACAACATGCTAGACGTAACTGATGAGGATGTTATAAATCTATATGTTTTGTTTGTTTTTGTATAAAAATAAAAACTTTTCAAAAAAAGATTATTTATTCATTATTTAAATGTGCTTGGAATTAGAGTAGAACAGAACAGAACAGAATAGAATAGAATAACAGAGTTGGAAGGGCCTTGGAGGTCTTTTAGTCCAACTCTCTGTTTAGGCAGGATACCCTACACCACCTCAGACAAATGGTTATCCAACATCTTTAAAACTTCCAGTGTTGGGGTATTCCCGACCTCTGGAGGCAAGTTGTTCCATTGATTAATTGTTCTAACTGTCAGGAAATTTCTCCTTAGTTCTAAGTTGCTTCTCTCCTTGATAAGTTTCCACCCATTGCTTCTTGTTCTGCCCTCAGGTGCTTTGGAGAATAGCTTGACTCTCTTCTTTGTGGCAGCCCCTGAGATATTACAACATTGCTATCATGTCTCCCCTGGTCCTTCTTTTCATTAAACTAGACATATCCAGTTCCTGGGTATGTCTAGTTTAATTATGCAGATGGAAAACAGTACCTGATTCCATGAATATTTACTTAATAAAAATAAAATCATAGATAGCTTCAGTGTCCTAAATCAGATTAGAGTTTAAAAGTTTTAATCCTAATTGGAGATGCCAGGGTTTGAAATCCCCACGAACAAGGCATTGTCAGAAATGTTTTGGCTTGGCTCTGTTAAAACCAAGTAGCTGTGAGTTTGGATGCCTAATGGAACCTGCAATTGGAAAAGTTCTGCTCTTAAATCTGGGTGCTATTGCCTTGCCTTGCTTGGATTCAGTGTGAAAATTGGGGTTCTTCTGAATCAACACCTCCTGTTTGAAGAACCGGTAGCAAATGGCAGTTTTGCAAAATTCTTTCCTGTGCATCAGCTGTCCCATTTTCTGAACTGGTGGTGAGGGTGGGAGGTGTCATTCATGCCTTAGTTAACTTCCCACTTGGATTACATATAGTCCTCGCCTTACAACAGTTCATTTAGTGACGGTTCCAAGTTACAACAGCAGTGAAAAAAATGACCTAGGACCATTTTCACACAACTGTTGTAGCATTCCCATGGTCACATGACCAAAGTTCAGCCATTTGAAATAGCTTCAGCTATTGGTTTAGTATGATTTCTCTCTACAGTATCTCTTTTTTCCTCCTTTTATTACCCCACCCAGAGTCATGTTTTCTGATTTGGGGGATCCTATGAATGTTTAAATGTGACAGTGTTATCTGTCAGTGAGCTCCAGCTCATCTAAAATTAGTTATGCCCTAGGATACTTTCGAGGAAGGAAAATGTTCTCCCTTCTGTATGACAGAGATTTTCCTTTTCATGTACAGCACAATAATATGTCGAGCCTTGACAACATCTGTTTTTGCACCATGCAAATCATGAGTAGTGAAGGATCATTGCCATACGATATTAAGTGCAAACAGTTGCATGAGGAGGAATAGTTGGGAAAGGGGCGGTTCGTAGAAGCCTAAGTGGGTTTTTGCAGCTCCTAAAATTATAACTGCCAAAGTGAACAGTCGAAAATAAAACATGATGGAGTATCAAATCTGTTATCTATTTTATGGGCTATGACTCTTTACAAGGAACTCTGGTTAGAACTAGGATTTTATGGAAAATTCATAATGCTTTTTTTACCTCTTGTATACCACTAGATTTGTTCAGGCCTTGCCATAGTAAAATCTCCCAAACTGATAGATATGTTGGACTATAAGTTCTATTATTCCAGTTAGCGTGTTCGAAAACCACAGATTGCATTATAGGTAGTGCTGTGGCCCACCAGTGGCCAGCAGAGCTGGCAGCAGATTCGGACAGTGAGGAGGTTGGGGAGGAACATGGGATAGTCCTGGAGTCTGGGGAAGGCTCTGATGAGGGCTCTGTGTTGGACTGGGGGGGGGGGGGGGGCAGGGCCGTTTGACAGTTATCAGCTGCCTTTGGAGTCAGACGTCAGTGAGGCAGACGAACAGCTGGAGCCTGTTTCCATTGTGTGCATGCGCAAAGTTGCCAGGCGAAAGGAACAGCTAAAGAACAAGGGTTGACTTGGGAGTAAGCAGTGGCGTAGCGTGGGTTGTCAGCACCCGGGGCAAGGCAAGTAATTTGCGCCCCCTAACCCGTGGATTTTAGCACTCGGGGGAGGCAGCTCTTCTTGTGGTGTCGAGCCCACGCACCTCCCGCGAGGATCCGGCGGGCAGCCACTGCCCAAAGGGCTCGGCCATCCGGGTCCGACACTCGTTGCCTCGCCTTGGGGAGAAGCGGGCGCCCTTTGCGTGGTGCGGGCCTGGGACACCCGACGCTCCTTTCTATGGAGGGCGACGGCCCGAAAGCCGGGGCAAGAGGGTCTTCCCGGGCCGCCGCAGGGCCCAGGTCGCCGCTCCTCTGGCTGGCTCGGAACGGAGGAGTCTTCCAGGGTCTCCGCACGGCCGTTGCTTCGAAAGACCTGTGCCTTTAAGTCTCGCCTGGCCCCCTCGGGTAGCGCTGGCGGGTGCGAGGAGCCGGCGCTGGCCTCAGCCGGGGGATGGCCCGGGAGGGTTTGGTCCCTACTGGCCGCTGTTCGCTCCCCGACTCTCGCCGGCCCAGGAGCGCCCAGGCGCCGCCGCCGCCAACTCCAGAGACCCGCGGAGGAGAGCTTCCGAGTCGGGTCTCTGGAGCGCGCCCCCCCAGATGTTGCGCCCGGTGCGGCCGGCCCCCCCTGCACCCCCCACGCTACGCCTCTGGGAGTAAGGCCACAAATGGATGGTGAATGGCCCCTCCCATAGGGTATAAAAGATGAGCGAAAGAGGAGGGGTATTTGCAGGAGACAATTAGTTCATTCCTGCATTCTTGCCAAGTACTCAGCTTCATGCAGTTGGGGAAGCCTAGGTCAGAACAGATAGTTCTGGACTTAGGACCACCACTGGAGGCAGAATTTCCATTGCCAAGCAAGATAGTCCGTAAATGAGTCATACCTGATTTTATAACCTTTTGTGCTATGGTTGTTAAGCAAATCACAGCAGTTAAGTGAAGCATGCAATTGTTAGGCAAATCTGACTTCCCACTCAACTGTGCTTGTCAGAAGCCAGCTGGGAAGGTTGTAAATGATGATTACATGACCTCAGGATACTGCAACCATCATAGATAGATGCCGGTCGCCAAGCATCCATATATTGAACACTTGACTGTGGGGATACTGCAATGGTCATAAGTGTGAAGACAGGTTATAAGTCATGTTTTATTGCCATTTTATCTTCGAGCAGTGCGGCATGGTGGCTCAGCAGTTAAAACGCTGGAATTGTTGGTTGGAAATGTTTGAGACCCGAGCTCCACACGATGGGGTGACTCCCGCCCTCATCTAGATCCTGCCAAACTAGCAGTTCAAAAGCATGTAAATGCAAGTAGATAAACAGGTACCACTTCGACAGGAAAGTAACGGCCCTCCATGACGTCATGCTGGCCACATGACCACGGAAATGTCTTTGGACAACACTGGCTCAGTGACCTTGAAACAGAGACAAGGCCCCCTCAAGTCGACAATGAGTAGCAGAGTAAAATCCACAGAGATTCTTTTTAACTTTGAACAATTGATAAACAAATGGATTACTCATAAGGGGTGTCTGGGTATGTGTGTGAGATTTTCATGGTGGAATGGACTTTTCAAACTGAGACATTTAAAAATGGATCCATCAATCAAGCATCCAAGAGGACTGTATGTTCCCTGCAAGAAGGTCTTGTAATGATACTGAAGAAAAAGAAGAATATGATGTTCCACAGATTACTAAACTACTTTGCTTCCAATGAGAGACTATAAGTATACTGTAAAACAGCTGAGGGCACTTTTGTAACATCCAAAAATTGAAGTCCTACTCAAGACCACCCAGAAAGTTACAGAACAAGAGATGCGGTTGCAAATTCAGTAATTACACTGTAATAAGAAGGAAATGTCTGTGTTTTCCCTCACTTGTGTCAATTACCAGGAAAAATGATTTATAATGAAATGACTGCAAACCAGCGTTACTGATTTTCCATCCTTGAGGCAGGGATGGCACAGAGAACCATGCCACTGACTTTATCTTTCTTGATTCAATTATAAATTAGTACCGAATGGTAAACATAACTCATGAAGAGTTTCAAAAGAAGGAAATCCACAGTTGCTGGCTCTTACTGATGTCCTATCTCTGTGGTGGCGAACCTAGGGCACTCATGCCAGATGTTGGCACACACAGCCCTCTCTTCTGGTTTCTGGCATAGACATATGCTCTGGCCAGCTGGTCTTTGGGGGTGCCGGAACGCCAGAAAACAGCCTGAAAATGGCCCCCAAAATGGCCAAAAGCAGCAAAAAACCAGGCTGTTTTGGGGGCGAGTTTTCAGGTCAATTTTGGGCCATTTTCATGCCATTTGGGGGGCATTTTCAGGCTGTTTTGGGGGGCATTTTCAGGCCAGTTTGGAGAGTGCTTGAAAGCGGTCCAAAAAACGCCCCAGAAAATGGCCCCCAAAACAGCCTGTTTTTCAGCCAGCTGCTCTTCCAGTTCCTGGCACCCACATGGACACCAGCCAACTGGTACACAAGCACATGCATGCACATTCTGGTTTGGGTACTCAGTGCCAAAAACGGCTCGCCATCACTGTCCTTTCTCCTTCTGCAGCTTGGGAGGCAGAAACTCAAACAACTGTCAGACAACAGCAAAGCATTAGGCTTTTCTCTGCCCTTCTGCTGCTATCTAGTGGTCATCTGGGCTATTGCAGCCCGTGAGATGATCCTGAAGTTTGAGGGGAAAATATCTCACACTTTGAGGGTTATAAATACAGTAATAAATAATACTCTAGCATTGCCTATATCTACTACTGCTTTATTCTGCCCGCTTCACTTGTGCCTCTTTCAACAAAGTTATAATATGGCAGAATTTTATCTATAGTATTTCCCCTTTTCCAAATGAAACCAGATACTGGAAAAGGGTTGAAGCTTCTCATCAAAATGAGGAGTGGAAAGCAAGTATGTTGAGTGTCTAATGCTGGTAGGCATATCAAATTAGACCATGACATTTTCTTTTATCTTTAAGATCTCTTATGGTCGTTAAAAGACCCACCGAAAAGCTGCTAGCGCTATCGTCCATGAATGAGAATGACCTCATCTCCCAAATATGCAAAGCTAGGATTATATTGGAATGGAAAATATTTATGGCTGCTCCAACAGCAGAGGGAAAGAAGGGTCCCGCCGCCTCTTCTTTAGACAGAAGTACTACAACTGTGGAGAACGTTGTCATTGTGAGCAGTTATTTTCAAAATATGTTCCATGGAAGAAATTGTTAAAGGATGACCAGTTGTCAGTTGCTCTTGGGAAACCAAAGGAAGAGGATGCACAGCTGTTTTGTTTTGTTTTTCTTACAATACAATAGCAGAGTTGGAAGAGACCTTGGAGGTCATCTAGTCCAACCCCCTGCCTAGGCAGGAAACCCTATACCATTTCAGACAAATGGCTATCCAACATCTTCTTGAAGACTTGCAGTGTTGAGGCATTCATAACTTCTGGAGGCAAGCTGTTCCACTGATTAATTGTCCTAACTGTCAGGAAATTTCTCCTCAGTTCTAAGTTGCTTCTCTCCTTGATTAGTTTCCACCCATTGCTTCTTGTTCTGCCCTCAGGTGCTTTGGAGAATAGTTTGACTCCCTCTTCTTTGTGGCAACCCCTGAGATATTGGAACACTGCTATCATGTCTCCCCTAGTCCTTCTTTTTATTAAACTAGACATACCCAGTTCCTGCAACCGTTCTTCATGTGTTTTAGCCTCCAGTCCCCTAATCATCTTTGTTGCTCTTCTCTGCACTCTTTCTAGAGTCTCCACATCTTTTCTACATCGTGGTGACCAAAACTGAATGCAGTATTCCAAGTGTGGCCTTACCAAGGCATTATAAAGTGGTATTAACACTTCACGTGATCTTGATTCTATCCCTCTGTTTGTGCAGCCTAGAACTGTGTTGGCTTTTTTGGCAGCTGCTGCACACTGCTGGCTCATATTTAAATGGTTGTCTACTAGGACTCCAAGATCCCTTTCACAGTTACTGCTATTGAGCAAGATCTTTTTTGGCCTTCAATTGTCCTGACCTTCTCAGAAAAATATTGGCGAACAAAACCAGCATAAAGTCCATTGGGTCTAACCCTGAAAATTGAGGGCCTCATACAGATACCATAACTGAGCCTGTTCTATTTCTGTGAGTCTGGACCTCTACTCTGACAAAGCTCGAAGCCTTTAGTGGTACCACATTGAGTGTTCAAAGGATGAGGGCTTTGTGAATAAGTTGAAAATCAAGAGATACTTCCAAGTGACCTTTGTATCCTGATTCAAGACAATTTTGGTGATGGTGGTGTTGTTAGTTGCAAAGTCGTGCCCAACCCATTGCAATCCCATGGACAATGTTCCTCCAGGCCTTCCTGTCCTCTACCATCCTCTGGAGTCCATTTAAGCTCACGCCGACTGCTTCAGTAATTCCATCCAGCCACCTCATTCTCTGTTGTTCCTTTCTTCTTTTGAAGACAATTTTAACCAACTAGATAGATGGAGATGAAGAAACATGATGTTACCCACCAGGTATTAAAACAGCAACTACACACAGTCTTTTCTATCTTCTGAACTTTGACCCTGATTTCCTGATAACATCTTGCTGCTCAGTAAGACTGAGTACATTTTAAAGAAAACCTGTAAGAAGACCTTGTGAGGAAACGTGAAATAAAGTGTTCTTGTTTTTAATATACAGCAGAAAGGTTCATATGAAATCCAAAGCAATTCTTCCAAAACCTTTTTCAAAGCCTGCACAGTTTTTTTAGTTGTGACACCCCTGCTTCGTTTAAGCCCTGGGCTATTGCTTGACCACATCTTTTTCGTACTAATTCTTGTGATATATGAGGTTAGATGATTCAGTTGTGGAACATCTGCCTGTGCTTTTGTTTGGAAAATTTAGTCCTGGAAATCTGAGAGGGCAACAGTCCATAAGCTGTGTTGGGACAGAATGAACTCTCCTTAGATGAGATATTTCTGATAAAATAAGTGAGAAACAAAAGGCTGGGTGGGATTTGTTAAAATTTGAGGAGAATAATATCCCTGTTCTCAGTAGATTGGCCTTTACATAGTCCTTTTTTGCTGAAGAATTTGAGGGGAATAATATCCCTGTTTTCTTTGTGGCTTACCTAGAATTGAATAATCTGGAATTCACATCCTTCTCACCTTCTAGCCTGGGCTACTGTAATTCACTCTTTATGGACTGCTCCGAAAGTCCATCTCAAGGATGCATCTGGTGCAGAGTGTGGTTTCCGATAGTAATGCCCTGTTTCACTGAAAATAACACCTCCCTGGATAATAAACCCAATTGGGCGTTTGAGTGCATGAGCTAAAATACGCCCTCCCCAAAAATATTGCAACACAGGAGCAGCCATGAGGTGACTACACTTGCTGCCTCCTGCATCTCAAAAATAATAAGACCTCCCCAAAAATAAGGCCAAGTGCTTATTTTGGGGGTCAAAAGAAAATAAGGCCCTGTCTTATTTTTGGGGAAACATGGTAACAATAGTAATAGTATTGTCACATACTGGTTTTATTACAAGAATTTAGCTGGATACCGATTTCTTTGCAAATATGATTCAAGATCCCAGATACCATCTAAAAAGTTTTATATAGTTCAGAGTCTATCTTAGAGACCACCACTCCTAAGTAAATTCCGCCTTCTGATCTCATGAATACTGTTGGAAGAAATATCCACCTGGTTCAGTTCCAAGCTGGGAGAAAGACACTGGAAACATGGAGGCTGATTGGAAAGATGGTTTAATGATGAAGCAGAACCAAGCACGTGGTTCTGATGCAGCCGACCACATGGAGTTGAGAGTGAGGGGTTTTTATACCTTCTCTTGGGCTTTGAACTTGAACTTCCTGTTCCTGTGCAAGAACATGTATTCTATTGGCATCAGACTCCCATGGTGCCATGTATAAATCCTAGGAGCTTGTCTGAGCTATGTTTGGTTGAAGTTTGGCTGATGCAATAAAGGGGCTTGTTGGGCAATTCCTATTGTGGCTTAGGGCTAATCCTACCTTTGTTCAGACCTTGCTGCAAGGAATCTTTGCCTATGAATACCTAGTGCTCAGTAAGCTCTTTTTCTCTTAAGTGCTGACATCTGCTGAGGGCTATTATGAAAGGGGGGGGGTCTGCTTTCCAAGAGCATGTTTCTCCATTTATCATCCAGGGAAATATAATATTCTACCTTTTTAATATTTCTCAAAATGTTTCATTCTTCTAGGGAGGGTTGCTAACTTTCTACAATACAGTGCCTACTATCTACAATACAGTGCCTACTATCAGAGGTTCCCATTGGTTGCTGTCCTCCTGTGGGAACCCTTTTAGAATAATGTTGGAAGAAATGTCCTTCTGGGTTCAGTTCCAAGTGGGGAAAAAGACACTGGAGACATGGAGGCTGCTTGGAAAGATGGTTTAATGGTGGACAGGATCACATGGCTTGAGCTCCTGAACAGAAAAGGTGATCACATGCTTCAATCTTGGGTGAAGAAGAAGAGAGCGAAGAAGGGACTTGCTGGGTTTTTATACTCTGTTCAGCCCCACCTCTCTGTTTCCTGTTCCTGTGTAAGAAATGTATTCTGATTGGTTATCAGACTCCCATGGGGCCATGCAGGGCCAACTCTCTAGGCTATCTTGAGTTCAGGTTTGGTTGAGCATGGCTTCTTCCCAGGTGCCCTGTGGTGAGATGGGTAAAGGGCTAATACTACCATGCCTTAATCCCATCACCCTGGAGCTGAAGGGGGATATCTCTGCTATGTAGAATAGACTGGCTCAGGCATTTTAATGGCCCATTAAGTAAAGTGGGGGCTATTAAGAGTGAGTCTGTTTCCTGCCTAAAAACACGTTTCTCCATTTCTGATCCAGGGAAATATGTTCCGCTTTTTCAATATTTCCCAGGATATTTCATTTTTTTAGGAGGGGAGGATGCTAACTTCCTACAAGAGCTTTTCAACTGAAAGTTGTCAACTGGTTCTGTAGTTGTATTTTTGTTTGCTTTTGTAATTTTTAAGTGATTGTGTTAATGGAAGTTCTCTCATTTTTATTTCCTTTGTTGTTGTTGTATCAGAGACACTAACAGGCCAAACTTCTTTTGACTGCATTGAGGTGGGGGGTGGGGGGTGGAACCTGAATAAATACATACGGTTTTTCCCCCCTTTTCTTTATAAAGTGCCAGATTGGCTGATAAACATGCGACTTTGCTAAGTGCAACTACTGATAGTCATGGGCAACGTGCTAACTTTTCATACCATCTGTGTGGGCTTTTCCTCCCTTACTAGGATTCAGGGGTATCGAAACAGCTGAGCTAAGGTCCAGTTAAACAGCAGAGTTTCCAAACTGTGCTACGAATTAGCTGAGCTCATTTGGAAGGAAAATGAAATAAAAGGGAGCAGTGGCACAGGGATTAAACTCTGAGGCAATAGGGACTCCACCAGGAACAGATCAGCAGGAAATTAAAAAAAGGAAGAAGATCTGAAGCAGAAATAAACATTCTAAGGAATAGGGACTGGAGAAAGTGGCAATCATTTGGGGACAAATGATGTTTCGCCATAGCAAACTGGAATTTCCAGAGGAATTGATACAGAAGCCAACATCAGATAAAGCAAACAAGATAATATGTTTTATTAATGTTCATTTGGGAAGGAATGTACTTTAAAAAACCATATTGTATCAATTTCTCAGTGGAAACTTTAACATGAAAAATCTGACCTGAATTTTAAGGTAAAACTTGAATATTTAAAGCTACTACCTCCTGGATTGGGGCTGAAAGGCAAAAGCGGAAGCAGTATGCTCCGTCCCATATTTGGGTAGACCAGGTTGCACTGATAAACCAGTCTCACCAGAAAAACACTTATTGAAGGCTAACTCTGCATTCCCATTGCCAGGAGTTTGATCCTAACCAGCTCAAGGTTGACTCAGCCTCCCATCCTTCTAAGAATTGTAAAATGAGGACCCAGATTGCTGGAGACAATATGCTGACTCTGTAAACCACTTAGAGAGGGCTGTAAAGCACTATGGAGTAGTATATAAGTGCTATTGCTATCACCCAAAAATGGGTGAAAAAATTCCAAAGGCACAGTCAGTGCTGTGAACTCCATATAGGCATCAGGGAGGACATCTGGCCAGTAAACACCCTGACCCCACCCCAAATCAAGGGACTAAAACCATGATGGCAAACCTATGGCACGCGTGCTACAGGTGGCACACGGAGCCATTTGTCAGGGCATGCAAGGCTTGCCCTGTCAGTGGCCAATGTACCATTTTTCACCCTCCGGAGGCTTCAGGAGCTTTCCGGAAGCCTTCGGAGTGCAAAAAACCAACCCTACGGGCAAACCGGAAATTCAGGAACAGGCTTCCGGTTTGTTTGTAGGGCCGATTTTAGCCCTCCGATTTTAACCCTTCTAGCCTTCAGGGAAGCTCCTGAAGCCTCCGGAGGGCCTACAGGGGGGGAAGGCTGTTTTTTCTATAAGCCTCTGGAGCCTAGGGAGGACGAAAAAAGCATGAGGGGGGAGCAATGGTTATGCGCACATGCGCTCTGTGGTCGTGCATAGCATTATGGGTGTGGCACGCCCTGCACTCCCCCTGCTTTTGGCGCGCGAGCTAAAAATGGTTCGCCATCACTGGACTAGCGGGTTGTAAAAAGAAAAAAAATGTAGTCTTTCAGGAAATTGAAAAATATTTGTAAAAGCCTTCTTAAAAAGCCAATATCAATGTTACGGCCAAAATTGGGAAGGGAATTCCATAGATGAAGGAAGACAGATAAATCTCTGTCTTCCAAGCTGAAGGGTGGTGAGAAACAAGCTGAATTGAAAAATTATAAGCCTCACTCCAAATACAGCTCCTGAGAAATGCAGGAAGCATTAATTCTTCCAAATTAAGACATTCTTAAGGCATTTCCAGATCAAAACTTAAGAATGTGAAAAGGAAATCCACTCAGTTCATGCTACTTGATTCTAAAATTCATTGGACAACCCTGCAAAAGAGGGTAAATTGTCTGGTTTAGCAGCAAAATTTAGCTTCTGGTATGGAATCACACCTGTTCATTGTTCTGGGTTATATTTTAATCTGAAAGAATTTTGATTTAGGGGATTCATAGAGACACTGGCACTGATTTTTCTGCTATATTTTTCAAGCTCCTGATGAATACAAGGCAGCTGTACTGAAGTTATTACATAAATAAAACTCTACTGAAAATTGCTCACTTTTCTTCCTCAATGTTTCCTTTAAATACACCCACACTTGGCTATTTTGGTTGTTCTTTCTTCCGTTTATAATATGATTAATTAGAATTAAGCAGAGCAGGATTATTACTTTACAGTTTACATGCCCTATTTTTGTAATCCTGCATTTTGTAATGCAGGAGGATGTTTTTCCCCAGAATTATTTTGAATAAAGTTGATTCAAATACAGTTTTTCTTAACTATCTTTTGTTTGGTCTTCCCTCTTCAGACCTCTTCTCAACTTTATACTGTACTTGTAAACATCATTTCTCAGTCACCCTTAGGAAAACCTTATATGACTCTGTGGCCTAGAGGTGGAGCTCTCGCCTCACAATCAGAAGGTTGTGAGTTCGATCCTAGGTAGAGGCAGATGTAGGGTCTCCTGCTTGGGCTAGATCAGGGGTCCCCAACCTTTGCAACTTTAAGTCTGAAGGACTTCATCTCCCAGAATTCTCCAGCCAAAGTCTGGGAGATGAAGTCCTTCAGACTTAAAGTTGCAAAGGTTGGGGACCCCTGCACTAGATGACCTGCAAGGTCCCTTCCAACTCTGTTAATCTGTTACCTGTATCTCTAGATTTAGGCAGTGGTGGGATTCAAATTTTTTTACTACTGGTTCTGTGGGTGTGGCTTGGTGGATGTGGCAGGGGAAGGATACTGTAAATCTCCATTCCCACCCCACTCCAGGGGAAGGTTACTGCAAAATCCCCATTTCCTCCTGATCAGCTGTGACTTGGGAGGCAGAGAATAGATAGAGGCGAGGTCAGTCAGGGGTGATATTTACGGGTTCTCCAAACTACTCAAAATTTCTGCTACTGGTTCCCCAGAACTGGTCAGAACCTGCTGAATACCACCTCTGGATTTAGGTACATGTTTTTTTTCCTCATTTATGAAAAGGTATTTATTTTGCAGTTTTAATCCCATTTCTGTCTTCTCAAGAATCCAAGGTCCCTCTTGACCTCTACCAATTACAAATTCATCAAACCAATCTTTGGTCTACATCTATATAAATAAAAATGTAAGAAGAGTTTGTTCAAAACCGCTAATCTCCGAAAGTACTGCACCGATCGCTTCCAAATTTTCACACAACGTTCCTTTTGAATATGGCACCATTGATATATAGATATAGATTATGTAGATGTCACACCTGTGCCAGGTACACACAACAGAAATGTACAAAATTGTAAAAAAGGTAGGTAGATGGATACAGAGAGAGCAGTGGGCCACAGGTATTATGTCATCCTTTATGACATAAAATACTCTGTCCATAAGATAGGTAGGTAGGCAGCTATAGGGATAGAGAGAGGGAGGGAGAAATGCAGTAGGTAGGTAAGTAGGTAGTTAGAGGGATAGAGAGGGAGAAATACAATAGGTAGGTAGGTAGGTAGGTAGTTAGAGGGATAGAGAGGGAGAATAAGTAGGTAAGTAGGTAGAGGGATAGAGAGGGAGAAATACAGTAGGTAGGTAGGTAGAGGGAGAGAGGGAGAAATACAGTAGGTAGGTACGGTGGTTTTGTGTAGGTGTTTGTGTGTGCAGGTGTAAATCCACACACAGATTGGTTGGCCATTTAACCGGACTGGGCCACAGCAACGCGTGGCCGGGAATGGCTAGTTTCTTAATACAAAAGAACAAGGACACCAAAATGTGATAATGCATTGATTTTGATGAAAGTCTGATAGATTGGGCATTTTCTAACCAGCTTCATATTGAAGGCAGAATAAGTTGTATGACTCTACTAAATCATCTTTGAGTCATCGATGTCTAAATCCTAGCATAGGCAAAAGATAATGTAAGCCACAGTTTTAACAGTTGGGAAAAAATCATTCAGTTTGAGTCTGTATTTCATAGGGCCAAATATAAATATGGTGGAGGCAATGTGGAAGAGGTATAAACTACAGCAAATGAAATACATCCTTCAATTTTAGCCTTATTTCCTAGAACCAATTCCTGCAAGGAACTTTTTTTATGTGTAAGTGGCTGAAATCCATGCATTCAAAGGCCGGAAATTCCTTGGCAATCCAAATCTGAAAGGATTCCTCTCTAAAATACTAGAAAACTATGCCAGTTAGCATTAAGACAAATGGAACGAAAAGTTGACTGAGTAATGCAGTGATCTTCATTCCTACATAAAGGCAGCACACAATTCTAATTTTAAAACCGTTCTAACTAGCTAAATTATTCTGACATCCAAGTCTAGTCCACAGGGTTTACTGAAAATAATAATAGTTCTGTTGGTAGTTCTGAAGTAAAACTACACTATTCACTGAAAACATTAATCATGAATTTTAATCTTACTGGCTTTAAGTCCAAATGTTTTAAAGGTGTTATAGGCAATTAGCTTCCCCTCCGCCCATTTCCTAGGAAAATGAAATATTTTAGGAAATATTAAAAGGACAAAATATTCCCTCTAAAAGAAAGGCAGAAACTCGAGCCAGTCTATTCTACATAACAAAGATCGACCTCCTTCAGGCAGAGCCATAATAGGAATCCCAAAGCCCTTTCATTACATCATCACCCAGCAACAGCTCAACCAAGCTTGGGACTCAAAAGACAGACAGCCTACAAAGCTAAGACCCCCGCCTCCCTGGGAGTCTGATCACCAATCAGAATACATTTCTTACACAGGAACAGGAAGCGCCAAGGCGGGGCCCAAGAGAGGGTATAAAATTTAGGTTCTCTGAGCACCTCTTCCTTTTTTCTTCAAGATCTTCAAGGCATGTGGTCTCCTTCCCCTCAAAATCCCCCGGGACCTCAAACCATATGGTGCTGTCCACCATTAAAAACCATCTTTCCAAACAGTAGCCATGTTTCCAGGGTCTTTCTCCCCACTTGGAACTGAACCCACAAGGACATTCCTTCCAACAGTCTTGAGATTGACAACCACGACTTTAAAGGCAACAGTTTTTGGAAAAGACATTGATGCTTGAAAAACTCAAAAGCAGTAAGAAAAGAGGCTGATAGGCAACATGTTGATTAGATCCTTATCATATCTAATTCCTTCATATATTTTTTTCATATAAGAAATCATCTTCAGAATAGTCTTAAGAATATTAAATATTCTTATATTCTTCATATAAGAGATACTTCATGTTTCTTCACTCAAGAAACCCAAGCGAAGGCCCTTTCAAGTGGTTTAGCTGAGCAAAATCTCAGAGTTGGAGATTACTCAGCCTTTGCTCAGGGAAGATAGGAGTTTGTAGTGGTTAAAAATCAAGGCTGGTCGAGACATATAACTCCCCCCACCCCTTTCCTTCCTTTCTTTTCCCTTGTTATAATTTAAGCAACACATTTACAGATTGGGGTTTCCTCCTCTTCTTGTGGGTTTTGCTATCAGAAGATACTGTAATACAATATGGAGAGCTGATTAAGCTTCAGGCAAAGAGAAGTTTCATGTAGTTCTGACTGGCTTGGCCAAAGCTTTTTTCTATCCTCTTTAAGTCAGGGTTTTGGGAATAGCAATAGAAGCACTCCAGCTTTCAGGAAACTGTTTACAGTGAAGCAGGGACATGATGACTTGCTAAAGTCATGTTTTCACTAGAGAAAAATGTACATTTTCAAACAAGCTGCTTATTAAACTGACATGCAGAATTACGATTCCTCAGGAAATTCTTGCAACGATGGCAAATCTTTGGGGGCTTCTTCCTTGAGGTGCATCACTCCTAAAGAAAGTAGATCAAACCTAAAAGGTGTATGCCCAATTTATTTACTTACACTTACACACACACACACACACACACACACAGAGAGAGAGAGAGAGAGAGAGAGAGAGAGAGAGAGAGAGAGAGAGAGAGAGAGAGAGAGAGAGAGAGAGAGAGAGAGATACCATAGGGGACGCTTGGGGAATTGTTTGAAGCCTTTAGGAAAATGTAAACATTTTTTTCAGTTGCAAGAGTTGTGATTTTATTAATAGCAACAACAAAGATAACAGGTTAGGGCTAGCCACTTTAGAAGAGTCTGAACAGGCTTCCCAATGCCATATAATGAAAAAGTAGTTGCATAGTTTGCTAGAAGTGAATTATTGTGGTAAGAGGTAAAGTGGGGTGTTAGATGGGGGGGGGGGGGGTGTTAATTGTGGAAGGATTAAAATGACCAAAAAAGGAACCGAGAAGGAAAAACAACTAATGAAATTCAGAGGAACAATAACATGCATCACTTGATATTATCTTTAAGTATTCAAAATCCTGGCTCTAAAGACATTTCTTAATTATCATATTCTTTTGCTCCTTCAATGCAACCCAGATGGCTTTCCTGAGGTTTTGGCCAACATTTGAATAGAGTTTCGTGTACAGTGGAACATCACAGACATAAAAATATGGAAATTATTTTTGAAGATCATTCTCCCTCCCCTTCCCATGTCCACAATATTTGAGTGGCTGTGGGCCAACCTTTGTATTCCGGGGGATGATTGAATGTTTCATTTTAGACTGGGTCTTAATGCCAAAATTGGGTTTTAGATTGTAGGCTTAAGTCCCTTCTTGATCTGATGTTTGACTGCTTGCTACAGGGAGAACACAGCATCCATCCTACTTTAGCTGCCAAAAACAGAAGCAGGAATATGATCCAGTATGTCCAACTTCCAATGGAAAAGACCCTGATGTTGAGAAAGATTGAAAACAAAAGAAGAAGGGGACAGAGGAAGAAGATGAGACGGCTAGATGGTTTCACTGAACATGAATTTGGGTGAACTCCAGGAGACAGTGGAGGATGGGGCTGGAGTGCTGTGGTCCATGGAGTCTCAAAGAGATGGACATGACTTAGACATTACACAATGTCCTACTCCACTGTCATGATTTCCAAAGTGGAAAACTCTGGCATCAACATACTTTTCTCCAATATCATGTAGGTGTCTTTGAATCCAGCCTTTCCTAATCTGGTCTTCTCCAGAGAGGTGGAGTTTCCACGATGCCCCAAAGATTATATAACTCCAGGACCATAGGAGGCAAAATCCAAAGCTTTGAGGTGAGAGTAAGGAACCAGGTTGGGAATGCTGGGTTGGTGTAAGGAGCTCCGATCAAGCAAAACCACTTCCAGTATCTACTAAGCCACAAAGTTCTTTTGGTAATTTGGGGTAATCAGTTTTGGGTAATCATTCTCCCATTAGCTCCTGTACTTCATGGGTTCATTGTGAGCACAACTTAGAATGGGGAGGTCCTGTATACAGCTCTGATTCTGCTAAAGCAGTGTTGGTGAACCTTTCCAGCACCCAGTGCTCAAACTGGAGTGTGTGTGTGTGCGCATGCGCCGGTACACCGGAAACCTGAAGACCAGCTGTTCGGTGTGCACATACCTGTTTTTTGGCTGGGGTTTTTGACCAGTTTTTTTGCCATTTCAGGCTGTTTTTCGGGCCATTTTCAGGCTATTTTTCGGGTTGTCAGGTGAACTGTTGTAAGTCGAGGACTATCTGTACATGTTCACCCATCAGGATGTGCTTGTTGTGGCCAGCGGATTCAGTAGGTGAGGAGGTTGGGGAGGCACATGGGCCACTCCTGGAGTCTGGGAAAGGCTCTGATGAGGGCTCTGTGTCGGAGGCAGAGCGGGGGCCCAGGGCCGTATGCCAGTTATCAGCTGCCTTCAGACTCGGAGATCAGTGAGGCAGATGAACAGCTGGAGCCTGTTCCCTGTGTGCACATGTGCAAAGCTGCCAGACGAAGGGAACAGCTAAAGAACAGGAGTCGACTTGGGAGTAAGGCCACAGGTGGACGATGAATGGCCCCACCCAGAGGAAATAAAAGAGGAGCAAAAGGGGAGCGGAGTTTGCAGGAGACCATGAGTTCGTTTAATTGCTTTGTGACTCTCCGAGACTCCTTGCCAGGTTTTGCAGATATCGGCCTGGCAGCTCTCCAAGCCAGATAAGGTCTGTGACTGTAAATCCTCCCTTGAAAGACTTTGCTGGATGTGAATGAGCAGAATTCACAGTAAACTAATAAAAGGGTTTTTTGTCAGGACCAGAAGTTTGCTTCAGGCTCTCGGGAAGCCTAGTTCAGAAGAGTGCTATTTTTTCTTACCAGATCCAGTTGCATTACTTTGGGCATTCAGTCATTTAAGAAAGAGGATTCCACATCTTCCAATAAAGTCTTGAAAAGGTGCCATCACAATTAAGGACAAAGGAATACTCCTGGACGGAAAGAGAAATATCCATCCATATCTGAAGGAAAATTTTAAGGATGGGTCTAACTTTCCCATTAAGGGCTGATCACTTTCCCCAGGAGAATTCTTTTAAATACATTCTGTGGTCTAGCAGTTATTTTTCTCTTGCTGTTTTCGCTGGTGAAATCTAATGCTGCCAGAGCCCCAAATGGCGCTATGCAGTTCTGTTGACTTAACAAGCGTTCCTTCTGCCAGCAAAACAAACTTGCTTCATGTTTAATAACTGCCTGGGGAAAAAGGATGGGTGACATTCGAAGCCAGAGATCCATGAATTAATCATGGGTAGATTTGGCTAACAACAAATGCTTGTGGTTCTCCATAGTTTCAGCATCCAGACCAATGGTGAAATTCAATTTATTTTTTACTACTGGTTCTGTGGGCATGGCTTTGGTGGGCATGGTAGGGGAAGGATGCTGCAAAATCTCCATTCCCACTCCATTCCAGGGGTGGTATTTACCAGTTCTCCAAACTCCTCAAACTTTCTGCTACCAGTTCTCCAGAACCTGTCAGAACCTGCTGGATTTCACCCCTGATCCAAACCTTCCACAATACCAGGCCTTCAAGTCAATATGACAAATGCTGACGTTTTATGATCCTGGAAGCTGCTGACAACTGGCAGCTCACTTCTGAATCTTCTAATCTGGATTGGAGTAAATGCATTGAGGTTTATTTACTTACGTAGGAACGTATGTGAGTGTGTATGTGTGTGTTCCTCAATGTACAATGACAATTGAGCCCAAAATTTATGTTGCCACCCTGCTTCCCTGAAAATAAGACCTCCCTGGATAATAAGCCCAATCGGGCTTTTGATCACATGTGCTAAAATAAGCCCTCCCCGAAAATATTGCAACACAGCAATATTTTGCTGTGACCATGCTCACCGCTTCCTGCACCTCAAAGATAATAAGACTTCCCCCCTGGGTCCATTCAGAGAAGGGCGGGGTATAAATTCAATAAATAAATAAATAAGGCCAAGCGCTTACTTTGGGGGGGGGGGTTAAAAGAAAATAAGACCCTGTCTTATTTTCGGGGAAACACAGTAAGTGAAACATTTGTTAAGTAAGTTTTACCCCATTTTATGAACTTTCTTGCCACCATTATTAGGTGAATCACTGCAGTTGTTAATAAAATGGTTGTTAAGTGAAGCTGCCTTCTCCATTGACTTGGCTTGTCAAATGTTGGCAAAATGTGATCAAATAACCTCAGGACACTGCAACCGTCATAAATACGAACCAATTGCCTGATCGATCACGTGGCCATGGGGAGTGCTGCAATGGTCATAAGTGCGTAAAATGGTCATATGTCCCTCTTTTCAGTGCCTTTATAACTTTGAATGGCCACTAAACGAACTGTTGTAAGTCGGAGACTACCTGCAATGAGTTTTGAATATATTTATTCAAAGTTTTTGAAAATGTATTCCAAATGTTTGAAATTGTACTCAATCTTGTCTCAAAAAAGAGGTCAATATGAACATGGATTAATTTTGAAAATTTTGATTTGGAACAACAAGAAAAATAAAAATAACGCAGCCTCGACAGAACATACTTTAAAAAAAACTTTAAAGCATCGGGGCCGGGCCGGGGGGAGGGGGGGGGGAATAGTAACTATTGTATCTGCTGCCAGAGAATCAGGAAGCCAATCCCAAGTCATATTTGTTAAGGAGGGCCTTCCGGGGTAGGGTGAGGTGGGGTGGGGTGAAGGACTATGAAAAGAGCCAACCAGGGGTGGGTTCTGGCTTCTGTTACTGCTGGTTCGCACAGGGACGCACTTCGTGCATGCACTTGATGTGCGCCCGCGCAGTAGTAAAAAATTTGCTTCTGCGCATGCACATGTAGCGCTTACCCTCGTAAGGGCCGGTGGAGTCCGGGTTCTCCTGGCCCTTTTTTTTGTGTGTGGCTGCCAGTCCAACCTAGTCCCTCTCTGATGCACCTCTACTTGCCAAGGTCATGCGATGGAGTGGTGGTCAGTCTCCTCTCCACAGGCAAGTCCCAGAAGGGGTCTTATTCTGGTGACTCCTTGGAGCTTCTTCCTCTTTCTCTATCTTCACGCTGTATTGTACTCTCTGCTGGGCCCTTCTTCCCCCTCCTCTGCTCCTTTGTTGTTTCCTCTGCTCTTCCTCAGGTTTGCTTCACCAAAAGCCTCTTCTATAATATCCCCTCTCTCCCTTCAGGCTTGGTCTACAGAAACCTCTTGTATCCTATTCCCTTTTCCCCTCCTCAGGCTTGGCCTACAGAAGCCTCTGCCATACAACTCCCTCTTTCCCCTCAGGCTTGGCCCACAGAAACCTCTGCCATACAACTCCCTCTTTTCCCTCAGGCTTGGCCTACAGAAGCCTCAGGTTGCCCCACAGATAGCCCTCTATTTCCCTTCTCCCCTCAGGCTTGGCCTACAGAAGCCTCTGCTATCCAACTCCCTCTTTCCCCTCAGGCTTGGCCTACAGAATCCTCTGCCATACAATTCCCTCATTTCCTTCAGGCTTGGCCTACAAAAGCCACTCCCCTACAGCTCCCTCTTCCCCCTCAGGCTTGGCCTACCAAAGCCTCTGCTATGCAATTCCCCATTTTTTCCCCCAGGCCTGGCCCACCATCCTCTCACCTCCTCTCTCTCCCTCCCTTCCTCCTTCCTCCTCCCAGCCAGTTCCTCCTTCCCCCCTCCCACTCTCCATTTCTTCCCTCCCCCCTGCTACACACATAAGCAAAAAACAAGATGAACCATTTCGGAGGCATGGCCAGCCGAGTTACTACCTACTGGCCGAACTGGGCCGAACCAGTAGAAACCCACCTCTGGAGCACCTCACTAGCATTCAAAGGCCAGTTCTTATTGGGAACTTAATGGGAAACCTGTATTGATCACTGCATAATATGTGTAAAGGGACGCAGTGGCTAAGACGCTGAGCTTGTCAATCAGAAAGTTTGGCAGTTCGGCGATTCAAATCCCTAGTGCCGCCTAACAGAGTAAGCTCCCTTTATTTGTTCCAGCTTTCTAGTAGTTCGAAAGCACGTAAAAATGTAAGTAGAAAAAATAGGAACCACCTTTGGTGGGAAGGTAACAGCGTTCTGTGCACCTTTGGTGTTTAGTCATGCCAGCCACATGACCATGGAGACATCTTTGGATAGCGCTGGCTCTTCGGCTTTGAAACAGAGATGAGCACCGCCCCAATGACTTGCACATATGTGCAAGGGGAACCTTTACCTTTACTTAGCTAGTTACTTTTGTTAAACATTGCTAAGTTTGTATTACAGAAGCAAAACATCCCAGAAGGGAAAATGCTGTTTCTCTTTACCTTTTTCTTCCCAGTCTGGTCCTTTCACTCCAACTTCTCATAGTTGTGGATACAGATCAGAGGTGAAATCCAGCAGGTTTGGACAGGTTCTACAGAACTGGTGGCGGAAATTTTGAGTAGTTTGGAGAACCAGCAAACTCCACCTCTGGCTGGCCCCAGAGTGGGGTGGGAATGGAGATTTTGCAGTATCCTTCCCCTGGAGTGGGGTGGGAATGGAGATTTTGCAGTATCCTTCTCCTGGAATGGCGGAAGGAATGGGGATTTTGCAGTATCCTTCCCCTGGAGTGGGGAGGGAATAGAGATTTTGCAGTATCCTTCCCCTGGAGTGGGGAGGGAATGGAGATTTTGCAGTATCCTTCCCGTGGAGTGGGGAGGGATTGGAGATTTTGCAGTATTCTTCCCCTGCCACGCCCACAAAACCACTCCCACAGAACCAGTAGTAAAAAAAAAAGGATTTCACCACTGATACAGATGTAATGAGTTCCATGTTGCATGAGAGTTACTGCTGTGCATTATAGCAGAGAGACAAAAGTTCCCATTTCCTGTCTATGTTCTGCAAATCGTTCCACTCTCCTTTAGAGTATCCACAGCACTCTAAATCAGGAGTGTCCAATCTTGACCACTTTTAGACTTGTGGATGTCCAACTCCCAGAATTCCCCAGACAGCAAAAAGTTGCCAAGGTTGGACATTCCTGCTTTAAACAAAGCCCCCTTGTTCCACCTCATTGTGTCGACGCTGAGCTTGTTGATCAGAAAGGTGGCTGGTTCAGTGGTTCGAATCCCTAGTGCCACATAACAGAGTGAGCTCCCATTACTTGCCCCAGCTTCTGTCAACCTAGCAGTTTGAAAGCATGTAAAAATGCAAGTAGAAAAAATAGGAACCACCTTTGGTGGGAAGGTAACAGCGTTCCATGCGCCTTTGGCGTTTAGTCATGCTGGCCACATGACCACAGAAACGTCTTCGGACAGCGCTGGCTCTTCGGCTTTGAAACGGAGATATGCACTGCCTCCTAAAGTTGGGATCGACATTAGCTAGGGGAACCTTTACCTTAATGTGTGTAGTAAGGTCAAGGCCAACCCATGGTGATGTAAAACAGTTGCTATTATCATTATTTTCTTTTCTTGCTGATGTGTTTTGAAGTCTTGAAAGTCTTTCCTGTTAGTACTGCTATTAGAAAGCAGAATGCTGAATATTTCACGATCAAGATTATTGGCATACACTATTTTTGATGGCTTAAGCATATTGTTAACATCTGGGAAAGCACATGATACATACGAAGCAAAGCTATTTGGTAAATCAGCCCTATCCTGTTTTCATACTAGCGATACATTCTGTATTTAAGAATTCCCATGTAACTAATCTGGGGTCAAACTGGGCCACGCTGGCAAGATCCTTTTATCAAGTTCAGTATGGGGAAATTAAATACGAGCGCCCATTTGAGCAAAAAGTGGTTGGACTACAGCCATTGGACTACAGATCCCATCATCTTTCATCCTTTGCACAACACATTAGGGCTGACGAGAGTTAGGATTCTACAACATCTGGAGCATTTTAGACTTCGACATTTAGTGGATTTGGGGAGAAGTGAAATCTCTTCTCCCCAAACAACACTGCAAAGATACGGCTTCTGAATAACATCAGATTGATATATTTTGGTTTTCTTTTGCCTTGTTTACTTTGTTGTTCTATTGTTGGACTTTCACTTTGTTTAAACTTCCTTTTAGTTTCTTTGGTTTTTATGGTTGTGAGGCACCTAGAGTAGCCCCATGGTGAGATAGGCAGCAAATAATTTAATTTAATTTAATATCAAAGTTGGAAGAGACCTTGACGGTCTTCTTGTCCAACCCTCTGCTTAGGCTGGAAATCCTATACCACTTCAGACATATGGTGATCCAACATCTTCTTAAAAACATCGGGTGATGGAGCATTCACAACTTCTGGAGGCAAGCTGTTCTACTGATTAATTGTTCTGATGGTCAGGAAATGTCTCCTCAGTTCTAAATTGCATCTCTCCTTATTAGTTTCCACCCATTCCCCCATTGCTTCTTCTACTACCATCAGGTGCATTGGAGAATAGCTATATATGGAGAATAATGTTAATAATAATCAGGTTGATATGATAACAAGGCTCCAGGTCAAGGGTGGGCTTCAAAAATTTTACCAAGGGGTTCTCTGCCTGGTTGCTGGGTGGGCATGGCGATGGTGGGTGTGGCCAGTCAGCCTCCTGCATCATGACGGTGTGTGAGTGTTTGCCCATTCTGGACTCCGGAGGCTTTCTTCGATCCTCTGGGAGGGCAAAAATGGCTCCCCAGGCTCTGGAGGCCCAAATGTCTGGGAGGCCCGTTTTTCACCCTCCCCTAACCTCCACGTGCGTCCAAAACAGGCCGCATGGGGACTCCTGGGAGGGGAGGGGCAGGATGGGCGAGACAAGCCAGGAGTAGGATTTGGGGGTCTCCGAACTACACAGAATCTTACCTAGAGGTTCTCCTGAGCCCCTGCAAGCCCCCAGCAGCCCACCCCTGCTCCAAGTTGATATCCAGCGAAGAGACCCACAGGATGCTTCTGAAGCCCATGCTCTTAGGCAAAGCCTAAATGCCCAACTAGAATTAATTTTCTCAAACTGCCACCTGAAGCAGAGACATCCACCAGAGTGAAGTTTAAAAAAAAAAAAGTCAAGTTGGTATCTTACAGCCAAAAAAGGTCTGTACTTTTACACCTCTCGTATTTTGACCCCATTCTGTTTGATCTAAAAGACGAAAGCAGATTGATTGGAAAACAACCTACTAATGGATTTTTCCTACTTGGTCAGATGCTCTCAAATTTAGTATGCAGATTATTCAACCAGATAGTCAATATTCAGGTTTTTCCCCCACTTTTGGGGCTTTCCCCATGCAAAACAGCCATTCTTGAATACAAATGTTGGTGGATTTCAGCATGTAACCAGAGAAAAGCAGTTTATCGGTTCTTTTTTCCCCCTGGCACCTGAATTGCGATCCTAGACATTTATTCTATTAGAAGTGTCAATTAATCGATCACTTTCAGAATATTTGGGGTATCATCACCTTGTAAGGTAGAGGTTTTACAGGCAGGTTTCTGAACATCTAACTTAAGTGGTATTTTTCACCATTCATATTCTTCAGATAATGCTTAATTTTTCTTGCTTTCCAGTGTCTTCAAACATGCTAAGACACTTAGGTTAGAACAGGGGTGGGCAAATTTTGCAACTTTAAGTCTGAAGGACTTCAGCTCCTAGACTTCTCCGGCCAGCTTTGCTGGCCGGAGAATTCTGGGAGCTGAAGTCCTTCAGACTTAAAGTTACAAAATCTGCCCACCCCTGGGTTAGAATATGCTATCAGGCATTTAAAGTAACAGCTTTGCTGGCCGGAGAATTCTGGGAGCTGAAGTCCTTCAGACTTAAAGTTACAAAATCTGCCCACCCCTGGGTTAGAATATGCTATCAGGCATTTAAAGTAACAGCTTTGCTGGCCGGAGAATTCTGGGAGCTGAAGTCCTTCAGACTTAAAGTTACAAAATCTGCCCACCCCTGGGTTAGAATATGCTATCAGGCATTTAAAGTAACAGCTTTGCTGGCCGGAGAATTCTGGGAGCTGAAGTCCTTCAGACTTAAAGTTACAAAATCTGCCCACCCCTGGGTTAGAATATGCTATCAGGCATTTAAAGTAACAGCTTTGCTGGCCGGAGAATTCTGGGAGCTGAAGTCCTTCAGACTTAAAGTTACAAAATCTGCCCACCCCTGGGTTAGAATATGCTATCAGGCATTTAAAGTAACAGCTTTGCTGGCCGGAGAATTCTGGGAGCTGAAGTCCTTCAGACTTAAAGTTACAAAATCTGCCCACCCCTGGGTTAGAATATGCTATCAGGCATTTAAAGTAACAGCTTTGCTGGCCGGAGAATTCTGGGAGCTGAAGTCCTTCAGACTTAAAGTTACAAAATCTGCCCACCCCTGGGTTAGAATATGCTATCAGGCATTTAAAGTAACAGCTTTGCTGGCCGGAGAATTCTGGGAGCTGAAGTCCTTCAGACTTAAAGTTACAAAATCTGCCCACCCCTGGGTTAGAATATGCTATCAGGCATTTAAAGTAACAGCTTTGCTGGCCGGAGAATTCTGGGAGCTGAAGTCCTTCAGACTTAAAGTTACAAAATCTGCCCACCCCTGGGTTAGAATATGCTATCAGGCATTTAAAGTAACAGCTTTGCTGGCCGGAGAATTCTGGGAGCTGAAGTCCTTCAGACTTAAAGTTACAAAATCTGCCCACCCCTGGGTTAGAATATGCTATCAGGCATTTAAAGTAACAGCTTTGCTGGCCGGAGAATTCTGGGAGCTGAAGTCCTTCAGACTTAAAGTTACAAAATCTGCCCACCCCTGGGTTAGAATATGCTATCAGGCATTTAAAGTAACAGCTTTGCTGGCCGGAGAATTCTGGGAGCTGAAGTCCTTCAGACTTAAAGTTACAAAATCTGCCCACCCCTGGGTTAGAATATGCTATCAGGCATTTAAAGTAACAGCTTTGCTGGCCGGAGAATTCTGGGAGCTGAAGTCCTTCAGACTTAAAGTTACAAAATCTGCCCACCCCTGGGTTAGAATATGCTATCAGGCATTTAAAGTAACAGCTTTGCTGGCCGGAGAATTCTGGGAGCTGAAGTCCTTCAGACTTAAAGTTACAAAATCTGCCCACCCCTGGGTTAGAATATGCTATCAGGCATTTAAAGTAACAGCTTTGCTGGCCGGAGAATTCTGGGAGCTGAAGTCCTTCAGACTTAAAGTTACAAAATCTGCCCACCCCTGGGTTAGAATATGCTATCAGGCATTTAAAGTAACAGCTTTGCTGGCCGGAGAATTCTGGGAGCTGAAGTCCTTCAGACTTAAAGTTACAAAATCTGCCCACCCCTGGGTTAGAATATGCTATCAGGCATTTAAAGTAACAGCTTTGCTGGCCGGAGAATTCTGGGAGCTGAAGTCCTTCAGACTTAAAGTTACAAAATCTGCCCACCCCTGGGTTAGAATATGCTATCAGGCATTTAAAGTAACAGCTTTGCTGGCCGGAGAATTCTGGGAGCTGAAGTCCTTCAGACTTAAAGTTACAAAATCTGCCCACCCCTGGGTTAGAATATGCTATCAGGCATTTAAAGTAACAGCTTTGCTGGCCGGAGAATTCTGGGAGCTGAAGTCCTTCAGACTTAAAGTTACAAAATCTGCCCACCCCTGGGTTAGAATATGCTATCAGGCATTTAAAGTAACAGCTTTGCTGGCCGGAGAATTCTGGGAGCTGAAGTCCTTCAGACTTAAAGTTACAAAATCTGCCCACCCCTGGGTTAGAATATGCTATCAGGCATTTAAAGTAACAGCTTTGCTGGCCGGAGAATTCTGGGAGCTGAAGTCCTTCAGACTTAAAGTTACAAAATCTGCCCACCCCTGGGTTAGAATATGCTATCAGGCATTTAAAGTAACAGCTTTGCTGGCCGGAGAATTCTGGGAGCTGAAGTCCTTCAGACTTAAAGTTACAAAATCTGCCCACTCCTGGGTTAGAATATGCTATCAGGCATTTAAAGTAACAGCTTTGCTGGCCGGAGAATTCTGGGAGCTGAAGTCCTTCAGACTTAAAGTTACAAAATCTGCCCACCCCTGGGTTAGAATATGCTATCAGGCATTTAAAGTAACAGATATCAAATTCTCAAAATGTTTACAGCATAATAAACATTCACCATAAGATTTGTTATTTTTTTCCAGTCCACTAACAAGGTGGATGTTAAATTTCAGAATCGCTCTTCATAAGGTGATGGCAGTAGGAATAAAGTATGGGAAAGTTAGCTGCTCATAATTAATCTTTCCAGCCACAATTTTTGTATTTCCAAAAATCTTTTCCACATATTATGTAGAACAGATCTCAACTTGAAACCAAATGTATGCAACGATACTTCTAAAATTCACATCGGGCCTTGATTTTAAAAATCTAGTTGGTTGATATTTATTTATTTTATTTATTAGTTTGTCAAACATACAGGATAGCAGGTATAAGCATGAAAATGGACATGAACAAAGGAAATGAATACAAGTAAATAGGAACAGTAGGACAGGGATGGTAGGCACATTGTTGCGCTTATGCACGCCCCCTTTACAGACCTCTTAGGAATGGGGTGAGGTCCACGGTAGACAGTTTAAGGTTGAAGCTGTGAGGGTTTGGGAATAGAATAATGGAGTCAGGTAGAGCATTCCAGGCATTGCGTATCTTCTGCAATTGAGTTTGGAGCGGTTTACCTTGAGTTTGTATCTATTGTGTGCTTATGTATTATTAGAAGCTGAAGTAGGTAGGACGTTTACAGGTAGGACGTTGTAGCAGACACTTTTGTGTACTATGCTTAGGTCCAATTGCAGGCGGCTTAGTTCTAGGTTCTCCAAGGCCAAAATTTCAAGCCTGGTGGCATAAGAGATTCTGTTGTGAGCAGAGGACTGCTCTTCCTCATGAAATACCTCTGGACCCGCTCAATTGTATTAATGTCCGATATACACTGTGGATTCCAGGCAGATGAGCTGTATTCGAGAATTGGTCTGGCAAAGGTTTTGTATGCCCTAATCAGCAGTACAAGGTTGCTGGAGAAGAAGCTTCGCAAAATTAAGTTAACCACTCTTAATGCCTTTTTGTCATTGCTGTTACAGTGAGCTCTGGGGCTTATATCATTTAAGATGAATATTCCTAGGTCCTTGACAGAGTGAGGGTTGTAATATTTCCCTATTTGGGCTACTGTTGTTTTTTTTTAATTTAATTTTGCGAAGCTTCTTCTCCAGCAACCTTGTACTGCTGATTAGGGCATACAAAACCTTTGCCAGACCAATTCTCGAATACAGCTCATCTGCCTGGAATCCACAGTGTATATCAGACATTAATACAATTGAGGGGGGTCAGAGGTACTTCACGACATTAATACAATTAATACAATTAATTAATACAATTAATCAGTGGAACAGCTTGTCTCCAGAAGTTGTGAATGCCTCAACACTGCAAGTCTTCAAGAAGATGTTGGATAACCATTTGACTGAAATGGTATAGGGTTTCCTGCCTAGGCAGGGAGTTGGACTAGATGACCTCCAAGGTCCCTTCCAACACTGCTATTGTATTATTGTATTATTGAGCAGGTCCAGAGATACTTCATGAAGAAGAACAGTCCTCTGCTCACAATAGAATCTCTTATGCCACCAGGCTTGAAATTTTGGCCTCGGACAACCTAGAGCAGTGATGGCTAACCTTTTTTGGCTCACGTGCCAAAAGCGGGGGGGGAGTGTAGGGGGGGTCATGCATGGGCGTGCCACACCCATAATGCTATGTGCGTGACCCCCTGCTTTTGGCACGCTTTTTTTTTGCCCTTCCCAGGCTTCAGAGGCTTTCTAGGAGCCTGGGGAGGGTGAAAACAGCCTCCCCTCCCCACTCACCTCCAGAGGCTTCAGGAGCTTCCCTGAAGCCTCCAGAGGGCGAAAAACGGCCTCAAAAGAAGGCCTAAATCAGCTGGCCAGTACACACATGCGCGCTAGTGCTGACAGGGCAACGCCTCGCGTGCCCTAAGAAATGGTTCAGCATGCCACATGTGGCACCCGTGCCTTAGGTTCGCCATCACTGACCTAGAACTAAGCCGCCTGCAGTTGGACCTAAGCATAGCACACAAAATTGTCTGCTACAACGTCCTACCTGTAAACATCCTACCTACTTCAGCTTCAAGACAATAATATATAAGCACACAATAGATACAAACTGTTTTCAGAGTATACGAATCTCATATTACAATTTTAGGTATATGTTTAAAAACAAAATCTTAGGAAGATGCCTGAACAAATATACAAGCATATACTTAATAACCGGTAAAGAAATCTTCCAGTCGCTTGGCAAACCAGCAATTTTTCATGACCCAAACAGGAGAAAAAAGTTGACAATAGTTAAAAACTGGAAGTTGCTGCAACTCTAGAAACAAAAGAGTTGCTTATTATCTTGTTTCTCCAAAAATAAGCCCTCCACAGATAAATAGCCTAATAGGGCTTTTGAGTGCATGTGCTAAAATAAACTCCCACGCTCACCACCTCCTGCACCTCAAAAAATAATGATCTTTCCAAAAATAAGGCCAAGTGCTTATTTCAGGGGTCAAAAGAAACTAAGACCCTGTCTTATTTTCGGGGAAACACGGTAGACCACTGAAGACAAGAAATTGGTAAAACACACATTACCCTTATAGTCCCCTTCTTATGTAATGGATTTAAGCATTGTAATACAAACAAGAGTTCAGCTATACAATCCATTTTCCTTGGAAGCGGAACCATCCAACCACTTTGCCGATAAAAAGTAAATGGATTCAGAGGTTTCAGTCTAGACAGACTCCAGACACTTTAAACAATGGAAGAACATACAGCAAAACTCATAAAGAAACTTGAGATAACGTTTTCCCTCTCCTTCGCCATTCTTTATTTAGGCCTTCTCTCCCACAGGGCAGGCATATTAAAACAACCCTTAATTCTGGGAAAGCTCCCTCTGTCCTTCCTTCCAAAAACAATGGGTTAGAGTTGAGGTGGTCTTGCATTAGGCACCTTTCAAAACAGATTCTACACAGCAAACTCTACGACTTCAAGGGCTGTCTAGGTTCCTCTTGCACAAAACCTGCCTTAGTGGGAGCCACTTCATTCGTCTGAGGAAGCCAATTTAGGAATGGGGAGTTTTTGCAGAAAAGCATTTTGATATATTGATAGAATGGCAGGAAAATCCACTTAGGGTTAGGGTTAGGCCACCATGAATTTGAACAGAAAAATGGACATCACCAATGAATTTGAAGCGCACGGTTATGTTTAGTAGGGCATTTACTTTCTGAGTCTGGCTTATCTGCATTTCCTGGGAAAATCCCATTGGGGAAAATTCAACAGGGTTAGGGTTAGCTCTCCATGAATTCGCAGAGCAAAACAGACATCGTCTTTGGATTCAGAGCCTGTCGATATGATTAGGAGGGGGCACACCTTTTGAGCCGGCCTTATGTACATTTCCTGGCAAAATACATGGGAAAATCCCATTGGGGAAAACTCAATTTAGGCTTAGGGTTAGCTCTCCATGAATTCGCAGAGCACAACAGACATTGCCATTGGATTCGGAGCGCATGGTTATGTTCAGGAGGGCAGTTACTTTCTGAGTCTGGCCAATTTGCATTTTCTGGTAAAATACAGGGAAAAATCCTGATTTGCGAGAACGGATAAATGCTTTTCCCAAAATATTGAAATGCTGTGTCATAAGATTACTTAGCATCCTATGTTTTTCCTGAAACATGCTGTACCAGGTATTTTTCAAACTGATCTCTATTTTCTTTTTAAAAGATTATTCCTTGGCAAAGGTCCAAATGTCAAAGCGCGAATTAAGAGATTAAGACAGATGAGCAGTTATAACTCTGAAACGCCAGTTTGAAGTCATAAGGATAATGAAAACTGTTTTATTCACTGCAGGATTCTTGCTAAGCTCCAAGGATAGGCTTTGGACTCAGTAGTTTAGAGCAAAGTTGGAGAAAACTAGCTAGGCTCTGAAATATGAGAACTAAACTTCAGGAATTGAGAGGGCAAAAGACTACCACAATGTGAATCAAAGTATATTTGGTAGTGAAAGAGAATGCTTTAGACCAATGGTAGTCAACCTGGTCCCTACCGCCCACTAGTGGGCGTTCCAGCTTTCATGGTGGGCGGTAGGGGTTTTGTCCGATACTGAAGCACTTTCCTTTTTTTAAATTTAATTGTCTTCCCTACTTTATAAATCACCATTACTGTGGAACCGGTGGGCAGTTAGAAAATTTTACTACTAACAGAGATACAATAGGGGGCAGTAGGTATAAAAAGGTCGACTACGGGGGCGTGGTTATGGCCGGATGAGGTGAGGACGTTTTCTCCACCTCGTAGGGCTTTTTTTTACTAACAAATGTGGATTAAAGTGATTAAAACGCGCCGTTGGGAGCTGGAAATGTTTACAGATGTTTTGGAAGGTCGGTGTGACTTGTAAATTGCTTTTTCAAAGTGATTGAACAACCCGAACTGCTCGAATTTCAAAGTTTTGTTTCTCCGTGGAGCAGAGGGTTGGGTGAGCGGCCGAGGTAAGGGGGGTTACCCTTTGTCTTTGGCAAAGATCATTTGCATGCTTTCTGTCTCGCTACAAGGCTATAAACACAAGCTGAAGTTTAAGAAAGAAGGAAGTTGGTGATGGCATGTGGATTATAACTCCTTTGAACTTTCCAATTCTTTTAAAGTGGATTGTGTGAGCTGAATGTAGCGGACAAGCTTTTTGGATTACACTTAAAAATGGAGGCTTAAAAGTTAAATAAACTGGGGAAGCTCTCCTAGGCTTTTTTTTTTTTGGCTCCTTTGGTGCATTATAAGCCGGCTTAGCCTTATTTGATTCGGGACACTGTTTGCCCTTATTCTTCATAAAAGACCCTCTTGGCAAAGAAATATAAATATTAAGTTTGTCTTTGAACTGAAATGTCGACTCAACAGCCTTCAGAGCTGGAACGGATCTTCGGAGCTTTAAATACAATTGGCGAAAAATTAACCGGACTGACGGATCACGTGGCGAATTTGACATTGGAAGTTCAAAAAGCTAAAGAACAGATAAGTGAATTGAATGTTAGTTTTGTAAAGCAAAACGCGGAGGTGAAATTTATTAAAGATGAAATTGAACAAATCCATGCACACGATGCACAAATTGATCGTAAGATGGAAGGAATTTTTTATAAAAACCAGCAACAAGATAAGAGAATTAGTCTTTTGGAGGAAGACGCTAGAAAATTCAATATTGTTATACGTAATATTCCAGAAAATAGATCGGATGATTTGAAGCAGAGGGTGCTAAAATGGTTGAATGATTTTGGATTTGAATATACAGCAGCAAATTTAGTAAGTGTTTTTAGAATTGGTTATAAGAGGCAAGGTGGAGCGATTAGAAATGTTTTAGTAAGATTTGCAAACCTTGGAGATAAACTAGAGGTCATGGCAAAAATAAGAGAACTGGAAGGTGTTCCTAAGTTTGAGGAGAAAGAAATCCAAGTTTTTCCGGATATTTCCAGGGAAGACAGAGCTTGGAGATATCATTTGAAACCAGTTACAAAGCTCTTGAGAGATAATGATATTAAGTACAATTGGAGGCCACTACAGCAACTTAAATTTTTTTATAAAGGAAGGATGCATACTATTACTCCAGAAACAGATGTACTAAGATTAATTCGGGGGCTTGGGCTGATTGAGAAAGAGGAAGATTTGGTAGAAATTAAAGATTATATGCTTAAGACGGGTGGAGTACAAGAGGAATCCCCAATTTTGGAAGAAAGAGGTGCAATTGGCGGCCAGGATCCCAAGAGTTTAAAGAGAAAAGAAATTTCCCCGGCAGTTTCTGAGTATAAGAAAATTCGTGAAGATACTGAACAAACGCCAGACAAGATGGAGGATCTTAGTAAAAAGCAGGAAGCTGAGTCCGGGGCGAAGCCAGTCTTGTCTTCTTTTTTTGAAAGTGGAATTTAAAGAACAGCCCGAAGAGGTGATCCGACCATCGGCACGTCCCACTCCCCCACACTCTTTATATAGAGGCGATATCTGATTGAGGATGTGGGGGATGAAGATTGCTTGTTATTTGTTGTGGTTGTTGTGTTTGATATTTGAGTTTTATGTTTATGTTGTTTGTTATATGTTGTTTGTGGAGTTTTATGTTTTTGTATGTCTTTTTTGTTTGGTGTTTGGTGTGCACATAAAGGAAGAGGAGGGGTCAGGATTAAAAAAGTTACCGCTTAAATGCGGTTTATAAAAATAATGACATGGAACGTGAAGGGTACAGGCAATCATATAAAAAGGAAAAGATTGGAACTTAAATTTAAAAGGGATTCTCCAGATATATTATTTTTGCAGGAAACTCACCAAAAATCTGAGGATTTTAATAGAATGAATATTAAAGGTATGCAAATTTATGAAAAATCTTTTGGGACTTCCAAAGCTAGAGGAGTTGCGATATTGATATCAAATAGGGTATACTTTGAGAAAAAACAAGTAATTAGAGATGAGGAAGGCAGATATTTAATAATTATAGGGAATATTAACGAGCAAAAAGTGACATTGGTTAATTTATATTTACCGAATGAAAAACAAAAGGGATTTTTGGATAAAATTACTAAGATTTTGGAAACAGAAAGTGAAGGGAAAGTAATTGTGGCGGGAGATTTCAATCTAATTAGGGATAGAATTGATAGTAATAATCCCACCCGCTTTAGACAAACAAATAAAGGGGAAATTTTAAATAAATGGATGTTTCAAAACAATGTGGCAGATGTTTGGAGAGAGTTGAAAGGCCCTGAAAGGGTGTATACATTTTGTTCTAAGGTACATAATACTTATTCAAGGATTGATTATATTTTTGTTTCTAAAGATTTGCTGAATAAAGTAGATAGAATAGATGTGGGAATTTTTAAGGATTCTGATCATGCAGAAGTTATGATGGAAATAGATTTTAATTTTGAGAAAAAGGAAAGAGGTTGGAGATATGATGAAAAATTGTACAAAAGGGAGGAGGATAAAATATGGATAATTAAAAAATGGAAGGAAAGTTGGGAATTGAATGATAATGAAGAGGTTAAATTTGAAATTGTTTGGGATACCATGAAAGCCATATTTAGAGGAGAAAGTATTAAATTGTCAAGCAGGAAATATAGAGAATACAAAGCTAAAATTGATCAGGATACAAGACAAATTAAGATATTGGAGAACCAATTCTCACTTACGAAAGATAAAAAATGTTTGGAGGAATTGACCTTATTAAAAACTAAATTGATAGAAGAAGATATTGAATTGGTTAAAAAAAATTTAAGATATTTGAATAGGGATTTTTTTGAATTTAGTAATAAAAATTCTAGGTTATTGGCAAAGATGGCGAAAAATAAAACTCAAAAGAGAGAAATTGGTTCTCTGATAGATGAAAAAGGTACAAGGTGTTATAAGAGATTGGAGAAATGTGAAGTAGCTAGGAATTTTTTTCAAAAATTATACTTAAAGAAATCAATTGATTTAGAAAAATTGAAGAATCATCTTGGAAAATATGGTATGAAAATAGATCAAACATACAAAGACTTGATGGAAAGAGATATAACACAGGAGGAAATCAACGAAATAATACAAGAGTTAAAATTAGGGAAGACCCCAGGAGAAGATGGATTACCTGCTGAATTTTATAAAGATTTCAAGGAACTAATAGTACCAAAACTGCAAAAATTATTCAATGGAATTTTACATGGTGGAGAAGTCCCGATGTCATGGAATAAGACAGTAATATCTATAATTCCTAAACCGGATAAAGATCTTGAGAGGATCGAGTCCTATCGACCTATTTCTTTAATCAACCAAGATGCTAAAATATTTACAGCTATTATAAGTAATAGATTAAATAGTTTTATAGACAAATATATAAGTTATAACCAAGTAGGGTTTGTTAAAGGTAGATATATGAGTGATATAATTAGAAGAGTATTGAATATTATAGATGTAGCAGAGAATAATGGAGATGAATTAGGTATAATATCGTTAGATATTTTTAAAGCTTTTGATTCTGTACAATGGGATACTATAAAAGTAATTATCGAGGCATTAGGCTTTGGTAATAAATTTATACATGTTATTTCAAAACTGTATCAAAAAAGTAGTGCAAAGGTAAAGGTGAATGGAACAATGACGGAAGAGATTAAATTGGAAGCAGGCACGAGACAAGGATGTCCCTTGTCTCCAACATTATTTTTGTTAGTTATGGAAGTTTTGATTAAATTGATAGAAGCAGACGAAGAGTTGGAAGGTTACAAGGGATATAAGATAAATTTGTATGCGGATGACACTTTGATTATTTTGAAAGATATAGAGAGAGATTTAAAGAGGATAAATAAACATTTGATAGAATTTGAAGAAATGACAGGTTTAAAGGTAAATTGGTCAAAATCTGAATTATTAATGAATAAAGATGGTAAGGAGTGGGAGAGTATGCAAGAACAATTTGGGATAAGAGCTAAGAATACATTGAAATACTTGGGGATAACACTTTCACTTAAAGTTAGAGATTTAAAAAAAATTAATTATGAGGTGATGTTGAAGGAAGTAGAGAAAAAGATAGATAAATATAAAGAGATAAAGTTGTCTTGGTTTGGTAGAATTGCAATGTGTAAAATGATGTTATTACCAAAGTTTAACTTTTTATTTGAGATGCTACCATTAAATTTGACAGAGAAAGATATAGAAGAATATCAGAAGAAATTAGATAAATTTTGTAATGGTGGGAAAAGACCAAGATTAATGAAGAAATTGTGGTATCAAAACCAAAAAGAGGGTGGATTGGGAATTCCCAATCTACTTAATTATTATCGGGCGTATAATATTAGAACTGTGATAAAAATACTTAAAGGTGGAGATGGTCATTGGGGAGATCTGGAGTTAAAAGATATTAAGAGATTTGGGTCTATATGGTTTTTAGATAGAGCAAAAACAAAAAAGACAATTAATAGTTATTGGTTAAAGGGGTTGAGTAAAACTTGGAATAAATTTGTTAAAAAATTGATTCCGGATATAACGTTTTTGGGAAAGACAATTGAAAGTTGGCCGATTAAAACTAATATAAGTAGGAACAAAGTAATTGAGGATGAAAATATAGGAAATATAGTAGATTGGTTAAGAGCTTTAGGAACTGAAAGTAGGAAGAAAAAAGTAATTCAAAAATTGGAGTTAAATTGGTTTGAAAAAATACAGGTAGAAAATTGGACTATGAAAGTAAGGGGAATATGTAACATAGATAGAAGTAAAACTAAATTTGAAAGTTTAGTATCTCAAATTATTAAAGATGAAACTGGGTTAAAAGGACTCGTCAGTAAGATATACAAGATTATAAACTTTGATGGAAATACACAAATGGTAATGAAAAGGAATTGGGAGGAAGATCTAAAGATTAAAATATTGGATTTGGATTGGAACGAGAATTGGAAGAGTCGGATTATGAGGACTTTATCTATAAGGATTAAAGAACATAATTTTAAGGTTGTTTGGAAATGGTACTGGACCCCACTAAGATTATCACTGATAGATAAAAAAATGAGTGACAAATGTTGGAGATGTAATACGGAATTGGGAACTTACGAGCATATGTGGTATAAATGTGTGAAAATTAAAAAGTTTTGGCAGCAATTAGAAAGAACGATGTGTGAAATGATGAAAAGAATAATAATATTGAGACCAGAAACTATATTGTTATTGATAATTAATGAACCAGAGTTAACAAAACATGAGAAAGAACTGATTAGAATTATGATTATAATGGGTAGAATTGTAATAGCAAGATATTGGAAAATAGAGGTAAATATCAAAATAGAAGAATGGTACTGTGAAATGTGGAAATTAGCCTTAAATGATAAAATGACGTGTGATATTAAATTTAGAGAGGGGGTTTATAAAAACGATATCTTTTGGAAGACTTGGAAGCCATTTGTGGACTATGCACTTGGAACTTTGGACGTCTCGACGCCTGTACCGAGGGAACGTGGATTTTGGAGATCCTAAAGATAATAGATGATACTTGAAACCAACTCTTCCTTTTGTTTTGTACAGCACTGGGTGATATATTGTAAAACAGTATAAAAATTTCAATAAAAAAAATAAAAAAAATAAAAAGGTCGACTACCCCTGCTTTAGACCCTAAAGGACATGATGCCTGGTTAAGCCTAATCATCTCCAAGTACAATAATATGGAAAATTAAGATGGCCTTTTCAGATTTTTATTTTCTTTTAATCTCACAATTATGTTCCAGTACAGGTGAGGCTTGCTGAATATGCAGGAAAAACAGTACAGCTCAGATCATTTCTAAGGAGACATACTTATTTGGTTATTTGATTTACATACATTGTAAATCAAATAACAGAATAGCAGAGATGGAAAGGACCTTGGAGATCTTCTAATCCAATCCTCTGCCCAAGAAGGAGACCCTATAACCCAGGGGTCTCCAACCTTTGCAACTTTAAGTCTGAAGGACTTCAGCTCCCAGAAAGCCTCTAGTGATAGAGCAACCACAATTTCTGAAGGCAAGTGGATTAATTTTTCTCACTCTTGGAAAATTTCTCCTTAGTTCTAAGTTGCTTCTCTCTTTGATTAGTTTCCATCCATTGTTTCTCTTTTTGCCTTCTGGTGCTTCAGAAAACGGGTTGACCCCTTTTATTTTATGGCATCCCCTCAAGTACTGGAAGGCTGCTATTATGTTACCCCTACTCTTTTTCACTAGACTAGAATAGACATACCCAACTCCTGTAACATTCTTCGTATGTTTTAGCCCAGCGGCCTCCAACCTTTTGGGCATCAGGGACTGGTTGTGTGGGGAGGATTTTCTGTGGCCTGGAGGGTGTGTTTTTCACATGCTGCCTATAACCTGCAGATGGGGCTTTGTTTGCTCGGCCCAATTTCTGGCATGCCATAGCCTGGTGCCAATCCATGGACTGGGAATTGGGGACCCGTTTTAGCCTACAGTTCCTAATCTATATTTGCTCTTCTCTGCACTCTTTCCAGAGTCTCAACAGCGTTTTTACAATGTGGTGACCAAAAGATGAATTTACTCTTCAGTAGAACTACAGTGGGGACGTGGTGGCTCAGTGGCTAAGGTGCTAAGCTTGTTGATCAGAAAGGTTGGCAGTTCAGTGGTTCGAATCCCTACTGTCGCGCAACTGAGTGAGCTCCCATTATTTATCCCAGCTTCTGCCAACTTAGCAGTTCGAAAGCATGTAAAAAATACAAGTAGAAAAATAGGAACCACCTTTGGTGGGAAGGTAACAATGTTCCGTGGCCTTTGGCATTTAGACATGCCAGCCACAGGACCCTGGAGACGTCTTCAGACAGCACTGGCTCTTCGGCTTTGAAACGGAGATGAGCACCACCTGTCAGGAACAACTAGCAGATATGTGTGAGGGCAACCTTTATCTTTAACTTAGAACTACAGTAATAGTTCGTTTCAATCTAAGATTGGATCAGGTGTTACACTCTAATGCCAAATTACACTATAGGAGCAATTGAAAGTTCAAGAAAATGTTTGCTAAACTATCCTTTGTTTTTGCAGTCTGCTGAATGGGGAAAAAAGAGAGGGAAGGCAGGTGATGTCATTTGAATCTCTAGTTTGTGCACAGATATGATCAAAGGAGTGGAATTTGATGCAATTAAAGTTGAATTAATTACCATACTGAGACATTCTTGAGGTAGTAAATGAGATTTGTAAAGATCCCTGTTGACTGATGTGCGTACTCTCTTACATTTCACAAAAGTACTATTGTTTGGTAAGTTTATAAATTGCTCTTTAGCCCTTAGGCTTACCCATCCACCTCACCTCTTCATTTATTCCCCACAAAATGGCCATTGGCTTACCTGAAGGGTTGTTCTCTGTGCGCTGCGAAGAGTGTCCAAGCAAAGGTTAATTTCAGCTTCACTGCCCAAGGACTGGAATTGAAGTTTCTTTTAGTCACGTCTTCCTTTCCCATAATCCTCAGTTTTTCAATGAAGATCTGTATCATCAAGACGGGTGCTCGCTAAGCGATCTACCTCCTGTGAACACACCGGTTAAATGAGAAACAATTTCAGGGAGGGATTGGACACTCCTCGCAGTGCACAGAGAACGACCCTTCAGGTAAGCCAATGGTCATTCTCCTGTGCACTGCTTGGAGTGTCCAAGCAAGGGACATGCCCAAGCAAAATGTCACTAGGGCGGGTACCCGCAAGGGATCACTCCGTTCAAGAGTCATTGGAGGCAACACTCTGCAAGATGCGGCGGCCGAAGGCAGCGTCAGCAGAAGCGTATTTGTCCAGCTTATAGTGTCGAATAAATAAAAAAAGTGTCGCCCACGTGGCAGCCCTACAGATCTCTTCAATAGGGGCCTGGGTCGCCCAGGCCGCCGTAGTAGCTGCGCTTCTGGTTGAGTGAGTTGTAAGGCCGGAAGGCTTGGGCCGGCCCTCATGCTCGTAGGCAAGAGAAATACAGGCCTTGAGCCCTTGTGTGATGGTGGAGGATGAGACCTTACGGCCCATGGTCGCTGATTGGAAGGAGAGAAACAGAGTCTTGGAACGTCTGAAAGCTGAAGTACATTTGATGTAATGCTTCAGGACCCTCTGGACGTTGAGGGTGTGCCAGCGGCGCTCCCTGGGATGAGTAGGCCTAGGGCAAAAATCCGGAAGTACAATCTCCTGCGCCCTGTAAAAGTGGGAGTTGATTTTAGGCAGGAAAGATGGGTCAAGGCGGATAACAACTCTGTCACCGTGGAAACGACACAAGTCCTCCCGAACTGACAGTGCAGCCAGTTCTGACACCCTACATGCCGAGGTAATGGCGACAAGGAAGGCTGCTTTGAACGAAAGGTGTCTGATGGAAGAAGAATGCAGGGGTTCAAATGGAGGTTCCAACAGGGCTCTGAGAACGATGGCAAGTTCCCTGGAAGGATAGCGGTGGATGACCGGAAGGATAGCGGTGGAAGGTTAGACGCTCCCTTAAAGAAGTCTCGCACACTGGGGTAGTGGCTAAGAGGCTGGAAAGAGCCGGCCGAGAGGATGGTGGCCAGAGCTGCGACCTGGCGCTGGAGAGTAGCCAGTGCAAGTCCTTGATCAAATCCCTCTTGGAGGAAGTCCAATACATGAGGCAAGGAGGCCAAGAGAGGTGCAAGGGGATGGCAAGCACACCAAGCAGAGAAAGCTGCCCAGGTAGCCCCATAGATCCTGGTGGTGGAGGGACGCCTGGTGGCTTGCATGGTTTGAATGACCAGCCTTGAAAAGTTTGCTTGAGTCAAGAGGTCCCTCTCAAGTGCCAGGCGGTTAGATTGAGCCACTGGGGCTCAGGGTGTTGAATGGCCCCCTGGCTGAGAGAGACCAAGTTCGGTGGAATTCTCCAAGGTTGGCTGATGGAGCGACTGGAGAGGTCGGCGAACCAAGTCTGACGCGGCCAGTAAGGTGCCACAAGAAAAATTTCTGCCTGCTCCACTAGAAGCTTCCAGATGACTCGGGGCAGAAGGGGGAGCAGCAGGAAGGCATACAGCAGGGCCCTCAGCCACAGAGAGTTGAGGGCATGCATCCCTTCACTTGAGGCGACTGGTACCGGGTGAAGAAGCGGGAAAGCTGGGTGTTCTCTGGGGTGGCAAACAGGTCGACTAGAGAAGAGACAAATCTGAGACAAATCTGATGGAAGAGATTCGGGTGGAGCTGCCACTCTGATGGATCTAGAGTGGCCCTGCTCAACCAGTCCGCCCAAACATTGTCTACCCCGGAGATGTCCTCTGTGCATATGGAGCCCAGATGACGTTTGGCCCATCTGCCCAGAGCATCTGCCTCCGTCATTAGGGTGCTGGACCTGGTGCCGCCCTTGCGATTGATGTGTGCTTTCACCACTACGTTGTCCGTTCGGACAATGACATGGCATCCTTGTATTTCTGTCTGAAGTTGGCGCAAGGCGAGGCAGACTGCCCTCAGCTCCAGCCAATTGATGTTGTGGGTCAGGTCACAAGGAGACCACCTGCCCTGCACCATCTTGTTGTTGAGATGCACACCCCACCCGAAGAGGCTGGCGTCGGTCATAAGAATCAGTCGCTTGGGTTCCCAAAACAGGGAACTCTTCGTCAATGCTGGTGTCAGCCACCACTTCAAAGAATGTAGAACCTTTGGGGGCAGACATACTCTGGTCCTTGAGTTGCTGGCTTTGGCTCTCTGTGATGGGAGGAGGAACCACTGCAACTCTCTTGCATGCAGTCTTGCCCAGGGAACAATTGACAGGCAAGACATCATCTTGCCCAGCAACTGGGACAAGAAGACCAGAGGAACGGTGGGAGAATCCTGGACCTGGCGGATCATGGTCCGGAGGCTGTCGATGCGATCCGGAGATAGGGACACAAGGCAAGACGAAGTGTCAATCACCGCCCCCAGGTGCAACACCGTTGATGGAAGGAGGTTGCTTTTTTCTCTGTTGACGGTGAACCCATGGTACTGTAGAGCGTCCAAGGTGACCTGCAGGTCCTGCAGCACCTGTTGTCGCGATGACGACTGTATCAATATGTTGTCTAGGTAACATTGAAGGCAGATGGGACGACTTCTGAGGTCCGCTGCCACTGCGGCCAGTATCTTGGTGAAAACCCTTGGGGCAGATGAGAGGCCAAAGGGCAGGACTCGATACAGGTAGTGCCAGCTGGCAAAGTAAAACCGCAGGAAGCGACAGTGGGCCAGTCTTATTGGAATGTAGAGGTAGGCCTCCTTCAAGCCGATGGACGTCATCAGATCCCCTGGGCGGAGGCAGCCCAGTATAGATTGGAGGGACTGCATCTTGAATTTTTTGTAGGCAATATGGTAGTTGAGATCTTTCAAATCCAAGATGGCTCTCATCCCTCCCATGCTCTTGGGAACCAGGAAGAGGATGGAGTAAAAACCCCTCCCCTCCTGGCCCAGGGGAACTGGTTCTATGGCCCTGATGTCTAATAGGTGGCAAATTTCCGCCTCCATGAGCCCTCTCTTGGTGACACCCCTGGGGGTGGGGCAACGGATAAAATGATGGGGAGGAAGCGAAATGAACTCTAGGGTGAGGCCGAGATGCACTGTTTGCAATACCCACGCATCTGACATGGTCGCCTCCCAACGATTGGCAAACAGTTGGAGTCGACCTCCTATGGGAAGGAGAGGGTGATGGTCATTTGTTACAGCAGAAAGGCTTGTTGGCCTGTCCCCCATGACATGGGCGCCTGGAGTATGGCTGATAACGGTTCCTGTCCCGAAAGGACTGTCTGTCCTGAGGATGGTCGGAACCCTTGGAATAGTTGTGCTGAAACAACGAAGAAGAATTGGAGTTGGACTGCATCTCTGATGCCTTGAAATTCTGTTACGAAAGGAGGGAGCCCTCCAGTCTGTTTTACGAGACATGGAAGGCATGACCTTTTTCTTGTTCTTGTTTTCTACAAGGACCGAATCTAGGGAATCTCCAAATAATTTGTTCCCTTTAAAGGGGGCAGATGCGAGCTTCCATTTTGAGCGCATGTCCACGTTCCAATGGTGAAGCCACAGAAGGCGGCGTGAAGTGATATTAGATGCCATGGTGCGGGAAGCAAACTTCACAGCATTAAGGGAAGCGTCTGCAGTATATTCTGCCACCATCATGATTTTGTTAATGTCTTGGCGGAGTCTAGTATCGCCCTGTGGAAGGTGTTTGAGCAGCTGGCGTGGCCAGGCAATAGAGGCCCTGCTGAAAAAGGAGGCCGAGGTGGAGGCCCTAATGGCCCAAGCCGCGGCCTGGTGGGTCTTATGGCAAGAACACTCAGTTCGTTTGTCCTTGGCCTTGAGGCCCTCTAACAAATCAGGCGGAAGAATAGAATTTGAGGTCAGGGCCGCAACAGGAGGATCGACCTCCGAAAGCTTAAGCAATTCCTCCATACTAGGGTCAACTGAATAAAGTTTTTTATCATTAGCCCCTGGAGTTGCCCAAGTGGCAGGCTGCACCCATTGGCGTTGGACGACATCCTTGAACAATTTGGGGGCAGGAATTAAATCCTGAGGTTGAACGGATTCATCAAAGAGTCCGCTGCTAGGGTCCTCGGGATCTGCAGGAGCCTAAGGGTCAGAGGGAGCTTGAGAGGTAGAGGGGGCCACATCCATATGTGTGATGACCTTGGCCTTGTGAAGAATAGATTTGAAGAGCGAGGGCTGAAAAAGGCCCAAGAAGGCAGGCTTATCTGCCATTATACCCTCGTCCTCAGAGAGGACAGGCTCTGCCAGGTCATCCGCTTCTGAGACTGACTTGGCACTAATCACTGAGGGGCGAGGAGAAGAGGGCCTGGGGTGTTGTGACCTGCTTCTGGAGCCCTGGGTGGGCACCTCAGCATGCTCCTTGAGTCCCTGGGCAATGCCCTGTGAAATGGCTGAAGCAATCACCTCCCTCATCTCAGCTTAGAGGGACGGTCCCTGGTCCTCTATTGGGTGACACTCTGTCCCGGAGGCCACTGCAGGAGAAGGCCCATGAGCCATGGGTGGAACAGGGGTAGATGGGCCCTGGTTTTCAACCATGTCACAGTTAAACAGGTCAGTCCCATCCCCAATGGAGGGGGAAGGAGATCTGGAGCCTAAAGAGGAGCAATCTGAGGATAAACCCCGGGATTCCCTGTCGCAGGAGGAAGAGGCCCCAGGCTGGGCCAGATTCCCTCTGTCAGCAGGCTCAGGCATATCTGCCCTATGGACCTGAGTAATGGTGATGGCCTGCCTCTGAGCCTTATCAAACTGGCGATCTAAGGCCTTCTGATGCCTGGCGTCTGCCCTGTCCTGAGTGGAAGCGTCTCTTCTTGCGTAAGGGCCCCTGCTAATGTCCTTAATAGCTTCCCTGGCCGCCCTGCCCACCTTCCTGGTATAGGGCCTGTCTTCCCAGGTGGAAGATCCCTGCTAGGGAAGCTCTGTGATGGCCTTGTCTTCCATAAAGACCGATGGAAAGGCCTGTGGGAGCTAGACTAGGCCCAAGGTGAAGAGCCGGGGGGGGGGCAACTTTCCGGTTCGCTGGCAGGCCGGGAATGCAGAGCGCACCTGGAGAAAGGCCGGTGGAGGAGAGAGAAAGAGGGCCCGTGGAGAGCGGCTGTCACCGAGCCTCCGAGCGCCCAGCACTTGCCCCTGAAAGCCACTGCAAAGGAAGCTGCCGTTGCTGAGTCCTGCTGGCAAGGTGGCAATGCGTGGCTGCAGTTGGCGCTGGCGGGAAATTCCCACGCTCCAATTGGTCGCTTCGGTCTTCCAAGATGGCCGCGCCCAGCCGAAAACACATGGCGCGGGCGCAGAGCTGTTGAGCGCTCTGCTGGTGTCCTCCGGGGCCGGCTGAAGGCTCCAACGATTCTCCCGATGCTGGATGGGCCACCAAGAGCTCGGACAGTCCCGCCGGTGAAGAATGGGGACAGGGCGACAATGACCTGTCGGGGGAACTGATAGCCCCCTCCCCCAGGGAGTCAGAGAAGCATGCCGCTCCGTAGAGTGAATCCAACTTCCCAGAGCAAGGCATAAACCTCCAAATACAAAGCCAACGAAGGGGAAAGGAATAAGGACAATAATAATAAATAAAATAAATAAAATGGTAATGAAATTTAAGGAAAGACTCAATTAAAACAGCTAAGCTGCTAAAAAACTATCCAATGGGCTTTTGGACTGAATTGAAAAAACTGAGGATTAATGGAAAGGAAGGCGTGACTAAAAGAAACTTCAATCCAGTCCTTGGGCAGTAGAGCTGAAATTAACCCTTGCTTGGACACTCCAAGCAGTGCTCAGGAGAATAAAATGTTCTAAAGAGACCTGAACGCTACAATATTTTATTAATAGTCCCCTCTTGTTCCTTTATACTCAAATGTATACATGGCCTTGTTTGAATTCAAGCTAAACTATCCTCTTTTGTGGATTGATTTCCCAGCATCTTGTTCATTAAGTTCTTTTTCTTAAAACAACATATTTCTGGTATGTTCGCACAGTATGACTGTGAAAGGCAAAACTGCCCTCATAGAGATAATTCAGTATCATTTTGGTGCATGCTGTTGTGACCTAGGCTTCCCCAGAAGCATGAAGCCGAGTCCTCCTCCTGATAAACCCCTTTTATTTAATTTACAGTGAATTCCTCTCCAGCAAAGTCCTAGCCCACAGTGTTTCTAGATAGTTCACAATTACTGACCTTTATCAGGCTTGGAGAGTGGCCAGGCCGATCTCTTTCAGATGCCACAATACTTGGCAAGAATGCAGGAATGAACTAATTGTCTCCTGCAAACTCCACTCCCCTTTCGCTCCTCTTTTATTCCCTATGGGAGGGGCCATTCATTGTCCACCTCTGGCCTTACTCCCAAGTCAACCTTTGTTCCTTAGTTGTTCCCTTCATCTGGCAACTCTGCACATGCGCACACTGGGAACAGGCTCCAGTTGTTCATCTGCCTCACTGATGTCTGGCTCCGAAGGCAGCTGATAACTGTCAGACAGCCCTGGACTCATCTCTGCCTCTGACACAGAGCCCTCTTCAGAGCCTTCCCCACACTCCAGCACTGGCCCATGTTCCTCCCCAACTTCCTCACTGTCCAAATCTGCTGGCAGCTCTGCTGGCCGCTGGCGGGCCACAACACATGCCAAACACACAAGTTTTTAAAGTACGGCGTGTTGTAAAAACTCTTTCTTTCCTTGTACTGCTGAAAACGCAACTTTGCCAAAGGTTTGCAAAAACCTGTTGAGTCAAGGAGAGGAAACTGTACCCTTCCGTATGTTGCTGAACAATTCCTTACCCTCACTAAGGGTAGGTTTGGGCGGTACTTCAGCAATTGACAGAGGCTCAGAGGTACTCCATCTCTGCGTACGAGAACAACTAAGGAAAAAAAAGTGGAAACAAAGCAATGTGGGGGCGGGCGGGCAGAACAGAAACGGGAGAGAAATGATGCAGTATGATAGATGTGCAAAGGGCTTTAAATCCAAAATATCCTTTCTCAAATGCAAAACAGCCAGTTCAGGTTCAAGGGAAATGACTCCAGCCTCCGGGCAAGAGTTGCCCTAAGGGGAAAGAAAAAAAATGACTTCCAAAATATTTTGCAAGCAGCCCTTTCCACCAATTGGTTCACCTACAGCAGTGATAGCTAACCTTTTTGCCATCGCGAGCACGGGGGTGGTGGTGGTGTCGTGCGCACACATGCCCCCACCCATGCATGCGTGCATGCGACATCCCTGCCCTACCCCTGGGTTTTGGTGCGCGATGGCATGGTGGACCCATTTTTTACCTTCCGCTGGCTCCAGAGGTTTTCTAGGAGCCTATAGAGGGCAAAAATGGCCTCCCCCATCCCCCACAGGCCCTCTGGAGGCCGAAAACGGCCCATTTTCTGACTTCTGGTTTGCCTGTTGCGCCATTTTTTGCCCCCTGGATGCTTCAGTGAAGCCTCCTGAGGGAGAAAAACAGCCCAATGCACAAATTGGAAGTCCGTTCCTGAATGTCTGGTTTTCGTGTTGGGTTGTCTTTCAGGGAAACCTCCAGAAGGAAAAAAACAGACGAAAATGAAGGCTGAAATCAGCACGCTGAAGCTGACAGGGCAACGCCTCATGTGCCCTAAGAAATGGCTCCACGTGCCAAATGTGACATGCGTGCCATAGGTTCACCGTCACAGACCTACAGGATGGAGTACATTGAATTCAAAATACTTCAGCTGAAAACATTCTTTCCCACCACTATTTTCTACAGCAGGGGTCTCCAACCTGGGCAACTTTAAGACTTGTGAACTTCAACTCCCAGAATTCCTCAGCCAACAAAGCTGGCTGAGGAATTCTGGGAGTTGAAGTCCACAAGTCTTAAAGTTGCCCAGGTAGACAAACCCTGTTCTACAGCACATATTATTAGCTCCATTGAGAAAAAAATGCTGGGGTCATCAACCTTCTTGTGGCTATGCCACTTAAAAGGAACCATTTATTGCAGTATAATAGAAGATCTCAATTTAATTCCACGTTAAAACAATTCGCAAGAAGTTTTTGAAATGGTGGCTCTTGGTTTAGGATGCTTTCCCTAGAAACAGCAAATGTGGTTTCTTCATACTGAACTTGTCCTGCTGTTCAATATAGATTTTAAAAATGCTATCATAAATGGAGGACTATACAGGTAATCCTCAGTCTACGACCACAATTGAGTCCAAAATTTCCATTGCTAAGAAAGGCAGTTGTTAAGTGAGTTTGCTCCGTTATAGGACCTTTTTGTTCTGACCTAGGCTTCCCAAGAGCATGAAGCAAACCTCCTTGTCCCTTTTATTAATTGACTGGGAATTCTGCTCATTCACATCCAGCAAAGTCTTTCCAGGGAGGATTTACAGACACAGACCTTATCTGGCTTGGAGAGCTGACAGGCCAATATCTGCAAAACCTGGCAAGGAGTCTTGGAAAGAGTCACGAATAAATTAAACGAACTAATTGTCTCCTGCAAACTCCACTCCCCTTTTGCTCTTCTTTTATTTCCTCTGGGAGGGGCCATTCATCGTCCACCTGTGGCCTTACTCCCAAGTCAACCCCTGTTCTTTAGCTGTTCCCTTCGTCTGGCAACTCTAAGCATGTGCACATAGGGAACAGACTCCAGCTATTTGTCCGCCTCACTGATTTCTGACTCAGAAGGCAGCTGATAACTGGCATATGGCTTTGGCCCCATCTCTGCCTATGTCACAGAGCCCTCATCAGAGCCTTTCCCAGACTCCAGGACTGGCCCATGTTCCTCCCCAACCTCCTCACTGTCCGAACTTGCTGCCAGCTTTTCTGCCACAGTGGTTAAGTGAATCATGTTGTTGATAACAATCTCCCCATTGAGTTTGTTTGTCAGAAGATTGAAGAAGGAGACCTCATGACTCCGGGACACTGCAACCAACATAAATATAAGCCAGTTGTCAAGCATTCGAATATTGATCACATGACCAATGGGATGCTTCAATGGTCTCGTGTGAAAAATGTCATAAGTCACTTTTTTCAGTTCCACTGTAATTTTGAAAGGTTACTAAATGAATAGTTGCAAGTTGAGGATGACTAGCATTGAGGAAGGGAAAATAAATACCGTATTTTTCAGAGTATAAGACACACCTTTTTCCCTCAAAAAAGAGGCTGAAAATCTGGGTCCTTCTTATACACTGAATACAGCATTTTTGACCTCCTGAAACCCCGCCCCCTTTACCAAAATGGTCGTGCAGAGCTTTTAGAAAGCTTTCAGAGAGCTCCTGGGGGCTGTGGAGAGAAGAAATGAGCGAAAAACGAGCCTTTCCCCCCCTCAATTTTGCCCCCCCCCAACCCCCAGGAGCACTCTATAAGCCTCCTAAAGGCTATTCATGCTGTTTTTTTGGGGGGGAAATGTGCACGTATTTGGTAGGTCTGCAGAGTGCAAAAACTTTTTTTATTTGCCTCTTCAAAATCTTGGTGCATCTTATACACCAAAAAATACGGTATTTTAACCTGGTCTCAACTGCATACAATGATTTCTGCACCAATACTATTACAAATAAGATATCCTGCTGGCTTCTCTTATTGCTACTGCTGTGGTTTAAATACTGGCTGCTACCAGGATTCCTTCAACCCTGGGAATATTTGCAATTTCTCATGAGGAGACTGGTCAACCGTGAGACCTTAGAACACTTGCTACACCTCCTAATGACAAAGGATTTCTGTGAATGACCAGAGTCTTCTCACAAGAACAACCGACTTACTTTTAAGGGCTGAAATAGCTCATGTGTTTTTTTAACAGAACTTGTAGGAGCCCTAAGTTCTTGAGACAGTCTATAAAATAAGGTCTAGATCAGTGTTTACTGATCTGGATAACTTCTGCATGTTTGGATTTCGACTTCCAAAATGCAGTTGTCCAAGTTGGGCAATGTTGTCTAGATCAGTGTTTTCTTCAATACTGCAACATTAAAGAAGTGTTGGACTTCAACTCCCAGAGTTCCCCAGCCACACTCACTGGCCGGGGAATTCTGGGAGTTCAAGGCCAACACATTTTCAAATGGCCAACATTGAAATACATTGGTCTAATCTAGGCAGCCTGACAGTAAGAGCACTCTTCTCTTACTCTTAGGCATTGTTTGAACTATAGAATAGAATAACAGAGTTGGAAGGGACCTTGGAGGTCTTCTAGTCCAACCCCCTACTTTGGCAGGAAATCCTACACCACTTCAGACAAAAGGTTATCCAACATCATCTTCGAAACTTCCAGTGTGGGAGCATTCATAACTTCTGGAGGCAAATTGTTCCACTGGTTAATTGTTCTGTCAGGAAATTTCTCTATAGCTCTAGGTTGCTTCTCTCCTTGATTAGTTTCCACCCATTGTTTCTTGTCCTACCCTCAGGTGCTTTGGAGAATAGCTTGACTCCCTCTTCTTTGTGGAAGCTCCTGAGATATTGGAACACTGCTATCATGTCTCCCCTAGTTGTTCTTTTCATTAAACTAGACATACCCAGTTCATGCAAGACAACTATGCAAGACAACTTCTTAAGAGCATGTGTGTAAACGTACTCACATATAAGCATGCTCTGAATTCCCATTCCCATTCTAGGATCTGCACTGTTCTGTTTGAACACTCTCCAGCACAGCCTTACAATTATTGTGAAAAAGTTGTAGAGCCGCCCATAAGTAGAGTTACAAATGATACTTCAGGGACATGTGGGAGATTGCATGACTTCAGGTTCAATCCCTACAATTGCTGTTTGAAATCTCATATACCATGTATGGCAGGGGTCTCCAACCTTTGCAACTTTAAGTCTGAAGGACTTCAGCTCCCAGAATTCTCCAGCCAGCAAAGCTGGCTGGAGAAGGCTGGGAGCTGAAGTCCTTCAGACTTAAAGTTGCAAAGGTTGGAGACCCCTGATGTATGGGTCTTGGCAGGAGAAAAAAAATTCCACATCTGAATCAAACTAAGTCACAGCCACTTAGTCTTTGGTACATACAGATTAGTCATGTGAACTAATGTGAAACTGGCTACGGGTGACTGAAAACACAACATTCTTGACTGGGCAGACCTGGTGCAGAAGAAAAAATACATTTCATTATTGCTGGCAGGCTGCATTTGAAAAAAAAAGTGAAAATTTGAAGCTGAGGAGAAATACAGGCGCTGATACTATTCTGCAGCTGGCATAGCCGCTGGTTCAAAATTGGTTCAACCTATACTTTTGTTTATTAAACCAAGTGTAGTCACAGAGTCTAAAAAATATTGTCTGGGAGGAAGAACCTACACTAAGGTGAGGGACCTACAACCTAACCGATGTTCTTCCTACCCACATTGCCAACCGTGGTGTCTCAAAAGTGCTTGTTCAAATTGGCAACTGGATTTTCTTGGGTTTTTTTCCCTTGAAAAAGTTTGACTTCTCACCCAAGAAGCTTCCTTGGTTCTCCAAGTTCTGACGAAGCTTCTTGGGATGAGAAGTGAAACGTTTTCAAGAGGGGGGAAAAAAAACCCCCAAGGAAGTCCAGCTGCCTTTTGAAAAAAGCACCCTTGGGACATCGTTCTTGTTGTTGGCATTGTTATAGGGGCAACAGCATCTGCTAGGTTGTAGGTCCCTCACCTTAGTGTAGGTTCTTCATGACAAGAGAATATTTCTACGTTCTGGATGATTGAGAATCTCCATAGGCATAAAAAAAAAATCAGCTGCAGTTTAACATCTGAGGCTCTAGGCCAGCGATGGCGAACCTTTTTTGGCTCGCGTGCCATAAGTGGGGGGAGCGCAGGGGGGGTTGTGCGCAGGTGTGCTGCACCCATAATGCAATGCACGAAACCCCCCCCCCCCAGTGCACATACAAGCACTACAGGGGCTCCTCCCCCCATTTTTTGCATGCTCTTTTCACCCTCCCCAGCTCCAGAGGCTTTATAGGAGCCTGGGGAAGGTGAAAACAGCCCCCCCTGCCCCCCTCGGAGGCTCTCCGGAGGCTTCAGAGACCTTCAGGAGGCTTCCCTGAAGCCTCTGGAGCACTCAAACAACTCTCTGACCAAACTGGAAGTGAACTCCGATTTGCTCGGAGCGTCGTTTTGAGCATTCCAGAGGTTTCAGGGAAGCCTCCTGAAGGTCTCTGAGGCCTCCAGAGCGCTCAAAACGACACTCCAAGCAAATCGGAGGTCACTTCTGGTTTGGTCAGAGCGTCATTTTGAGTGCTCCAGAGGCTTCAGGAAAGCTCATGAAGCCTCCGGAGGGCTCGGGATGGGGGTAGAGGAGGCTCTTATCGCCCTTCCCAGGCTCCTATAAAGCCTCTGGAGTCTGGGGAAGGTGAAAAATGGCTTTTAAAAAGGGCAAATTCAGCATGCGCACTGGCCAGCTGACAGGGCAGTACCTTGCGTGCCCTGACAAATGGCTCCGCGTGCCACCTGTAGCTCTTGTGCCATAAGTTCGCCATCATGGCTCTAGGCTCTTCACCCAATTCAGACCAAGAAGGGAGGACAGGTGAATTAACCATTTGCTGTATTCAGATAAGCTGTGTGTGTGTGTGTGTGTGTGTGTGTGTGTGTGTGTAATTCCAGACACCCTAGAAGAATGATGGCAAGCCTCTTAGGCACAGAGTGCCCAAACTGGAAGGCGCACGCATGCGGATGCCAGAGCACACAAACCCAACAACCAGTTGGCTGGCGCACATGCGTGCCTTGGACACCCAACAATCAGCTGGCTGAGCTGGGGTGATGGTACACGTGCCCACAGAGAGGGCTCTGCGTGCCACCTCTGGCACACGTGCCATTGGTTTGCCATCACGGCCCTAGAAATTTCACTATCCTCTTAGGCATGCAGTGAAAGGTCCACATGGGGCAGTGTAGGTAATCTTCTCCCAACCTCGGCACAGGACAACTGTCCAACAATGGTGATTCCCAATTAAAGTATCATAAATGTACATCGGCATCATCGTAACAAAACAATGAGATTCAAAGGCAAGAAATACTGAAGCCACATGGAGCTGCCCATTCAATGTTTCCTACTTCTGCATGTACATAATATACAAGTTACCTTGGGCACCAAGTCCTCAGAAAAAGTCTTTTGTGGCCCCCTGGGGACAAGAGAAGGTATAGAGTATCTGCTTTATTTAAATTTATTTTATTCTACCTGGGGGGAAAAAAAACCCTAAAAATGTCTTGAAGGCCATTCGACCTTTTTCTTGGAAACACAATCCTTCGTGAAGGCACGTATTTCATAAGCTTCAGAAAGACAGAGAAAGGTGGTGATTTAGCCACTTCTGGAGAAGTGTTGCAGTCCTTCAGGTCCTGAATAATGCTGGGCCCTAAATGAAGTCTCCTCGGAAGGGCAGGAGGCTACGGCTTTGCTCCTGCCAGCGATAGCGAAGCTGGGAGAAGGCCTTCCTGTCCAGAGTTTCAAATTCAGAAAAATCCAGCTGGTTCAGGATCTCATAGACACCTGCCTTGGCCGCCACCTAGAAAGAAGAAAAACAAATCAGGCGGGGAAGAGAAAAACACACAGTGAAAATGATGATCTTAAAGAGGATTTTTAAAAATAATGTAGAGAAAAAAATATCTATTGTTTTTGACTACAGATAGTCCTCGGCTTACAACCTTTCATTTGGTGACCGTTTTTCACCATTGCAGCATCCCCATGATCACATGATCAAAATTCAGATGCTTTTGTTTAGCTTAGTTTACTTCATTGTCATTGCACATAGTGTACATTATAACTATAAAAATAAAACGAAAACACACATCTTTCACATTCTATATAATTGAAATTGAAAACACCTGATATTGTGTCAATATTACACTATAGAATTCAATATAGTTACTGCCCTGGGATAGAAGTTGTTTTTCAGCATATTTGTCCTTGTTTTTATCCTCCTGTACCGTCTGCCAGATGGTAATAGTTCAAAAAATGGATGCCCAGGATGAGATGGATCTTTAAGAATGTTTTGAACTTTCTTAAGGCAGCGGGAGCTATAAAGCTTTTCCAAAGAGGGGAGAGGGCAACCAATGATCCAGTGGTGGGTTGCAGGCGGTATGCCCTGGTAAGGGCATACCGGAGCCTGCCTAGAGCACCGGATACCGTTCCAATATGGTGCTCCGGAGGGCCCACCCACCCGTCCTCGCTTCTTACCTTGCTTTTAAGCCTTCAGTGCTTCCGCGCAGGCGCGCGGAGTGTACAGCGCCTGCGCGATGGTCCGCTGAGCAGTTGGAGGCTTGCGGAGGCTTGCGGAAGCAACAAAATGCACACGCCGCCCGGCCCGTTCCAACCGTACCAGTTAGAACGGAATCCGGAACCCACCACTGCAATGATCCTTTGGGCAATGATGTTAACCCTTTGGAGTGCTGTCCTATCTGCCATGGTGCAATTGGCAAACCATACACATATGACCTGCCAGGTATTTGTGACAGTCGCAGTGTCCCGGGCTCTTTAGCGACCGTCTGACTTAACAACTGCAATGATCCACTTAACCACTGTGGCAAGAAAAGTCACAAAATGAGGGCACAACTCACTTAATAGCTGCCTTGCTTTGCTTAGCAACAGGAATGTTGGGTTCAACATTCGTAAATCGAGGACTACCCATACCAGCATGCACAAAAGAGATGCAGTAAACATCGAAATATGCATCCAGGTATGCCTGTGTGTGTGTTTCAGAATGATTAAGCACACTTTTGAAGACATTCTTTACTGGTAGAAGAGACTATTTGTAATATTCTACCTATTGCAGGGGTCCCCAACCTTTGCAACTTTAAGTCTGAAGGACTTCAGCTCCCAGACTTCTGAGAGCTGAAGTCCTTCAGACTTAAAGTTGCAAAGGTTGGAGACCCCTGACCTATTGTACTGATGATGTTATCTAGTTTGCTAATGAAATGTCAGCACGAAACCCACCAAGCTCAGAGAGCACCAAGGTCCTACAGAATTCCTTACTGTCCGTCCCCCTCAAGTTTTTTATTTTATTTTATATGTATGTATCAATATGTGAACACTGTGTGAGACAGAATGCTGGACCAGATGGGCTGTGGCCTGTTCCAGCAAGCCTATTCTTATGTTCTTATGTTCTTAATGTGGCACCCAGGTGTCATATATTCTAATACAAATAAAACTAATAGAATTAATCATAGTTATTACATTCAATCAATATATATTTCCAATAATACACATTTATATTAAATTATCGTCTGTCATTATTTAATTATTCCATGTTTTCTTTTGCTGTTGCTTTTATTTTATTATGTAAAAGTGTATACACTAATATTTCCCCTTTCTCTTATTTCTATCTCTTATTCTAACTTTTAATCATGTCACCCTTTTATTAAAATACTTTTGCTTTCTATCCTACCTAACTTTTGATCATGTCACCTACCCAAAAGAGAAAGGAAAGAGAGGGAAAAAGAAAAGCAAATCAGAACAACAACAAGAAAGAAAAATCATCTATCCATCATCTCTTGCCCGCTTTAATACTTTCATTGTTATGCTTTGTTTTGATTTGACTCCCATATTCCTCTCTTAGATCTTTACTTCTGTCTGCATCTATTTCTTGGCTATTCAATCTAAATATTTCTCCCATTCCTACTCTCTTCCACTGCCTAGTTTCCAAACTTTCTGCCCATGCCCCTATCTCCCTTTCCAAGGGATCTTCCTGTATCTCCAATTCTCTTTTCAATTCTCTTTACTGTTTTCTAAAGTATTGTATTTTCAGATATATTTGCAATACTCCAATCTATTCATTTTCCAGCCAGACATTCACACACTTTGATTCACATGGGCTGAGTTCTCGGACATTTTCGGTTAATGGGTGCAATCTGACAATGTTGCATATGTTGGGAGAGCAGGGGACATAAGCTTATCCCTGTAGTAACTCCCTGCCTGGCCCAAAGGACTATTTCACAGTGAGACAAACAGAGAAGGTTGCTTGTCCAGGCAGGGCTCCACAACGCAATGCCCCTTTTTTGAACTCACAGAAGTCCTTCCCCCCAAAAATCCAACTGATGATGCTTACAGTTAAGGAACCTGGCCAAGAAAGCCTGTCATGAATGCCAAGTCACATATTTGCCTCCACAAAACAAACTACAAATGATCCCTTTGAGTGGAAGGCATAAGTGAAGATCTTCTCAACGAGCAAAGTCAACGGGGAAGCCATGGGCCTCTTTGCCTCCATCATCTCGGTAAACTGGGGGCTTATAACAAAATGAAATTCAATGGTGAAAAAAGTAAAGTTTTACATTTAGGCAAGAAAAACAAAATGCACAGGTACTGTATATGTGGTACCATGCTCAATAGTAGTAATTGGATCTTGGAATCCTAGTGGACAACCATTTAAATATGAGCCTGCAGTGTGCAGCAGCTGCCAGAAAAGCCAACACAGTTCCAGGCTGCATAAACAGAGGGATAGAATCAAGATCACACGAAATGTTAACACCACTCTATAATGCTTTGAAAAGGCCACACTTGGAATACTGCATCCAGTTTTGGTCACCACGATGTAGAAAAGATGTGGAGACTCTAGAAAGAGTGCCAAGAAGAGCAACAAAGATGATCAGGGAACTGGAGGCTAAAACATAAAGGACGGTTACAGGAACTGGGTATGTCTGGTTTAATGAAAAGAAGGACTAGAGGTGACATGATAGCAGTGTTGCAATATCTCAGGGGCTGCCACAAAGAAGAGAAAGTCAAGCTATTCTCCAAAGCACCTGAGGGCAGGACAAAAAGCAATGGATGGAAACTAATCAAGGAGAGAAGCAACTTAGAACTGAGGAGAAATTTCCTGACAGCTAGAACAATTAATCAGTGGAACAACTTGCTTCCAGAGGTTGTAAATGCCCTGGAAGTTTTTAAGAAGATGTTGGAAAACCATTTGTCTGAACTGGGGTAGGGTTTCCTGCAAAGGTGGTATTCAGCAGGTTCTGACTAGTTCTGGAGAACCAGTAGTGGAAATTTTGAGTAGTTTGAAGAAACGGTAAACACCACCTCTGACTGGCCCTGCCCCTATCTATTCTCTGTCCCAGCTGGTTGGGAGAGAATGGGGATTTTACAGTATCTTTCCCCTGAATGCCAACCAAGCCAAGCCATGCCATGCCCATAGAACCGGTAGAAAAAAAATTAGAATCCCAGCACTGGTTTCCTGCCTAAGCAGAGGGTTGGACTAGAAGACCTCTAAGGTCCCTTCCAACTCTTCTATTCTATTCTATTCTATTCCTAAAATTTAATTGTTCTACATTTTAAAAAACAATTAATGAAATTAAATGTATATTTGCAGTTATCCAGTTATTTGTCTCTCTGTATATGCAACCTTCAGTCCAGCTTTAAGAAGACTGATGGTGTGGCAAAACAAATGGAAAAAATGTAATAACAATGGTTTATAAAAGTAAGAAAACGCTTCAGGGCTATTCCCCCCCAGCCCACATCAAGTAAGTACGAAAGTACAAACAATTTGGGAGACTCTTTCATCTAAATATGCGGGAATAAGACAAATAGGAATATGTTCACATTTTTCTCCTACCAAATAATTCAAAATACAGTACTTATTATTTCCCCTGTAACTGTTATTGATAGGCCACCAAATATTTGAAGCTACTTTGCAAAGGATGTCTCTGATGAGAATGCACCCCCTCCTCCAAAATTTATGACACGAGGAAAAAAGAACTGCAATTCTTTTAAAAAAAAGACTATTTAAACTGCTTTAGATGCCTAGAAATGTATCTATCTATCTAGGCATCTTTGAGTGGATTTCAATCATGAATGTGCAATTTGTTGATCAGAATTTGGCTTGGCCTTGCTGATATCATGATTACTGAAAAGATGTTTAACTGCTGTCACCTGACTCTCAGGATCCTAATGATATATACAACAATGTCAAATGTTCAAATACCGGTCTCTATGGTAGACAGACACTATAGAACAATAATGGCAAATGTTTTTCTTCTTGGGTGCCAAAAGGGTGTGCGCGTGAGTGCTCACACCCATAATGCAATGTCCTCCCCCCTGCTCATGCGCACAACCTCCTCGCGCTCCCCTCCCCCATGCATGCACGCAGGCCTCACTGAAGCCTTTGGACTTCCAGTAGACCCTTTGAGCTGTTTTTCACCCTCCCCAGGCTTGAGGAAAGCCTCTGGAGCCTGTGGATGGCGAAAAATGGGCCCAACGGGCATACCAGAAGTTCAGAAATCAAATTTGCCCAGTTGCTGTGTGGATGTGGCCTAGTCGGCCTCCTACACCACGGCCAGGGGCTGTTTTTGCCCTCCCTGGGCTCCGGAGGCTTTCCACAAATCTCCAGGAGGGCAAAAAGGGCCTCCCAGGCACCAGAGGCCCTCTGGAGGCCAGAAACGGGCTGTTTTTCACCCTCCCTGAGCCTCCGCACACACCTTGCACTTACCTGCATCCAAAACAAGCCGCGTGGGGACTACTAGGAGGGGCGGGAAAGGGTGGGAGGGGCCAGCCAGAACTGGGACTTGGGAGTCCTCCAAACTGCACAGAATCTTAGCTAGAGGTTCTCCTGAACCCCTGTGAACCTCCAGCAGCCCGCCCCTGAATCTTCCTGTCCAAAACAGTAGTATGTTCAAACCACACAGTATTACAATATGACAGGATGCTTTCAATCATCCCTCTATAGAAAGTGGTAAGGACATGTAAAGGAAGATGTGCTCTTCTCATACGACGCAGAAAATGCAGGCACTGCAGTGCCCACTTCGCCAGTGTCTCATCAGCTGCACACCCAGAAACTGGATACTACTAAACACCTCCACAGTTGAATCATGATGTCTTTTGTTTTTCCTACATTTAAAACCAGGCTATTTTTATTACACCAGTTCATCAAGGCCTCTACTTCTTCCTAGTAATCCCCCTCATTATCATCCTGAATAAGGATCATTGTATCATCCGCATACTTCTATTTGTATTATGTATACACAATTGCATCATCCGCATACAATATGGCTGGTAGCAAACTTTGCACTACAGACATGGGTCAGCAGGGTGAACAATAGTGGACTTAGGTAGTCGTGGGATTCAAAATTTTTACTGCTGGTTCTGTAGGCATTGCTTGGCTTTATGGGTGTGGCAGAAAAGGTATACTGCAAAATCCCCATTCTCTCCCCATCCAGTTCCGTTCTCCTGTTCAGAGCAACAAAAGAAAATTAGCTGGGAGGCTGGGAGGCAGAGGGAGCAGGGCCAGCCTATTTGCCGGTTCTCTGAGGTGCTCAAAATTTCTGCTACCGGTTCTCTAGAACCTGCCAAAACTGGCTGAATTCCACCTCTGGACTTAGGACACAGCCCTGAGGATAACTTGCACTCAGGAACATGGTGCTAGAAATATTACTCTCAACTTATACAGACTCATTAGGGTCTAGCAGTGAGAAAATCAAGAACTCAGTTGCACTCACTTTAAATGCTCACTTTATCAATAAATTGTGATATCTAATAAGGTGCTCATCATTGAATTACTTGTAATTCCACTTCCCTATAACCTCAGTTATAATACCTAACCAAAGGTCTATGAGCCGTGGTGGTGCAGTGGTTAGAGTGCAGTACTGCAGGCTATGTCTGCTGACTGCTGGCTGACTGCAATTTGGCAGTTCAAATCTCAGCAGGCTCAAGGTGGGCTCAGTCTTCCATTCTTCTGAGGTAGGTAAAATGAAGAAGCAGATTGTTCGGGCCAATAGGCTGACTCTGTAAACTGCTTAGAGAGGGCTGTAAAGCACTGTGAAGTAGTATATAATTCTAAGTATTATTGCTATGTATGGATTATACTCCATGGAAACGTAAAGGTAAAGGTTCCCCTCGCACATATGTGCTAGATGTTCCTGACACTAGGGGGCAGTGCTCATCTCCATTACAAAGCCGAAGAGCCAGCGCTGTCTGAAGATGTCTCTGTGGTTATGTGGCTCACATGACTAAACGCCGAAAGCACACGAAACGCTGTTACCTTCCCACCAAAGGTGGTTCCTATTTTTCTACTTGCATTTTTACATGCTTTCAAACTGCTAGGTTGGCAGAAGCTGGGAGAAGTAACAGGAGCTCACTCCATTTCACGGTGCTAGGGATTCAAACCGCTAATCTGCTGAATTTTCTGATCGACAATCTCAGCGTCTTAGCCACTGAGCCACCGTGTCCCGCCCCATAGAAACATAGATCATAAAAATTGGTTATTCTAAAATACCGCAAGAGTCTTGTTATTTTCCTTTTTATGGAATGAACCTTTTTTTCTTGTTAAACTGAGTTACATTTATTCTTCATTTATGTAACGGTTCTCATAACTTGCCCCAAGGCCAAGAGCCTCTCGGCTGCATAGATCAAACGAAAGGAAAACAACATCATTATCATAAATAGCTAAATCCAAATAAATATCAAAGAACAAAATATAATCATTAAGGAAAGCAGGGAACAAGGGGCCCACAATAATTCAGACAATTGTAACACTGGGGTAGCGGGATTATTGGTTGTTGTGCTGTGTTTTATATTGGGGATTTATCCTTGTAAACCCACCAGTGTCACTGCGAGCGAGTTGGGCGGCCAAATATATATGTGTGTGTGTGTACACACACAAACACCCCATCTACCAGGAAAAAAACACATACCAACTGCTACCTAAACACACAATCCCATCACCACCCTGCACAGATCAACTCTGTAGCCAAGACCCTCATCTCCAGAACCAAACGCCTAGCTGATAAAGACCACCTGAAAACTGAATTACACACTCTCACAAATGTATTAATCTCCAACGGATTCCAAAGAAAAACAATTACCAACCTAATCCAAAGGGAGACACCCCCCAAGAACCAAGACCCAGAACAGGACAACGGCATCACCCTCCTCCCTTACATTAAAGGCACCACAGATAAAAATCAGCAAAATTCTCCACAAGCACAATATCAAGACAGACTTCAACACTGACCAAAAAATAGCCAATATCTTAAGAAACCCCTTTCTGAGACTTGCTGAATTAGGAGTAGCATCTTTTACAAATATTGTACTATAGACTACTATACCTGCAGTCTCATAAATGTACACTCTCCTAACTTCAGAGTAAAGGTGATCCTCACTTAAACATGTTAATTGGGACTGTAAACTACATTGTTAAGTGACATGTAAGTTGAAAAATCACATGATCAAATGCTTACTGTCAGCAGTTCCAGCAGTCCCAGTTGGTGTCATTAAATGAGGACTGTGTGGTTCATTAAATGAGCATCCACATAATGTGATTTGTAACTTCCTACCAGCTTTCACATTGACTTTGCTTGTGGGAAGCCAGTTGATAAAGTGGTAAATTGCAGTCACATAATCACAGAACACTAAAACACCCATACATATGAAGTTCAGTTGTAACTACCATTTGTTCAGGTGGATCATAGGTTTGAACAATCGCTGCACGAATGATTATTAAACGAAGACTTTCTGTAGCCACAGTAAATGGGCCAATTATCAACATGGCCGTTTTGTCAATCTGCTATGAATGTTGGAATCGAGGTCTCAGTTTTATTGTTACAAGGAAAAGCTGGCTACATACATGCAGATCAGAGAATAAATTGAAAAAATCGTTCAGATTACCAGATTAATGAAAGATCACCAGATTAATGAAAGATGCTCATGTGATTACCAACGTAACATGCACCTGCCTTTTCATTAACTAAGGACCACAATAGCTTGCAGCTTGATGAAATAATATAGAAATTACATGTTTGTTTTTTGGTCTTCAGTGTGTGTTCCACTTAGTAGCAGGGTCCTTTTATACTACATTTGCCAACTTTTTATAGTGAAGCTTATGAATGCATAGTGTAACATCCCCATTGGCTTGTCTGTGGAATCTAACACTGATTAGACCTTAAAAAGTGACTGCCCTAGCTGGCTTCTGGGATTTAATAGAGGGGGGTTGTCTTCCAAATCCTAGTCCAGCAGTCTACAATGTTAAAACAAAATCATTATTTGGCTGCTGCCGATTGCTAGTCCATTTGGTTCATGCTCTCAAGCTATTCAGAGGGCACCACAGGGGACGAACTGGCTCCGTACTCAAATGGATAATGGTGACAATCGGGACAATCTCACCACCAATGTCACTTCACATTTGGGCATCGCAATTGGGTAGGTCCAGCATCGGTTGAATCCATACTGATGTTCAAAGTGCCGAAATGGTAGCTATTTATCTACTTGCATGTAACATGCTTTCAAACTTGCTAGGTTGGCAGAAGCTGAGGCAAGTGATGGGGGCTTAGCCCATCATGCGACTCTCGGATGCAAACCGCTGGAGTACAGCCTTCTCAAACGTCTTTAAGCCACTGAGCCATCGTGCCTTACTCAATTTTCTGTATCGGGCTTTGAAGAACCGTACAAGAGTTTTATAGTTTAGTACAGGGGTTCCCAACTCCCGGTCCATGGACTGGCATCAGGCCATGGCATGCCAGAAACTGGGCCACGCAAACAAGTGAAGCTCCATCCATGGGACGCAGGCAGTACACAAAACCACGCCCCCTCTAGTCCATGGAAAAAACTCTCTTTGTGGAATCAGTCCCTGGTTCCCAAAAGGTTGGGGGCCAATGGTTGAGTAGAAAAGTGCATGATGCATTTCACGTTATATTCCCAGGACTCCAGAAACAGTAAACTGGTACCTTCCAGGTGCTTTGGAGTACAATTCCTGACATTCTTGACCACTTACAATGCTCTCTTGGACTAATTAGAACTGATGTTTAAAACATCTGAAGAGCACCATCTTGCTTCTTCTTAAGTTAGGTACACCACCAGATCGCTATTTCCATACCCTCAACCAGATGTATTCATAGTTCTTACGGGTGAATCTTGCCTGCAGCCCATACCTATCTATTAGATGTGGCAAAAAAACAGGTATAGTGTATGTGGTACCTTGCTCAACAGTAGTAACTGTGAGAGGGATCTTTGGAGTCCTAGTGGACAATCATTTAAATATGAGTCAGCGGTGTGCTGCAGTTACCAAAGAAGCCAACACTGTTCCTTAGCTGCATCAACAGAGGGATAGAATCAAGATCACGTGAAGTGTTAATACCACTTTATAATGCCTTGGTAAGCCCACACTTAGAATACTGCATCCTATTTTGGTCGCCACGATGTAAAAAAGATGTGGAGACTCTAGAAAGAGTGCAGAGAAGAGCAACAAAGATGATCAAGGGACTGGAGCAGAGGTGGGTTGCTCCCGGTTCGGCCGAACCAGTAGTGGAATTCAGACCTGGGTTGCAGAACCGGCAGCGACCCAGGCCTGCCACGCCCCCAAACTGGTTCCCTCTCCGCCACTGGGCTGTCACCAATTTGTTTTTTAGTGACTGCGCATGCACACTTCACTGTAAATTGTTCTGTGCATGTGCGAAGAACAATTTACACTGAACAGTGCATGCGCATGTTGTGTGCGCCTTGCAAACTAGTAGTAAAACTGGCAGCAACCCACCCCTGTACTGGAGGCTAAAACATATAAGAAATAGTTAATGGAATTGGGTATGTCTAGTTTGATGAAAAGAAGGACTAGGGGTGACATGATAGCAGTGTTGCAATATCTCAGGAGTTGCCACAAAGAAGAGGGAATCAAGCTATTCTCCAAAGCACCTGATGGCAGGACAAGAAGCAATGGGTGGAAACTAATCAAGGAGAGAAGAAGCAACCTAGAAATAAGGATAAATTCCTGACAGTTAGAACAATTAATCAGTGGAACAACTTGCTTCTAGAAGTTGTGAATGCTTCCAAAACGGATTTGAGTGGATTCTTTCTTGGCTATCGATAGAGGCAGACCTGACATAAAGCAAGGTCTGAGATATTTCCGCATTAAAGTCATGGCTCGAAAGACTTTGGATGATGCCCATCAGTCTCATAAGAAGTACACAGATAAAAAAAGAACTCAGACCCCGCAGTATAAAGTTGGTGTTCGTGTTTTTCTGTCTACCAAGTTTCTGGAGAGCCCGCAAAAATCCAAGAAACTCGGGCCTAAATACGTCGGCCCTTTCCCGATTATTAAGGTTATTAGTTCCGTCTCGGTAAAACTGGACTTGCCAAAGAGTCTCCAACGTCTTTATCTGATTTTCCATGTGCACCTGTTGAAACCTGAACGTTTATCTCCACTTCGGCCATCACAACCTCCTCCTCCTTTGCCCATTTTGGTTGAGGGGGAACAACATTTTGAAATCAAAGATATCTTGGACTTTAGAAAATGGAGGAACAAGGTGCAATACCTTGTTGCTTGGAAACACTTTCCCCCTCTCACACCGAGTGGGTGGACAAAAGTCATGTTAGGGCTCCCAAGCTGTTAAAGAGGTTTTATGCTAAATATCCTGATAAGCCTTAGTTATGTTTTTAATCGTTGTGATTTATTGCTCTCTCTCTCTCTGTTTCGTTTATGTCTCTTTTGCAGGACTGATTCCACTATTCTGGAGGAGGGCCGGATGTCAGCCTCCACTTTATTGCTTTATTGCTGTCATAGAAACGGGGAGGGAGGGGGCTGTGGGGCTTGGGACATTAAATGTGCAGGAGGTGTTTGAAGCCAGGAGCTGATACGGACAAGGTCAACCGTCCTACATACCATTCTGATGATGCTCTTGAAGATGCAACTCACATGACATCGAAGAGGGTTTTGCATTGGATAGTAGCTTGGGGGGTTATAGGGGAAAGGGGATGGACAATGCTTGATATGTATACTTTCGCGCGGAAATATCTCAGACCTTGCTTGAACTTCACTGCAATCTTTTCGTAACCAGTAAAAGTATTCCCAAAACTTCCAAAATGGATTTGAGTGGATTCTTTCTTGGCTATCGATAGAGGCAGACCTGACACCAACACTGAAAGTTTTTAAGAAGATGTTGGATAACCGTTTGCCTGAAGCGGGGTATGGTATCCTGCCTAAGCAGGGGGTTGGACTAAAAGACCTCCAAGGTCCCTTCCAACTCTGTGATTCTATTCTATTCTATTCTATTCTATTCTATTCCATTCCATTCTATTTTCTATTTTCTATTTTCTATTTCTATTCTAAATACTTAATGAACCAGGAAATTGGAATGACTCCCAACCGATCACTACATGGCTTCCAGAATTTTCCATTTCCATAGCAGTCAACAAAACAGTTGTGCGCTTCACACAATCTGTTTATGGAAAAATAGCAGGATAAATGTGTGCAGAGAAGGTTCTTTCTCTCCCTGCTCAACCCCTTTTATGCAGTACGTTTCTGACCTGCGCGCATTTCCGTCCCATCTCTCTTCCACTCACTGGATTAATGTCATTTCCCAGCATATCTCTTTAATCGAGAATAGCTAGACTGTGATTGTAACCACAGCTGGCAGATTCCTCTTTCATCTCTCACCAAGGAGATCAAATATGCCAAGATGAATTTGCAAAGCTAACGGAGACCGAGAGGAGATGAAGCTTTCTCATCATGCATACCAGGCAGGGGGCTCTTTGCTTACAGCTTACACAAGCAAGGATATTAGAGAGGCTAATCTCAAGGCAACAGATAAAATGCGTTTAAGCAACCCATTTGCTGCCCACTCACCTTCTCCCATTCCAAGTAATTATTTGCTTGGTACTTCTGTTGGGCAATTCCGCCGTAAAGTTAATCACCAGAGCTACATTTCGAGGGCTGTTAAGCCTATTAGGAATCATTTAAGCCACTGGAGCATCCAGTGGAGCTTATTAAAGCAGGGGTCTCCAACCTTTGCAACTTTAAGTCTGAAGGACTTCAGCTCCCAGACTTCTCCAGCCAGCAAAGCTGGCTGGAGAAGTCTGGGAGCTGAAGTCCTTCAGACTTAAAGTTGCAAAGGTTGGGGACCCCTGTATTAAAGGATGCAGGTGTTTCTGAGGTTGGGGGCTCTTACCTGAATGCCTGAAATCCAACGGAAGTGGATAATGCTAATTTTTATTTTGCAAATTCCATTGAAATCAAACCAATTCCGCCCTTGGCTGGCCCTTTACCAATGCCCTTTGAGCCGATGTTTTGACTAGAAAGAAATAAACAAGAAAGCTTGGTGGAAGAACAGATGCTCTGCAGCTGGGATGACTGGACATCTTCATTGAAAATGATCTCAGATAGAGGGAGAGATAGAACATAGAATAATGGGATTGGAAGGGATCTTGGAGGCCTTCTGGTCCTACTCCCTCAAAAACACAATTTCCCAAAAAGGTTTCCACACTTTTGGCCACCACTGTATATCCAAATGCAGTGATGATCTCCACATGATATGCATTTTCTTCATGAAATGCTGGTGAATGGTTGCCCCACGTAGGATAACTATGCTTGTAGAAGAAAACACCATCCTGCCCTCTACAATTCTGGTGAATTACACTAGAAGTTAACTTTGTAAACACACGTTTCTCCCAACTAATAGTTCGCAATTCCCTGCACGTACAAAAAAAGTGTCAAATTAGGGGCAAAAAGAGAAAAGATGGGAGACAAGGACCACACCTGTGGCTTCCACACAGTTTTCCAAGTTAAAGGATGGGGCTGACAACAGCTTGGAAAGATCTGAGTGCCCGTGGATAAAAGAGAGAAGAAAGCCAAAGATGCAATGAAACAAAGACATCAAAAGGTCTTTTGTGCAGAATAAGGCAGCAAAGAAAGATACTTTAGATCAGGGGTCTCCAACCTTTGCAACTTTAAGTCTGAAGGACTTCAGCTCCCAGAATTCTCCAGCCAGCAAAGATGCTTTAGATCAGGGATCCCCAACCCCCGGTCCGCGGACCGGTGCCGGTCCGTGGCTTGATAAGAACCGGGCCGCAGGGCTGGAGAGGAGGAGGAGGGAGGACGGGGCAGCCCCCTGGGCAGAGCGCACACCGGGGGCGGGAGAGCGCAGGTGCGGCTGCTCACGCCATTTGGGGCCCTAGAAGGGCGAGTGAGCTGACTCACACACACCCCGCGTGCACATGCACCACCTCTTCCCCCTCTCCCCCCGCTCCCCCTCTACGCCGGCCGGTCCACGGAATTTTCTTTAAAATAAAACCGGTCCCTGGTGCAAAAAAGGTTGGGGACCTCTGCTTTAGATGCTTATTAAGGGCTGGAGGGGGGGATTCTAATACTCATTGTCAAAACCAGCAATTGTTTGCAGTTGATCTCACTCGTTTCCTTTATATGAGCTCATCTCAAACAGCAGAGTGCAAGGCCTCCTTGGGGCCATACTATGTTTTTCTTGTGTGCCAAGGACTGTATTTCAAAAATAGGGCCGGTACTTATTCTGGGATGCAGATGAGTCCTCCATCCCTCCCCCTACATCTATAGGGGTCTGGAAAAAAGTGAATACAATTACTGCATGCCTGCTCTAGAGACGGTAATCTAATTTAGCTTTGAAGAGTTGAATCACTTCCTGTCCTATTTGTTCAAAAGCTCTAGTATGTATGATCAACTCATCTAGGAGAGTGTGCCTTCAGCAGAAGGATAACAAGAGAGGTGGGAGGAATGGAACTGTCTTAAATAGTCATGTTTTGTGATGCTCCTCCTTCAAAATAGAGCAATCTACCTGCAATAATAATTATCTAAATAAATAGGATAAATAAAATTAGTTTCTAAAAATATCTTCATGCGTCACATAACTCACATTTATGTCCAGAAACATAAAGCTGAATCTATTGGGTATACAAATAAGTAAAGGTAAATGTTCCCCTCACACATATGTGCTAGTTGTTCCTGACTCTAGGGGGCGGTGTTCATCTCCATTTCAAAGCCAAAGAGCCAGTGCTGTCCGAAGACGTCGCCCTGGTCATGTGACTGGCATGACTAGATGCCGAAGGTGCACGGAGAGCTGTTATCTTCCCACCAAAGGTGGTTCCTATTTTTTCTACTTGCATTTTTACATGCTTTCAAACTGCTAGGTTGGCAGAAGCTGAGGGAAGTAACGGGAGCTCACTCCATTACGCTGTGCAAGGAATTCGAACCGTCAAACTGCCTAACTTTTGATCGACAAGCTCAGCATCTTAGCCAGTGAGTCACTGCGCCCCTATAATATACATATACATATAAAAATGTGTCAAATTTTTCAACTTTCAATTTCCAAACATTAGAGGTGCTCAAAAGTTGTGAAAGCCTTGGGGATTGTTAAGATATTTTGATTACTTTAATATAATTTAGATGTGCTTGGTAAGTAACTACATAAATATCATAGCTTTTTAACATTTTGTTTGTTTCATTTATATTTACATCTACATACACACATACATATCTTGCCTTTATCATTTTTACAAATAATTCAGGGCAGTAAACATATCCACCCAGGTATGTTTCATGAATAAGGCAGAATTTGATCTCGCAATCTCACAATCTCCTGCTTTCTAGCCTGGTGCCTTAACCATTAATAATAATAATAATAATACCTCTCTCTGGTAAGTTTGCATCTGTTGTTCCCTGTCCTGTCTTCAGGTGCTTTGGGAAATAGATTGACACCCCTCTTCTTCGTGGCAGCCCCTCAAATATTGGAATTTTCTAAGATGTGAATTGTGTTCTCTGCTTTAGGAGATACCATATGAATCATTACCTTTCTTGCTGGAAAGAAGGAAAAACTGATCCTCATGTAAGTTCCTTTCTTCCCACACTCTGATGGGACTATATTGACCTCAAAATAGGAAAAGTGACAAAAGATAATTGGCAGCATGAAATGAAACACGGAGCACTCAGTTTGTGGTGATTCACCACAGAAATAAGGTTTTTAGCCCTGGATTACATTATAGATGGGTCAAAAAACCAACCCCAAAAATCAATCTGGTAAATCACATATGGATTATATTATTATTTATGAAATGAATTTCAGGAGGTTTGCTCCAGTTCTGATTTTTGAGCATGTACAGCAATTCAGTGATTAAGAAAAAATTCTTACAAATGGAAACTGTCAAGAACGTCCCTTATACCAGGGGTCTGCAACGTTGACTCTTTTAAGACTGGTAGACTTCAACTTCCAGAATTCCCCAGCCAGCCATGCTGGCTGGGGAATTCTGGGAATTGAACCCCACCAGTCTTAAAAGAGTCAACGTTGCAGACCCCTGCCTTATACTATAGCTGCTTATTGTTTACTGGATGCTGAAATCATTTCCTGGTTCATTGGGTAAATAGAAAACATTGGAAGTATATAGTGGCTAAACATACACTGTTACTACCATATTTTTCAGAGTATAAGACGCACCTTTTTCCCTCAAAAAAGAGGCTGAAAATCTGGGTGCATCTTATACACTGAATACAGCATTTTTTGCCTCCTGACACACCACCCCCTTCACCAAAATGGCCGTGCACAGCCTTTATGAGGCTTTCAGAGTGCTCCTGGGGGCTGGGGGAGGGTAGAAATGAGTGACAAATGGGCAGTTTTTGCTCAATTTTGCCCTCCCCAGCCCTCAAGAGCACTCTATAAGCCTCCTAAAGGCTATGCATGCCCTTGGGGAGGGGGGGAACTGGCCCATTTTTGGGAGGTCTGCAGAGTACAAAAACTTTTTTTAAAATTTGCCTCTTCAAAATCTTGGTGCATCTTATACTCCAAAAATATGGTAGTTACAAATTACATTGCTATATTTCATTGATAATTATGTGTCTTCTATACGAAAATGTAGTGACATTAAAGGTGTTATTTTGGTACCGTGTTTCCCCAAAAATAAGATAGGGCCTTATTTTCCTTTGACCCCCAAAATAAGCACTTGGCCTTATTTTTGGGGAGGTCTTCTTATTTTTGAGGTGCAGGAGGCAGCAAGCGTGGTCACCTCATGGCTACTGCTGTGTTGCAATATTTTAAGGGAGACCTTATTTTAGCACATGCGCTCAAAAGCCTGATTGGGCTTATTATCTGGGGAGGTCTTATTTTTGGGAAAACAGGGTACTTTATCAAATTGTTTGGTTATCTGGAATAACTCCCATATGTCTCCCATGCAATTCTACTGTTTCTGTGGAAATTAACTAGGGTTTTAAGTATGGTTTGAATTCTTTAAAAGTCAAGAAGAATTATTTCAAGTAAACATTCCTCATTTGTAGTTCTAAATATGTCAAAGTATTCATCTCCAGTGAAAATCAATGGACGCAGATGGTTTAAAATTTCTAATGCATTTGGGTAAATGCAGCAAAAAGGAATATTACTTCAAAATTTACAAATTTAATTATGGTGTTTTATGTTAATATCTGTAATTCATTTCCAGCAGATTAATAAGATAGTAAGGGATTTTAAAATACAAACAACTATAGATTTTCCTTATCTGGAAAAGTTACAATTATCAATAATTATGAGATTTTCAATATTTATGCTTTTTAATGGAAATGTATTTTGATTTCCATTGTTTAAACAAAAAGTTCAAGTCAACTAGACTTTTTAGTTTTAACATGTTATTTTAGTTTCATTTTAGTTTTCAGTATTTTATTGGAATGAATTTGGGTGGTAATGGTGAACAAATTGCCATTATGGGCTAAACTGGAAAGTTAGTGTATTTATCCTTTTAAATCTTGGCAGTTGTAAAGCACAATTAGAATTAATTTAGAATTAATTCAATTAGAATTAATTTAGCATTTTAAACTTTGTCAGCAGTAAGGTGTATTTGAGTCCCGTTAGCTCTACTCTTTTTAAATAAATAATTAAAGGCTATCACTAAGATAGATCTTAGCAATTTGCAATACATTTGCTATAACTAGTTAGCTTTAATATAATAATAAAAGAATGGAAAATCATCTTAACAATATTACATGCCTTTCTTATATTCTTTAGAAGAAATTAATCCAAGAAAAGAATGTTTTCATGATTGAAGGAGTCTCCAGATGTTTATAAACGGTTGGTCAAGTTTATTGTGCAACAAATGCAAAATGGATGAGAAGATACTTGAATGTGGTATTGGCTTATTTTACTAATACCTTTTTGGTTTGACATCTGATTGCTAAAGTAGTTTTACAATGTTCATTATGGTTTAATTTTACTAAAATGTTAGAACTTACAATTACACAGATTTATTAAGCAAATATTATTGTTCAACCTTGAAAAAACAGATTCAAGATATTGTATTTTTCGGAGTATAAGACGCACATTAGTTTTTGGGGAGGAAAACAAGAGGGAAAAAAATCTGCTTTTGCCTAATAGCATCCATCGGTATTTATCTGGCTGGTGTTCTTGCAGCAAACCCCAAACACCACCAATCAGCTGTTCCAGGCTGCTGGGATCGCCACAGTACATCGCTGCCAATTGCTGCCTCTGCATGTCAGGTTTTCACCCTCCGCATGCTAGTGGTGGGATTCAAAATTTTTTGCTACCAGTTCTCTGAGCATGGTTTGGTGTGTGTGACAGGGGAAGGATACTGTAAAATCTCCATTCCCACCCCACTCCAGGGGAAGGTTACTACAAAATCCCCATTCCCTCCCAATCAACTGGGACTCGGGAGGCAGAGAATAGCTGGGGGTGGGGCAAGTCAGAGGTGGTATTTACCGGTTCTCCAAACTACCCAAAATTTCCGCTACTGGTTTTCTAGAACTGGTCAGAACCTGCTGAACTCCACCTCTGTTGCATGCCTCATTTTCGGCTTCTGCATGTCACGTTCTTGCCCCATTCCAGGTGGTGGGGATGGCAACGCGTGGAGGCAGCTATCAGCAGTGTGTTTGGGCGGCAATGGGCAGCAGCAATCCCTGCAGCTTGGAAAAGCTGATAGGCAGTATTCCAGGAGGCCGATCCAACCGCCAATCAGCTGCTTGTGCTAAATCAAGCTGTGATGAAGCTGACCAGGCTGTTTGCTGCAAGGAGGCAAATTGCTGGGAGGCAGAGGCCGAAGAGTGGGGGCTGGCGGGTGGGCAGGGCTTTGGCAATATTTGCTGTATAAGACACACAGATATTTCCACCCACTTTGGGGAGGGGCAGTGTGTCTTATACACCAAAAAGTACGGTACATATTTACACTTCGCCTAGGAAGTGGCTCTTTCTGACATAACATAATACATGTTATTTTGTCATCCAGGTTATTTTTAATTTGTCGTTTCTGTTTGTAATTTTTGTGGAATACAAAAGGAAAAGAGTAGAAGATCAATAGCAACGGAAATTAGCTTTGAAACAAGAGCTAGCAAGTTTGTATCGAGTATTTTGCATTTTCTAAGTCATACGGTGAAACAATAGGAAAGTAGACATTGAAACACCAAACAAGTTCATTTGCGGACAAACCACAATTCTTTCTTTCCAGGACAAAATTAGATTTTGGATGTGACAGCCAGGGATGCCTTAAACGGATTGACAGGAGGGGAAAGCATATGAAAGCAATTTTGGGGGATTCTGGAAACAACAGGGATGGGCCATTGTGTGGGAGGCATAGACACCCGAGCATAGGACCAATGGAGGATAAATGGAGAACGTAATCAGAAGAAGCCCCAAATGGAAATATCTAGTGGGAAGAACAGGATAGAGATAGAGGTGTAAGAGACTCGAAATAAATGGCTTCCTCAAGCACAAAGTGTTTCTATTTTAGCAAGTAAACAGGAGCTCTAAAACATAACTAAAGTAAATGTCATGAGGCCTCTCAGCTTTCTGTCTGAATGATTCATTCTGAGGCAACAATTCTCTGGAACTCCTATCACAATGTTGGTCTGAACTTGGATGCTTCTGCTGTATTTCACAGTATATAACTTTCAAATTTCCTTTCCCTTAACCCTTACAGTGCCCCATGTCCTTTTCGCATGCGAGAGGATGGGCTTCTCTCATTGGGCAGCTAACCTGATATTCTTGAACAAATCTGTTACCTTGATTAGGAAAAGTTAACTCAGTGATGGCCAACCTTTTTGTCATTATGTGCCATAAGTGCATACATGCGACAGCGTGTGTGTGCGCCCACCCATAATGCAATGCATGCGCAACCTCCTCTGCACTCCCCTTGCCCCCACGTATGTGCACGCGACACCCCCACGCTCCCCCCCGGCCCCCTGCATGCACAATCCCCCGTGCCCCATTTTGGGCCTAGTAGGCCTCCCTGCAGCCTCCTGGGAGTAAAAACGAGCCACAGAGGGAGCTGCACTGCACTCCCCTGCACCCCATTTTGGGCCTAGTAGGCCTCCCTGAAGTCTCCTGGGAGCAAAAATGGGCTGCAGGGGGGACCCCTTCCCCCGCACATGTGCATGATCCCCTCACATATATCCTGCCTCCTCCTGCACATGCACGGCAGAGACCCAAAAATCAGCTGGCTGGCGGGACGCGCACACACACATGTGCAGTGAAGCTCAGCTGGGGTGACAGCTCGTGTGCCCTCAGAGAGGCCTTTGCGTGCCACCTGTGGCACACGTGCCATAGATTTGCCATCATGGAGTTATCCGCTTTCTATGGAATTTCACAATTAAGCCACCTAGCTCTGTACTGTCCACCTTGATGGAAAAGGTGGACTCGACTACTGCAATGCTCTCTACATGGGGCTTCCCTTGAGGTGCACTCGAAAGCTACAGTTAGTGCAGAATGCAGCCGCGCGGGTGATCACGGGAGCCTCTAGATGCTCCCATATAACACCGATCCTGCGCGAGCTGCACTGGCTTCCTGTGGTCTTTCGGGTGCGCTTCAAGGTTTTGACGACCATCTTCAAAGCGCTCCATGGCTCGGGACCTAGTTATATGCGAGACCGTCTCCTGCCCCATACATCCCTTAGACTGATATGCTCCCACAGAGAGGGCCTTCTCAGGGTGCCGTCGGCCGGACAATGCCGACTGGCGACACCCAGGGGAAGGGCCTTCTCTGTGGTGGGCCCTGCCCTGTGGAACGACCTACCCCCAGAACTTCGTACCATCACTGACCTCTGCCTTTTCCGCCAGTGTTTAAAAACGCACCTCTTTCATCAAGCTGGCCTAACATAACCTCCGCTGTGACTAGTATAGATAGTTTTAATTGGGGATTTTAATTGGTTTTAGCGCTGGACTTGACATTTAATAGGTTTTTAAATGTTTTGTATTTTTGTATTATTTTGTATATATTTTAAATTCCTGTGCGCCGCCCTGGGTCCTTTTGGAGAAGGGCGGGATATAAATCAAATAAAACTCAAAACTCAAACTCAAACTCAAACTGGCTCTGCATACTTTCAGCTGTTTTCTGGAGAAGTACTGGATTAAACCTAAAAACTGTGGCATGCAAAGAATGTTCTCCACCACTAGAAAACACTAGCTGAGAATTGAGGCAGGCAAACCTGGGGTAGCTAAAGGTCTGAGGTTGAAGCAACAGAGAAGCAACCAATTTTTTTTGCCTTGCACAGCTGGGAGGCCAGGCAAAGAGAGTGGTAGCTAAGTTTAAAAAATAGCACAACAGCCTATCTCTAGAAGATCAAACATGAGAAAGAATGAAAAGAAATAGAAATTCATAGGAATAAAGCATGAGTTAAATAAACAGAAACCCCCCAAAATGTGTGAAAATAAGAAACACAGAAACATATAGAGATAAAACTTAGAAATATATACACACGATCAAGGAAACAGAAGATAGACTAATAAGAGTCTTTAGGAGTTATAGGAAAATCCTGGAAATAAGAGATAGCTTTATTTTTCTTTCTTTCTGAAAGTTTTGGTACAATAAAGTGAGTCAATCCTCACTTATCTGTGGTCTGTACTATTGTTCTGAACAAGGCTACCCAAGAGCATGCAGCAAACTCCTTGTCCCGACAAAAAACCCTTTTATTGACTGTGAATTCTGCTCATTCACATCCAACAAAGTCTTTCAAGGGAGGATTTACAGTCACAGACCTTATCTGGCTTGGAGAGCTGCCAGGCCGATTTCTGCAAAACTTGGCAAGGAGTCCTGAAGAGTCCCAAACCAATTAAGCGAACTAATTGTCTCCTGCAAACTCCCCTCCCCTTTTGCTCCTCTTTATTTCCTCTGGGAGGGGCCATTCATCGTCCACCTGTGGCCTTACTCCCAAGTTGACCCCTGTTCTTTAGCTGTTCCCTTCATCTGGCAACTCTGCACATGTGCACATTGGGAACAGGCTCCAGCTGTTCGTCTGCCTCACTGATGTCAGACTCTGAAGGCAGCTGATAACTGTCAGATGGCTCTGGCCCCATCTCTGCCTACGGCACAGAGCCTTCATCAGAGCCTTCCCCAGACTCAAGGACTGGCCCATGTACCTCCCCAACCTCCTCACTGTCTGACCTTGCTGGCCATAGCGAGCCACAACAACTAGTTGCCTCAAAGAACTGTTGTACACATGTTGTTTGTTATTCTGTACGTCGGAGGCAGAGAGGGAACACGACTGATCTTTGTCCCAAGGAATAACATTCAAAATGAAGGGATATATTTTATCATCATTTATCAAGTGGCAACTTGGCATTCTTTAGCCTAGGTGTGTCAGGAATACAACTCCCAAAATTTCCATGCTGGGATTTATGTTACCTTAGCACACTTGTTAAATCATTTTTCTATGGAGCTTGACCAAGTGGAACAGTTACCGTTCAAAGCACTCCTTTCCAATTGGCAATGTGTTAAGGAGCACGAAAAACTAATGGGTTAAAGCACACTATAGTAAAATGCCTATGTTCTGACTTAAAAAGCAAGAAGCAGAGTCTTGGTCCTGGGAAAACCCCTTTTATTTACACCACTGTGAACTTCTTTCATTCACAGTCAGCAAGGCTTAGCAAACAGTCTTTCAGAGGAATGTCTATCCACACGAAACTTATCTCGTTTGGAAAGCTGCCAAATAACTAGTTTCAAATGCAGGGCAAGGCAACACTTGGCACAGAGTCTCTTATAGTCACAAACAGAACTTTTGGCTCTTGAAACGACCAAATGAACGAATCGTTTCCTGCAAAAACCCACTCCCTGTTCGCTCCTCTTGTGTTTCCTATGGGAGGAGCCAATCACCTTCAAGGTGTGGCTTTACTCCTAGGTTGACCCTGCCTTTTTAGTTGTTCTTGTTTTCTGGAAGCCCTGCACATGCGCACTCTGGGAACAGGCTCCAGCTGTTCCTCTGCCTCACTGCTGTCTAGTTCCCTCTCTGCCTCCGACGTACAGCCCTTGTCTGAGCTTTCCTCAGCCCTAGGACTGGCCCATGTTCCTCCCCAACCTCCTCACTGTCCGACTCTGCTGCCACAACAGGCTACTTAAATGATTTATAATTATTAGAAAGAAAAAAAAAAGCATATTGCCCACTTCCAATCTGGATCTGGTATACATGAAACTGTCATGTTTAGATGGAGGTTTACTAGATCCAAAAAATAAGATTTATGATGAGATCTAAGATCAGATGTCTTGCTTGCATGCTTTCTTTAGAATTAGGGTGTGAAGTTTCCAAAAGATGACCTAATTAATTTACGAGCATCAAGACAAAGTTCAAAAGAAACCCATTCATTTATAAGGATCAACATTTTGGCATGTTCTTATGCGGACTGGTTTGAACTGGTTTAATTGCGTTTGAACTTTACATAGGGGTTGCAGCTAAATCCTGGGACTGCATTATTGCAAGAAGTTAGTTGAATCCTTTCAGCTGGGAATATTGGCTAAAGAGGTTTTGCCATTTCCCCAAAGAGAACAAGGGGTGCAAACATATCAAGCAGTCATGAATAAGGAAACTGTAACCCACCAATTGTCCCCATCATCTCATTAAAATGGCCAAACATAGTTATCCCCTTGCCTGTCCACAGCTGCTGAAACATCTGGCTTGTGGCCAGATGCTGTGGACAGTTCCTGGTCCTCTGAAGCCACTTGGCTTAGCCTTTTGCTCTTTGCCACAGAGGCTTACTCAATAAAGATATTCTGAGAAATAATGAACATCATCGAGAAGTTTACGAGAGCAGATGTTGTCCATGGGAATGAATCTACAAGGAATGCAAGGATAATGCATTCTGCCATAACAATAATAACCGGGGATGGAAAGCAGTGTCTTTCTTTAAGCCTGTGAAGGATCTCTTTGAAGGCTACAACCAGCTATGAGCAATGATTCGGATTAAGAGAGCAGACATGTAGATTTAGAAACAAAAAACATCAAGACTTTAAATTGCTGTTCCTGTGAAGATTTGTCACCCCACTGTTCCACACTGTACATATATGTATATTTTAAAAAAGAAAGATTGGTCCTCTCTGTTATTATAAAGTCCAAAAGTCTTTATACATGCCCATTTTTAATGTAATCATACAATGGTCAATAGCAATTATTCAGCAAAGCTGTCTCACTGATGGAAAACTACATAGCTACATGGCAGGATCATGGAACACCTAGAACCGTGATGATCTATGGCACGCTTGCCAGAGGTGGCACGCAGAGCCCTCTCTGTGGGCACACATGCTGTCACCAACTGCTCTTCTGGTTTCCAGTGTGCACATGTGTGCCAAGCAGCTGGTCTTTGCGGGCGCCAGAGCACCGGAAAATGCCCAAAAGACAGGTCGTTTTCAGGTCTTTTTTTGCCTGTTTTCAGGCTGTTTGGGGGGTCATAAGGCCCGGAAAACAGCCAAAAACAGGCATATGTGCATCAGCCAGCTGGTCTTTGGGTTTCCAGCGCTCTGTCGCACACAACCTCATGAGCATGGGCACACATTCTGGTTTGGGCAGTCAGTGCCGAAAAGGTTCGCTATTACTGATATAGAACATTATACTCGAACACCAAGATCCACGTTTTAAATGTCAATTAAAGCACAAGAAGAGCAAACAAAGAAACAACAAAACCTGGCAAAAGCAGGAAAAAGTTGAAGAAAAAGGTTGAGAGGCCAATTCTGGCTATGCAAGAACAAGCCTTAAAAACAAAGGCACATCAAACCAGAACTGAGAAGACAAGTGCTGTCTCTGCAAAGAAGCAGAACAAATGGTAGACCACCTAGCCAGCTCTTGCAAGAAGACTGCATTACAAACAGCAGCAGCAGCAGCAACAACAACAGCGCATTGGAATATCTGCAAGACTCCTTATCTGCAAGCAAGGACTGATTGGACCACAACACAGATGAAGACATAAAAAAATGAAAAAGCTAAAATGTTCTGGGACTTTAGAATTAAAAAAAAAACAAGTGTCTGCCGCACAACACCCCAGACAATTTCCAATAAGAAAGCCAAAAAAAAAAAGTATGGACAGTGAACATTGCAATATCTGGAGACAATGAAAAAAGAAAGAACTGGACAAAAATCACAAAATAAAAAGAACTGTAAATAGAAGTAGAATGACTATGGCAAAAGGAAACAAAGATAATAACAGTAATAGGTTTGTTGGGTGCAATCCAAAACCATCTGGAACATCCCTTGAGAATAAAATTGCCATTAATCAATTACAGAAGTCAGCCTTACTTGGAACACTTTACTGTACATCCTGCAAAAATACCTTTAATTTATTAAACAACTACTATCCCAGGTCCTTGGGAAGGACTCGATGGGTGGACTAAAATGCCAAATCCAACAAGACATTTGTAAGCATAGAAAGTCTACTTGAGAACCTATAACACAGACGCTGTTAAGTTCCTGAAAGATGCTCGAAGACATGCTTGGATGTCCCATTGAATCCTGCAAATCTGGAGGCACAGATCCACCTAATGCATGCATTTTCCACTCTCTGTCAACCTGCTTTCCTGGCCTCTCTATAGTATCTTCCCAGTCCCAACAATCATGGCATATCCATGACTTTCCTCTAACCAAGGTACAAGGCCCAGATGCTGCTGGTTCTTTCTTCTTCTACTTATTTATGGACATTCAACTGCCTTGTAGTACAGATATACCTATCCACTCTGTTTCCTTTGTCATATGAACATTATTTAAAATGAGTACAAAGTAATAAACCAAAGAAACGAAAAAGAGGATGATTATTAGCTTACAGCAGTGCACACCAAGTCTTCTCCATGTCTTTCCGTCCTTGCAAATCATCCTTCCTTCTATCATATTGATACTTGGAGTCATATGGTAATTGCCTTTTGGCTTTTAAACTTCTCAGCTCATCAATTCCATCCAATCGCAGTTTATTCCTTCCTTTCCTTCTGAAACATTCACTCTTCCTACCACAATTCCATCCTTGTTCATACTCTCTATATGATTAAACTATTTTAACGCACTTCTTTGGTACCTGCTAACCACTTGTGCATTCCAACCATATTAATTCGCATCTCCCTTCGTTCTTGACCCATTCTTTTCCTATTTATGACACATGCTTCTTCCCAATGCATAAAACAAACATATTAACTGGCATTTTAAAAATTCTCTTGACAAACATTTTTTTTTCATAACAGACCACATATTACCAACTATTCTATCAGCAGCTGGTGCTTCCTCCCAACTTTCCTATCTTTAATTAACATAATACTGAGGTATGAAAATTAATCCACTTGCTTTCATTTTTTAAATTTATGTTTAGGTTTCAAGTTCCAACCACGTTCCCTATTAAACCCAATAAATAAGCTTGGTCTTTGAGACAGTGATTTTTCAGATCTAGATTCTCATGGCATCCTATTATTTATTTATCTAAGGATCCAGGGAGCATATTATACTGCTTCAAAATATGTGCAAACGATGTTTGCATCTCAACAGGTTCTGATCTGAAAAATTGCATCCAGAAACTACAGTATGTGTCTAAGGGCAGAGTTTAGACTACCTAAACTGTGAGAAGGGGAAATAGACCATGAATATTGTTGAGAGCAAATTCACCTTCAGATATAGATATTTCCTGCCTGCCTTAACTTCCCCATTCACTAAGGTTAGCATTGCTCATCAAAATCAAAAATCTACAAAATGTTATCCAAGGGCTGCCAGTTGGCAATGAAGACTACTAACCTCATGCATCCAGATACTGAAAGGTTTCACCCAGGAGTCTTTTTTCGCCAAGTGAAGATACGCGTTGAAGAGAATGAGATAAATATAACGTTCCAAGAATTGCAGGCTCCTTAGCTGTAAGGTCTGTATCTCTGCTTCCTCCTTTGCAGTTTTCCCCTGAAATCAGTAATTTTAAAAGGCTTTAATGGTAGGAATCAGATGACCTTCAACTCTTAGATGGGCAGGTTGATTTGCATTTTAACAAAGAATATGAAAAAAAAAAATTAAACCACACCTGTAACAGCTCAGACACAATTCTGGGGATTATTGTCTTGATCAAAAGCTATAAAACGGTTTGGATGAGCTTTCAAAGTGACTCCATAGCAGCAGGGATGGGATTCGAAAATTTTAGCAATCAGTTCTCTGTCCAGTTGCTGGGTGGGTGTGGCGATGGTGGGTGTGGCCTACTCGGGCTCCTGCACCACGGTGGGGAGGGGATGTTTTCACCCTCCCCAGGCTCTGGAGGCTTTTCTTGAGCCTCTGGAAGGGCGAAAATGGCTTCCCCTGGGCTCCAGAGGCCCTCCGGAGGCTAGAAACAGGCCCATTTCTGGACTTCCTGGAGGCCCGTTTTTTGCCCTCTCACAGCTTCCGCATGGGCCCTGCACTTACCTGGCATCCAAAATGGCCCATGTGGAGACTCCTGGGAGGGGAGGGGAGGGGTGGGTGGAGACAACCAGTCCTTGCAATTACCGGTTCAGCGAACCAGATGTAAAATTAGCATCCGGTTCGCTCAAAGTAGTCCAAACCGGCTGAATCCCACCCCTACTTAGCACCTACTCAACTATGGTTGATGTCAAAAGCAAAGTTAGGTTAGACCTGATTAGCGTTTATGAGAGAGTACCAGGGTGAATTTTTAAAAAAATCCCATCAGTCAGCAATGGCAGACCATGTCCACATTGTTGCCAAAAATGGATGACACACACACATACACACCCCCCCCCCAAATATGTAAAGTATCTAAAAAATCCAGAGTTCAGAAGTAATGCAACACACATTTTGCATGAAATTTCAGACACAATCCTAACCTTTATAGGAGCGTCAAGTCAAAAATGAAGTTGGAAGAACTGTTCCTAGATTCAACTCGGTGTGACAATAACCTCTTATAGATTTTAATGATCTATAAAGCTAAAATGTGTGCCAAACGTTGAGTGAGATGCAAGCATGGTAAATGTGTCACACGATACAGAGGAATGGATTCGCAGAATGATAGTCCAGAACCGTTACGTGAATAGACAATTGAAAATATCCCTTGTATCAGTGAAAAAAGAAAATCTTCATTAGATCAGAGGAAGGCAGTTAGAAAAACAAAGAAAAGCCATCCTACTGTATACAGGGAAATAGTTCAGTTGTAAAACTGAATCTTCCCAATAAATCTTAGTGAAAAAGATACTGCGAGAATTGTGCATTTTCAGATGTCCTAGTTTACGGCCAAAAAGCTTGAGAGTTTCCATAAAAGCTAAGAACACACCTGCCATGCAGAATGGCACAAGAGTATCCTTTAAATGTTCTGTATTTGAAACACTAAATTGAAACTACACTCCACTGACAAAAGGCTAAGCTGGGACTAATGACCCCTTGGCTTTCTAATACCACCACAGCTGCTCAGAAGGTCTTCTCCTAAGCAAGGACACACCTCTAGCCCAAGGGTGGTATTTATTTACCTTCCCTAATGGTTCGCAAATGTGAGCGCACACACTCCCTTGCTTCGCTCACATGCGCCACCTGTGTGCATGAGCTAAGCCTTCCGCGCATGCGCTTTTCGCTGAAAAGGGCTAAAAGGGATGCCATAGCGCTGGAGGGCATAACTACCCGCGATTTCCACTACTGGTTCATGCGAACCAGTCCGAACCGGTAGAATACCACCTCTGCTCTAGCCAGATTCGATTGGCTGATTTTGGCACTCTCACACTAATCAACTGAAAGGATCAAGGGAAGCCCTGGCATTGGGGTGGCACAAAATGTTGGGGGGGCGGGGGGAGAAATGAACCAATGAATGATTGAATGGACGAAAGTTCCCTAGATCAGGAATTTGTCCATTTCTTTTGAATCCTGAATCCTTCCACCCCAAGAAAAATGCATTCCTGCATCAAGGTGGCAGTGACTTTTGAAAACAATTGCCATATTTTTCGGAGTATAAGAGGCACCTATCTCCCCCCAAAAAGAGGGTGAAAATCTGGGTGCATCTTATACATTGAATACAGCATTTTTGGCCTCCTCAAACCCTGCCCCCTTCACAAAATTAGATGTGCAGAGGATTTGGGGGGAGCTGCAAAGTGCTCCTGGGGGCTGGGGAGGGCAAATTTTTGCTATTTTTGCCTCCCCCCCCTCCCCGGAGCACTTTACAAGCCTCCTAAAGACTATGCATGCCCCTTTTGGGGGGCAAAAACCAGGCCTGTTTTCGCAAAAAACAGACCATTTTTTGCTCATTTTTGCCCCTTAGCTCCCAGGACCATTTTGCAGGCCTCTCAAATTCTCTGATGCCCTGTTTTTCCCAAAAAATGAGGCGTGCAGAGGGTTTGGGAGGTCTACAGAGTGCAAAAACATTTTTTTAAAAAATTTACCTCTTCAAAATTTTAGTGTGTCTTATACTCGGGTGCGTCTTATACTCTGAAAAATATGGTACTTTCAGACTTGGTTCAACCTTCCTGTTTTAATACCTGTCCATATTAAATGCCCACTTCTGGAAGCAATTTGCAAGCTTCTCCATCATCCTACCGCAGTCTCACAAATAAAAGCTAATACTTGTGTCCCAGGATAACGTTGCAGGATCAACTCTTGGTCAATCACCTACTCTTCCAAGATTTCTGACCCATGCTGAAGTCCAGTCCCATTATCAGTCAACAGGAGTGCTGATTTATCACCAGATTGTATCCTGCTACCCCAGTGCAGCAGATTCGGACAGTGAGGAAGTTGGGGAAGAACATGGGCCAGTCTTGGAATCTGGGGAAGGCTCTGATGAGGGCTCTGTTCCTGAGGCAGAGAGGGGGTCAGAGCTGTCTGACAGTTATCAGCTGCCTTCAGAGTCAGAAATCAGTGAGGCAGACGAACAGCTGGAGCCTGTTCCCAGTGTGCGCATGTGCAGAGTTTCCAGACAAAAGGAACAGCTAAGGAACAAGGGTCGACTCAAGAATAAGGCCACAGGTGGACGGTGAGTGGCCCCTCCCATAGGGAATAAAAGAGGAGCGAAAGGGGAGTGGCGTTTACAGGAGACAATTAGTTCATTCCTGCATTCCTGCCAAGCATTGCAGCATCTGAAAGATATCGGCCTGGCCAGTCTCCAAGCCTGATAAAGGTTGGTAATTGGGAACAATCTTGAAAGACTGTGGGCTGGGACTTTGCTGGAGAGGAATTCACTGTAAATTAAATAAAAGGGGTTTATCAGGACTCGGACTCGGCTTCGTTCTGCTGGGGAAGCCTGGGTCAGGACAGGTTAAGTAAAGGAGGAAAAAGTTGTGATTTATCACATGATGCCATCGTGACGACACGAGTTTGACACCCCTGTGCCAGGACCCCCAAAGAAGCATTACAGTCCCACAACCACCCAGGGTCAGCATCCTTTGAGCCACATTCCGTCCTTAACATCCTTTTTCTTCAGTAACTAATAATAAAGCAGCTCCTGTTGTCAAAACCAGCAATTTTAGGAAAGGATCTAACCCCGGGTCACGTTTAAATTTGGTCAGCCAAGTTCCCATTAAATTGTGCTCCACGCTAAAACTTTCTTTCTTTAGACACCGAGACCCTTGAAATAGAAAAAAAAAATGTTGCAAACATCCACTTTTTTTTTATCAACATGGAAAGGGGAGGGCAGGAAGGGGAGAGAACCAGGAATAGGCAGTTGAGATTTCGAGCTATAAATTGAAAACGTTTGTTTTATATAGGGCTGCTTTTCCTGAAAAACTTCAGCAACCAAGAATTAGCCTTATCCTCCCTTCTGTCCCTGCCTTGACCTCGGTTGAGTCATGACCACACAACAGCAATCACTGAGGTAGACATTCAGCGGCGGCCGTAGCTGTGTCCGTATTCATAGTTTCAGGCTGAATGTAAACACCGCCCAGCGTCCAGCTCAAAGCAACCATTTTGCTATAAGTAGAAATTAGCAATTAAAGCTTTATAGAACGGAACGAAAGCAAACAAGGAAGAGGTCGGAAGCTTGGGAGAAATAATGCAATTATCGGGGAAAGGGGGGCCCTTCAAACAGATGGCATCAACACTGCCAGACAAAAGGTATTCTATGGGGCCGCTCCACCATTTTCCCTCTTTCATGGACACTTCACAGTAGGAGAAAGGGTGGAAGGAAAAACAATGGGGATTCACAAATGGGGAAAGGCCATCTGGAGCCTTCATAAAAATCGGGGAATAAGCCAAGCTCTAGCACAATGAGTTCCTTGTCTAGAGAGGGCCAGGCTAAGCCTATAAAGCTGGGCCCGCTTACCTTGGAGTAAAACTCAACTCAGCTCAGTTGGGCTCACTCCCACTTGCAAGCCAACAAAAGTAGGCAGGTTTTTAGAAAGAAAAATAGAAAAAGACCGCTATTCCTTTCTAAGAGCCAGAGCGATGGTGGTCTACTAAGCAGTTCACATGTGCAAAACGTTGCTCCTTGGTTGCTTTCACTAAAATCTGATGATGGAGGGAGGTGCACTTTTTGTTTTACTAAATTAAGGTTGCACTCGTTTAAACAGCATTGGGGTTTAACAGGTTTGATAATAGTAGTGATGGCTAACCTTTTTGTCCTCGCATGCCGAAAATCCAGATCCACAAATGCAATGTGCACGTGCCCCCACCCTGTGCTTCCCCACTCTCTGCGCATGCGATCCTCCTATGCCAACCTTAGTTCTAGGTGGATTCTCTCCTTGATTAGTTTCCACCCATTGCTTCTTGTCCTAACCTCAGGTGCTTTGGAGAATAGCTTGACTCCCTCTTCTTTATGGCAGCCCCTGAGATATTGGAACACTGCTATCATGTCTCCCCTGGTCCTTCTTTTCATTAATCCAGACATACCTAGTTTCTGCAACCGTTCCTCATATGTTTTAGCCTCTAGTCCCCTAATCCTGGGCCGCCCTGGGTCCTCTGTGGAGAAGGGTGGGATATAAATATAATAACTAAAAAATAAAATAAATAATCATCTGCTGCTCTTCTCTGCACTCTTTCTAGAGTCTCCACATCTTTTCTACATCGTGGCGACCAAAACTGGATGCAGTATTCCAAGTGTGGCCTTACCAAAGCATTATAGAGTGGCATTCATTCAATCAATGTTTGAAAAGCCAACTTTAAAATCACATTAAGATCAGATTTTTTCAAGCAGCTACTTTCTTTTAATCATAAACATTAAGTGGAAGTGGAAGAAGGAAATGGAGCCAAATATGACTCGAAAACCTTGGAAGACTTCAAATGGTAATGAAATGACTTATTCTAGAATCAGATTTCTCTGCTGGAATATGGACAAGCAGCAGCTACCCAACAGCCCAGATAAAATAGAGATAGAACATTTAATTCTATTTCAACACCCATGCAACATCTGTAGCATTCATAACTATCTATGCCTAGCTGCAGCCTTACAAGACAAGATGGAAGTATTCTATGATCTCTCTTGCTGAAAACTTAATGGACCCATGGGGTAACTGCCAGAAGATCAGAAAGAATCAGAAGATACTGAATTCATTATTTTGTAGCAACCTGATCTTACAATGTGGTTTCCTATTTAAAGCATCTGCCATCTCCTACCTCCACTGTCATGTCCATTTGCCAGAATTCTGTCTGGCTTTTAAATCACACATTTCAGCAGGCTTGCAAGCAGACATCCCCTTGTACCGCTCTCAGAGAGTCAAGTAGAGCAACATAAAGAGAGCAGCAACTTTCTCTCCATGTCTCAATTCGATACTCCATTGAACTGTCAATAGTGCAACTGGATGCCCTGCTCCAATCTGACAGTCACAGGATGAAAGGATCCTTGCGTACATGTAAACAAGTCATATTCCCACACATGTGTGCTTCATCCAAATAAAATCCTGTCCAGATGCATCAAGAGTTCCTTTCTTTCCTTTGCCCTAGTATCCAATTATGGTAAAGACTTCTGGACTTATAATGTTTACTAGATGAATAAAAAATGGGAATTAAGATTGCCAGGAGAAATATCAACAACCTCAGATATGCAGATGATACCACTCTAATGACAGAAATTGAAGAGGAACTCAAGAGCCTCTTGATGCGGCTGAAGAAGGAGAGTGCTAAAGTTGGCATGAAACTCAACAGTATGAAAACTAAGATCATGGCATCTGGCCCTCTCAATTCCTGGCAAATAGGTGGGGAAGAAATGGAGATAGTGACAGATTTTGTTTTCCTGGGCTCCAAGATCATCGCCGATGGGGACTGTAGCCAAGAAATTATGAATCTGCCAAGGAATCTGAAACTGAACTGGGCGATAATTTTTTTTAAAAAGCATCTTTTTTCATATAATGTTGCCAAGAATGTTATATAAATATGAAGTCACCAGAAGTCAACCTTGCTGCAAAAGTGATTTATTAATGGCCATTAGATTACATGACAAAGGGCCAAATTCATACTTGTTGCCAAGGGGTTGCAAATCCTCAAACTTGATATGAATACTTATGGTAGCATATGATAGTCCCACAAATGAACTAATCCTATTTAACTTCAGATTTTGTCTCTTTGGCTTTTCAGAAGAAAGTTGCAAAAGTAGCTGAAAATTCTCATGTTCCTCTTGCTGCATTGAGGTACATTTGAGTTATGTTTGGTGTACTTGGTAATGGTGTTAGATGATGATGAGACAATGGCTATATATTTGGAACTGAATAATATTTGCCAGTCCCTTCTACAGTCAAATTCCTAATAGCAATAGCAATACACTTAGAGTTTACAGAGTCAGCATATTGCTTCCAACAATTTGGGTACTCATTTTACTGACCACGGAAGCACGGAAGGCTGAGTCAACCTTGAGCCTGGTAAAATTTGAACTGCTAAATTTTAGTCAGCTGGAAGTCAGCAGAAGTAGCCTGCAGGACTGCACTCTAACCACTGTGCCACCGTGGCTCATATATGTATAGATGTGGCTCATAATAGTCCTCCAATGCAATGTATAAAGTTATAGAATATGTTTTCCCTCCATTTTTACCGTGGACTTACACTTACACATAAAAATCTTAAGGAACAAACAGAGCGGAAGATATGGAGAGAGAAATATGAGTACTATGTGACCGAAAACTGCCTTAGTTGATTCAAGAATTATAATTCTGAGAGCTGGACCATCTGCAGAGCTGGACCAGAGCTGGACAATCATACGTTTCAATATGAAATTGACTTCAACGTCCATGAATACAAGGCTCAGATTATATATCTGTGTTCCAAAACCGGCAGTTAAATGAAGGAATTCTCCATCTCATGATTGATCATAATATGGTGGCTGGACCACAGGAGATGATTTCTGCTTTGTGCAGCTAGGTCAACTAAGACAATTATTCTATGTCAAGAAGTTGCTGTTGACTTTTAGCAACCACATAGGCCAGTGATGGCGAACCTATGGCACACGTACCACAGGTGGCGCGTGGAGCCATTTGTCAGGGCACGTGAGGCGATGCCCTGTCAGCTGAACTTTTTCATGCTTTTTTCACCCTATGAAGCCTTTGGAACCTGGGGAGGGTGAAAAGAAAACCCCCTTGCCCCCCAAAGGCCCTCCAGAGGCTTCATGAACTTCTCTGAAGTCTCCGGAGCGCTCAAAATGACGCTGCAAGCAATCGGAGGTCACTTCTGGTTTCGGTGGCGCGTCATTTTGAGCGCTCGGGAGGCTTCAGGGAAGCCTCCTGAAGGTTGCTGAAGCCTCCGGAGGGACTCCGGAGGGCCTGGGAAGCCTCTGGAGCACTCAAAATGATGCATCGCCAAAACCGGAAGTGACCTCCGATTTGCTTGCAGTGTCATTTTGAGTGCTCCGGAGGCTTCAGCAACCTTCAGGAGGCTTCCCTTTAGTCTCTGGACCACTCAAAATGATGTTGCAAGCAAATCGGAAGTCACTTCCGGTTTCGGCGGCACATCATTTTGAGTGCTTCGGAGGCTTCCCAGTCCCTCCGGAGGCTCTCCGGAGGCTTCAGTGACCTTCAGGGGGTTTCCCGAAAGCTTCCGGAGCACTCAAGATGATGTGCCGCCGAAACCGGAAGTGACCTCCGATTGCTTGCAGTGTCATTTTGAGTGCTCCGGAGGCTTCAGGGAAGTTCATGAAGCCTCCGGAGAGCCTCGGGGGGGGGGGGAGGCTCTTTTTGCCCTCCCCAGGCTACTATAAAGCCTCTGGAGCCTGGGGAGGGCGAAAAGAGCATGTAAAAATAATAATAATAATAAATAATAATAATTTAATTTATAACCCGCTCTCTCTCCCCGAAGGGACTTGAGGCGGGGCACAGGGAATTTAAAATACATATAAAATCACAAACATAGTACAATATTAAAATAAAATTAAACTAACCCTGCGCTAAAATCCCATATTAAAACTAAAAATTAGTCGTTAAAAACCCTAAAAACAGTTGATTACCCCAGGCCGGCCAAGCAGAAAAAGTGTGTTTTTAATTTTTGACGGAAGGAGCGGAGGTCCGTAGTTGTTCTAATTTCGGGGGGAAGGTTGTTCCAGAGGGTCGGGCCCGCAACAGAGAAGGCCCTTCGCCTGGGCGTCGCCCGCTGGCACAGCCTAGTGGACAGCACCCGGAGAAGTCCCTCTCTGTGGGAGGGAATCGGCCGCAGGGATGTATGGAGCAGGATGCGATCCCGCAGATAGCTAGGTCCCGTGCCATGGAGCGCTTTAAAGATGATAACCAACACCTTGAAGCGCACCCGAAAGGCAGCCAATGCAGCTCGCGCAGGAGCGGTGTTACATGGGAAAACCTAGAGGTTCCCATAACTGCCCGCGTGGCTGCATTCTGGACAAGCTGAAGCCTTTGGGTGCACCTCAAGGGGAGCCCCATGTAGAGAGCATTGCAGTAGTCCAGACGGGATGTCACGAGGGCATGAGTAACTGTGCAGAGGGCACCCCGATCCAATAGGGGACGCAACTGGCAGACCAGGCAAACCTGGTAAAACGCCCTCTTGGCCACGGCTGTCACTTGATCTTCCATGGACAGCCGTGCATCAAGGAGGACGCCCAAGTTGCGTGCCCCATCCACAGGGGTTAGATGTTCACCCCCTATGGCCAGTGATGGAGTCAACTGGTTGTACCGGGATGCCGGAAACCACAGCCACTCGGTCTTGGACGGGTTGAGTCTGAGTCTGTTCCTTCCCATCCAGGCCCGCACGGCTTCCAGGCACTGGCACATCACCTCTACGGCATCGTTGGGGTGGTTTGGGGTAGATACATACAGCTGCGTATCGTCAGCATAGAAGTGGTACTCTACCCCAAAACCACGGATGATCTCACCCAGCGGCTTCATATATGTGTTGAACAGGAGTGGCGAGAGGACCGACCCCTGAGGCACCCCACAAGTGAGGGGTCTCGAGGTCGACCTCTGCCCTCCTGCCAACACAAATTGCTATCGACCGGAGAGGTAGGAGGAGAACCACCGTAAGACGGTGCCCCTCACCCCCAACCCCTCCAGCCGATGCAATAGGATACCATGGTCGATGGTATCAAAAGCCACTGAGAGGTCTAATAGGACCAGGATGGAGGAACAACCCCCATCTCTGGCCCTCCAGAGATCATCCACCAACGCGACCAATGCCGTCTCGGTGCTGTGCCCGGGCCGGAAGCCGGACTGGCGCGGGTCCAGATAATCAATTTCCTCCAGAAGACGGGGGAACTGTTGTGCCACCACACTCTCTACAACCTTCGCCAGAAAGTGAAGGTTGGAGACCGGACGGTAATTTACCAACAATGCTGGGTCCAGAGAAGGCTTCTTGAGGAGGAGTCTCACCACCGCCTCTTTCAAGATGGTAGGCAAGAACCCCTCACTCAAAGAAGCGTTGACCACCTCCTGGAGCCAGCCTCGTGTAACCTCCCAGGATGCCAGTACAAGCCAGGAGGGACACGGGTCCAATAAACATGTGGTAGCTCGCAGTCGCCCACGTAACCTGTCCATATCTTCGGAAGTAACAGAGTCAAACTCTTCCCACAAAACTGTCTCAAGATCTGCCTCGGGGCATCCCACTGGGCCACTTTTGATGGAGGCCAGCTCGCTCCAAATCTGAGCGATTTTATCGTGCAGATATTCCCCAAATTCCTCTGCTCTACCTTGCAAAGGGGCTTCCCGCACCCTCTGTTGAAGGAGGGAGCGGGTCACCCTAAACAGGGTGGAAGGGCGGTTATCTGCGGATGCGATGAGAGTGGCACAATGATGACGTTTAGCCACTCTCAACGCCACAAGGTAAGTCCGTAAATGGGCTCTCACCTGTGTTCGGTCAGATTCAGACCGTGTGGATCTCCATCTCCTCTCTAGGCGTCTCTTGTGGCGCTTCATCCCCCTCAGCTCCTCGGTAAACCAGGGAGCCTGGGTGACTCGTCGCCGCAGGAGAGGCCGCAAGGGTGCGACCCGATCCAAGGCCCCCGTGGCCGCAGTATTCCATGCGGCCACCAGGTCCTCCGTCGGGGCGCGGGTCAAGGACACAGGTAATGGCCCAAGCACCGTCTGGAACCTATCCGGGTCCATCAGGCGCTTGGGGCGGAACCATATAGGTGAATCCGGTTCCGCCTCCCCACGGTGGGGTGTGGCGATTGGAAAGTCGAGCCGGAGAAGTGAGTGGTCTGACCATGACAGGGGTATGGTAGCTACGTCCCCTATAACCAGATCACTCTTCCACTGACCAGAGACAAAAATTAAGTCCAGCGTGTGTCCTCCTTCGTGCGTGGGGCCCTGAATTACTTGGGTCAGGTCCATGGCCGTCATGGAGGCCATGAACTCCCGAGCTGCCTCTGATGATTCGCCTACCGATGGCAGGTTGAAGTCCGCCATGACAACCAGTCTGGGGGTCTCAACCGCCATCTCGGCGATCACCTCAAGAAGCTCGGGCAGGGCTGCTGTTACATAGCGGGGAGCCAGGTATACAATCAGCACGCCCAACTGCCTCCCTAGGCCCCACTTCACACAGAGGGACTCACAGCCGGTGGTCTGTGGTACAGTGGTCTCTCTCGGCTCAAGACTTTCCCTAACAATAACCGCTACACCTCCACCCCTGCCTAGGGCCCGTGGCTGATGAAAAGCGCGGTAACCTGGCGGGCACATTTCTACGAGGGGGAGTCCAGCTGGTGGGAATAGCGGAGACCTGGGGGGGGGGGGAAATCTGTAGTGCACACATGCGCACTACAGATTCATGTAGTGAATCTCCCAGAATTCCTCAGCTAGCAAAGCATTCTCAAAATACTTTAGGGCAGGGGTCTCCAACTTTGGCAACTTTAAGACTTATGGACTTCAACTCCCAGAGTTCCTTTGCTGGCTAAGGAACTCCGGGATTTGAAGTACACAAATCTTAAACTTGCCAAGGTTGGAGACCCCTGCCCTAAAGTACTTTGAGAATGATAGATGGGAGGGGTCCCTTTAGCAGGGAAGAAGGGAGGTCCTCACTTGGACCATGATAGTTTCCAGCCCTTTTTTAGAAAGAAATACATGCATATAAAAAAAAACAGGGGAAAAAAACAGCTTTAGCAGACTGAAATCATACTTCAGATGTTGGCCCCTAAACGTCCCTTATTATGTCCTCTAGTTTTATTCTTTTAACAACTAAGCATTTTTTTTTAAAAAAAAATATTCCTGTGTGTTTTTACAGAGCTACAAATCAATGTGAAATGGAATTGACGTTCAGTTCACCCTAATGGAAAGTGTCATATATTGACTCAGTGGGGTGACTACTTGGCTAATGAAGACTGACTGAAATGGGACACTCAGTGGACCATTCTTCCAGCAGCTTCGCTTTCCCTGTCCCCTGCAACTTAGTTGGCCCCATATCTTATGGGGATGCATTTGTCTACAGGCGCTGGGGCCAGGATGTTATGGGAGCAAGGTTTGCGTGGCTTTACATATTTATTGCCATTAGACAATTTGTAAGGAATGTCAGTTATGAGAAGTCCTCGCCTTACAACAGTTTGTTTAGTGACCATTGGAAGTTACAATGCCTTCAACTGTGAATGGAAGTTACAATGCCTTCAACTGTGAACTAAATAGGACCTCAACTTTTTCCTTCATATTTTCTGTTTGGCTAAAAAAACCCAAACCTTGAGATATCCTTGAGATAATTTCCTTATCACCAAACACTTAATCCATCATCTTGATGAAAAGCTTCTGCTTGGATGTGATAGGGGAAATAAATGAAAATGTCAAAACATTAAAAATATACCAAGAATTGGGATTTAGTAGAAGCTCAGATTTAGTGGTTCTTTGATATCAACTTCATTCAGGAATCTGATATAGAGGGGTATGCTTTGAGATCCATCAATGGTGGGATTCCTAATCTTTTCCTACCAGTTCTATGAGAGAGCACTTTGCACACGCGATCAGCACTCATAAACCGCCCTTGGTGTGAGCGCTGGTGAGTTGAACTGTTTTTTAGCTCAGTTTGAGGCGCAGCAATCCACTCTGCTGCGCGAATCAGCTGAGGTAAAAAACAAGGGAATATAGGACAGTGAACAACTGGAGCGGGAGGGCGAAGCCAACCAGAGGTGGCATTTGCCGGTTCTCTGAACTACTCAAAATTTCTGCTACCTGTTTGCCCAGACTGGTTTGAACCAGCTGAATACCACCTCTGGAAGCCATGTCATGCCATGCCGCATTCAATTTTGGTGTCACCCTGCCGCATCTATATCAGCACTTATACCTCACATTTTCTGAAATTCAGGGAACAGGTGGCAAAAGAGGGAAGGACAAAAAAAACCTCAACATTGTTTTTCCAAACATTCTTAAACTAATTTATCTCAGAATCCAGACCAGAATGTTTAGCATGGTTGATCTTCAGAAATATAAATAACCAGCACAAAATGACACTTTCCACTATATTCTGGAATGTTATTGTTTGTTCTCACCAGACATTTAAGAAAGCCCATTTTTTCTCCCCAGTCCCCATTTGCAAATGACTTGTGTGTTTGACAGGAAAGCCAGAATACAATTAAAGTTGGAATTAAAATTATTAATGCATCCCAGTGGGAAATATTTTACAAGGAAAATAACAGAAAAATAAATTAAGTATCTACAGCTGTAGAAAGAGCTATGGGTTTTTGGCTTGGGATCTGTTCGGACACATATCGTGCCTGCCTTGTAAGGCACATGTTTATTTCAAATTGTGGATTTTGTTCCTTGTCTTTCTATCCCATCTTGTCTCTGGAACTGTTCTGACCTAGGATTTCCCAAAAAGCACAAGGCAGAGCCCTGGTCCCGAGAAAACCCCTTTTATTCAACGAATGAGAATTCCTCTCATTCACATTCAGCAAGGCCTGGCAAACAGTCTTTCAAAGGAATGTTTATGACTACATACCTTATCTATCTTGGAAAGCTGCCTGTAAATATTTCCCAAATTAGGTGCTGTGCAAGGAAAGACTGGGCACAGAGTCTCTGAGATTCATGGACAGATCTTCACAGTCCTGAAACGAATCTAACAATGAACAAATTGTTTCCTGCAAAAGCCCACTCCCCTTTCGCTCCTCTTTTATTTTCTATGGGAGGGACCAATCACTTTCCACCTGTGACTTTACTCCCAAGTCTACCCTGATTTCTGAGTTGTTCTTCTCTTCTGGCAGCTCTGCACATGTGCATACCTGGAACAGGCTCTAGCTGTTCCTCTGCCTCAGTGCTGCCTAGCTCTGTAGATGCCTGATCACTGCTAGACGGCCTCGGCTCCATCTCTGCATCCGACGCAGAGCCCTTGTCCATACCTTCCCCAGCCTCCAGGACTGGCCCATGCTCTTCCTTGACCTCCTCACTGTCCGACGGCTGCCGGGCCACAACAAGAACCACCGTATACACAGAAGGATGTTACCTAATTTTATTTCCAGAGATACAACCCCATAAGATAAATTGGATTACGAGAAAGTAATAGACCACACTCATTCAGCAAAATCTCCCTCCTGAGTGGGACTTCAGCCTCAATTTTCTCATCCAAATCAACTATTATATTACACCGACTTGCCTATGAAATGAGCGCATGAATCTCTCGAAGACTATAACAATGCTGCCGCTTATGTGACGCACTAGGACTGAGCATCGTGCATCAAGTCAAATGTCAATGGTAAGGCTTCAGGTGAGTATTTCTCTCTTCAGGTACGCTGATGAAGCCATCTATCTGTCACCTGTTGAGTGACAAAAGGGGAGCCCTAAGTGAAAAGAAAACCATGGCAAGACAGGAATCAAAGGCTTATTTGGAGAAAAAGAATCCATTGTAAGATTTAATTTGGAAATAAAACCAACTGCAACTTGGAATCTAACTATGAACAATCATGGAGGCATCAGTAGAAGAAGCAAATGTGCTGAGCAGATTAGCAGCGTGCATTCTGAAGGGTAATTCAATCAAGGCCACCCCAGCCATTGTCCACTCAATGACACAGAACCAGAAATCTTAACTTTTATTCATAGACCATGTGAAAACATAAAGGGCTGTCATGGATGATGAAGCAATGCTGGAAGGGAGACAAATATCCTGCCCTAGCTGTTTTTTGTCTACAGTGGTTTCCTACATTCAGAGAGCAGGAGGCACTGGCCACAGACACATCTTTGGTGAGCTAAGAATATATATTTGGACCCCCTAGGTTCAAAATAATTGAACATTTTTAAGAGAGATGTGTAGAAATACACTGTTTTCAGTGGAATCCATGGACTAATTTGGCAGACTTCAAGCTTACTAGCCCTCATGTTTTTGGTAATAATTGTTTTTTATATAAGAACATCACAATCACCAGCAAGCATACAGGGTAAAGTCAAATCAACAGTGAAGCCATTATGCATCACACTCCAGATGTGAATACATAATGGCTAATACAGGTAGTTCTTAACTTACAACCACAACTAAGGCCAACATGTTTGTTTCTAAGTGAAACAGTTGCCCCATTTTATGATCTTTCTTGTCATGGTTGTTAAGTGAATTGCTGCAGCTGTTAAGCTAGTAACAGATGTAAAATAAACCTGGCTTCCTCTTTGATTTTGCTTGCAAGCTAGATTTGGCTTGCAAAAGATGTTCACATGACTCAGGGACACCATCATAAATGAGAGTCAGTTGTCAAGTGTCTGAATTTTGATTACATGATCGTGGGGATGCTGCAATGGTCATTAGGTGTGAAAAACTTTTCTTTGCCATTGTTAATTTTGAAAAGTCATTCAATTAATTGTGTAAGTTGAGGACTATCTGTACCAAACCTAGCACACCTTGCTTGCTGACTACACCAAAACCTATTTGTTCAAAGAAGTTCTTAAATTAATCTTTGTTGATGCACATTTGTTGCCATGCTGATCATTCTAGTTTGAGCATGTTGAAATTGAATGGTTTTCATTCTATTTTGTATCCCACACTGTGATTACTGTGGTTGTACTGAAAGAAGACAATGGACAAATGTGAGCCGCATGATGCAATTTAGCATCAACTGTAGAGCCTAGAGCTCTGAAGGCAAAGAGATCAGCCTCTATTGCTATCATTTTTTTAAAACAGATTAACAGAGTTGGAAAGGACCTTGTAGGTCATCTAGTCCAACCCCCTGCACAAGCAGGAGACCCTACACCATTTCTGACAAATGGTTATCCAACATCTTCTTGGGGGCAGCCCAGTCTCTTCTTGAAAGCTTCAGTGATGAAACTCCCACAACTTCCAAGGGCAAACTGTTCCATTGGTTGATTGTTCTCACTGTCAGAATTTTTTTCCTTATTTCCAGGTTGAATCTCTCCTTGATCAGTTTCTATCCATTATTCCTTGTCTGGGCTTTCGGTGCTTTAGAAAATAGCTTAATCCCCTCCTCTCTGTGGCAGCCCCTCAAATATTGGAACCCACCTATCTTGTCTAAATGTTAAATGTCAGAAATGTTTTATCAATAGATCTCAACTCTTGTTGAGAATTCCAGAGGAAAGCATCTGATGAGCTGCAAGATCCTTTTCAGATGTATAATTTTGGATCAGAAATGATCAAAACCTAAGATGAGATCCTGCCTTGATGAGACGTGTCCATTTCCCAGCCTGATAATTGTCTGTATGTGTGATTATTTCATATTAATCCAGACTTGGTTCCATTAAATATAATTGAATTCTACAGAATACACATGCTTACAAAAAGCGAGTGGATTATAAATAGCATAACAAAGACAACACATTATACATTTTAATTCAACTTGCTCTCTTCAGAATGGAAAGTTAAACAACTGCATACACTCAGATCCAAGTTGACAAGAAGCAGATGACATTAGTTATGAATTATGTTTTAGGGTTTGCTCCCAAAGAGTTGCTCACAGTTGGTAATGAGAAACTCTTGTATAATTATGTCTACATTTGTGGGAAGCTACGAAAAAGGGGAGAGGAAGATCTCCCAAGTTACAGCCAGAGAACTCTTCTAATCTAAAAGCTGAATCCAAAAAGGAGAGACTCAAACAGTCTCAGTAGGTCTTTTCAAAAATAGCATGCAGAGACCCTCTACTTTTTGGACACCGTCTTTTTAACATCTTCAAAGAAACATCCTACAGTTGCTTCTATAAGTTGACTTCCTCATTTAAACCTCTCCCAATCGGTAAACATTTTCTAAGTTGTCTGGTTCTCTTGCTCACTTGCAGGCAGAAATATAACCAAAATCGTTTGCCCAGTCCAAATAAAAATCCTAGGTGTGTTGAAAAGGTCTTAAGGGTCTAAGCAGCTGAAGCAACTATTAGTTAAGAGCCACTGCTGGGAATCCAATAAAGTTTCTTCCAACTTCTGTTCAATGCTCCTGTGTTTGCTCAGCTTCTTTATAGCTTCTTGAATCTCAGCACTTAGAAAAAGACTCAACGAAAACTAGAAAGTCCTTGTTGTTTCCTTCTGCTTCAAATTTTGTTGGCATTTCACCACTTGATGCCCTCCAGATGTGTTGAGAATGCAGCCCTCACAATTAATAGGCATCACTGTCCCAACATTTGGTCAACACAAAGTTAAAAGGCACCAGTTTCAGAAAGCTTTATTAGTGCTAACCCTAGATAAATACTTGGATTATTAAAGACCTTTCACCCACTCATAGATCCTAGTGAGTCCAGGAGCAGAAGTACAGTATTAGAATCCATTCTTTGTCTAAAGTAATTTAAGGCCATTCTTTATGCCAAAATCCCTTTTCTAACTGGCTAAATTAATGGCAGTAAGTGCACTATTGGAAGACTTAAGAGACTAGGTTAAGGACAGATGGGGAAAAAATCGATTTATGTGGTTGCTGAAGAATCAACACTGATTGAATGGCACAAAACAAATAATTAAATAAATACAACTAAAACAAAACAGAAGAGAACATATACAGAACATTTATGCACACAGATAAGACAGCTATGTATATAAATTTGATCAAAGTATTTCAATTAATGATAAGCCATACTTCATTGTAATCAACTCTGATTTAAAACCAATAAGAAATTTATTTGCTTGTTGCTTATAATATTAAGTCTAGAGACCATTCAGCAGATGGAGCCAACTACTTATTTCTCCAATGTTGAAGTATTTTAACAATAGAATACAGAGAATCAGGTTTTTTTTTGTCTGATAGGGAAAAATCGAAGAGTTTAAGTCTTGTCTCAAAAACTGAATTACTCGTATAATTTCCTCCCAAGAAAAACAATTATAGGACAGCACAAACAGACATGTTTAAGTTAAGCATGAATGCTTAACCTAATTCAAATTAAAATTCCTCAAAGGGGAAGTAGCATTGTTCAAAAATACTTTAACATAGGATGAGAAGGGGTTTCCTTTATCCAGTTTTCAAGTCTTTCCTGGTTATTTATTTCAGCTTTAGTATTATAAAATGTTCTGCGATCATCAGGCAGAAATGTAGTAAAGAAGAGAATTAGTGAACAGAACTTGGAACAGACTATCAGTACCGTTCTAAGTACATTTTAAAAAGGTATTTATTTATTTACTTTTAAAGAAAGCAAAAAAAAAATCCTCTTAAGACTCACAAGAAAAAGAGCAACGTTCTTTAAAAACATAGCTGAAAAGGGACTTCCGGTTCCGGCTCCTGCGGCGACGAGCGAGCCTAGCGCTCGCTCGCCGTTTTGTTGCTTCTTCTGCCCCCCCACGGGGGCGAGACGCCCCTTTTTTGGGGGTCTCCCGTAGGGCCGGCTCGGCAGGGACGCCCCCCCTCACGGCGGTGGGGGAGGCGACCCTTTTGCCGCGGCCTAGGTGAAGGAGAACATGCTGCGGGGGGTTCTCCCTTCGCCAACGGCTGTCGGCGCCATTCACTTTAATGAAGAGGGCTGAGCGGAAGAGATCGGAAGGTCTGCCGAGGCTTCAGCTGCGAGGGAGAGTGAGTTTAGAAAAAGACTTTTTTTCCTTGCTGCCAGCCAGGCTGAATGGACTGGGAGGGGGGTGTTTGTTTTCAAAAAAAAACCCTCGGACTTAAGCGGCACTTAAAAATGGCTTCTCTGGAAGAGAAAGCGGAAATCTTAAATCCGGACTGTCTTTAACAAGGGAAAGTGGAATGCGGCTATTTGCAACATTGTTTCTAGGTCTGGCTGGTTAAAAAATTTTTTTTTATTTTACTACTCTCTCCTCTGGGCTCTGAGATGGGCGGTGAAAAGTGGCTTCTCTTTGTCCCTGCCTGACTATTTTAACTATGGGAAATTCCCAGCGTCTCTTTATAAGTGGGACTCTCTCTGGATATTAATGAAGAATTTTTTTCTGTTGGATTTGTGGTTCCTTTCTGGATTACCTTCGTTATTATAACTATTGAGTTGGAAAATTGGCTCTCTCTTGGTTCCTGAATTTTACAACGTTCCAACCTTGATCTGAACTTTTGGCTCCCAGTTAGTCTCACCAACCCCACCCTGAAAACGCCATTTTGGTGGCACTGACTTTAACAGTTAATCATGGCTCAAGAAACAGCACTGGCAAGTTTAGAACAACGGATGGCTTCTCTTGAAACTGTTATACAAACTTTGGTAAACGAAATTCAGGCCCAGAGGGCTGAAAACATCAATTTCAAGAAGGAGCTATTGGACATAAGGAAGCAAACGCTGGAAATTACATAGAAGACTGAAGAACTGGAAGGGGGGTTGGTGGGGGTTAAGGGAGAGATTAAAAATGTTACTAAAGAGGTTGAGGAAACAAGTGGGCATGTGTCTAGGATTGATATGGAAAGAATGACATATTTTTTGAGATTTCAGAATGTTTTTGAGCAACCTGGTGAATGCCTCCCTGATCTTATGAGCACAATTTTAGCAGACTATTTACAAAAACCTAAGGATGAGATCAGGGGGGACATTGACCTAGCCTATAGAATTAACTCAGCATATGCCAGGATAAATGAAGTGCCTAGAGAGATACATGTGAAATTTGTTAGAAGGTCAACCAGAGAGGAAATTTTGAAGGCGCAGAGAGGGAACCCCTTAATTTACCAACAAAAAACGGTCACTATCTTGAAGCAGATTCCTAGAAAGATTCGAGAAGCAAGACGGAAATTTTCCTTCTTGTCTAAAATTTTATTTGATCATGGGATTTGGTTCAAGTGGGTGACACCCGAAGGGATGCTGGTGTTCTGGGAAGGAGGAAGAGTGAGGATTAAAACAGTTGTTGAGGCGGAAGCCTTTCTTTAAAAACATTCCTCTATCCTGGGGGAAGATCCAGGGGGGACAGAGGGGGCCACGGCCCCGCCTGCTCGGGGCCAGGGAGGAGAAAAAGAAGATACAATAGCCAAGAGACTTAGATCTAAAAAATAACTTTGCCTTGATTTTACTGAACAATTTTGCATAATATTTTCTGGATTTTTTGTAAATGTCTGACAGCATGGAATTGAGAATTTAGGTATATGTACTTGCTTTTACCTTGTAGTGTTATGAAAAATGCTTTTTTTTGGTTATTTTTTTATTGTGTATTTTGAGGTCTCGGAAGGGCCGACGACTCTGACGTGAATGCTCTCAAAATTTCTTTGTATCCCTTACCCTACCCTATAGAAAAAATGTAAAACCAATAAAACTTTTTCAATATAAAAAAAAATATATATATAGCTGAAAAGGAAGTAGTTAAATTTTCCTTCACCTTCCAGCGTGGATCCTTTATGAAACTGGAATCCCTCTGCTTACAATTACATTTTTAAACTTTCATGTAATGACATGTTTAGCACTGGGCTAGCTTGGATGGCAGGGAAATTGTGTTCCTCCACTGATGCTGAATTATTTTAGAGTCAGACCGTGCCCATATGTTTACATTGTCTGTCTGTTGCTATTGTGTACTCTAGGTCTGGTCTGGTTTTAACCCTCCATTCACTACCTAGAGTCACTGGTGTGGAATAGACACCTATGCAATTGGTAAAACAAATTAAATAAAATGCATGCATTTTCCTGCACTCCATCACCATAGGCATGTTATCTGCCCTGTCAGGATCGCACAAAGGCAACATGGGATCCTGGCAATTCAAGGCCCCAAGATTAATATATCTAACTAGTTGATAACCCGGTATTGCCTGGGTATTTATCTATAGGGGGGAAATGTCTGGATCAAATATAATTTCTAATGTTGGATTTTCCTCCTTACCAGATTGAGCCCCCTTGTGGATTACTGTGAAGGCATTACAATGGCAAGTCCACTGCACTGTACAGTAGAAGCGAGCACGGCAGTACGGCACAACAGGCTGTATCTTAGCAGAGCACATGGCCCAAGGGGGGGTTTCAGGTGACTTACCCCCACAGTATTTGTCTCCAGATAGTAAGTCATCTCTGTACCAAGTTTGGTTGAAATTGCTCAAGGCGTTTCAGAGTTATGCTGGAACATACACACAAACGCACAACAATCTGTATATATAGATTGATTGATTATAAAGATATGGAGATAGAGAAAGAGAAGATAACTGGCAAGGTGCTAATTATTTGTTTAAAGCAGTATTTTCTACCCCTCAATCATACCCTAACTCCAACTGCCCCTTTCCCCCTCATGTTAGAATCTCAAACCTTCTTTTATAGATAGGTAGCCTAGGGCCCTAGGCTAATGTTAAAAGTAACCACTAAAACTGGTTTATCATTTCCCTTTTTTCACACAGGGAAAGTCAAGTAACAGGACATAGCAAGAATATTACACAAGACAGAAACAGATTAAAAGGCATGGAAACCTTGGTGCAACTTATTTACAACATGTTGGACTGAATTACACACCTGGTTCAAATTCCATTGTTGCCAAGAATTCCATAGTCTTCTACCTACTACATTTTGTGCTCCCCTACACCCTTATAATGTTCCTAGCTCTTTTAGATTTTTAGACTCATGGATGTATGTACGTACGTACGTATGTATGTATGTGCCTATGGGTGTGCATCTGTGTGAACATACACTATATTGCCAAAAGTATTCGCTCACCTGCCTTTACTCGCATATGAACTTACAGTAAGTGACACCCCATAGGGTTCCATATGACGTTGGTCCACTGTGCACTGTTCTTGAGCTAATCTGAAGGCCACATGAAGTTTGGAGGTCTATAACGATTGACTGCAGAACGCTGGCGACCTCTTCACACTATGTGCCTCAGCATCTGCTGACCCCACTCCGTCAGTCTACGTGCCCTACCACTTCGTAGCTGAGTTGCTGTTGTTCCCAAACACTTCCACGTTATTATAATACAGCTGACAGTTGACTGTGGAATATTTAGGAGCGAGGAAATTTCATGACTGGATTTGTTGCACAGGTGGCATCCTATCACAGTTCCACGCTGAGCTCCTGAGAGCGACCCATTCTTTCACAAATGTTTGTAAAAGCAGTCTGCATGCCTAGGTACTTGATTTTATACACCTGTGGCCATGGAAGTGATTGGAACACCTGATTGATTATTTGGTGATTATTTGGATGGGTGAGCAAATACTTTTGGCAATATTTTGTATATATTGTACTATTTAATATAGTACATATATTTTAAACTAGAACTGTGATGACAAATCCATGTCATGCATGCCTGAAGTGGCACATGTGGTATCGTCCGTTCCTCTTCCAGGTTTCTGGCACGTATGCGCACGCAATGATCAGCTGGCCTTTCTGCATGCAACAGTGCCGGAAACCAGAAGAGCTGGTCTTCCGTTTTCCAGCATGAGCATGACCGCCACCCAGCTGATGTGCGCATGTGCATACTCAACAGTAACCGGAAGACTTGCTGACCAGGAAGAGGAGCTGTCCAGGGAGCAGAAACTGGAAGTTCATTTTTTGACACATGCGTGCCCCCTGGGCAGTTCCTTTTCCTAAGAGTGGCCCAGACGGGCACACAAAGTTCCTTCTTGGTATTCAGTGCTGCACGCGCGCATGCACTCGCACTCCCTTTTTGGCATTTGGTGCCAAAAAGATTCAGCATCACTGTACTAGAAGATTTTTCATATTTCTTTAGACTCTGGTGTACTTTCTATGCTTTTATAACTGACCGTACCTTGCCCTCCTTATGCTGCTCCATGAGCATCAGAAAGATAAGATTTGATTGTTGCCATGAATTCAATAGGAAGCTCTAGACCAGTGATGGCAACCTTTTTCTCGTGTGCCAAAATCGTTCCCACACCCATAATGCAATGCGCCCTGCCCCCCTGCGCATGTGTGCACACCTTGTGCTCCCTTCGCCCCCTGCGCATGCACGTGACTCCCGTATATGCACGTGACCCCCACACATGTGTCACCCCCACCCCATTTTGGGCCTAACAGGCTGCACCCCCCCCCCATGCATGTGCACGTGTCTCTCGCATACGTGGTAGCTGGCCGGTGGGAAGCACCTGCGCATGCGCAGTGGAGCTGAGCTGGGCAACAGCTCGCATGTCCGCAGAGAGGGCTCCACGTGCCACCTGTGGCACGCATGCTATAGGTTCGCCATCATGGCTTTAGAGCAGGGGTTCCCAAACTTGCCAACTTTAAGACTGGTGGACTTCAACTCCCAGAATTCTCCAGCCAGCATAGCTGGCTGGAGAATTCTGGGAGATGAAGTCCACCAGTCTTAAAGTTGCCAAGTTTGGGGACCCCTGCTCTAGACAATTGACCATTCTCTCAGACTTAGCATCTCCACCTGCCCCTAGGGCAGTGCTTCTCAAATAGTGGGGCGGGCCCCCCAGGGGGGGCGCAAGGCTCCGTAAAGGGGGGCGCGTTTGACCTCGGCAGAGGTGTACTTATAACAATTTTATAGACAAATGATACTATTTACAGTCGCGCGGGGGGCGCGAAATGTTTTCTTCTTCCTAGGAGGGCATGACAGAAAATAATTGAGAAGCACTGCCCTAGGGAAAGGGGGATATTTAGAATACAAAGAACTAAAAAATAGTTAAAATTTTAAAAAAGCATAAGAACATAGAAATAGAATATAAAAATACTTTATAGATTAAATAAGGCTAGAAATGGAAAACAGCATAAAATAAGATTTATATTTTGTATAATAAAGTAGTGTTATGAGAAGAAGTCTTATCTGCGTGTCCATGTTGTATTCCATATTAAGAAAAACCCTAAGACACACAACCAAATATACTGTTGAAGTCTTATGTCAATCAACACCTGCTGCAACTATCAGCAACCACAAATTAGAGGCAGACAATGTCAAAGTTAAAAGAGAATCCGGAACAGGTTCAGGCAACCTACCACTGCTCGGATGTCTGGATGCTAATTGCTTGCGCTGATCATTTTTCAAAAAATGACAAAAATGAGTGAAAAAGGATTTTTTTTCCAGAGCAGAGGGTCAATAAGGAATGCTGGTAATGAAAACAAAAAACACCAAGGTGACGTAACACTTGAGGGGCTCTTTGAACTTGCCTGTACTCCTGCAGATGTTTCATTGCCCAAACTAGGTAACATCATCAGTGCTACTAAGAAGTGCAGTTTGCTGTCATTTTTACTGCACTCCTTACCAGCACTGATGATGTTACCTAGTTTGGACAATGAAATGTCTGCAAGAAAACAGGTAAGCTCACACCAAGGACCCCTCATGGCACAGTGAGAATTGGATTTAAAATGATGTTTTCAATGTCCTGTCCTGAATTTGTAGCCACAGGGAAAATATTGGCATTCCAACCTGACATCTAGCGGTAATTTCCACACATTACATACAGTTTATATTACAGATGTAGACAAAGCCACTGAAATATGTAAATGGCTATCCACCTTATTATACACTGAAACTACAAGAGTGAAGAAAAAGACAAGAGTGACAGCAGAAAATGTGTCCAACTGAAAACACTGATTTCCATTTTTAAAAAAAAAACAAGAGTCAGATAACAGCCAAAAGGAAAAGGATAAAGGATTTCTTGAATAAAATTAAAGGAACAACAGGAAACGTCTATAAAGATGAGCATTATAAGTAGCTTTTGAGATACAACCACAGTTGAGGTAAGGTCTGTTGCTAAGCAAGGTGGGTGTTGAGTAAATTGCACCCAATTTTACATATTTTTTTTGCCAAGGTTGTTAAAGCGAATCACTGCAGTTGTTAAGTGAATCATGCAGCCATTAAGAAAATCTGGCATCCCCTTCCCAGCCAACTTACCACAAGCATGTGGCTCTCCCGAGCTCCATTTTCACTGGCAGAGGCAATGCAGGCCAGTCCTTCGCTGTTTCTAGGGCAGCCCTGTGGACTAGGTCTATGCACCCTGCAGGCCGGGTCTTGAGTTTGACACCCCTGATCTACCACTTCTTTTCCCTGATATCCGGCTTATTGCCGTCCGTTGCTCTCCTCTCCCCTCTCTACACATATGTGCATCTGGGATGGGCCACATATGTTCCTCCCCCTCACTCAGCTCAGTCCCTGAAATTAGCTGCCTCTCCACCTAGGCAAGGACAGAAGGCCCTGGCTCTGCCTCTGTCTCAGATGCTGTTTCCTTAGCAGAGCCTTCCAAAGGCCCAGGCTCTCCCTCCACCTCATCCTCATATCTGCAGCTAGCTCTGCTGGCAGCCGATGGGCCACAAAACCTCCTCTTTATTTTGGATCCTTCTATGACACCACTCCAAAACATTCCAATTATACATGGTTGACCCACCCACAACTACTTAATGGTCTTAATAGCTGATTGGACTAGTAGTGAGCGAGAATTCATAAAATATACCCAGTAATTTTTTTGTTTTTCTTCTCTCTGAGGTTAACCTTACCTGTCTGTAAGTACTAATGATGATTTCTCTCAGGTGGTAGTGCATAGGCGTCATTGTTTCGCTCACTGTGTCCAGTGCCATGTCAACCTCCTTCTTCATCCGGTGTCCCTCTGGTAATATCTGAAGCATTTTCATCACCACCTGGCAGATAAGAGCAAACCATACAGCTGATGATGATGTTTTTCCCTTCTGGAGTCCCTTTTCTCACACAGGGACTAAACACTCAGCAAAGAAAATGCCTCCAGCAGATGTAAGAGACACAGTTTCTCTATGAAGGCAAAATTTAGTACTTAGATATCTTCCTTGCATTGTTAAAAAAAAACCATGTAGACAAAATCAGGGAACATATTATCACATGTGGTGGTTATGCCCCAAAGCTAAACAATATTGGAATAGAATAAGAAAACAGCTCAAAGAAATAACTAAACAGCAACTAGATGTGAAACTGGAATTATTTTTATTGGGAATACCTACAAGGAAATATGATTTAAAAATACAGTATTTAATTTTACACATCATTAACAGCAGCTAGAATAATATATGCACAAAACTGGAAGAACAATAACACATCAACAGAGGAAAATGTGATAAGGAAAGTTTTAGAGCGCGCAGAGATGGACAGACTCACAAAAGAAATAAAAGATATGGAGGAAACAAAATATTATATGGTATGGAACGAGTGGTACAAACGGTTAAAGGATAGGTGTAAAGCTTAAGGAAACACTAAATGAAGAAGACACAGGCATTAGAAATTAGCAACGTATATGTAGAGATGAAACATGCATAAATGGAAATTATATACAAAGAAGGATTGTAAGTTTAAGGAATGTATATATTAATATCATATGTATAGACAAAGAGAAATTGAAATAAGGGGGGAGAAATGCATACATAATGGATGTGTACTGATGTGAAAATGTACACAAGGAAATTGTAAAAAAAATTCTTTTTAAAAAACTGTTTAATAAAAATATTTTTTTAAAAACAACAACATAAAGAGGCCCTGAGATGTATATCTCAGTGTTTCTTCAACCTTGGCAGCTTTAAGAGATATAGATTTCAACTCCCAGAATTCCCCAGCCAGCTCTGTGTGCGCGCTCACATTTGTGAACCAATAGGGAAGGTAAGCGAATCCTACCACTGGCACATAAGAAAAGTTGTCTTGATATTGGGATCCCAACGGGTGATTCATTTGGTATTGAGACCAAGGTACCTGTCTCTCACACGCTTATACAGGCAACAATCCAGAGGTAGGTTCCTACCGGTTCAGTCCGGTTTGGCCAAGTAGGTAGTAACTCGGCCTGCCACAACCCTGGACCGGTTCTATCGATGGCAGCACCATCTTGATTTTCGGTTCTGCGCATGCATAGAACAATCCTCATTACAAAAATATATTTCCCCCCATTTTCTAACGTGCGCATGCGCAGACTTTTTTAGGTGCACAAAAAAATTTGTGCGCCAAACCGGCAGTAATGCCGGCAGCAACCCACCCCTGCAACAATCAAATAGGTAGGATGTGAACCAGGTCTTCTACCTCTGCTCCACAAATGCAGAGATGTCCATTGTAGCATATAGGTTGGAATTTCCCATGTCTTCCCCTCTTGCTTGCGTATCTCCCCAAGATGTTTTGTCAGTTGTAACTTCAAATAGCTGTCTATTTGAAAAGTATGTTTGCTATTATCTGGTTAGTAGCTGTGTTTGCTTTTTGTCAAAGTTTTTCCAGCCTGATTAGTAAAATTGCTGCGATCAACTGTGTCCCTGCTGTGTCAGATTTATGCTGGGCAGCTCAAATGTTAATGTTAAGCACAAAAGGGAAGAAAGCTAGAAGTCACATTTTGTTATTAGGTATTAGGAGTCTTTTGGGGGGGGGTTGCCATGAGAAGGCATGTGGCTCTTCCTGCATCGTGCAAAGTTTTGCTTTGCAAACTAATAATTCAAAAGTGTTGCTCTTAATGTGTCAACGCAAAGACTTTTAGCATGCTATTAGTGTAATTCATCTACTCAGCCTTGACATGTTTGTGCATTATCTCATTCTGAGCATTAGGATGCATAAAAATGCAAAGGAGATATTAGTTTTGCTAACTTGCTAAGCTTTGCTTCCATACCGTCTCTAACTCCTCTTTTCTTTTGCTGTGACGTTAATGTTATTCAGCATTTAAAAGCTCCTTCCTTCCTTCCTTCCTTCCTTCCTTCCTTCCTTCCTTCCTTCCTTCCTTCCTTCCTCTTTCTTGCAACTGACCACTACTTTTCTATGCGAGAAAGCCACAATTGCCTAAAAAAGGAATTGTGCAAATCTATTTATAGGATGCCACTATGAAAGTAGCATAGCAAAACCTATGTAAAAACTGGTCAGACTGCTTAAAATATTTTTAATTTTGGCCTATCACAACACAGCCAGTTTAGAACTAATGTCAATGAAACATTTCAAGTTGGGCTCTTTTGTTTGAAGTTGTCCAAGACAGTTTCTGTTTCATGCACACTCCCACTGCTAAATTAAAATACATTTTATTGAGTAAATCACAAGCAGCAGGGTTGACATGAAACTCAAACTCAGTCAGTGCTTTTATAAGACACATCTTTTCCCCCCTAAAAAGAGGGTGAAAATCTGGGTGCCTCTTATACACTGAATACAATATTTTTGGCCTACTGAAATCCCAACCCCTTTGCAAAAATGAACGTGCAGAGGGTTTGGGAGACTTGCAAAGTTGCCGTTTTTGCCCTTCCCTCCCCGCATCACTCTATAAGCCTCCCAAAGCCACTGCATGCCCCCTTTTTTTTTAAACAAAAAACAGAGGGGGGCAAAAACCGTTTTTTGCTCGTTTTTGCCCTCCCCACCCCAAGCACCCAGGAGCCTCCCAAAGCTCTACATGTCCCCCCCTGTCAGCCTTCGCATATGCTGCTTAGCTGCCATGGAAACGGGGAGGGTGGGGCGCTGGGATTCAATTGTTATGCTGGTGGTAGATTGGTGGAAGATGATGCCGGCTGGTGTTATCTCTGGACTAACGGTCTCACATTCCATGCTGGTGATGACCTGCCCACCTGATGTCGGAGAAGAACGTATATTGGACACTGCAAGGGGGGGTTAGGGCTCTTGGGATGCGCTTAAGCTTTAATACTCTATGTTCGCGCCTAAACTAGTTACTTCCTGCTTCACTATGGTCTGTTGATCTCCGGTACTCAGTAAAAGTAGCCTTATTCATTTCAAACAATGTCTAAGAGTGGTCTTTCTTGAGTATTAGAAGAAATAGATCGTGACACCCCCCCTTATTTTGGCAAAAAATGAGGCACGCAGAGGGTTTGGGGGGGGCATGCAGAGTGCAAAAAAAAATTTTTTTTTAATTTACTTCTTCAAAATCATGCTGTGTCTTATATTCCGGTGCATCTTATACTCTGAAAAATACGGTATATTAAAGAAAATACAAAGCAGGCATTAGAAGACACCAACCTCAAATTCTCCTTTTGTGTACTTGGCATCCGGCACACTCACAATCTCATCCTCTGTGATCTCAGGGATTCCCTGCAGCAAAAAGACAGGCTTAGTCTCGGTTTTAAAGCTATAAAAAAGCTAAAACAGTGGTTCCTCCTTTGAAGAGTTGGCATACACCAGGGGTGCCAAACTCAAGGCATGCGGGCCAGATCCGGCCAAAGGGGTGCTTCAATCTGGCCCATGGAGCCAGCATGGAAATAGTAAAGGACTGGCCTGCGGTGCTTCTGGCAATCAAAACGGGGTACGGGGAGACACAGCAGGGATCTGGGTTTTTTTCTTAAGTGCACATGGCAGAGTTTTTAGGAAATTTTGAGTCTAGCATGAGAAGAATGTGCCCCTTCAACCTGTAATTACAGGTGTCCTTTCTTCTCTTTTTCTTTGGTCTAGTTCCAGGACGGGTCCAAATTCTTTCCTTGCACCAACCTGATCATAAAGGCCTTGGTGCATTAAGGTTAATTGTCACTCAGGACACCTGTCATTAGGATACGATGATCATGACAATAACATGAAATTCAATTGTGAAAAAAGTAAGGTTCTACATGTAGGCAAGATCACGTGAAGCGTTAATACCACTTTATAATGCCTTGGTAAGGCCACACTTGGAAAACTGCATACAGTTTTGGTCGGCACGATGTAGAAAAGACGTGGAGACTCTGGAAAGAGTGCAGAGAAGAGCAACCAAGATGATTAGGGGACTGAAGGCTAAAACATATGAGGAACGGTTGCAGGAACTGGGTATGTCTAGTTTAATGAAAAGAAGGACTAGGGGAGACATGATAGCAGTCTTCCGATATCTCAGAGGCTGCCACAAAGAAGAGGGAGTCAAACTATTCTCCAAAGCACCTGAGGGCAGAACACGAAGCAATGGGTGGAAACTAATCAAGGAGAGAAGCAACTTAGAACTGAGGAGAAATTTCCTGACAGTTAGAACAATTGATCAGTGGAACAGAAGTTGCCTCCAGAAGTTGTGATTGCCCCAACACTGCAAGTCTTTAAGAAGATGTTGGATAGCCATTTGTCTGAAATGGTATAGAGTTTCCTGCCTAGGCAGGGGGTTGGACTAGAAGACCTCGAAGGTCCCTTCCAACTCTGCTATTGTATTGTATTAACAGCTTTTAGAATAATGGCATGGCTGAAAGATTACTGTTGTGGTGCACTGAAGGACTGGCGATATTTTAGTTTGTAAATGGCCAAAAGAATGGGAATTATTCGGTATAGAAACATAGCCATTATTTTTCTGATTATGTGCTGCTATTCAATATGCTGCCCAACTTCCAAATAAATCAGGGATCGAAATTGGCTTACTGCCAGACAAATTAGCCACAATTTGCTGAGTTAGGATGAAGTAACAAGATAAGGTTGACCAAATTCCAACTCTTCCACCTAGCTATGCCATAATACGCCTTCAGCTCGGCTCTGACATTTATAACGATAGATTTGACATGATAATAGACAAAATGCTTTTATCCTACAATAAGCAAGCATTCGTTCTGACAAAAACAGCTCCAGTTGTCTTCTGGCCAGAGCTGAGTGAGTTGATTTCAGTGGACCTCTGTTATTCTTTCATTTCTCACTGAAGACCACACTGGACGTTTTCACAGAGCTCAATTTCCTGGGAAACATCTGGACAATCCTGCCTTGATTTAGCCAAGCTCGGAATGTTTATATTAAAATCATGGCCCAAAACAACAATTAAACATGAGGATGCATATCCACATATCCATGCTTCAGTGGTGAAATTCAATGTTTTTAAACTACCGGTTCTGTGGGCATGGCTTGGTGGGCATGGTGTGGCTTGGTGGGCGTGGCAGGGGAAGGATACTGCAAAATCTCCATTCCCACCCTACCTCAGCCGGAGGTGGCATTTGCCGGTTCTCTGGACTACTCAAAATTCCGCTACTAGTTCTCCAGAACTTGCTGGATTTCACCCCTGCATTGCTTTTTAAAAAAATATTTCTCCTGTTTTAATTCATCAAATTCAACCAGAAAAGGAAGCCATCATTTCAACATGGAGCAATATAATCAGAACTAAGATAAGGTCTCTTTTGAAGAATTGTCTTGTGTTGCAAACATGAAAAGCTTTTTTAAATGGAGGATGAACAGACTTTGAATTTGGCAAGATTAGGAAGCTCTTGCTACACAGCTCCTCAGAGGAGAATCACAAAGACTGCCAACATCTGGACAAATTAATGTCATATTTTGTATTTTCTTTCTTTCTCTTCCAGATATGCAGTTCGTGAAAGAGTAGCGTGAAAGATAACCTGTGACCCTGAAATAACGTGGCATCTGATACCCTTTGCAGTAGGATTTCATTCAAGATACAAGGTCCCACTTTCTACATAACTCTAGACCAGGGGTGTCAAATTCAAGGCCTGTGGGCTAGATGTGGCCTGTGGGGTGCTTAGATCTGGTCCGCGGGCAGGGGTAGGCTGCTACAGTTTGCCTGGGTTCGGGAGAAACTTTAGCTAATGTTATGGCCAGTTCGGAGAACCTCCAAATCCCACCCCTGGCTGGCCCCGCCCACCACGCCCTGTCCCTCCCACCCCAACACACCCCTCCCAGGAGTCTCCACACGGCCCGTTTTGGATGCGAAGTAAGTGCAGGGCCCGCACGGAGGCTCGGGGAGGGGGGAGAATGGGCCTCCCAGAAGGCCTTCAGAGTGGGGGAGGCAGTTTTCGCCCTCCCAGAGGCTTGAGAAAAGCCTTTGGATCCTGGGGAAGGTGAAAACAGTCCCCCCTCCACCGCCATGGTGCAGGAGGCCAGTTAGGCCACGCCCACTATGACCAGCAACCAGAACCTGTTGCTGAAATTTTGGAAGCCCACCACTACCCACGGGGCCATCATGGAAACAGCAAAGGACCAATCCACGGTGCTCCTGACAGTGAAAACAGAGCTTGGGAGGATCCCGCGCCCCAACACGAGTGACATTGAGCTGGTCACGCCCACCCTGGCTCCTAATGTCAAACACAACCCAGATGCAGCCCTCAATGAAATCGAGTTTGACGTCTGACACCCCTGCTCTAGACTGTTCAGCCCATGTCGCTCCCAAGGAGCACATACCTTGAAATGCCAAAGGATGAGAACAGCAATAACCATGGCTGTTGTAGTTCTTCCTCTGCCACTGTGACAGTTGAACACAAAGGCTGTGTGGGAGTCTTCAGCCAGCGCGCCCTTCATGGCTTCCAGCATCTGATCAAAGTCCTAGGGACACAAACCAAAGATGTCATGAGAAAATTACTCTTTTTTTCCCCACATGGCAAAACAACAAATTTTAACTTCCAAACCATTTAAATGGATCCTCCAAAAGTTGAGAAGAGTTTGCTTTTTTTTTTTTACCAGTTTCCCTACAAAAAAACGTCCATTCAAATGAATAGTTTCCCTTAATGTCCGCTATCCCTCTTTCTTCTCCTTGCTCCTCCTCCTTGTGCCAGCCGCTCCGTTTCCCGTTTCTCCATTGCAGCGCAGTGCCCAGGATCCACTTTGACAGCGGGTGGTGGCGGTGGTGTAATTTAACAACTGGTTCGCCCAAGATCAGGTTGGTCATCGCAGGAGGCTCGTCCCGCATGTGCAGTGGAGCTGAAGGACGGGGATGGGCCATGCCTTCAACGACAGCCAACCTGAGCCTGGGCGAACCGGTTGTTAAATTATTTGAATCCCACCCCTGAGCAGAAGTGGCGTTTCTAAGGTGCTCACTTACCTTCTCCTTCAGACCACAGAAATCTGGAACTGGGATCCGTTTGTAGGCCAGCCCTTGGCAACTGCTTTTGTGCTGGTTAAATATCTCCTGCATGGTTAAGCATGATTTCAAAGTTTTCATCTGCTTCTCCTGTTCCAAATAAACCTCAATCCGTTTCTGGGACTTCAACAGATCATTCTTCAAGACAGATTCCAGTTTCTGAAGCAGTGTCAAAGAAACAAGGGAGTCATTCATCTCTTCCAGTTCTACCTTCAAAGAGCTTAATCTTCCCTAACCTGATGCCCTCCAGGTAGGTTGGAATACAATGCCCATCTTTCCATCAGGAAAAGAATTATAGAAACACATCTGGAGGGAACCAGGTTGAAGAGTACACTGACACACAGAAATAGAAAACCAACTATTCACACAAGAAACTGGGCGGATTGGGTAGTTTATGGAATGCATTTTATGCTTACAATGCATAAATTAATGGGGGGAAATTCAACTGAGGAAAAAATGCTGTATAATTTCACAAGGCAAAAGGCCTCTCCAATATAGAATCTCTGTAAATCTACACAGTTAGTGTTTATAACAACAGCTCATCTATTCAATCAAATGTACATAAATCAAAATCTTTTTTTATTTGTATCACTCTCTACTATGCTAGTGTGTTTTAATGGTTAAGGTGCTGGACTAAGTCCTGCCAAAGTTTTACAAGCCAGCTAAATGAGTGTTTTAGTCCAGTGGTTCTCAACCAGGGGGGCCGTAATATCATCACAAGGGGTCCCAAGAAGGCTTGAAGAAATGTTATGATTTAAATCTTGAATTAATTCTTGGGGTATTGTGGCCATGATCCATGACCACAAAAGGTATTTAAAGGGGGAGTCAAAGGTTGAGAACCACAGGTTTAGTCACTTCTTCTAAGCCTCAAATCAGCATGAACTCTACAGAAAAATATCTTGAAAACAAAAGCCCTCATCTCATAATGCATTGATCCTTTCAACATCCAAACTGCAATGACCAAGGAGTACAAAACAACGAGATCTTGCAGGACAAAGACTAGGAACAAAATCTGTTATGTAGCATCTTGACATCACTTTAGTAGAAAGAAGAAGAGTATTAACAATATTTATTTTTGTCTTTTCTGTTCTGACCTAGGCTTCCCCAGCAGCATGAAGCCGAGTCCTCATCCCAATAAACTGCTTTTATTTGATTTACAGTGAATTCCTCTCCAGCAAAGTCTTTCCTCTCCCACAGTCTTTCAAGATAGTTCCCAATTACTAACCTTTATCAGGTTTGAAGATGGCCAGGCCGATATCTTTCAGATGCCACAATGCTTGGCAAGAATGCCAGAATGAACTAATTGTCTCCTGCAAACACCCTCCCCTTTCGCTCCTCTTTTATTCCCTGTGGGAGGGTTCATTCACCGTCCACTTGTGGCCTTACTTCCAAGCCGACCCTTGTTCCTTAGCTGTTCCCTTCATCTGGCAACTCTGCGCATGCGCACACCGGAAACAGTCTGCAGCTGTTCTTCTGCCCCACTGATGTTTGACTCTGAAGGCAGCTGATAACTGCCAGATGGTCTTAGCCACATGTCTGCCTCTTATGCAGAGCACTCGCCAGAGCCTTCCCCAGACTCCAGGACTGGCCTATGTTCCTCCCCAACCTCCTGACTGTCTGAATCTGCTTCTCTGGCATATGAGCCATAGGTTCGCCATCACGGATCTATGCTATGGAACAGACTCACAATTCATGATCAGATTGTCAAAGATTATATTGCTTCAGAGGCCACGTTGTGATGGAATTATACCAATCGCCTATTGAGTGATGTATATCTTTTCTTTTACTATGAATGTGTTATTATTACTTTATGCCATGAATGGACTGCAGCAGGTGCAAACTGAATACTAGTAATCCTCAACTTACAAGCATTCATTCAGCAACCATCTGAAGTTAGAATGGACCGCAAAAGTGACTTACAACTGGTCCTTGCATTTACGGCCCTAGCAGTGTCCCCACAGACATGTGATCAAAATTTGTGCTCTTGGCAAATGGCATGTAGAGATTACAGCATGCCTGGGTCACGGGATCACCATCTGTCGCTTTCCCAGCTGGCTTATGACAAGCAAAGCCAGATGTGATTAACGGACACCTGATTCCCTTAACAATTGTAGTGATTCACTTAACACCCATGGCAAAAAGGTTGTAAAATCAGGCACAACCCACAGCAACCTTGCTCAGCAATGGAAATTCTTGTCCCCATTGGACTAGCCATAAATAAATAAATTCTACAGGAAGAACATATCCTGTACCCATTCTAAAAATAGAAAAAATATTTTCCAGTTCATTTTAGTTTTAAAACATTGTTGATGATGATAGATAGGCTTATATGGACATGAGAAGGACGGTTATATCAAGAAATAAATATCACAAGCTGCTTCATTTATCTGGTTTAAGTATGGAACTCATCCTATTGCTATATTAAGATAAAATGTGGAAGAGGAAAAATAAGTAATATGGGATTTTTCTCTTCCGCCTTTTACTTGCAAGAGAGTAAGTGCAAGGAAATGGGAAATTACTCAGGAGGAGAACACAAAGCATGACTCACTCCTACCTACTAAAGCTCATTCTCCATCACTGCACCATCTCCACAGCACATCACTGAATTCATTCTCACTGGATACGCTATCAAGTAGTGGTGTTATTCAGCTGGTTCTATCTGGTTTGGGCGAACCAGTAGCAGTGGGAGGCTCCACCCACCCGCCCGGACGTCATCACATCCCATTTTTGACGCACTGTGCATGCACAGAAGGTCCTGTGCATGCACAGTGGTGGCGCCTGCACACCCACATTTGTGAACCAGTAGCGAAGGTAAGTTGATTTCACCCCTTTTATCGAGACCTCTGTGAATAGTAAGAAATTTGCTAGCAGAACAAGTAGGCAGAGGAATCAACAGAAAGTTCAAGTATCCAAGGTCTCACCTCTAGTTGTTCTGAGGATGCTACAGGTACCGTGATCTGCTGCTCAAGATTGCCAATTTCCCGTAAAGTATAGGTTTGTTCATTCTCTTCTAGAACTATATCTTCACGGAGATTAATCCATAAGATGTGAGAATGTTTCCTCTTTGCATCTGTCAGGTAATTCAAGACATTCCCAATTGCCTAAACAGAAGAACACTCACAGTGTCTTAAAAAGGAAAACCAGAGAAATCATCTACAAAGATCTACAGATGATAAGCCTTGTCTTCCTATCCCTTAGGCTGTTACAAATAAAGCAAAGGAATAAATCAAAGAACTATATAGACCCCTTCAGTGACGGTTGTTTCTTTCAGATCAGCTTTGATAAAGAGTCCTTCTGAAGTGAACTCAGTGGAACAGGCATATCCGAGCAGACAGATGAGCAGGCAGATGTTGAAAACTATCTTTGGCCTTGACCATATGAGGCAACGTGGAGACAGGCAATGGGACTGAGAATTCTGATAATGGCCAAGTCGGGAGGGGGGGGGGGGGGGGCAAGTCTTTCAAAAAATTCCACAACTGTTTTCAAGGAATATCAGAGAATTATTTTTTTTAGAAAACCTTCTATTTTATGATATATTACTGGTTCTGCTAGATTCTATTAAAGATGGAGTGGGATAGAGTGGAACGAAATTGAATGAAACAGAATAGAATTCTTTATTGGCAAAGGGTGATTGGACATACAAGGAATTTCTCTCTGGTGTATAAGCTCTCAGTGTACATACGTAAGTTCTCAGTGTACATAAAAAAAACAAAGTGATGTCATAGATCCTAAATCATAAGACACTATCATAAATCATAAGATACAAACAGAAAGTGATAAATGATAAGATATCAATAGAAGAAGGTAAGTAGGAAAGATGAGGATAAAGAGAAGGATAATAGCAATACAGCCCTACTACATGGTTAAGTATCTTTAGACATAAGACAGTAAGGTGGGAATTAGGTATTTAGCAGAATGATGGCAAGGGGAAAAAAACTGTGTGTCTCTTTGTGTTTGGTTGTTTTGGCATGCAATGTTTTAATTGGTTTTTAGGGAAGTAGTTTTAACTTATTTTAAATTTTAGCACAGGGATAATAATTTAATTTGGTTTTTAAATTTTGTATATTGTCATGTTTATATATGTTTTTTAAATTTCCTATGCACCTCCCCGAGTCCCTTTTGGGAAAGGGAGCGGTATATAAATTCAATAAAGTCAAAGTCAAAGTCAAAGTCCCAGAGCAATGTCCAGAGGGAAGGACTTGAAACAATTTATGACCAAGATGTGAGGGGTCTGTAGATATTTTATCAGCCCTCTTTCTGGCTCGTGCAGAAAGAGGGCTGATAAAATACAGCAGAGGTGATATTCAGCAAGTTCTGACCAGTTCTGGAGAACCGGTAGCGGAAATTTTGAATAGTTCAGAGAACCAGTAAATACCACCTCTGACTGGCCCCACCCCCATCTATTCTCTGCCTCCTGAGTCCCAGCTGATTGGGAGGGAATGGGGATTTTGCAGTATCCATCCTCTGGAGTCGGGAGGGAATGGAGGCTTTACATTACCCTTCCCCTGCACACCCACCAAGCCATGCCATGCCCATCAAGCCATGCTCACAGAATTGGTAGTAAAAAAAAATTGAATCTCGCCACTGGTATATAGGTCCTAAGTAGAAGGTAGGCTGGTTGCAATTAAGTACCAAATTGGAACATCTAGAAGCATTCGTACAGCTGCTTAAATTTCAGTTTGGGAATTTGGTTTGGATTGACCTGGTCCCAACAAAATCTCTTAACGGAAACCACACTTACCTTGGAGTTGGGCTGAGCCATTCCATACACAGGCATTTTAGGAACCCTCCGGAAATTGGCCACGTTCATGTCTTTGACGGTACTAAGAACATCTGGAGAAAACCGTTTATCCACAACCTACAGCAGTGATAAACTTATGAAGCCTTTGTTCATTTTACACATAAACTTAATATCTATCATGGAAAAGTTTCTTTTCATCCAATGCAAATTGCAAAGATAGTAATAGTTATGGGTAAGGTAAAGATAAAGGTTCCCCTCACACATACGTTCCTGACTCTAGGGGGCAGTGCTCATCTCTGTTTCAAAGCCGAAGAGTCATCGTTGTCCAAAGACATCTGGTTATGTGGCTAGCATGATTAAACGCCAAAGGTGCACGGAGCACTGTTACCTTTCCACCAATAGTGGTCCCTATTTTTCTACTTGCATTTTTATGTGCTTTTGAACTGCTAGGTTGGCAGAAGCTGGGACAAGTAACAGGAGTTCACTCGGTTACAAGGCACTAGGGATTCGAACTGCCAAACTGCCAACCTTTCTGATTGAACGCTCAGGGTCCTTTGCATATGTAGCTTCCATGATTATTTGCAGAGAATACATACAATAAGCTTGTGTATTTCAAAACAACAGGGTATTTTTTTCTTTCAGCTATAGTTACATGAAAGAAAAAAAATACCCAGTTGTTTTGAGATACACACACTTTTCTCTGCAAATAATCATGGAAGAGGTAAGCTACATATGCAAAGTTTGCTGAACCCTTACTTTTTTTTTTTTTAACTGCTTTCCTTATAAATGCAGGGGAGAATCTTAAGAACTTGACTTTAGAGAAGATTACAAATTAATTTCAAGGCAACTGAGAGGAACAAACAGTTCTAGCTCTAAACTCTCAACCTCAGCAACAAGAATATTGCTATAATAGTCTATTAACTGAACTATTTAACACAATGACTCTCACACTGTGGAAGGAACACTAAGAAATCAATCCAAAGATTAAGAAGGTGAAACACAGGGCACTCACCAGGACCCGTACTCCCTTAGTTATGTGTTCCGCTGTGACAGTAAGCTCTGACAGATTCATGTTGGCTTGAAGTCTATACAGCTCGGGGTGTCTGCAGATCCATCTACTGAAATTGAGAGCAAAAGCCAAGGGATACTGCCAGCCCAGAAGAAAGAAGAAAAGGACAATTTCAGGAACAGGGGGTGATCCCAGGGATTGTACTTGTCATCACTTCAACTCATCAAAAGATCTGGTTTTCAGGCCACTGAAGTGCATCTATTTATTTATTTATCGATAACCTGGCGTTGCCCTGTTTTTTATTTATAGGGGGTGGGGAGGAAATGTCTGGACCGAACGTAATTTCTAGTGTTGGATTTTCCTCCTTATCAGAGGGAGCCCCCTTATGGAGCACTGTAAAGCTGTTACCATGGCAACTCCACTGTGCTGCACAGTAGAAGCTATTTTACGGCAGTACAGTAGAAGCCATTTTAAAGCAAAAAAGGCTGTATCTTAACAGAACACACACCCCGAAGGGGTTTTAGGGTTATCTTACCCCCACAGTATTTGCTTCTAAGGAGTAAGTCATCTGTGTACCAAGTTTGCTTGAAATTGCTCGAGGTGTTCCAGAGTTATGTGGAACATACACACCCACAGCTCTGTGTGTGTGTGTGTGTGTGTGTGTGTATTCTTCTGTTACGGCAAAGCCCTCCTCCCATACATAAAAGGCACCACAGACAGAATCAGCAAGTTCCTCCACAAACACAACATCAAGACAGCATTCTACACAAACCGAAAAATTTCCACCATCCTAAGAAACCCCAAAGACAAAATAGAGTTAGAAAATCAAGGAGTATATGAAATCCCATGCACCACCTGCACCACCACATACATCGGACAAACCAACAGAAGAATAAAGGCACGCATTGAAGAACACAAAAACTCAGTCAGAAAGGAGGAACCAACTTCTTCCCTGGTCCAACACCTCAAAGCCACAGGACATGATATAGACTTTAAAAAGACCAGAACTATTGCCAAAATTGAACACTATAACAACAGAATAATCAGAGAAGCTATTGAGATAGAAAAACTGCCACACAGCATGAATAAACGAGATGATACCTCCCGCCTACCAGCCATTTGGAAACCCGCCCTCACTGACAAACGAGTCCCTAACACAAAGAATGATACCAGACCCACACTCACGAAAACCACACAGGATGTCACTATCACACATCCACACAAAAAGCAAACCCAAACCCACACCGATGATGACCACAAATCAGAAGCCCGACCACAAACCAGAAGCCAGACCACAGCTGCATTATTAGCCACTTTAAACCCCTCCAATCCATACATGAAGCAAACTGATGCCCACCACGGAGATGTGGTACGACCACAAACGCGAAGCTAAACAATAGTAAAGCAGCTCACCAGGTCAAATTCCTCTGCAACTCGGACTAACACAAGCACAACCAGGCCCCCACCCAAACAGAACACGCCCCCATCCAATCAGAGCACAACCAAACTCCCATCCAATCAGAGCACAGCCAACCCCCCTACTAATCAGAACACACCTCCACCCAATCAGAATGCAGCCAAGCTCCCACCCAATCAGGTCACAACCCCACTGGCAGTTAAAAAGAGGAACCGGCTGAGATCTCACATTGCTCCTGGAAACACCAAGCCGGAAGCACCAGCCTGAAGATGATGAATGAGATTTCATCGAAACGTCGTGAAGATACTTCCAATTCTACGCGGGAGAAAACCCGAACAACCAAAGACCTACATATATATATCTTCTCATATATATATATGAGAGAGAAGATTCCTTCATTTGGTTTCTATAACTGCCCATTTCAGTCACTGACTCTGATTGCAATTCACATAATATGCTATAGTTAAAACAACAGAAAATAATAAAGACAGCCAAAACAAATATACAAAGCAACTGAGATACTTGGCCAGTTAGTAGCACAGCCAGGAAATACAATACAATACAATACAATAGCAGAGTTGGAAGGGACCTTGTAGGTCTTCTAGTCCAACCCCCTGCGTGGCCAGGAACCTTATACTATTTCAGACAAATGGCTATCTAACATCTTTTTTTAAAGACTTCCAGGGTTGGGGCATTCACAACTTCTGGAGGCAAGCTGTTCCAGAGGTTAATTGTTCTAACTGTCAGGAAATTTCTCCTTAGTTCTAAGTTGCTTCTCTCCTTGATTACGGTTGGGGCCATTCTGACCTCCAAAGGGAGGGCGTTCCATAGAGCAAGGGCCACTATGAAAAAGCCCATCTTCAATCTCTCCCAGCTGGTACTCTATAGTTGACAAATCTGTAGCAGTCCATTCTGCTAGATCTAATTGGATGAGTAGAGACTCTTGGAAAAAGGTGACCTCTCAGGTAATTGGGTCCCAAGCCTTGTAGGGCTTTAAAGGTGAAAAACAGCATTCTCCAACACTAGATGTTTTAAAGAAGAGATTGGACAACCATTTGTCTGAAATGGTATAGGGAAGTGATGGCTAACCTTTTTGTCCTCATGTGCCGAAAGCATGCACACACACACATAATAAAATGCACAAACCACACACCACCCATGTGGCCCGCCCCTTGTGCATGCACGTGCATCCTCTCCCCCCCCCCCATCCCGCACACCCTGTTTTGGGCTTAGCACACCTTCCTGCAGTTTCCTAAGACCAAAAATGGGCCACAGGGTGAGGGCACAGCACACACACACCATGCTCATTTTGGGCCTAGCAGGACTCCCCGCAACCTCCTGGGAACAAAAATGGGGTGCAGGAAGAGCACTGCACCTCCCGCACCACATGCGTGTGCATCTCCCACATGTACGGCACAGACCCGAAAATCAATTGGCTGGCGGGAAGCATGCAAATGCGCAGTGGAGCTGAGCTAGAGCGATGGCTCATGTGCCCACAGAGAGGGCTCTATGTGCCACCTCTGGCATGCATGCCAATTGGTTCGCCATCATTGGTATAGGGTTTCCTGCCTGAACATGGTTGGACTACAAGACCTCCAAGATCCCTTCCAACTATTCTATTCTATTCTATTCTATTCTAGCATCTTGATTGCACCTGGAAACATACTGGTTGCATATTTCCACTGATCTAACTTCTATATCAGGAAAGCCTGGCTGAAGATAATTATTTAATGGACATTTAGAAGATGTAACAGAAGCTACCTGACAAATTTCAGGGGAGAGAGTATTCCATGGTACAAACACGTGCAAAAAATAAAAATAAAAAAACCAACAACAAAAAAACAACATGTCAGAAGCCACAAGATGGCACTGTGAAGTTTTCAACACACCCAGCAGAGAAGCACTCAACTAGATTTAGCCAAGCAAATTTCCATCAAGTAGCCTATTCAGAAGTTGATTCAGGGCTTAAGAGATGATAGTTAAGGTGTTATTTAGAACCCACATAACTCAAGAAACTCAGGGTGTTTACAGTCATTAAATAGATGTTAAAATAAAATAAAATGAAAGATATTAAAAGAATAAAACTGTAGTGACCTCAAAGTAATAGTGGAGAGGCACAGATTTTCAGGTACAATAATTAATCATAGACAGGCAGTAGCTATTACTGTAAGTTCCAACAGTATAATAAAAAGCCAGATCTTCAAGTGTCTCCAGAAAGAAATAATGTTGATATGAGTCTGACTGACCATCATAGTAGAGAAGGCACTTTGAGATACATCTATCAAGAAGCCATGCTGACGTTCACATATATACACCATTATTTAAGATCTTAAATATCATTATTAAAACGTTGAAGTCTGAGCTATTGTAAGGTAAAGGTAAAGGTTCCCCTCGCACATATGTGCTAGTCATTCCCGACTCTAGGGGGCGGTGCTCATCACTGTTTCAAAGCCAAAGAGCCAGCACCGTCCCAAGACGTCTCAGTGGTCATGTCGCTGGCATGACTAGACGCTGAACGCACACAGAACGCTGTTATCTTCCCACCAAAGGTGGTCCCTATTTTTCTACTTGCATTTCACGTGCTTTCAAACTGCTAGGTTGGCAGAAACTGGGACAAGTAACAGGAACTCCCTCTGTTACACAAAACTAGAGATTCGAACCACAATATTGCCCACCTTCTGATCGACAAGCTCAGAGAGTCTTAGCCACTCAGCCACCGCATCCCTTAACAGGCATTGTATAGGTAACATATATACAATGTTATAATGCCTTAATAAACCTGGTCACACACACACACACACATACACACACAAACGGTCTCTAAAAAAGCTACATCACATTCTGTTTCTGGGTCAACTTTATAAGTAGTCTCATATAAAATGCTTTGCAATTTTAATTAGTTTAATCGTGGGGGGTATAACAACATGTCCTACTCTGGCGAGACCATTCCTATCCAAAACAGTCAGTCACTCACAGCTGGTCAAATATACAGTACATATGGTTATAAAAATATTTGGACCTCAAGCATTAGGTGATCCAGAAGAATGCTAACCCTGCACGTCTAATCTGATTAGTACAATCCCATCTAGCATTGAAGATTTTGACCAAATTCTTGGAGCTGTAGGGAATCAATCCATAGTACCTCTATCTTATCAAGATTCAATCATAGCGTCTTTTTTTTAAATCCAATCCATTGAAGAATCCAGACATGAGTCCAACAACTTCACTATCTCATTTGATTTTAGTGTCCAAGGGAATAAATGATGGGTATTATCCACTTAAATGTTGGTACCCAAATTCTTTGTATGACTTCACAGGCAACACTTTCGCACTTATGTATGCTCGTATCACTGGTTCTCGAGTTTTCTTTTATGAGGCCTCCAAACATTTAACATTATCTATATTTTAATTTAGAACAACTGAATATTGTTCGAGTGATGATGCTAGCAACAAAAGGAAACCTTTTTCAATAATTTGATTTGACGTGTCATGATCCAAGATATTGCCATCAAAAACCATCATGAAAATGTCTTGCCATAACTCTATCAAAGATGACAGAGTACCATGTTCACCTCAATTCACTGGTAGAGCCAATATTTGTGTAAAATATTTTAGGACAGAGCTCAGATATCTGATATCAAACTTCTAAAGGTCTGCCTCACATACTTACAGTAACTGGTTGATGGACCTGAAGCTTGATGAGTGAGATATATGGATTTTTCAGTTGTACTGCGTAGTCTATGGAATAAGGAACTGCAACATAGGTAGGCATGATGTAATTCTCTATTGTTGTCAGAATAAAGTGCCATTTCCCTCACTATTAGCATTACTGGGTATTGAATTAATGGGAGATGGAATTTAGTTACAGTATATCTGAATATATAAACTATACCCTGATAAACCATGAAGGAACAGATGGACCTTTGAGACAATACATGGCCAAACATGATTTTTATGAGTCACTTGTCTGTAGCAGGGATTGGAAAGTGCACACTGCAAGATGATGATTCATGGAGGTACACTCACCTGTTCATGAAGGTAATAATTGAAAGCGATCAAGAAGAAGTAGCGTTCAAGTCTCTGTAATGTCTTCTGAAGGAAACATTCTTTGGTGCTGTTCTTCTACAAAACAAACAGATATAACAATCCAGGTAATTTCATATGACTTATGGAATGCAAAACTGAAAATATACACTTTTTAGCATCTAACTTATTCCAAAGAACCAACTATATTTATGCATATATTGAGAGAGAGAAAGAGATGCAAACAAATTTGTAAATTTGCCTCTCAATGTAAATTATTACTTAATACTATGCTACAAATAACACACCCTAAATATCTTTGAAAAAAATAATTTAGCAGTAATAATTTGAGATGCTTCTCAAATCATGACATCACAGATATATATCTATTATTCAAAAGAACATAAAAATTAATTTTAAAAAATAAGCAAGCAAAAAAACAGTTTTATTTCTAGAAATCTAACTGATTTCTAAATCTTAGAAAATAAAAAAGACCAAGGGGAGTACAAAATATTCTGATCTAAGGAGTTGCCAGCAAATTGGTATATGTTTATGTCACTGCGACAGGCATCTTTTGAATAAGTGCATTTCTCAGCGGCCATTCTGTGAAGATTCCAATCAAGATTGGGAATTCATGTTTAAGACCATGATTTTCTAACACAGACATCTGCCAAAAACCTCTATTCTTTGGGTAACTCAACTTCGGAAAGCACCATTGTCCCTCCAAGAAACATTAGAGCACAATCATAGTCTCCATTATCTACTACAAACTGTAGCCTCCTGTCAATTTCCGTGATATAAGCTAATCTCATTGCTAATGTTCGATTAATACCATACCATGAATTTCAAAACTGTGTGGCAATTTAGATAAAATAATCCTAAACTACCTCTAGCTTTTTTTTTAAATTACATTGGGCTCTGTATGGACAAAACAGACCTTGAACAAAGTCAGAAAGGCTTCATTTGGTTTTGAGAAGAGAGAATTTGGCAAGGATCCATTGGAATCTTAGGTTATATAATTGCCTTTCATTAATATTTACTTGTTATCCTCCAAGAAAAATCTGCCCTAAAGTCATTTATCAAAAAGATTTAAGAAACACGCTTAAAAATATTTTCCTGCACAGGCTATTTCCATCCACATGTTAAAATAAATGATAATGATGGCACAAATCCAACTATTCGAATCTCATTGCTCTCAAATGCAGAGATCTGCAACAGTTTAATTTTTTCAAATATTTTTTTATTCTCTTACATATCATTTTAAGTATACATTCACATAATTGTTATTCTTCTTTACATGTATCATTCTTATACATTTATTATTTCATTTAATAGGTTATAATATACAGTTTGGGTTGCTTTAGTTACCATCCCTTCCTCCTGTTGTAACACCACCTTGTTTTCCCTTTCTTTTCTTCTCCCTCCCTTCTTTATTTCCTTCCTTCCTCCTCTCCTTCCTCTTCCTTCTTCCCTTACCTTTCTCCTACTCCTACTCTTCCTACCCTCTCTCCTTCTCTTTCTCTCTCTTCCATCCTCCTCTCCAGTGGTGAGTTCCAAATTTTTTAGAACCTACTCTGTAGGTGTGGCCTATTTTGTGGGCGTGGCTTGGCAGTCATGTGACAGGGTGGGAGTGGCTACCTTTTAAAATGTGGTGAAACTCATTTATCAACGCTCTTGCTTAGCAACCAAAATTTTGGACTCAATTGTGATGATAAATTCTTTCTTTCTTTCTTTCTTTCTTTCTTTCTTTCTTTCTTTCTTTCTTTCTTTCTTTCTTTCTTTCTTTCTTTCTTTCTTTCTTTCTTTCTTTCTTTCCTTCCTTCCTTCCTTCCTTCCTTCCTTCCCTTTCCTTTCCTTTCCTTCCCGTTGGGTCACTGGTAGCGGCGGACCAGATTTACTTCCAGGTACGCCAGTGGAAACCCCTCTCACCGGTTCTCTAAATTTCACCAACCGGTTCTCGCGAATAGGTGCGAGCCTGCAGAAACCCACCACTGCTCCTCTCCTTACCTCTTTCTTCTTTCCCCCGTTTTCCTTTCATTCTCTTCTCCTCTCTCCCTTTCTTTTTCTATTGTTGTTGGTATATATTTCAAAACTCAGTTTATGTTTCCTTGGGATGGCATTTCCGCAAACCCAAATATAATTTAGTATCATTTCTTATTCCCTTACCTTTGCTAGTCTACCCTAGTTATGTTTCCCTGCCCCCCAGCAGAATATTTAAAATAGTATTTGTAACATGCTTTATGGTTTCCATTGAAAAGATATTTACTGAGATCTTATCATACGTTTAGATATGCATAAATTATGTATTTTATAAAGCCCGCTTTTATTTATTAAAGAAAGACTGCATTAGGTATACATCAAGTCTCCATAACTTGTATACAATCGATCATATAAAGATAGCATAACAATAAATTGTGGGAATATTTTGCTCCAATTCTTGCAACCCCAGAAAGTAACAAGAACAGCAAGACTTCTATCAGCCCTCATTTGGCTTAGAGATCTGCTATGTGTTACGGATATATCCTGTTTCCCTGGAAATAAGACCTCCCCTGAAAATATGCCCTCCCCGAAAATACCGCAACACAGCAGCAGCCAGGAGATGACCGCGCTCTCCACCTCCTGCACCTCAAAAATAATAAGACCTCCCTGAAAATAAGGCCAAACTCTTATTTTGGGGGTCAAAAGAAAATAACACCCTGTCTTATTTTCGGGGAAACATGGTATGTGTTCTGCGGCTTTTCACAAGGATGACAAAAGGATATTTTTAAAGAAAAAATATTCCATTGTTTAAGAAGAGCTGTTCCACTGCTTGATTTTCATATAAACATTAACTGTGTTTATAAGTAAAGTGACTTCCAAAGGCTGATCTTTTGAGGCCGGTGAAGACATACACTACATGCTATGAGGACAACCTGAAAATCACTTCAAAAGAACAGCTAAATTATTCTCACAAAACCACAGCTCAGAACAAGAAAACGAGAAGAGGACCCAGCAGGTGAATTTCAACTTAAAGAAAGAATCCCACATCACAGTAGAGACAGTAACTTTAGATCTACTCCCCAAAGAGATGGCTAAGTCCTGAATAATTCACAGATCTGGGGAAAATATTATTTAGCACATTTCTATACTACTTTCTATCAGGAGTTTGGATGGAGCTATAATATGCAGTACAGATAGTACCCAACTTTTTATTTTTTATTTTATTACATTTATATCCCGCCCTTCTCCACAGAGGACCCAGGGCGGCGCACAGGAAATTTAAAAAGATATACAAAATAGAAAATGAATAAATAATTTAAAATATATATTAAATAATCCCAATCCTATGCTAAAACCAATTACAATGACAATTCAGTCCAACATTTCTGTTGCTAAGCAAGACAATTTTTAGGTGAGTTCACCCCCCCCTCCCAATTTTACAACCTTTCTTGCCACAGTTTTATTTTTTTTAATTTATTTATTTTATTAAATTTATAGACCGTCCCCTCTCCCCCATGGGGACTCAGGGCGGTGCACAGGAAATTAAAAATCTAATAAATACGACAATATACAAAATATTAAAACTGAATTAAATTACCCCTGTGCTAAAATCAATATTAAAACCCCTAAAACCCTAACAATTACCCCTTAAAATTCTAATTAAACAATTTCTTTCTGCGGCTAGGTATAAAAAGTTAGGCCAGGCCAGCCTGATGGAAGAAGTGAGTCTTTAACTTCTGGCGGAAGGAGCGGAGGTCCGTCGTTGTTCTGATTTCGGGGGGGCAGGTCGTTCCAGAGGGTTGGGCCCACCACAGAGAAGGCCCTTCCCCTGGGCGTCGCCCGCTGGCATTGCCTAGTGGACGGCACCCGGAGAAGTCCCTCTCTGTGGGAGCGAATCGGCCGAAGGGATGTATAGGGCAGGATGCGATCCTGTAGATAACTAGGTCCTGTGCCATGTGAATTGTTAAGTGAATACTTAAAATGGTGTCAGAAAGTAACAAAAGGGGATCACATGACCCCGGGACACAACAACCCTCCTAAATATGAATCAGTTTACAAGTTGAGCTTGTAAAGGAGTTTATTCAAAAAACGGATGACTGCCCTAAACTCCATCTATGGCAGGGATCTCCAAACTTGGGAACTTTAAGACTTGTGGACTTCAACTCCCAGAATTCCCCAGCCAGCTATGCTGGCTGGGGAATTCTGGGAGTTGAAGTCCACAAGTCTTAAAGTTCCCAAGTTTGGACATCCCTGATCTATGGCTAAATAAAAAATAGAATCATTTGGGCTGGCTCTATGACTAAGCAAAATAAAGCAGCAACTACTGGCCCATAAAAGTGGCCATCCTCCTGTCTCATTTTTTTTTCTCCTTACCTCCTTGATTATTTCTTTCCGCTTGTGGAAAGAATAAAGTATGCAGTGTAGCTGAACCTTTGATTCATGAGCTTATTCTTAAGCGCTATGAAGAATGCCATCTGATATGCCAAGATTATTTACACCCTGGTCAGTTTCTCTTCACACTTCTAACCATCGGACAGAAGACATCAAAGCATAGCCAGCCGAACAAATAGGTTTGAAAATAGGCTCTTAAACACCGTTGCTACTGTTTACTGTTTATTGGGCTTATTTGCCGCCCTTCTCCCGAAGGACTCAGGGCGGCGTACAACATAAAAATACATAATACAAAAGTTAAAAAAAGATTCAATAGAGAATCCAATAACAATAAATTAACAATTTACGGTTAAATTTAATATAAATTAAAATTAACAATTAAAATTAATAATTTATCTTATTCAGGCCAGGCCGGCTTGCTGGAAAAGCCAGCTTTTTAGGGCGCGCCAGAAGGCCAGGAGGTCGGGAAACACAACCACGATTGCTTAACGCACACGTGGAAACTTGTGACTAGTTTTTTTCTCCCCCCACATTACTTGCATAGAGATTATTCTTTATAGTATTTATGTTGTTTGTATTATTTGCCATGAATTGCACCAGTGAGGCTAAAACCAATTTCGCTATATACATGACGTACAATGACAATAAAGGTTATACTATACTGATCATAGGTATAAATGGCAACCGGTCAAGCTTCTGTATGGGAGATGGGGTGGTACTAGTTGCTCTTTCATTGTGCAAGACAGTAGGCCCTGAGTCAGTCCTGACATGCAACCACTTTATCAAACTGTTGGCAAAAGTTGAACAGTTTTGAGCCTCCTCTGTTTACCTTAAGCAGAAGCAAGACTAAGAATGTAAAAAAAAAGTCTCTTCACTGATTTAAAATAAAGCTCTCACCTATCACCTAAGACAGGGGTCTGCAAAGTTGGCTCTTTGAAGACTGGTGGACTTCAACTCCCAGAATTCCCCAGCCAGCCAGGCTGGCTGGGGAATTCTGGGAGTTGAAGTCCACCAGTCTTCAAAGAGCCAACTTTGCAGACCCCTGACCTAAGAGGTAGCCAACTGACCTTAGCATTGCTCCATCTCTCAATCGAAGTTACTACACGGGTTAGTTGGGAACATAACACTAAATATCCTGTACTTGTTGTGGCCCGCCAGCAGAGCTGGTGGCAGATTCAGACAATGAGGAGGTTGTGGGGAAACATGGGCCAGTCCTGGAGTCTGGGTATGGCTCTAATGAGTGCTCTGCATCGAAGGCAGAGATGGGGCCAGGGCCATCCGACAGTTATCAGCTACCTTCGAAGTTGGAGATCAGTGAGGCAGAAGAAATGCTGGAGCCTGTTCCCAATGTGCACATGTGCAGAGCGGCTAGGAGAAGGGAACAGTTAAGGAACAAGGGCTGACTCGGGAGAAAAGGCACAGGTGGATGGTGAATGGCCCCTCCCAAAAGAAAAGGGGAGTGGAGTTTGCATGAGACATTTTGTTCGTTTCATTAGTGTGAAGATTCCTTCTGACTCTCAAAGACTCCTTGCCAATTATTTTCTTGCCAATTATTTTCTTGTACAGCCTTGCAAAGATATCAACCTGGCATCTCTTCAAGCCTGATAAAGTCTGTGGTTATAAATTCACTCTTGAAAGACTGTTTGCTGGGTCTTTGCTGGATGTGAATGAGAGGGAGTCACATTAGCTTAATAAAAAGGGGTTTTGTCGGGACAAGGAGTCTACTTTGTGATTTGGGAAACCTAGATCAGAATAGTATGGAAGGAGCTAGTCATCCTTTCAACGCCTTGTTAATCCATTATAATAATACAATTTAAAAAAATGGATGAACTATTTCAAGGTTAGAGATCTCACATATGAGGTATCAGACTTCTTATAAAAGAATGATGAAATCTTCAAAAGAATTTCACCCCAAACAACCTTATGCAAAAACAAAGTTTTGAAGAACTTGGCAATCTCATGATATTTCCACCATTGTAAGTATGAAATTGGGATGGGGGGTTTCTATGCATGTCATAAGGCAGGGGTCTGCAAAGTCGGCTCTTTTAAGACTGGTGGACTTCAACTCCCAGAATTCCCTAGCCAGCTATGCTGGCTGGGGAACTCTGGGAGTTGAAGTCTACCAGTCTTAAAAGAGCCGACTTTGCAGACCCCTGTCATAAGGGATGTCACAGGAACCTGGAACCTTGAGGAACTAAGTTACTGACTCCTGCAAAACAATGAAATTAGGCTGAAACAGCCAGAGAGGAAAAACAAGACAAAGATCTAACTAAGGAATATGGGCTATCTGATACAGGAAGTTCTCCTAATGGGCTTAATAGTCATTCTACAATAGTGATGGTGAACCTTTTCGTCACCGAGTGCCGGAAAGAGAGTGTGCGAGTGTGCACACTCGTCGGAGACACAATCCGGAAGAGGAGCTGCCCAGAGAGCTTGCGCACGCTGGAAAATGAACAAGTTTCCAGCATGCGCACCAGCCATCTAGTCTTCCAGTTACTGGCACACATGCACGCACGACGATCAGCTCTTCCAGTTTCCGGCACTGCCACACGCACGAAGGCCAGCTGATCATCGCATGCACATGCGCACCAGAAACCTGGAAAGGGAACAGGAGACGCCACGCGTGCCAGATGACATGGTTCCGCATGCCACTTTGGGCATGCATGGGTTCGCCATCACGGCGCTACAACTTCCTTCTCGTGCCCAGAGGCTGAGGCCCAATTCCATTTTAAGCATGATACCTTGGAAGAAGAATAAATCACCACAGTGATAAAAAAAAAAATTAAGAGCAAGGATTTTGCATCTTCAACTCTCAAAAGTTCACTTGGAAATTCAAAATAGTTTTGTGATATTCTGAATAAACATTTATCCAGTGGAAAACTTTCTGGCTTTCAGGACAAACAGTTCTTTGTTTATAGTCATCTTTTACACCTTAAGAATTTTATAGTCTATCCTGTTTATATATCTTTAGGCATGGTGGGAGGAAGGCGCTTCTAAAAGAAAAATTAAAGCCACATGTCTCTCTTTTAACTTCCTTTTTTCAATTTTACGAAGTCTTTTTGTTACTGTTTGATGATGCTACATGTTGTAACAGAAAGCCACTTCTCTCATGCCTAACAAAAATAAAAAAATAAACCAATTGGCAGACCTGAAATATTCACGATATACAGTAAAAGTAACAACTTATTTGGGGTAATCAAATGCAAGTCACTAAATCACAAAGCAGGTGATTTAGCTAACAGGTTGGCTAAGAAAAGTAAAGCGCATGAAAGGCTTCACAGAGTATAGCAAGCCAATAAATAAAACAGCAAGTTGAAATAATTAGCAAATTTATTGTTTCTCTTAAGAGAATCTTTGAATTTGAGGATTACATAAACGAGCAACACACAGACTCTGTAACACAATTATAAGTCTCCTGAACTGTTGTAAGGCCTCGACAGAACAGTTTATTTAGTGACTGTTCAAAGTTACAACAGCACAGAACAAAATGACCTATGACTGTTTTTCACACTTATCACCATTGCAGCATCCCCATGATCAAAATTTGGATGCTTGGCAACTGACTTGTATTTGTGACAGCTGCAGTGTCCAGGGTCATATACCCCTCTTTTACAACCTTCTGACCAGCAAAGTCAATGGGGAAAACAGATTCACTTAACAACCGTGTTACTAACCTAAAATCAGTGATTCTCTTAACAACAGTGAGAAGGAAGATCATAATATGAGGCAAAATTGACTTAACAAATACCTCACTCAGCAACATAGATTTGGGGCTAAATTGTACTCGTGAGTCGAGGACTACCTATACTTGGGGGAAAAACTGCACTGTTAAACATAACAAGGATGCAAAACAACCTTTCCTGACCGGGAATCTATCCTTTAATTCCCTTGAATCCAGGTTTGATTTATAATGGCTGAAGTGAACTTCAAGGCATCTGGATGTTAAGACAGGGCATTTTCTTAAAACAATACTATTCAGCATCATCTAGTAAAATTGCCATCAGTCCTCCAGAATCCAAAACAGATTTTTCCCATCGTCTATTACATGAGATTGTTAATTGGAAACGCCAAAGATTAAATCATCAGAAGATTTGCAGCTATGATCCTTCTGAATGTACCTACCTAGTTCAAACCCATAAGGAACTCATTAGAAGATATAATTTCTCAACTTCAACCTCCACTTTGCCTGTACAATTGTAGCCTTGTTGACTTTACTTAACAAGACAGATGGACTTGAAATGTGCATGAAGGCCAAGAATTATATCTAAATTTTCGTCTGATTATTAGGAAACCAAATGATAGTAGCTTTTGGATATCTAGAAAGTAAGCCTATATAGGCCAGATGGTCTACCAATTCCTTTTCCTGTAGTGGACCCTGCCACCACAGCTGCTAGAAACTGGTGTCATAGGTTCCTACCCTTCTGAGGTGGGAAGCATGTGCACACATGCATACACTCAGAGGGAAATGCATTAAAAATCCTAAAACTTAAAGCTTAGCCAATGAGTAAATGTATTTTAGAATTTTAATTGGGATTTTTAGCACAGACTTTTAGTTTAATTTATTCTTAATTCTTCTGTATTTATTGTTATTTATCGATTTTAATTTCCTGTGCACCGCCCAGAGTCCATTTCGATGGAGAAAGGTGGTTCTATAAATCTAAATAAATTAAATTAAATTAAATAAATTAAAACAGATTCAGCATAATGTATAAATCAGAGATAAAATTCCAAAATCTTCAAACAGATGTTTAAACTTTGGACCCACCATTCTGCATTATGATCGCACTATTGCCTTGAGCATCCACAAATTCTTAATCCAACCCTGGACATCAAAGACTGCCTGCCCCAATATATATGAAGAAGGGCTCCTGTTGCAAAATCTGTAATCTACCTGTATCTGTAATCTGTAAATCTACCATTCATGACACTTTCCCAATAAAACCTAAGGATTCTAATTGTGTCGCAGTTAGATATCCCCATTTTCTGATCGCAATCACAACAGTCATCTGCAGTATAAATACATAGAGCACTGTGGAGTGAACTTACTGCAGGTAGTCCTCAGGTTACAACTGTAATTTGAGTTCTGCAATTATGATCATAATTGTGTTGGTCATATCATGAGACTGGACCTCATTATGACCTTTTTTGGAGTGGTTGTTATGTCAACACAATGCTTGTTAAGTGAATACCGTAGTCATTAAGTAAACCTATAGTTCTCTATGGGGCAGTTTTTGTTGGAGGTAGATACCAGTTTCTGGCAAAAATGTCATAAATTGTGGTCGTGTGACAAGGGGGAGGGCGCGACATCAGAACCTTAAAAGCAGAGTGTAAGTTCCTTTTTCAAGGTCCAGTGCAGTGGTGGGTTACCACCGGTTCGGACTGGTTTGGCTGAACTGGTAGTGGTTTGGTGACCTGGCCCTGCCACGCCCCTGAACCAGTTCCCTGATCGGTGCCATTGACACCGTCATCTTGTTTTTCAGTTCTGCACATGTGCAGAACAATTTTAATTGAACTACGCATGCACGCACTCAAAGCATGCACATGAGCAAACCGGAAGTAGTACCGGGCGGAATCCACCCCTGCTCTAGTGTAACTTTGAACAGTTGCTAAGCAACCTGTCCTAAACCAAGGCCTAGTGCCATGGATCTTGTCACCATTTAAAAAGAACTACTAATACCTGGTTTTGATAATCTTCTCCAATCCCTTCCAATTTCCTCTTGTATTCATAGATGGCTTCCTTCACATCATGCATTTCTGAACACAAGGCAATGGCAGCATCCACCTTTGAAGACCAAAGAGAGAAAGTCAAAATCTATTGAGAGAGAGGATTTCATTCTCTTCAATTGTATTTCTATTTTATCACTAAACTCTGTTAAATGATCACCTGGAATCTATTTTTTTTTAACTGGAATGAAACACGGGCAACCACAGGCACCTTCCATCTCTGTACCCCTTCAGAATTTTGTACCAATGAAGTAGAGTGGGAAAACCTCAAGAAATGGAGGACATTTTCTAATCATTTCTGAGGGAGATGGGTGGTTAAGAAATACAACATACAAATAAATTAAATAGTTTTGGAGAAGAAAAACTGTCAATTTCTCCCCCCTCTCAGAAATGCATCCTTCCTTTTTCCCTTTACTCAAAATAAAAACACAGCTAAAATGAAAAATGTGTGTTTGGAAAAAACAACAACCTCAGCATAAAAAGCTTTAACTTACTGAAAAAAGTTAAAACCTATTTGTTCCATCAGGCCGGCTTGGCCTAATTTACGCTTCTCGCCCCAGTCTGTTTTCTCAAATTGTTTATTGGGTTTTAATGTGTAGTAATTTTAATGTTCTTAAATTTTTAGTACAGGATAGTTTAATTCGCTTTTAACTTTGAGTGTATTGTATGTTTTTATATGGTTTTTTAATTTCCCTGTACACCGCCCCGAGTCCCTTCGGGGAGAGGGGGTGGTTTATAAATGTAATAAATTAAATTAATTAATTAATTAATTAAATTAATTAAAAAAAATAGACAAAAGGGTAGAGGAAAACTATCAGAAGGAATGAAGTTTTAGCATTTTAATCCCTTACAGGGCCAAATTAACTATTATGCTACATGCTAAAGCTCGGGACCTAGTTATATGCGAGACCGTCTTCTGCCCCATACATCCCTTAGACCGATACGCTCCCACAGAGAGGGCCTTCTCCGGGTGCCATTGGCCGGACAATGCCGGCTGGCGACACCCAGTGGAAGGGCCTTCTCTGTGGCGGGCCCTACCCTGTGGAACGACCTACCCCCTGAACTCCGTACCATCACCGACCTCCGCCTCTTACGCTAGTGTTTAAAAACACACTTATTTCATCAAGCCGGCCTAACATAGCCTCCACTGTGACTAATCTTAGATAGTTTTTAAATGGGGGATTTTAATTGGTTTTAGCGCAGGTTTTGCTATTTAATAGTTTTTTAAATTTATATGTTTTGTATTATTTTTGTATGTTGTTTTTAAATTCCTGTGCGCCGCCCTGGGTCCTTTTGGAGAAGGGCGGGATATAAATTGAATAAAATAAATAAATAAATAAATAATAACTCTTCCACCCAAAATGTGATAGTTTACTTTTTATGTATGCTAACCAACCACTCCCATGCTTCAGAACAGCTTCTTCAATAAAACGTATCACTATTTTGGACAACTTTTCCCAATATCACAGCCCCTTTCAACTCTGAATACTGGGAATTCTGGGAGCTGCAGACGGAAAACCTCTGGATGAGCATCTCAGTTGAGACAGGTTGACTTATTGTCTTTCTAAGTCATAATGATGAGAACTCAATATTTCTTTTTGTACAATCAGGCTCTTTTCCTCATTAATTGCTACATTAATGTCAAGCACCAGGGAAATTAGGAGATTCAGGGAGTTCAAATGAGTATGAAGATTTATTGCAACCTTAAGCTCTGTACAAGAGTCTGACCTGGTCAAGGCAAATGAGCGGGAATTAAGTAGGCATTCAAGATGGGCTGGACTTAGATCTCTTGTAGGCGCGCAGGGACTCATGACCCTTCCCTCAGGTTCTGTCTGGTCATCTCCTACAATTTATATATGGTATTTTCCGGAGTATAAGATGCACCTTTTCCCCCCAAAAGAGGGTGAAAATCTGGGTGCATCTTATACACTGAATACAGCATTTTTGGCCTCCCTTAAACCCCGCCCCTTTGCAAAAATTGCCGTGCATAGGCTTTGGGAGGCTTCCAGAGTGCTCCTGGTGGCTGGGGGGGAGGGGGCAAAAATGAGTGAAAAATGGGCCTTTTTTGCTCAATTTTGCCTCCCGAGCCCCCAGGAGCACTATATAAGCCATTTTTGACAAAAGAAATGGGCCCGTTTTCACAGAAATGGGCTGTTTTTTGCTCATTTTTGGCCCCCTAGCCCCCAGGAACACTCTACAAAAATCCTAAAGGCTATGCATGTCCTTTTTTTTTGACAAAAAAATGGGCCATTTTTGGGAGGTCTGCAGAATGCAAAAACTTTTTTTTAAAATTTGCCTCTTCAAAATTCTGGTGCAACTTATACTCTGAAAAATAGGGTAATCAAACATAGAGAACTGTAATCTCTCTCTCTCACACACAGACTATATGATACTTCATTTAAAGAAGGCACCATAAATTTGTCTGTGTAACTTATGTGTTCTTCTGCTCAATTTGTAGAGCATCCCAATCTTTATGCTGTCACAGATTGAGATAAGTAACTCTCTCAGAGTTATTAATTATCCTCAATGAAAATAAGGGGAATGAACCTGTCCTCTGGAACGAATTGCCCCCGGAGTTACGAATTATCCCTGACCTATGCACTTTCCGCCATGCTCTTAAAACTTTTCTTTTTCTACAAGCCAGGCTGGCGTAAATACGAATTTTATTAATTTTAATTGGGTTTGTTTGGTTTTTAACTTATTATGGGCCAAATTATTTAATATGTTTTAAAATTGTTTTAACTTTTGTATATCTGTGTTTTATTTTGGCTGTACACCGCCCTGCTGAGTCCTTCGGGAGTAGGGCGGTATAAAAATATAAATAAACTAAACTAAACTAAGCACAAGAAGATCACTGAGGCCAAAGGAACAATATACAATTAGTTTCACTCACCTCTTCCACTATCTGTTGCCCGTTGGGTACCATGCCAATGAAGTTCTGAATAATCCGAAATTGTTCCCTGGGTGAATATTTGGGAGACTGTGGAAGGCTGTGATTAGATAATATTAAAGATATGCCTTAATGCATGGAATCACACAACAGTTTAACAAACTTGAAATTTTGATGCCCATATAGTATAGAATAGAATAACAGAGTTGGAAGGGACCTTGGAGGTCTTCTAATCCAACCCCCTGCTTAGGCAGAAAACCCTACATCACTTCAGACAAATGGTTATTCAATCTCTTCTTTAAAACTTTCAGTGTCTCAACTTCTGGAGGCAAGTTGTTCCACTAATTAATTGTTCTGTCAGGAAATTTCTCCTTAGTTCTAAGTTGCTTCTCTCCTTGATTAGTTTCCACCCATTGCTTCTTGTTCTGCCTTCAGGTGCTTTGGAGAATAGCTTGTCTCCCTCTTCTTTGTGGCAGCCATTGAGACAACGGAACATCGTCTATCATGTTACCCCTGGTCCTTCTTTTCATTAAACTAGACATACCCAGTTCCTGCAACCGTTCCTCATATGTTTTGGCCTCCAGTCCCCTAACCATCTTTGTTGCTCTCCTCTGCACTCTTTCTAGAGTCTCCACATCTTTTTTACATTGTGGCGACCAAAACTGAATACAGTATTCCAAGTGTACCCTTTCCAAGATATTATAAAATGGTATTAACACTCCACATGATCTTGATTCCAATCCCTCTGTTTATGCAGCCTAGAACTGTGTTGGCTTTTTGAGCAGTGTGCAGCAGCTGCCAAAAAACCCATCACAGTTCTAGGCTGTATAAACAAAGGGATGGACTCAAAGATCAAAATATTTTGTTCTCTTAATGTTGCATATAAAATACTGCTCAATAAAGCTTCCCAAACCATCTATTTAATACCCTTACAGATATTCAGAAACCTTGCATTTTGGATGATACTTAAAACAGTAAATTGACAATCATTATGTAAATAATGCAGTTCAATCAATGCTTCACTGAGATAATATCCTAAATATATATAAGGAGAAAAATGTTTCTAATTCCCCTCATTTTGTGACACAATAAGTCCCTGAGTTAGGAACAGAATCATTCCTTATTGATGTAAGCAGATTTTCAATGCCTATAAGTAATCATGATTAATCAATAATCCTCATTTCATTTCAACCCAATAGGAGATAAGCTACAAAGCTCTTACTCTTGTTTTTGTAGGCCACCTTTACGGTGATAGAGGACCAGAGTTCCTAAGACCATGGCTAAATTTGTCGTCCCGACACCAGTTTGGCAACTAAACACCAGGGCAGGAGGCAGCTTGCTGGTATCTTGGAGAAGGAGCAGATTTGGACTTTCCTGTAAGACAGAATTATACACATTTGTTGGATCGGACACAACTTTGCAACTAACAACATAGAAAATAAAAATTAAATTTAAAAAAAACAATTAAGCCCAACCCCCCAACCCCCAGCGACAACACACAGTCAAATGAGCCATTTGGTGGGCTCCTGCATCTCACACTGGCTTTCCCTGTCCAAATGGCAAAACCAAGTATTTTAAAGTTCACACACATTGCCTGTTGTTGCTCCAGACCAAGAGAAAAAAACACCTGTAAGTAACCAAAAAGAGGAAAATGACCTTTCTGGTCAACCCCTCTTCCTTCTGAACAAGCCGGAGATGTGATTTGATGGCCGGTCGGCCTCTTCTAAGTTTGGTTAGTATTGATGTTACCTAGTTGGGTAATGAAAGTGTTGCAAGAAAATAGTCAAACTCAGAGAGCACAAAAGACCCCATAGGTCAACCCTGAGTAAACATATTCACTATTACTGGTGCCTCTTCTAGTTCCGTTCCTACTCATTCACTCTCAGAATGTGAGTTAAGATTAGCTTCAATTCTATTGGCCATTTAGAGAGCTCTCAAAACATGATCTTTCTAGCAAGTCTCAGGATCCCTTAGAAATAGAGAGCCCACAAAATGGCTTTATTATATAAAAGTTTTTAAACACTCTTCCTTAGTTCTGATATATATATATATATATTTCTTGTTTTCTATGTTTATTTTAAATGTATCTTTATTGTTCTGTTTTTATTGTTCCTGACCAAAATCATACGTGCAATGGGTGGCTAAATAACATAGATCAGGGGTGACACTGAAGGCCGCATTAGGGTTGTGTTTGACCTTGGGAGGCTGGAGGGGGCGTGGCCAGGGTGGGCGTGGCCAGCTCTCATGCCGGGGGTACCTGTGGTGGCCCGGGTGAGGCTGCAGGGAACCCTTTGCCAGCGAAAATGAAGCTCAGGAGAGCTGTGTGCAGCCCTTCCAGGCTCCATTTTCGCTGACAGAGGTACTGCGGGCCGATCCTTTGCTCTTTCCAGGATGGCTCCGTGGGCTCTATCTAAGCAACCTGTGGGCTGGACTGAGTTTGACACTCTTCACATAGACAGACAGAGATTAAACAAATGTAGTAAATGTAAATATCTGTAACTCTAAATATCCTATTTACATAGCTTAATACATAGGACAATAGCTACTAGCAAACAAAATTTCTGCTGCTGCTGTTGTTGTGTGTGCGTGTGCGTGCGTGTGTGTGTGTGTGTCTTTGAATTAGACTTGACTCCTAGAAAGTGCTTTGGTAAGGCCCTGCAGCTTTCTTGCCAAGCTTTTTATAGTTTGATTGCCATTGTCATCTTCTTAGAGCTGAATGTGTGGGACTGGCTGTCTAAGTGCCTCAGACAGGGCTAGAACTCCCTATTTCTAGCCTGATGCCTTTTACACCAAACTGGCTTACCTTTTCATCTTATGTGACTTTTAAAAAAAATTCTTCTCTGAAGTCTCACAATATTTTTAAAAGTCAATCTTTCTTTAGAAAAACGAAACATTCTGCCAAGAAAATACGCATATCATTGCAACTGAATGGCTTATTACTTCCCAAAACAAAGAATGCCTCTCTCCTCCTCTTAACTCAAATTAACTTAACCTATTAAATACGGTTTAGAATCTATCCTGGGATTACTTTGTCCCTGGATTGTTCCCATAACACGTTGCGTATTTTTAGTATCTCCCAAAACTGTCTCCAGCCTTAGCAAAAACAATGAAACGTCCAAAGTAAACACTGGCACTGCAACTAGCAATTGGATGCCCATTAATTAAATTCAGTATTATAGATTTTATCCAACCCCCAAAAAACCTAAGCATTTATTTTAATGGTTTTCAAATAAACGGGCCCTTCAAAGCTTAATTTCTTGCTGGCTTGTGCAGTAATTCTTTTAACGGGGTGTGTGTGTGGGAGGATTAGACTTTTTACCTTTGGCACAACAAAACCGTACAGTTAAGTCTTGAGCCTAAAGCAAATACAGGCGTCTAGCAAATGCGTGTGTTCAAACACCAGCTAGAGGGATCCAGAAATAGACACATGAATCTTCCTTCGGCAGATGTAAATATAGAGGGGAGGGAGGGAGCAAATGTTTGTAGTACCGCCACCCAACAGGAAGAATTTCCAGCTTCTGCTAACAAGCATCTCGTATGTGCTTCCTTTTCCAAGCCAGCTTATTAAATAAAAGACAGCTTGTAGATTAACATCTGGCATCAGGTCTTACCCGGAGGAAACTGATGAAAGCATCAAACTGTGTTTCTAAAGGCGCTCCGTCCACAGGCAAAGGCAGCCGATGGTACCTGCCGAGAAAAATGAATTCTTTCCAGCTTTTGGGGGGGAAAACACCCTCGGTCAACATGCAGGCGAGCTGTGAAAGTGTTCTCGGATAGAGACATTTACAAAACATACTAAATGTAACAAATATGATCAAAAATACTTTATTTGTATTAAACTGTATAACATGTGGAACATGGTAATTGACATAAAAATAACATATTGAAATACTGAATAACTACTGTATTTTTTGGAGTATAAGACGCAAGATTTTGAAGAGGCAAATTTTTTAAAAAAGTATTTGCACTCTGCAGACCTCCCAAAAACAGGTCTGGTTTTTGTCAAAAAAAGAGGCATGCATAGCCTTTAGGAGGCATGTAGTGTGCTCTTGGGGGTATGGGTGGGGGCAAAAATGAGCAAAAAAGACCCATTTTTTGTCAACAAAAAGGGCATGCATAGCCTTAGGGGGCTTATAGAGTGCTCCTGGGGGCTGGGGTGGAAAAAGCAAAAAACGGTCCATTTTTCGCTCGTTTCCGCCCTCCCCAGCCCCTAGGAGCATTCTGGAAGCCTCCAAAAGGCTATGCACAGCCATTTTGGTGAAGGGGGCGGGGTTCCAGGCGGCTAAAAATGCTGTATTCCATGTATAAGACGCACCCAGATTTTCAGCCTCTTTTTGAGGGAAAAATATGCGCCTTATACTCTGAAAAATACAGTAAATAATGAAGGATTATAAATTGAACAAAAAAATAATGGAAGATTACAATTTATCATAAATGTTTGTACTATTATTAGAATTATATAAGCTAGTTAAAAGCAATAAATATGATTAATAATATTCTTTGCATTGAAAAGTATGACACTTAGATTAGGGTGATTGGCATAGAAATGACACATTGAAATACTGTGATTAAATAATAAGAGATTATATATTAAAAATGTGTGTATTATTACAAGGATTATATAAGCTTGTTAAATGAAACAAATACAATTAACACTACTTTATTTTGTATTAAAATGCATGACACTCTGCCACACTGTTAACTCATTGATATGTTTGTAAAAAATAAAATAAAATAAAATAAAATTTAGTTCAGCACATTGAGCAGGATGAAAAGGAATTCAGGTATAATATTGCTTTCTCGTGTGACTGTTTCAAGTATACATTTCTGTATTAAAGCCATGGCTTTATTCATGACAAATTTTAACCATGAGAAAAAGCCACACTTTATTCAATCATAGAGACACAGTGGCTCAGTAGCTAAGACACTGAGCTTGTCGATCAGAAATGTCAGCAGTTCAGTGATTTGAATCCCTAGCGGCACATAATGGAGTGAGCTTCCGTTACCTGTCCCAGCTTCTGCCAACCTAGCAGTTCGAAAGCATTTAAAAATGCAATTAGAAAAATAGGGACCACCTTTGGTGGGAAGGTAACAGCGTTCCGTGCACCTTTGGCATTTAGTCATGCCGGCCACATGATCACATCTTCGGAGAGCGCTGGCTCTTTGGCTTTGAAATGGAGATGAGCACTGCCCCCCCTAAAGTTGGGAATGACTAGCACATATATGCGAGGGGAACCTTTCCTTTACCTATTCAATCATGCCGGTTGAAAAAGGATACATTTTGGCTAAATTTACAGAATGCATTAAGTCAAATCTGAACAAATGAAAGGTAGTCTTCAACACACGACTGTAACGGAGCCTTCCTATTGCAGTCATAATTTGTGACGGTTATAAAGTGGATCATTGTGTAAGCGGGCTTGATTTTATAACCTTTTTGGGAGCCATCATTAGAATAAGGGAATAACAGAGTTGGAAGGGACCTTGGAGGTCTTCTAGTCCAACCCCCTGTTCAAGCAGGAGACTCTCTTGTCACTGATGCCCACAAGCAGATCAATCCCGTCATAGGATAGGTTTGCATGCAGTTTAATTTGCCCTCCATGTTCTATTTCCACTGTCATTTCTCAAACGTTTTCAGTGCCCTGCCTCTTTTGATGTGGAAACAGAAGGAGCATCCCTGACTTAAGTAAGGCAACATGACAGAGACATATGTCAAGTAGGCAGCTTTACTGATTGGTTTGGTAGCTTTCTGGAGACCTTTGTGTGGCATGGATGTAGGTCATAAAGGTGGAGGAGCAGGTGAGCTTTGATAGGAGGATAAGGGAGGCGGGTCATCTCTTTGGGAATTCTCATGGTTTTATGACTTCATCCCTGCTGGCTAAAGTGTCAGTTACTGTCAGTTATCAGTTATCAGAGTGAAGATGCTTTCTTAGAGGTAAGATGCTCTTCAGTGGGGCTCTTGGACTCTGGGGAAGCTTAAGAGAAAAGGTGTCTGAGGTTGAGTCAGTCAGGATCGGGGTTGTTGGGGGAGAGGAACTGGCATGGGGAATGGGAGGAAATGGATAAAAGGGGGAAGGGAATGGGGAAAGGAATTTGGGGAAGGAAAGGAGGGGCAAAGAGGTGGAGTGCGATGGGTAGGAGAGATGATGGGGAGAGGGAAGGGGGACAGGACAAGAAGGGAAGGGAGGAGGATGAAGAGGAGGGGGATGAAGAAGTGGACTAGGTCCAGTAGGAGAGGGGAGGAAATGGAGGCAGGACAGGAAGAGGAAGATAGGCACAAATAAGGAGGGGGCAATTCTAATGCCTTTATGACTTCATCCAGGCAGGTTAGCAGAGGTAAGCAAGAGCAATTAGTACAGAATAGAATTAGAATGGAATAGAATTAAATAGACATGAATTAGATTTAGAGCAGAATTAATATTAGAATTAGAAGATGGCATACAACTACAGCACGATTATAATAAAATAGAATTAGAATGGAATTAGAATTAGAAACAGAATAAAATTAGAATAGAATGAATAAAATTAAAATAGAATTGGAATGACTGTAGAATAAGAATAGAATAGAAATGGAATGAAACATAATTAGAATAGAATTAAGTAAACACCGCAATCGTTAAGCAAACTAGTTGTTCTCTGTGGAGCATTTTTGTCAAAAACAAGAAGTAAAAGGTGGTGTCTGCAAAAATATCATAAATTGTGGTCATATGACCACAGGACCAGTCATTTTATAATGCAAAGATAAATAACCAGATGTCTGTGGGAGGCAATCTATAATAAATTATGTAGCCTGGACATCTGGGAAGCTCTCTGTCTCTCAAATTTTAATTTTGATGCTCTTAATTAGAAATGATAATTTTGAGTGAGAAGTATATATGGTACTAGGCTCCAGCACCTGAAATCATAATTTTTCTTACACCTGGGGAAAGAGGACAGCTATATTTAACTTTAAAAAACCCCATGGAAGCTAGGATGGTAGTAATTGTCCTGGAAATTGAACAGATTAGATTCAAATAACTGTCATGGCTTTGCCTTTGAGGAAATATTTTCAGCCCTTGTGACAGTCACACTTACTGTGGGGGTCATTTTGGATCCCGACTCCAAGAAAGATTTCGCATTAAATTTTAATAAACCTATCAGCTCAAAGAAATGGCCTACAATCTTGGAATACAGATAGTCCTTAACGTACGACTAGAATTGAGCCCAAAATTTCTGTTTCTAAGCGAGGCACATGTTATGACCTTTCCTGTTACAACTGTTAACGCTGAAGTGGTTAAATGAATCACGGGATCGTGAAGTAAATCTGGCTTCCACCCCTGACTTTGCTTGCTGGAAACTGTCTGAGAAGAAGGGTTCAAATGGCTACTTCATGACCCCGGGATGTTGCAATTGTCATAAATACATAGAAGTTGCCAAGCAATGAAATTTTGATCACATGACGATGGGGATGCTGCAATACTACCCTGTTTCCCTAAAAATAAGACCTCCCCAGACAATAAGCCCAATTGGGCTTTTGAGCACATGCGTTAAAATAAGCCCCCCCCCCCGAAAATATTGCAACACAGTAGCAGCCAAGAGGCGATCACACTCACCGCCTGCTGTATCTCAAAAAAGACCTCCCCGAAAATAAGGCCAAGTGCTTATTTCAGGGGTCAAAAGAAAATAAGACCTTGTCTTGTTTTTGGGGAAACACAGTAATATGTGTGAAAACCAGTGATAAGTCAGTTTTTTCAGTGCTATGGTAACTTCAGTCATTAAATGAATAGTTGTAACTTGAGGACTACCTGTATTGTTTTGTAATGCGACCACTTAGGTAAAGTAGAGAATGGTGAAAAGAAATACGGTCCGAGTTAGTACAATTATTTATTAATAAGGGCAAGATTCTCTTCCACTGAACTTTACCTGTAAGAGGGCAGCAGGAAAACAGGCCTCTTGTACACTTCCTCTGACACTTGGATGTCTTCTTCACAGAAGATTTTGACTGAATGCGGCTCATCTTTGAAATGTTCAATATCATTGTAGACGTAATATATATTCTCACTCAGCTGGGCAAAGTCATGTATCTTCAACAGATAAATCCAAGAAACCAACCTGAGAAGAAGCTTGCTTTATAAAACATTATCTACAACCTACTGACATGCAGTTTTCTTCCTTAGACCTACTTGCTGACTTTGCTAAATGGTTTCCTTTGTAGAGTTACAAAGGAAAAGGCTCTGGTCCTGCTCATCTCAAGTTGTCCATGCAGACAATGTAGGACCAGGGGTGGTATTCACTTACCTTCCCTACCGCTTCGCAAATAATGAGCGCACCTGCATGCACTTTTGGAGAAAAAAGGGCCTAAATGGATGCTGTAGAGCCGTGGCGGGTGGGTGGGGAGATCCCGCGATTTCCGCTACTGGTTCGGGCGAACTGGTCTGAACTAGTAAAATACCACCTCTGTGTAGGACCAATATTAAGATTGCCTCATAAGACTACTAAAATACCAAGATAATGCCAGATAGGTTTCTAATGTGTTGTGCAGGTATCTAAAATGTAGTCTCAGTTCAATGGCACAGAAATGTTAAAAGGACACCATGCAATTTGATAGTCATTCTCATTCCCAAATTTAAACCCCTGAGAAATATTTTGTACGTGATGACTCCCCTGGATGCTGCCCCAGATTCCTTTCCAGATGTCAGCTCTGAGAAGGATGAACTACTTCCTTGAATGTCTGGAGCAGGGGTGGGTTCCGGTTGCTGCTACTATCGGTTCACTCAGGGGTGCGCTTCGCGCATCCATAGAAGCAAACAACTAGAGAACCGGTTCAGGGGCGTGGCAGACCGAGTTGCTACCTACTTGGCCAAATCAGTCCAAACCGGTAGGAACCCACCTCTGATCTGGCCAATGGCTTTGAGCAGCCATCTGACAGGGATTTGACTTCAGCAGGATAGCCCTTAGGCTTCAGGTTAGGCAAAGCACACAGCTGCAGCCAGTCAGCAATGAGGAAGAGGAACTGCCTTCTGTACCTGATCCCAGAACACGTAGGGCAGAGAAAAGGCAGGAGCAGCTGAGGTCAGCCAAATTACTCATGAGGAGGCAGCCTCGCCCTTCTTGATGGGCTGCAACAAAAGCTGGCTATTTAGCACAGCAGACAGATGGAGGCGATGCTGGGAACAATATGTTCATTTCCTAGCTGCATATTTCCTGCCTTGATTTAGATTGACACCATGCCTGGATTGTACCTTGTAAACTCTGGACCTTTCTTGCCCCATGAACCTCCTTGTATTGTGGATTTAACTTTGCCTGGTGGGTTTATCTTGTTTGGGAAACTTTCAAATGCCTTGTGGACTCATTGGCCATTGCTCTGTGGACTAGCATTGGTCTGTGTTTGGCTTGACTTAATTGGGACAGTTCTGGGTTTCTGGTGAAAGGAATTGCTGGAGAATATTAACCCACTAAACCACCATTACATGTGAGTGAGTGAGGCAGCAGAACTATATAGTATGTATGTACGTACGTACGTACGTACGTACGTACTTATTTATTTATTTATTCGAATTTATAACCGCACCTTCTCCTAAAAAAGGACCCAGGGCGGCGCACAGGAAATTTTAAAAAACAATACAAATATACAAAATACCATTATTAAAACCTATTAAACCCATACCCTGTGCTAAAACCATTTAAAATCCCCCTAATTAAAATTTACAGCTAATAACAGTCAGAAACGGGAGGTTATGCTAGGCCAGCTTGTTGAAATAGGTGTATTTTAAGACGCTGGCGGAAGAGGCGGAGGTCTGAGATGGTGTGTAATTCGGGGGGCAGGTTGTTCCAGAGGGTAGGGCCCGCCACAGAGAAGGCCCTTCCCCTGGGTGCCGCCAACCGGAATTGCCCGGCCGATGGCACTCGGAGAAGGCCCTCTCTATGGGAGCGGATCGGTCGAAGGGATGTATGGGGCAGGAGACAGTCTCGCATATAGCTAGGCCCCGAGCCATGGAGCGCTTTGAAGATGGTCGTCAACACCTTGAAGCGCACCCGCAAGGCCACAGGTAGCCAGTGCAGCTCGTGCAGAAGAGGTGTTATATGGGAATGCCTTGAGGCTCCCATGATCACCCGCGCAGCTGCATTCTGGACTAACTGTAATCTTCAAGTGCATCTCAAGGGGAGCCCCATGTAGAGAGTGTTACAGTAGTCCAGCCGAGACGTCACGAGTGCTTGAGTGACTGTGCGAGGGCAGTCCGGTCCAGTAAGGGGCGCAATTGGCGTATCAAGCGTACCTGATAAAACGTCCCCCTGGCCACGGCTGTCACATGATCCTCCATGGACAGCCGGGAGTCCAGGAGGACACCCAAATTGCGTGCCCTCTCCACGGGGAGGAGTTCGCCCCCAATGGCCAGAGTTGGACATACCTGGCTGAAACCATACCTGGTGCCGGAAACCACAGCCACTCGGTCTTGGACGGGTTGAGCTTGAGTTTGTTACTACCCATCCAGACCCGTACGGCCTCCAAACACCGGGACAGCACCTCGACGGCATCATTGGGGTGGTCTGGGGTGGATATGTACAGCTGGGTGTCATCAGCGTACAGATGGTATTCCACCCCAAAACCACGGATGATCTCACCCAGCGGCTTCATATAGGTATTGAACAGGAGTGGCGAAAGGACCGACCCCTGAGGGACCCCGCATAAAAGGGGCCTCGAGGCCGACCTCTGCCCCCCTGCCAACACACATTGTGACCGACCAGAGAGGTAGGACGAGAACCACCGTAACACGGTGCCTCTCATCCCCAACCCCCCCAGTCGGTGCAATAGGATACCATGGTCGATGGTATCAAAAGCCGCAGAGAGGTCTAATAGGACTAGGATAGAGGAACATCCCCTATCCCGCGCCCGCCAGAGATCATCCACCAATGCGACCAATGCCGTCTCGGTACTGTGATCGGGTCAGAAGCCGGACTGGCGCTGGTCTAGATAATCAATTTCCTCCAGGTGCCGAGGAAACTGTTGAGCCACCACACTCTCTACAACCTTCGCTAGAAAGTGAAGGTTGGAGACCGGACAATAATTTTCCAACAATGCTGGGTCCAGGGAAGGCTTCTTGAGAAGGGGTCTCACCACCGCCTCTTTCAAGGCAGTAGGTAAGTACCCCTCACTCAAGGAAGCATTCACAATATCCTGGAGCCAGCCTCGTGTAACCTCCCAGGATGCCAGTACAAGCCAGGAGGGACACGGGTCCAATAAACATGTGGTGGCCTTAAGTCTCCTCGACAACCTGTCCATATCCTCGGTAGTAACAAAGTCAAACTCCTCCCAAGATGTTGCCTCAAGACCAGCATCGGACAATCCGACCGGACCACTTTCAATGGAGGGCAACTCATTCCGAATCCGAGTGATTTTATCCTGCAGATATTCACCAAATTCCTCTGCTCGACCCTGTAGAGGGGCTTCCCGCGGCCTCTGGTGAAGGAGGGAGCAGGTCACCCCAAACAGGGCGGCAGGGCGGTTATCTGCGGATGCGATAAGAGTGGCACAATACTCGCGTTTGGCCACTCTTATCGCCACTAAGTAAGTCCTAATATGGGCTCTTACTAGTGTTCGGTCGGATTCGGACCGAGAGGATCTCCATCTACTGTCTAGGCATCTCTTGCGGCGTTTCATCTCCCTCAGCTCCTCGGTAAACCAGGGAGCCTGGGTGATTCGACGCCGCGTGAGAGACTGCAAGGGCGCGACTCGGTCCAAGGCCCCCGCAGCCGCACTATATCATGCGGCCACTAGGTCCTCAGCCGAGTCGCGGGGCAAGGCCACAGGTATACTGGCCCAAGCTCCCTCTGGAATCTTTCCAGGTCCATCAGGCGCCTGGGACGGAACCATCTTGGGGTCTCTGGTTCCGCCTCCCCGCAGTGGGGTGTGACGATTGGATAGTAATGTAATTAAAGCTGTACTACTTTTTTAAAAGCAATGATGTCTGGAAAAAAATAAATTAGAATACTCAAAATAAAAAAACACATTATGATGAAAGTGGAAGTTACAGAATAAATGATATTACAGGTAGTTCTTGACTTATGACCACAATAGAGCCCAAAATTTCAGTCGTAAATCATTGTGGTTGTTAAATCAAGACATCACATGACCAGATTTGATTTTATGACCATATTTACAATGGTTGTAAGTCTCCAAAGTTGTTAAATGAATCATGTGGTCATTAGACAAGGCAATACAGTTGTTAAGTGAATCCAGCATATCAAAAAGTTTGAGTTTTTTATCATTGTCTGCAGAGGTGGTGTTCATCAGGTTCTGACCAGTTCTAGAGAAACGATAGCGGAAATTTTGAGTAGTTTGGAGAACCGGTAAATATCACCCCTGACAAACCCTGCCACCATCTATTCTCTGCCTCCCGAGTCCCAGCTGATCAGGAGGAAATGGGGATTTTGCAGTAACTTTCCCCTGGAGTGGGGAGGGAATGGAGATTTTACAGTATCCTTCCCCTGCCACGCCCACCAATCCACACTCACAGAACCGTTAGTAAAATTTATTGAATCCCACCACTGATTGTCTGCCAGAAAATGTCAACAAAAAAACCCACAAATCATGAGCATGCGACTGCAGAATGCTGCAATTAGTTGTAAATGTGAGCCAATTGCCAAGCACTTGAAATACCATCACATGATTACAAGGAGGAGTGGGCAATCATAATTCTCATGATGCATCATCGGTAGCTTTTTTAAAGTCCATTGTAACTTTGAGTGGTCATTAAACGATAGTTCCTAAGTCGAGGACTACCGGTAATAAAAGTGGGAAAATATAAATGAAGCAAATCTCAAATGCAGTGTGCCTTCTGATAGCCCTCAAAAATTACCTCTTTTCGAATAGAGACTTCTAGGTCTTCTACTTTGACTCCTCTACACTGATTGTGTAGGTTCTCCTTCAAGTTCTCCTTTGCTCTTGGAGTGTAGGGGATGAAATCATTGTCCATACGCAGAAAAAGTACAGGTTCTTCACGAACGCAAAACACAATGCATTCCTGCTATGACAAAGAGAAGAACTGTGTGGGCTAAATTTTTGAGAGAGTAGAGAAATGCTGATTTACATACAAAGCTTTTCTTGTCTGCAATAATAATCTACAAGTTCACAGTTTTTCACCTTGTCCTTCAGGGCACTTGTTCAAGGGCAAACTTCTAGGTGTGCAAAAAAAATAAAAGATACACCGCGAGAAACAGATTTCTTCTGTTGTTAGGCAAAAGTCAAAGATACATCAAAGTGCCTATGGAGAGAAACTGGGAGTTCCACTGTTTTATCCAATCTAATAATATGTGCATAAAAGCAAGTGTACATATCTATAAGGCATTTGAACCCTGTTTGTGAGAAAAATATGTGGGGGCTACAAGGGTGCTTTAACTTTGTCCTGACACAAATAGGCATGCAGAACTTTCAGCCAATGTTAAACCTTGGTGGTGCAGTGGTTAGAGTGCAGTACTGCAGGCTATTTCTGCTGATTGTTGGCTGCCTGCAATTTGGCAGTTCAAATCTCACCAGGCTTAAGGTTGACACAGCCTCCCATCCTTCCGAGGTGGGTAAAATGAGGACCCAGATTATTGGGGGCAATAGGCTGATTCTGTAAACCACTTAGAGAGGGCTGTAAAACACTGTAAAGCGGTATATAAGTCTAAGTGGTACTGCTATTGCTAAGCAGAAGTGTCCAATCTTGGCAACTTCAAGACTTGAGGACTTCAACTCCAAACATTCCCGGCCAGCCACATATCTCAGTTTGGCTTTCTTTCATATACAGACCTTATGACCGTCATTCTGGAGCTTCTGCAGGACTTGCTTGAATCCACCAAAGCTGGGCTGCCCCATCCCAAACACTGCATATCCTCCTTTGGCCTGCCGAAAGTTGGGAGCCCCACAAGTGCTGGAAGTATTCAAGACATCTGCTTTGCTGTATACATCACGGACCATAAAATATTTCCCCTAATGGAACAATTAAAAAAATGGAAAGATGTCAATGTGCAGAAGAAGCTAGTGTAAGTAATTGGTCAATTAAGGTTCTCCCAAAAATAACATGATTTGAGAATTTGCAGAGGACCAGGCAAATTCATGGAAGCCAGTCCTATTATGGTCATTGTTTAATTAATGCTCAATAATAAACATTCAGCAATATTATGCTGCAATGCACCACTTGCTGGGCAGGCAACCAGAATAGAATGGCCTCTGTTGGTCATTATAAAAAATGAGATGCTGATCTTTTGGCCCAGAAAAGCTTGTTTTTAATTATTTTGATCACCACCTCCTTCTGAATATCCATACATAATCCGCAACATTCACCTGGACAAGATAGTGTTCTGGAGTAGATTCTGTAATCCGCCCCACAGTATAGCTGGCTTTCAATAAGTCGTCATGTATTTGAAATTCTTCTTTGCAATTGTAGCTGTAAGAAACACAGGACAGAAGTTGCGTGGTTGGGTTTTCTGCAACTAAAATATGTTTTTTGTGATTAAACAAGAATTGTAAGATTCCATTGCTTAATTTCCTATTCACAGAAAGTTGATACATCTTATGCAGATCGTAAAATCTGCCACAAAATAAACAAACTCACAGCCATAAGTCAAATTAGTTTGTGTAACTTTACTATTTTATCCTGAACATGTATACATACTGTTATGTAGTCTATACAAAATTACAATCTAATTAATAACATTAATTACATCTCCAAGTTATCTTGCAAAATTAAGAACTACTGTGTTTTTCACAGTATAAGACGCACCAAGATTTTGAAGAGGCAAATTTTTTAAAAAAGGTTTCGTACTCTGCAGACCACCCCAAAACAGTCCATTTTTTGCAGAAACGGGCCCAACTTTGTCAAAAAAAGCATATGCATAGCCTTTAGAAGGCTTGTAGAGTGCTCCTGCGGGCTGGACATGGGGGGCAAAAACGAGTCAAAAAATGGCCCATTTTCGCTCATTTCTTCCCTCCCCAGCCCCCAGGAGCACTTTGGAAGCCTCCTAAAGGCTATGCACGGCAATTTTGGTGAAGGGGGCAGGGTTTCAGGAGGCCAAAAATGCTGTATTCAGTGTATAAGAAACACCCAGATTTTCACCTTATTTTTGCATACTCCGAAAAATACGGTAGATTCTTATGTCATCCTTATTATACTTTAAATCAATTAACAATACAGTGACATATATACACAAAAACCATACACACACACACATACACACACACACAGGGAGGGAGGGAAGGAGGGAGAGTCTTATTTGATTTGATTATCTATGAACTTGGAACTGGGTAGCAGAAATTGTTAAGTTGTGCGTCAATAACTTTAAGTCATTTTTCCATTACAGCAATTTTCCAACGTATTTGCCACCATGTGAAAATTCTCAAATCCATTTCTGCTTTCCAGGATCCTGCTACTACCTGTCTGACAGTAACCAATTACAAAACTATCAATTATTTGTTTCAACTTAGTAAAGCCAACGTGGCCATTATCTTAGATAATGGGCTCAGTAGTGATTTATTTCGTTTTGCAATTATAAAAAACAATCAGTGCAAAAAGACTGAACAGGTTTTCAAGATTACCACCCATGACAAAAACTATTACTTTGTTTTCTCTAACAGCACCATCAGAACTCCAAGATCCCACAGAGATCCTAGAGATGGCCCAGGCATAACAACAGTGTATGGCTGAATTCTGAGGTGTATGGCTGAATTCCACCTATCCAGCAAAGAGAGAGAAATTCATACAGTAACATAATTGGAAGGGACTTTGGAAGTCTTCTAGTCCAACCTCCTCCTTCAGTAGAAGACTTTAGAAAAATGGTTGGCCAATCTTTTTTTGAAAGTCTCCAGTGATGGAGCACCCACAACATCTGAAGGCAAGCTATTCCATTGGTTGACTTGCTCTCACCGTTAGGAAACTTCTACTTACTTCTAGGTTGCTTCTCTCCTTGGTTAAAGATTAGGTTAGACCAGGGGTCTGCAAAGTTGGCTCTTTTAAGACTGGTGGACTTCAACTCCCAGAATTCCCCAGCCAGCCAGGCTGGCTGGGGAATTCTGGGAGTTGAAGTCCACCAGTCTTAAAAGAGCCAACTTTGCAGACCCCTGGGTTAGACTAAGAAAAGGAAGCAGAAGATAATCTACTGTAAGGAGCTTGTGCAGATGATACTTAGTAAAGCTATATTTTGGGACTATTCTCTCTCTATAAAAGCCACTTGTTTTGTTTTAGTTTTCAATATCCAAATTGTGCTTATCAGTCCATAAATGTTGTCTGTTCTTCATTTATATGCTTAAATTTCATAAACCAATTATGAGGCAACTCAGTTTTAAGGGGAAATAATACATATGATCAGATTGGGAAAACCTCTTTTGGGAGAATGAGATGGACATGAATTACTTAGCTTTTATATTCAGCTGGAAACCTATGTCATTCCTCTCTTTGATTTTAATTGATTTTAACGTGCAAGTTGTATATGCCAAGAAAAACTTGTTAATTTTATTTTATGCTGTGACTAAGTTTGGGTGGTGGTGGTTGGTGAATAAGAATAAACATTCAAACTGTCATACATAGGACAGGTTTCTGTTTCTGTGTTACACCAACAAAGACCCACCCTAACTTTTGACATTCTGGAGCTTCAAGATTTTGGTCCAGTCCATTCCCATCTGAGATAACAAAATCAGGTGAGGGAACAGAATTCCATAATCTATGGCAAATGGGCTATAATCAATTTAGTAAGCCACAAGAAGAGATGGCTCGTTTTAGAAAAGTCTTTATTAATTTGGTGTTCCCCAGATGCTTTCCAGATGTGCTCTGAAGCTTTTGGCACCCTCAGATATGAATACCAAGTTCATACACGCAATACAAAATATGAAAGAAAAAAAAACATGCTGGGCCTCTTTTCTTAGCCTAACTCTTTACACAGACAACATCACAGCCCTTAGAAGACCATGAAGCTCCAGAAGGTTGAGACAAAAGATGAAAGGATCTACAGAGAATATAGCTGGTGGTTGCAACTCACGTAATGAGAACAGGAGCCACCTTATTAGTAATGATAGACTTGGCTTTGTTATTGTGGAGGCCAATGGTCTGGAAGGAGTGGATGCTGAGGGAATGGTGATCCTCCATGGTTCCACTGCCGTGAATGTTCTCAAATGTTGCTGTTGCTACTGTCTGCTGAGCTGTGCTGGCAGTTGTACCCATAATCCACAGGCAACTGTACCAATAAAAAGAATCAGAAGATCAATAAGCAGAAGAGGAAGGTTAACACTTCAGTATTCTGCAAAGAGGGAGGGAGGGAGGGAGAGTGGGAGGGAGAAAGAAAGAAAGAAAGAAAGAAAGAAAGAAAGAAAGAAAGAAAGAAAGAAAGAAAGAAAGAAAGAAAGAGGGAGGGAGGGAGGGAGGGGAGAGAGAGAAAAAGGTAAATAGACAAAAAAGGAAGGGAGGGAGGGAGGGAGGGAGGAAGGACGGAAGAGGAAGGGAGGAAGGGGGGGGGAGAGAGAAAGACAAAAAAGGAAGGAAGGAAGAGGGAGGGTGGGAGGGAGAGAGAGAGAAAGAAAGAAAGAAAGAAAGGAAGGAAGGAAGGAAGGAAGGAAGGAAGGAAGGAAGGAAGGAAGGAAGGAAGGAAGGAAGGAAAAGCAAATATATTTAGGAAAAGGCAATCAGGATTTTGCTTGCATGTATGTATTTATTTATTTACACTTACATGGCTGAAGAGCCAGCTGATGGCAACATTTAAGAGATGAGAGCATGCCCACCCTATCTAATCGAGTAGGACAGAGATACCCTCAACGAGAAGTGCTCCCACAGCTAACCTGCTCCTCTGCCACATAAGGCTTTCAAGGAGATAACCAGCACCTTGAATTGGACCCAAAAAGCATCTGGAAGCCAGTATAATTGATGTAGCCATGCTCTTACTATATGACATTGTTATCTTGCCCATTTCAGAACCGGAGCTTTCAGACTCTGTTCAGGGAGGAAAACTGGGGATTCCTCAGACATTCTTCACAAAACTCTGGAGGAAAGGCATAACTGATGTTGCATAGGAATGAGGAGCCTACAAGAACGTTTCAGGCATCATTCTAGGGATTAAAATCCTGGCATTCTGTGGTAGATAATGAAGTAGTTCTTGGCAGTGCTGAAAACATTGCCCAAAACTGGGGGGAAATAAATCACAAGCCAGTGATCTATTGCTGTACCCGCAGTCCATTCTGGCAACTCTTGACTTCCAAAGTAGTCGTTTGTTTAATAAAACGAGGTAAACACTGAGTAAATAGTCTGGAAAGTATTTAGAACCATCCATAATCCTGCAGTGTTGTGACTTGCAATGTGATTAGAGCTTCAACGTAGTCCTATTAAAGAGGTACTAGTTAACTCAGTAGCACACCAAACAGCCGATTGGGCCATAACCTTATTTGTAGAAGTTGAGTCAGCATGCTTCTTTATAAGTAGTGATTGCTAGGCCCAAATATTAAAAATGATGTTGAAATCTTGCAGGGTGGTGAAATATTCCAAGATATTAACCATAAGCTTATTTTGGTATTAACACCTGCAAGTATCCACATGAACTGTCAGAAGTCTCCATATCTTACAGCCATCCAAAGAACCAAACTTTAGTATAGTATAGTAAACATGTTTTTATCATCCTGTTCCCATGAAGTTTTTTTCTTAGATTAGACTGTGTGAAACACACACACAGAGCGATGGATGGATGGATGGATGGATGGAATTACTGCTTCCATATCTTATAATATGCATGCAACTTTGACCAAAAAGTTTTGCAGAAGACTAAAGACTTTTCAACCAAGTAGACCCTCTTCTACTATTGCTTCTGCAATTTGGCAGAATGCTGTCACCTATTAATCCAAGTAGTTAAAATCTTCAATACATCATATTGACCATCGAGAGTGGTCCAGCGAGATTGTCCGAGGTTGGTCTTGAGGCTCCATTCTGGGAGGAGTTTGACTTTGTCACTACCGAGGATATGGACAGGTTGTCAAAGAGACTTAAGGCCACCACATGTTTATTGGACCCATGTCCCTCCTGGTTTGTACTGGCATCCTGGGAGACGACACGAGGCTGGCTCCAGGGCATTGTCAACGCATCTTTGAGTGAGGGGTCCCTGCCTGCCGTCTTGAAAGAGGCGGTGGTAAGGCCCCTCCTCAAGAAGCCGTCCCTGGACCCAGCATTATTAGAGAACTTTCGTCCCGTCTCCAACCTTCACTTTCTAGCGAAGGTTGTTGAGAGTGTGGTGGCCCAACAGTTTCCGCGACACCTGGAGGAAGTTGATTATCTAGACCCATGCCAGTCCGGCTTCCGACCCGGTCACAGCACCGAGACGGCATTGGTCGTGTTGGTGGATGATCTCTGGAGGGCGCGGGATAGAGGACATTCCTCTATCCTAGTCCTGTTAGACCTCTCAGCGGCTTTTGATACCATTGACCATGGTATCCTATTGCAACGACGGGGGGGTTGGGGCTGGGAGGCACCGTTTTGCGGTGGTTCTCGTCCTACCTCTCTGGTTGGTCGCAATAAGTGTTGGCAGGGGGGCAGAGGTCGGCCTCGAGGCCCCTCGTATGTGGGGTCCCTCAGGGGTCGGTCCTCTCGCCCCTCCTATTCAACACATATATGAAGCCGCTGGGTGAGATCATCCGTGGTTTTGGGGTGGGATATCATCTGTACGCTGATGATACTCAGCTGTACATCTCCACCCCAGACCACCCCAACAATGCGGCTGAGGTGATGTCCCGCAACGTTGAGGTGTTTGGAAGCCGTACGGTTCTGGATGGGTAGTAACAAACTCAAGCTCAACCCGTCCAAGACTGAGTGGCTGTGGTTTCCGGCACCCCGGTTCAGCCAGATGACTCCAATCTGGCCATTGGGGGTGAAACACCGGCCCCCGTGGAGAGGGTGCGCAATTTGGGTGTCCTCCTGGATTCCCGGCTGTCCATGGAGGACCATGTGGCGGCCGTGGCCAGGGGGGCGTTTCATCAGGTACGCCTGATGCGCCAATTACGCCCCTTACTGGACCGGGCTGCCCTTCGCACAGTCACTCAGGCCCTCGTGACATCTCGACTGGACTACTGCAATGCTCTCTACATGGGGCTTCCCTTGAGGTGCACTCGAAAGCTACAGTTAGTGCAGAATGCAGCCGCGCGGGTGATTACGGGAGCCCCTAGATGCTCCCACATAACACCGATCCTGCACGAGCTGCACTGGCTTCCTGTGGTCTTTCGGGTGCGCTTCAAGGTCTTGACGACCATCTTCAAAGCGCTCCATGGCTCGGGACCTAGTTATATGCGAGACCGTCTTCTGCCCCATACATCCCTTAGACCGATACGCTCCCACAGGGAGGGCCTTCTCCGGGTGCCATCGGTCGGACAATGCCGGCTGGCAACACCCAGGGGAAGGGCCTTCTCTGTGGCGGGCCCTACCCTGTGGAACGACCTACCCCCTGAACTCCGCACCATCACCGACCTCCGCCTCTTCCGCCAGTGTTTAAAAACACACTTATTTCATCAAGCCGGCCTAACATAGCCTCCGCTGTGACTAATCTTAAGATAGTTTTTAAATGGGGGATTTTAATTGGTTTTAGCGCAGGTTTTGCTATTTAATAGATTTTTAAATTTATATGTTTTGTATTATTTTTGTATATTTTTAAATTTCTGTGCGCCGCCCTGGGTCCTTTTGGAGAAGGGCGGGATATAAATTGAATAAAATAAAATAAATAAATAAATAAATGTATTATGATACAAATCAACCAATTTCATTGTAATTTTAGTACAATGACAAAGATTATTATTATTATTATAAATACAACAGTGTAAGCCATCAGTAACTATGATAAGCAGGGTGAAAAAAAATTGAACCAAAGTACTCAAAATGACTTGCTATATTGTCACAGAAACAACAAATTAGAACTCTGCTTTATAGAAAGTTCCGAACTCAAAGGATCTTACGAAATAGGCCACTGTCTGTAAAACAGTGAATATATGAATTTTTAAAATACCATAACCATACGATTATAAATATTCATTTCATAAGGAAGGCTGTGTGCGTGCAAAACAAATTAAACTCGTTCTTTTTAAAGTTTATCATGAAAATTTTGCCCATCCATAGAGTAAGAAAGACCACTGCTAGAATTAGAGTGGCAACTGGAATTCCAGAAGAAATTGCATGATGAGATAAACAGCCAATCAAAACATCATCTCTCACGTTAACACAGATGTGATAGACCATGACACAGATTCTTTCGAAGAAGATTGGCCAACCAATCAGTTTTCAGTTGCTTATTTTTAAACTTAGTCGCTTATTCCAAGGGTTCCCAACCCCCGGCCCATGGATTGGCACCAGGCCGCAGCATGCCAAAAACCAGGCCGCACAAACAAGCTAAACCCCATCCACGGATACAGGCAGCACACAAATCACATTCCCTCTCGCCCACGAAAAAAATCTCTTTCCATAGAACTGGTCTCTAGTGCCCAAAACGTTGGGGGCCACTGATTTATTTGATCAATTAAGTCTTTGCTTTTAAAAACAAATGAGTGGCTATCTGTTGATGCAATAAGGGCAAAAGCAGTAATGTCAGGCCTGGAAGCCATCTTTTGCATTGGGCCTTCAGGCCTGCCACATTTATTGCTGTGGGAAACTGGGAGGGGGGATTATATGGAGTATAGGAGATATATAGTCTAAATAACATCCCTTTCCCAGAGAGTCAAGGACATCTTGCCCTGCACCTGGAGTGGCATGACTGGGAGGAACCTCCAGTTGGGAAGGGGCCTGATTGGTCCATGTGATGGACATGTGGATGCTAGACAGGGACTTGAACTTTCATTTGGTGGGGAAAATCTGGAAGCTTTCAGATTCGGGTTTTCCCAGATGAGCCAATATGACATCTCTAATAAAATGGAACTTTGAGGAAATTCAAGTCTTGGAGTCTTCTTTCGTTGGGGGTGATAATTGGAACCTTGACAAATGTTTTGCAGTCCATATCACGAGGAAGTAGGCCTCATTGTGATAAGGACATGTTCAATCAGGCTTGTTCCTCGTCCTCTACCAGTGCTGTTCTAGGTTCTCATCCAGGGCCCCGGGACATGAGAGGTTGCCCAGATGCAATCTGGTTCTGAGCACCAGCCACCCTTTCATTCCAGATGGCCATGAGGACTTTGATTAGATCATGCAGTAGACCCTCCAGAACAGGGATCTCCAACTTTGCAGAGGTGGGTTGCTCCCAGTTCGGCATGGGTCAGGTGAACTGGTAATAGCGGTGGCGGAAGGCTCCACCTACCTGCCCAGATGCTTCTGTGCATGCGTAGAAGCATCACGCGCACAAGCGCGCCCAAACCAGTAGTAAAAAATTTGGTAACCCACCACTGCAACCTTGGCAACTTTAAGACTTGTGGACTTCAACTCCCAGAGTTCCTCAGCTGGCTGAGGAACTCTGGGAGTTGAAGTCCACAGGTCTTAAAGTTGCCAAGGTTGGAGACCCCTGCTCCAGAACAATCTCAATTGGTCCATTAGTTTCCTGGACTGTCCTATAAGGAGAAGCTTTTCTGTGTACCTGTGGGAACATCATCCCTCTGGAGAGCAGGCTGACTCCAACCCTGCTGGCTTTTCATAAGGTCTTCAAAGACCAAATTTTATACTAAAGTCTGGGGCGCCAGATGTGCGAAGGAATCCATCTTCTAGTTATGATGAAATATATTTGTGATTTTTTTTCAGAAGTCTAATTTTTGTATATGTGTTTGGGTTTTATTCACTTTCAATATTGTTAGCTGTCCAAGGACATTTGTTTGAGATTGGTAGTCAAATAAATTGATTAAATAATTTCCTCCCCCCCCCCACTCCCCGCGCTTCTAGTTTACTCTCAATTCCCCAGAACAAGACGTTTACAAGACAAGTTCAAGCTGTTCAAGCTGGCTCCTTTCTAAGGAAGGGGGGGAGAACTTCTGTTGCAAATCTTGAAACATGAAATATAAAACTGCTGAGAGCAGGACATCTTCGTTTCCTTGCAGTTGCTGTTCTCACCTTTGTGATTCATCCAATTACCTGATTACCTTATGATTCGTAATGAATGTATCTTTTTTTTTAATGTACACTGGGGGCATATGCAACGAAGACAAATTCCTTGTGTGTCCAATCACACTTGGCCAATAAAGCGTTCGTTCATTCATTCATTCATTCATTCATTCATTCATTCTATCTATCTATCTATCTATCTATCTATCTATCTATCTATCTATCTATCTATCTATCTATCTATCTTCTATCTATCATCTATCTATCTATCTATCTATCTATCTATCTATCTATCTATCTATCTATCATCTATCTATCTATCTATCTATCTATCTATCTATCTATCTATCTATCTATCTATCTATCTATCTATCTATCATCTATCTATCTTTCACTACCGACAGTATCAGCTGGTCTTTGTGGCCTCTTCTTGTTTTTTTGTCCCTGCCTTCAGCAGGCTGAGCCATTCATTCTACCCACACATCATCACAAAATTCATACTGTCAGGATGGATGGCTGAACTTCCAGGCATGTTCAAAAACACCTTTGTTATGCTTGCTTAAAATTGAATGTAAACTTTTTAGGGTAATTTAAAGGGGGGGAAATGAACAGTAATCCATAAAACTGCCCATCTTTTTGGGAGGGGATGAATAGAGGTCAAAATGATTGACAAATCAGCAAGCACTCTTCTATTGTCCGATGGAAGCTTTTAAAAATGTTTTATCAAAGAAATCTTCTGTTCTAGACACAGTCTCTACTCCTATTAATGGAGATAATTTTTGTGAGTGCTGATGCAAGTCCATTAATGGAAGCACTTTTTATGCCAAATCAGGAGGGGAGGGGTGTCTCTTGATGCCACCTACTGTATCTATTACGACTGACATCATCAATAATCAATAATCAATAATTTAATTTGTTGACCGCTCCCTCTCCCCAAAGGGACTCGGAGCGGTGCACAGGGCAAATAAAACAATAAATACACATACACATAATAAAAACAAATTAAATATATCCCTGCGCTAAAAATTACCAATTAAAATACTAAAATCCCTATCTAAAATTATTGACAATCCCATAGACGAGAGACTACCCTAGGCCGGCCAAGCAGAACAAATATGTTTTTAATTTTAGATGGAAGGAGCGGAGGTCCGTAGTTGTTCTAATGTCGGGGGGAAGGTCGTTCCAGAGGGCTGGGCCCGCCACAGAGGGAGCCCTTCCCCTGGGCGTCGCCCGCTGACAAAGTCTAGTGGACGGCACCCGGAGAAGTCCCTCTCTGTGGGAGCGAATTGGCCGTGTGGATGTATGAGGCAGGATCCGATCCTGCAAATAGCTAGGTCCCGAGCCATGGAGCGCTTTGAAGATGATAACTAAAACCTTGAAGCGCACCCGGAAGACGACAGGCAGCCAGTGCAGCTCGCGCAAGAGCGGTGTTACATGGGTAAACCTTAAGGTTCCCATAATTGCTCGCGCGGCTGCATTCTGGACTAGCTGAAGTCTCCGAGTGCACCTCAAGGGGAGCCCCATGTAGAGAGAGTTACAATAGTCCAGTCGGGATGTCACGAGAGCATGAGTGACTGTGTGAAGGGCGTCCCGATCCAATAGGGGGCGCAACTGGCGAACCAGGCGAACCTGGTAGAACGCCCTCCTGACCACGGCTGTCACTTGATCTTCCATGGACAGCCGGGCATCCAGGAGGACACCCAAGTTGCGCGCCCCATCCACTGGGGCAAGATGTTCGCCCCCAATGGCCAGCGATGGAATCAGCTGGTTGAATCGGGCAGCCGGAAACCACAGCCACTCGGTCTTGGTCGGGTTGAGCTTGAGTCCGTTTCTTCCCATCCAGACCCGTACGGCTTCCAGGCACTGGCACATCACCGCTACGGCATCGTTGGGGTGGTTTGGGGTAGATATATACAGCTGAGTGTCATCAGCGTAGAGATGGTACTCTACCCTAAAACCACGGATGATCTCACCCAGCGGCTTCATATATGTGTTAAACAGGAGAGGCGAGAGGACCGACCCCTGAGGCACCCCACATGCGAGGGGTCTCGAGGTCGACCTCTGCTCTCCTGTCAACACAAATTGCGATCGGCCAGAGAGGTAGGAGGAGAACCACCGTAAAACGGTGCCTCCCACCCCCAATCCCCCCAGCCGATTCAATAGGATACCATGGTCGATGGTATCAAAAGCCGCCGAGAGGTCTAATAGGACCAGGATGGAGGAACAACCCCCATCTCTGGCCCTCCAGAGATCATCAACCAACGCGACCAATGCCGTCTCGGTGCTATGCCCGGGCCGAAAGCCGGACTGGCGCGGGTCTAGATAATCAACTTCCTCCAGGTGACGGGGAAACTGTTGTGCCACCACACTCTCAACAACCTTCGCCAAGAAGGGAAGGTTGGAGACTGGACGATAGTTGGTTAATAAAGCTGGATCCAAAGAGGGCTTCTTAAGGAGGGGCCTCACCATAGCCTCTTTTAGGGAAGCAGGCAAGGAACCCTCACTTAAGGAAGCGTTGACAACCTCATGGAGCCAGCCTCGTGTCACCTCCCAGGATGCCAGTACAAGCCAGGAGGGACACGGGTCCAATAAACATGTGGTGGCTCGCAGTCGCCCACGTAACGTGTCCATATCCTCGGAAGTAACGGAGTCAAACTCCTCCCAAACAAGATCTGTCTCGTGGCATCCCACTGGGCCATCAATGGGGGCTAACTCGTTCTGTATCTGAGCGATTTTCTCCTGCAGAAAAATCACAAATTCCTCTGCTCTACCCTGTAGTGGGGCTTCCCGCACCCTCTGTTGAAGGAGGGAGTGGGTCACCCTAAACAGGGCGGCAGGGCGGTTTTCTGCGGATGCTATGAGAGTGGCACAATGATGACGTTTGGCCACTCTCAGCGCCACAATGTAAGTCCGTAAATGGGCTCTTACCTGTGTCCGGTCAGATTCAAATCGAGTAGACCTCCATCTTCTCTCTAGGCATCTCTTGTGGCGTTTCATCACCCTTAGCTCCTCGGTAAACCAAGGAGCCAGGGTAGCTCGCCGCCGCAAGAGAGGCCGCAAGGGCGCGACCCGATCCAAGGCTCCCGTGGTCGCAGTATTCCATGCGGCCACGAGGTCCTCCATCAGGGCGCGGGTCAGGGGTACAGGAAGTGGCCCAAGCGCCGCCTGGAACCCATCATGCTCCCAATGATTGATGGTGTTCCTCCTTTTTGCACATTCCCAAGCCAGCTCTCCTTATCACCCACACCACAAGATTTCTGACTAAAGGCCAAACTAATACATTCGCTGGCCAACCTACAGACCTTAAACCAAACCCAAAGAAGTCACATGTCAAAAATAACTCTAGTGTTGGGGAAGATTGTGTGAATGGTGCAGGCTGGAACTTGTGCTGGTGTTGTGTGAAAGAAGGCTTCAAAGAAAACACTAAGTTTTCATTTGTTCCATTAATATTCCTATTTCTTTTGAAGAGCTCAGAGTGCTGTACCTTTAGCCCTGGGGTGGGTTCCATCTTCTGTTACTGCCGGTTCACTCAGGCACGTGCGCCGAAGTACAAACAATTGCTTCTGAGCATGCGCAGAAGTAAAAAACAAGATGGCGGTGCCGTAGATGGCGCCGCAATAGAACAAGATGGTGGTGCAATAGAACCAGTTTGGGCGTGTGCCCAGCCAAGTTACTACCTACTTGACTGAACTGGTAGGAACCCACCTCTGCTTTAGCCCAAAGACAGTTTTCCCCTGTGCCATCACTCTGCTAAACACATAATTCTATTCTATTCTATTTTACTCTACTCTAATTTCTTTTCTATTCTATTCTATTCTATTCTATTCTATTCTACTCCAATCTATTCTATTCTACTCCATTCCACTCTACTCTAATTTCTATTCTACTGTACTCAGCAGATATCTAAAATGTAATTTCGGTTCAGATACAGAAAGCATGCTGTGAGTGTCGAGGGAAGTATCTGCAAGCTGAGAGGGCACAAGTGACCAGGGTGGATAAAAATCAATGATTTTTTAAAAAAAAACAATGGATTTTTTTTAATTTAAATCGGATTTTTATATAAAATGCTTTTTGAGGAAAATATATTACCATCCAAAGGTTATTCCATCATGAAATAAAGATTAGTTTTTTAATTATGTAGAATAAGGCTGCATATGTTTAATTTTGGGGGTAAATAAATTCCATTAATCCATTCACAATGTCATGCTCTTCCAGAGGTTTTTGTAAGATTATTGGGCAGTTTCTCTGCCTACAAGATATTATCACAGATGCTTGGTTTACTTTTGCAGTTTTCAAAACTGAATTTGACTCAGCAGAGATCACGTGCCTCTTCTTCACAGCAAAAATGTTATAACATGAACAGAGTTGAAAAAAAGACCTTAATCCTAACTTCTACAAACCTATGTATACAGAATCAACCCCTTCAGTGCTAAATTTCAAGAAGTTCAGTGAATAGAATAGAAACAATATTTTTCTGATTGTTTGGAGTGGAATAGATCTGCACAAGAAGAAACTGAAACTAAGTGTTAGGAGGAAGGGGCAAGCAGACAAGCAGTACTACAAAATGAAAGTCTAAGTTTCTTAAAATATATATATATTGTTTAGCCAAATTAGTTAACAAACATGGATGTTTGTTTAAGCAAATAACATATGCTGTAATCTTATTGTTTCAGTTGAATAAATCTATTTAAATTGTTATTATTAAGGTAATGATTATTTTTCTCCTTCCTAAGTACAACAGAAAAGTTGTCCAAATATGAATGATTAACCTATTAAATTGGGGATAAAAAAACTAATATGAAAAGTTGTTATTCTAAAAATCTTCATCTACTTGCATATTATAAGTTATACCAGCAAGAATTAGTCTTTATGTAGAAAACTATGATTTAAATCAAGCTTGATTTAAATCAACTTGATTTAAATCAAATCCACCCTGCAAGTGACCCAAAATTACTACACATCCCAAAGTTAGTTTGAAGCTGATAAATTGTTAGCTCATCTTTTTTCTTTGTTCATCTTTTATCTTATAATATAATAATAATAATAATTTTATTTATAAACCGCCTCCTCTCCCCAAAGGGACTCGGAGCGGTGCACAGGGAGATTAAAAAGCAGATACAAAATACATAAATAGTTAAAATAAGAATTAAACGAATTATCCCTGCGCTAAAAACCCTCTATACTAAAACTAAACTATACCCCCTAAAAAACCCAGTTAAAACGGAAGACTAACCTAGGCCGGCCAAGCAGAAAAAGTGTGTTTTCAATTTTTGACGGAAGGAGCGGAGGTCCGTGGTTGTTCTAATTTCGGGGGGAAAGTCATTCCAGAGGGCTGGGCCCGCCACAGAGAAGGCCCTTCCCCTGGGCGTCGCCCGCTGGCATTGCCTAGTGGACGGCACCCGGAGAAGTCCCTCTCTGTGGGAGCGGATCGGCCGCAGGGATGTATGGGGCAGAATCCGATCCCGCAGATAGCTAGGTCCCGTGCCATGGAGCGCTTTAAAGATGATAACTAACACCTTGAAGCGCTTCAGGCAGTAGGGACATTTAAGGATAAGTTAGGTAAATTCAGAATTAATGGCACTGAAAAATGGCAAAAGAGCAACCAGAAAAGTTTATAATCAAGTGGAAAATTGAATTGGGGCTTCCTACTCCAATATTGATAGGATTCACATTTCATGCCAAGCCATGTTTGCTTAATCACAGCTCGTAAAACCACAGGGACTGTATTATCATACTACGCTAAACCAAAACGAACCCATATTACTGTGTAGCTAAGCCAAAACAAGGTGGAGAGGATGAATTAGTCAATACAACATATTGATATTAAGAAATTAATTTAGCCGTCTCAGCTGAAAGATGAATACATCATATTTCTTTCAATTTATATGAGTGACAGAGCCCAAACAACTAATCTTTATGGCTGGCTGTCAATGCATATTAACGTTCAGATGTCACTGCATCTGACCACGAACAAATGCATATTTTAACAGATCCCAGGAGATGGGAGGAGGGAACACAATTCACTCCCATTTCTTGCTTTGGCATTTTCACGATGTCTATCAGAAGGTGGCTTTGTATGCAAAGACACAACAGCCCAGGATCCCAAAAGACTACAGCAAAACACAACAACTCTGCTTCCAAAGACACAATAGCAGCGTTGTTTCCCTGCCAGCCCCTCGTGGGGGGTGGGAGGGAGCTCCATCCCTCCCCCTGAATTGTCCTGTGCCACAGTTATTCACACATCTTGAATTCACATTCCACCATAAGAAGAGAGACTTGGCAGGAATCAGAGACAAGCCTAACAATGGGCTAAATTTAGATAGTGTGGCTAACAGGGAAGAGAATAGAGGCCCACAGTTGCAGGATGCATCTGTCTAGGTCTCCGCTTCTTAGCGGGAGGGATTCCTTTGGCCCCGTTTGTTTGTTTTTTAGCTAAGAGAATCAGTGCAAAGAAGAAAAAGCACTTATACACACGCACACACAAGCACACACACCTTTAGCTCCCCTCCAAAAAAAAACAACCTTTCATCTGTGCCAGACTCATGCATGACTTAGCAATTAAGTAGGACATCTTGAAAATTGTTTCTGGCTTTCAAGTCAGCTCAGCACATATATTACCATATTTTGCAGTCAGGTTAGAGTGAATTCCGCTTCCTTTCTCTCTGCTCCTAAGGAAAAGGCTACACATGACAGCCAAGCCGAGAGACTTTGCCATTGCAAACACTGGCAGGAGCGAAGTCATTTTCTGAAAATCATAAACTGCTGTTTGGAACCCCAGGCCGGCGTTCCCCATTTCGTCCATGTTTTTGGCAAGCCGAGACATCCTTTAGTTAGCAGCTTGGCCAGCTAACATCTTTTCACCTCCATCTGCTTCGGTTGAGTTCACTTTTTTTCAAGACTGCTTTTTTTCCCAACAATGAGAAGGGAAAAAAGGGCACTTAAAAACTCACAAAAGGGAGCTAGCTGGTTTACACGATCAGCGTAAGACAGGGTTCACGAGACGTCTTCGGGCTTTTTGGAAAAAACAATCCCGTTCTTGACGTCACACCTGGCACAAGGGATTCTACTGAAGTGCTGGGCTGTAAACTCCCTCCAGGAGCATGGAAGAACATATTTAACAAAACCAATCCTCCAACTTCACCTCCTAGGGTTCAATTCTTGATTTTAAAAAAAGAAAAAGATCCGTAAAGTTAAACAATACTCAGAGGGACTAACTCAACAGGAAAGAGGAAAGTCACGCAAGAGAGACAAAAGCCTTTCCATACTCAAGCAGCGTGTTGTAAAATCAGGGCACATCTGTGCATGACCTGAACCTCCGGGACAAAATGGAATTACAGCAAAGGGCAGTGAACAGGGGAAATGTTATTGTAGCAGCCAGCAGCAGCTCATAGTTGAACGGATGAAGACGGAAATGATTTCACCAAACAGGTTGTATCTTGGCATTTCCCAGGGAACATCCGGAATATGCATTTGTTCCTTTTCCAGCCCTGGGTCAAAAGACAAGTTTTTTTTTTTTAAGCTCCTTTCCAACAGACAAGGCCTTGGTCGAACCATAACAGTATCCTTACAGATCAGGGGTGTCAAACTCAAGGCCCAGGGACCGAATCCAGCCCGCAGGGTATGTAGATCAAGGGCACCTTGGAAGGGATGACCAGCGGTGCTTCTGCCAGCAAAAACAGGCTACCGAGCTCCGTTTTTGGCTGGCACGGCTTCCTCCAACCCTCTGCCAGTGAAAATGGAGCTCAGGAGGGCGCCCCCGACACGAGTGAGGTTGAGCTCGCCACACCCATCTTGGTCACACCCACTCTTACATCACCACCACCCCGAGGTCAAACACAACCGTGATGCATCCCTCAATGAAATTGAGTTTGACACCCCTGTTATAGATCCTAGTTTGAGCTCTTTGTTTTGAACAATTTTAATTTATTAGCATGAGATTGACAGTGGGAGATTCCTGGGTAGAGGCAAAATAGAAGCCGTCAATCTTTCAGCCTATCAAATGGCAGACATTAGGGTCATATTTTGTCATCCGAAAAAAAACAAAAAACCTGCACTGGAATAACTGCAATTAAAAAGACAAAAATGGGAAACTACAATTAAACCTTTGAATCATAGACTCTTTAAAAACATATTTATCTGCATATCCAGTACATCAATTCTATTCATACTTCTCCAGAAATAATTTACTTATTCAAGAGATGCATTTTAATATGACAAGGGGACAATTTGTGCATTTTGCTCTTCTCTCCAAGCTTGCAAGTCTCTAGTTTTGCAAAATTATAGTTCATTTCCTCAGCATTTGCAGTATTTTTAAACAGTCAAATGGTTGTTTTATTAATTGTAGGAAGTATCAAGAAATAAAGCTGAATGTTAGAGTTCTATTTATCCTATAAACTGCCCAGATTCACTTAGATGAGATGGATCGTTTATAAATTTGATAAATACATGAAGACAGTACTCTACATGATTCAAATCTCTATGTAGAGATTTATGCTCTGTGAAAAGAGATTTATAGTGAATTCATTTAAATTCTGCTTCTGCTGTTCGGCAGTGACACCTTCAAATGTCTACCTTAACAGAAAGCTAAAAACACTGTGAGGGCTGGAATGAGTATGTTTTTTGAGAACCTTGATATTAACAAAAGAACATTTTTGTATCTATTACTAGTTTGTATACTTACATTTCTGGCTGTTGGCTATGTACAGTACATACAATATGTATAGCTGGATTGCCTGTAGCAACCCAAGGCTGCAGTCAATGCTAAGTTGTGTATATGAAAGCAGTGGACATGGTAAGAATATTTTTAAATACATCTACTAATTTTGTGAAATGCCTATATCCGTGACGACAAACGTATGGCACGTGTGCCAGAGTTGGCATGCAGCGCCTGCTCTGTGGGCACGCAAGCCGTTGCCCCAGTTCAGCTCCACTGCACATATGTGTGTGCCTCCTGCCAGCCAGCTGGTCTTCAGGTCTCTGCCACTCATGCATGGGGGCAGGGCGCATGCAGGGGGCACGTGCGCATGGATGGGGAGTGGGGTGCATGGATGGGGGCAGAGGTGAGTTGCCGACCACACTGCTGCTGGTTCGCTTCCCACACACTTTGTATACATACGCAATTGACTATAAATTCTTCTGCGCATGCGCAGAAAATGAAGAAATTACCAGGGAACTGGCTCAGGGGCGTGTCCAGCCTACGTTGCTGCCAGTTCTGTGACACAGGCCAAAATACCACCGGTAGTGAACTGGTAGCATCCCACCTCTGTGTAGGGTGCATGCATGAGGGCCGTGCACGCATTGCATTTGGGGGGTTCGGGGCGCGCACACTTTGGGCACTCGGTCTGGAAAAGGTTAGCCATCGCTGGCCAATATGATTCCTTCAACAGCATCATATCAAAATCCTGGCCCGGAAGCCTGGAGAACAGTTAAGGGTTCCAGAAAAGATAATACTTAACTCAGCGAAAATGCAATGGATGAGACTCAATATATCTGAGGTCATAATCATGCAGACATCCCAATAATTTGTCTAGAAACATGAAATCAATAAATAACACCAGGGTTCTTTACACTTAATAATTGTAATCAACACCAGGATCAACACAATAGCAGGAAAACTTATAAATAATGACTGGTCATCCCCTTACAACGTGGCAAAGATCACCAAAGTCCTTTCATGTAAGCATGCAAAATTCATTGGCAAGTCAGCTGCAACTCTGAGAAACACTTTTAAGGAAGAGAAGAAAGTGGCTTCCGATCTCCCCCCTTATATAGGCAGGAAAGAACATCAGGCATGACATTCTTGAGGAAGGGAAAGAAAGGTTCCTGTTTTTCCTCCTCAAGCTGTAGCAACAGCTTGTGCTGGCCATTCCGTTAAATGAGAGCCCTGCCAAGAAACACATCCTGTGTGGTAGGAGAAGCATCTGTAATCTGTAACACCTCTCCCTCGGTTTTCACTGCACTCCTTAAATAGATAGCAACACTAGCCGATAACCCGGCATTGCCCGGGTATTTATAGGGGGGAAATGTCTGGACCAAACATAATTTCTAATGTTGGATTTTCCTCCTTACCAGAGGGAGCCCCTTTGTGGAGTACTGTGAAGCTGTTACGATGGCAACTTCCCTGCGCGGCACAGTGGAAGCCATTTTAACGAACAACAGGCTTTATCTTAACAGAACACACCCCGAGGGGTTTTAGGGGTGTCTTCCCCCCACCACGGTATTTGTTTCCAGAGAGTAAGTCATCTGTGTACCAAGTTTGGTTGAAATTGCTCGAGGCTTTCCAGAATTATGCTGGAGCATACAGACATAGAGCCGTTGTTATATAGATAAGATAAGATGAAGAAGAAGATGCTTCATACCAAATTATTTATATTCTGGGGTGGGGAATATCCAACAGATAATATTTTAACTCATGTGTCAGGATTGAAGGTATAAAAAGTCTTTCTGGCATTAATTTTCAGCACCACATTAATAATTTTGGGGGAATTAGCGTTAACCATGATTATTTATTCAACTCTAGACAGGCATATTACCCAATTGCTAGCTGTTGAATTCATGAACCAAAGAGGATTATCCTATAGAATAATCTTTAATTTACAATGGTTTATTTACATAGGCAAGACACGGGAAAATGTACAGACTTCAGTAAGGTTTTTTTTAATATTAGATACAGAGTCTAGGACACGAGTATCAAACACAAGACGTTGGATAGCCATTTGTCTGAAACGGTATAGGGTTTCCTGCCTAGGCAGGGGGTTGGACTAGAAGACTTCCAATGTCCCTTCCAACTCTGCTATTGTATTGTATTGTATTGTATTGTATTATAAGGCCTGCAGGCCACATTTAGCTTATGATATGGTTGGATCTGGCCCGTGGGGCCATCCAGGAAAATGTAAGAGGCTGGCCTGCGTCGCTTTGGCCCGGTCTACCCAATGCGAAGAAGAAACATGCCAGCAGTTTGGGGAGAAGTGTCAACCTGCCCACGTCCATCCAGTTGGCCACGTCCAGTGAGTGGCATCAAAATGGCCACACCCACCCAGTGGCATCAAGTTGGCCACGCCTACCCAGTCGGCCATACCTACCCAGTTGGCTACGCCTGAAGTCAGCTCTCAATGAAATTGACTTTGACACCCCTGGTCCAGGACATTACAAGAGAAATTTCAAAGCTTTCTTTATAGTGAATTTATTCAGGCACAGATCCTTTGAACGATATGAAATGTTTCTTCCTAGGTTTCTTGCCACCTGACCTCAGCTTCCATTTACAAAATAAGTTGCCAATGAAGTCCCTTTCTATCTCTGGACTCATTATGCCTAACCTCTCTTCCTTTACTTTCCCAGCTTCTGCACAATCTCTCACATGAGCTCAGCACTGGTTTTCCGTCTTTTTTGCAGAATACTAAGCATGCTGCAAGAAACATCTCACCCCTCTGCCACCATGCAGTTCTTACATAGCAGAATTGTAAGCCCATCCAGCACGGAGTTTCGTAGTACCGATTTCTCTGTTTCTTCATCTCTTGTCTCCCTATACCCAAACGTATCGTTGGCTTACCTGAACGATCTTCTCTGGGAGCTGCGGGAGAGTCCAACGATGGGTTAATTCTGTCTCACTGCCCATTGGACTGAATTGAATCTTCTTAAACCACGCCTCTGCTGCTGATGGCCAGATTTTTCAAGAAGACGTGGACGTAAACTGTTCGGTTGGTTCCTTCACACGCCTGTAAGGTACACTGTGGTAGTAAAGTGAAGCACAATTGTCATGGTAGCAAGTCAATGTTTAAGTCACAGCCAAGGCAAAAATAAACAAATAATCCGTTGAAGTTAGGGCGGGGTTGGACTCTCCCGCAGCGCCCAGAGAAGATCGTTCAGGTAAGCCAACGATACTTCTCCTGTGCGCTGCTTGGAGAGTCCAACGATGGGATATACACAAGCTAAGCATTATTAGGGCGGGCAACAGATCCAGCAGTGAGCTCCGAGGCGGTGTGGATAGTCTGCAACACCCGCCTGCCGAAAGCCACATCAGCCGATGCAAATTTGTCCAGCTTGTAGTTGCATATGAACTGTGAAGGGGATGCCCATGTGGCAGCGCGGCAAATCTCTTCTATGGGCGCCTGGGCTGCCCAGGCCGCTGTGGATGCTGCGCTCATGGTGGAGTGTGCCGTGATGTTGCGTGGCACCTGCTTGGACTGGAGCTCACAGGCCGAGGAAATGCACGCCCGCAGCCACCTGCCAATGGTTGCCGAGGTGACCTTACGACCCAAGGTGGCTGGCTGGAATGAGACGAACAGAGATTCGGATCTCCTGAAGGAGGCGGTACGTCTGATATAGTACCGGATAGCCCTCCTCACGTCCAGCTTGTGCCACCTGCGTTCCTTGGGGTGAACTGGGCGCGGGCAAAAGTTTGGCAGGACGACCTCTTGGCTTCTGTGGAAACAAGAGTTGACCTTCGAGAGGAACGTTGGATCCAGGCGCAGCACCACTCTGTCTGGATGCATGATACATAGATCCTCCCTCACGGAGAGAGCAGCCAGCTCTGATAGTCTGCGTGCTGAAGTGATGGCTGTCAAGAAGGCAGTCTTGAAGGACAATCTCCTGAGGTCAAAGGTCTGCAGTGACTCAAAGGGAGGACCATACAAGGCCAAGAGCACCGTATGGAGATCCCAGGAAGGAAATCTGTGTATGGTAGGAGGTCTGAGGTTGGCAGCACCCTTGAGAAAGCTACGCACCCTGGGGTGGCGAGCCAGGGAAGGGTAGGGTTCCGAGGTCAGAACCGTGGAAAGAGCTGCGACCTGACGCCGAAGCGTGTTAGCTGCCAGGCCCTGGACCAGACCTGCCTGTAGAAAGTCCAACACCTCAGGTATGGAAGCGGTGACCGGATCAATTTGCTGAGGAACACAACACTTGGCGAATGCCTGCCACGTGGCATCGTAAATCCTGGTGGTGGATGGTCGACGAGATGCCTGGATGGTACGGATGACCCCGGCTGACAAGTTGTCTCTCTCTAGGAGGTCCCTCTCAAGTGCCACACGGTCAAGTGCATCCACTGGGGCTCGGGATGGGAGAGAGACCCCTGGTTGAGAGAGACCTCCTCTGGAGGAATCCTCCAAGGCTTGGTGATGGAAAGACTCACGAGGTCTGCGAACCATGACCTCCGGGGCCAATGGGGGGCCACCAGGATCACCTCCGCCCGTTCCGTCAGTATCTTGCGTATTACGGCTGGAAGGAGGGGTAGAGGCGGAAACGCATACAGGAGGTCGGGTGGCCAATGGCAGAGAAGGGCGTCCATGTCCTCCGCTTCGGGACATCGGAATCTGGTGAAGAAACGTGGAAGGTGCACATTCTCCGGGGTGGCGAACAGGTCGACTGCCGGTTGACCAAACCTTTGCATGATCTGGTGAAAGAGGTCCAGATGTAGGCGCCACTCCGAGTTGTCAATCGTGGTCCTGCTCAGCCAGTCGGCCTGGACATTGCTCTCCCCGGAGATGTGCTCCGCTCTGATCGATAGCAGATGTTTCTCGGCCCAAAGGCCCAGTCGCCTCGCCTCCGCCATCAATGACTTGGACCGGGGGCTCCCATGCCGATTGACGTGGGCCTTGGTGGCAACGTTGACCGTTAGCAGGGGGACATGGGCACCCTGGATCGACTGGTGGAACTGACGTAGGGCTAATCTGACCGCCTTCAACTCTAGCCAATTGATGCTGTGCTTGAGATCGTTGGGAGACCACCTGCCCTGAGCGACCTGATCGTCGAGATGCGCTCCCCAGCCAAAGAGGCTGGCGTCTGTGGTTACTACCACATGATCCGGCTCGCGAAACAGACACCCCCGTGTCAGGGCTGAGGAGGTCCACCACCTGAGGGACCTCTGTACTTCGTTCGATACCGGAACCTGTACTGGAGAGTTGCGCTCTTTGGCACGTTGGTAGGGCAGCAGGCACCACTGGAGCTGTCTGGAGTGCAGCCTTGCCCATGGCACGATTGAGAGGCATGAGATCATCTTGCCGAGAAGTTGGGACAGCTGGACAATGGGAGCTGTCCTGGAATGTTGAACTTGCTGCACCAGCTGGATCAGACTAGAAGCACGGTCCGGTGACAGAAAAACCTGGCAGGTCTGAGTATCTATGAGGGCTCCCAGGTGGATCAGCCTGGAGGTGGGCACCAGGTGACTCTTCTCCATGTTGATGGAGAACCCGTGGTGTTGGAGGGTTCTCATTGTCAGGCGAAGGTCTCTGACGGCTTGTCGGTATGAGGAGGCCTGGACCAAAATGTCGTCTAGGTACGTCTGACGAGGCGTGACCTCAGGGATGCTACCACTGCTGCCAGTACCTTTGTGAATGTTCTGGGGGCTGAGGACAGGCCAAAGGGAAGTGCCCTGTATTGATAGTGTTGCCCCCCGTAATAGAACCGGAGATACCTGCGGTGAACTGTCCGAATAGGAATGTGGCGGTAAGCCTCCTTGAGATCTATGGACGTTAAGAGATCTCCTGGCCTGATGCTCCCTAAGATGGAGTGGAGGGACTGCATCTTGAAGCGTTTGTACGCCAGGTGAAAATTCAGCTTCTTTAGGTTGAGGATTCCCCTCCAATCCCCCTGAGCTCTTGGGTACCAGGAACAGGATGAAGTAAAAACCTGACCCTTCTTGACCTGCAGGGACCGGTTCTATGGCCTGAATTTTCCTTAGGTGCTGAATTTCCTGCTCCATCAAGGACCTTTTGGCAGGGGAGGATGGAGTGGGACAGCGAATGAAGTGGCGGGGAGGGAGGGATAGAAAGTCTAGAATAAGACCCAGGCGGATCGTTTGAAGGACCCAGTGATCTGACGTGGTCTGCTCCCACCTGTCCTAAAACAGCTGCAAGGCGATCTCCGATGGGAGCCGTCTGCCTGGAGTCACTTATAATGGCGGAAAGGCCTTGAACCCGATCGCCACGGTAAGGGCGTTTGGAAAATGATTGCTGACGTCCCCTGTCCCGAAAGGACTGGTGGTCCTGTGACCTGTCAGACTGCTATTGGTACGGATGGTGAAATTGCCCCGAGCTGGTGGAGGGTTCAGAGGAACGAAAGGGTTGCTTCCGAAAGGAACCAGAGCCCTTGCATTCAGGCTTCTTAGCAACAGATGGCATGACCTTTTACTTGTCCTTGTTTTCAACAAGGACACGGTCCAAAGCCTCCCCAAAGAGACTACCACCCTTGAACGGAGTGGAAGCCAATTTCCACTTTGAACACATGTCAGCATTCCAGTGGCGGAGCCACAGGAGGCATCTGGTGGTAACGTTAGAGGCCAGGGCTCGGGATGAGAATTTAGCAGAATTTAAGGTGGCATCTGCTGTGTATTCAACAGCTGCCATAATTTTGTTCAATTCCTGCCTGGTTTTGGTGTCAGTGGCCGGAGTCCTGGCAGCAAGCTGCCTAAGCCATTTGAGGGTGGCCCGAGACAGGAAGGAGGCGGATGTGGCAGATTTTACTGCCCAAGCCGCCACTTGGTGGGTCTTATGGCAAGCCCTTTCGGAGCGCTTGTCTTCTGCCTTAAGACCCTCCAAAAGGTCAGGAGGAAGGACCGAGGAGGACATAAGGGCTTGGACTGGTGGATCCACCTCAGGCAATTTCAGGAGATCCCCCAGGGTGGCATCCACTGTGTACAACTTCCTATCATTATTGCTAGGGGTAGCCATGGTGCCAGGTTGGATCCATTGGTGTTGGACCACATTAAGAAAAAGTTTGGGCACTGGAATAATTTCCTGCAGTGAGTGGCTCATCAAAAAGCCCTTCATCATGCTCATCATCCACCTGCAAATAAAAAGCTAAGGATTTTTTTTTTTCTAAATTCCTAAAAAAGGCATATTTGGAGATTCCAACTTAAAATTAATCTGGAACCAACCCGGAACATGTCCTGGGCATTAGAACTGAATTGAAAAATCTGGCCATCAGCAGCAGAGGCGTGGTTTAAGATTCAATTCAGTCCAATGGGCAGTGAGACAGAATTAACCCATCGTTGGACTCTCCAAGCAGCGCACAGGAGAATGTCCAGATCGCAAATAAGTCAGTGGTCACGAACTGGAGTAGGTAGGATAATAGTAATACAGTCCTACTATATTGTTATATATACGCGAGAACATTTTGGTGATCCGCAGAAAAATTATTTGCATGTTTTTATATTGCACTAAATTAGGGGTATGTGCAATAATACGGATATGTGCAATGAACGTTTGTGTTGCTGCAGAGTCTCTTCCCCCTTTTTGTGCGGGTGAGGGGGGGAAGAAATTCCAATGTGGGCTCTGCTTCGGCCTCCTGGTGCAGGGCTTTGGGCTAAGGCTGGAAAGAAGTGCCGCTGGTGGCAAAGAGCCGGAGGGCCTTGTTCCAGTGGGACTGCATCATGGCCTGGAACTGGCTGACAATCTCAGCCCACTGAGCCTCCAGGAGCCGGTACCTGGCCTTCCTGCATTCCTGCAGGTCTTCCCTCTGCTTGGAAAGCCTGTGCTTGTAGTTCTCAGTAAGGTTCTTCTGCTGAGCCTCCTTCTCAGTCAGATCCAATCTGAACTGAGCCAGCTGTTTTGCCAACTCTTTCTCATGGTGGCTGCTTAGTTCCAACAACTGCTTCCTGTTGGGGCCTTAAGGAGCCCCGGTGGGCAGGCAAGGAATGTCTGGGAGGGGAGGGGCAAGTAGAGGCTGCTGAGGTGCCCCTTGATGTGAGTGACATCAAGTTGGCCACACCCACCCAGCCACATGACCACATAGCCACGCCCACCCAGCCAGTCATTAGACAGATCATATTAGTGGTCCACAGGATTTAAAATTATGAATTTAATGAACCCTGAGGTCCGAAAGGTTGGTGACCCCTGAAATAAGTGACATTTTGCTCAAAGACACCACAATACTGCCACATGGCACAATTGAAAAGCAAAACTCTTCTCATATTACTTGAATTGTAAATTTTTGTGCAGTTTTTTTTTAAGAGTGAATGAATACTTCTTCCACTGCAAAGAACAGAACTGTTATTATAAAGGCGTACACCAAAAAGTTATAAGCCATCTTCCCGATACATGATATGCCATATGTCAGAAGTTACAAATCTCTTACTTGGTAGTGGCTTTCAAGGGCTGCTCTCTGCATCTCATAGTATTTATATAATTCAGAAGTAGGAAAAAATGCCTATTTCCAGTCAGCGTCATCTTTCCCATCTTGCAAGCTACCATTCTGTTCCCTCCTATTTCCACATTAAGCTGCCCATTAAAAAAAAAATCATCTGCAATAATTATTTAAACCTGCACCAACTGTTGTGGCCTGCCAGTGGAGCTGGTAGCAGATTCGGACAGTGAGGAGGTTGGGGAGGAACATGGGCCAGTCCTGGAATCTGGGGTAGGCTCTGCTGAGGGCTCTGTGTTGGAGCAAGAGAGGGGGACCAGAGCCATATGCCAGTTATCAGCTGCCTTCAAAGGCAGACATCAGTGAGGCAGACGAACAGCTGGAGCCTGTTCCCAGTGTGCGCATGTGCAGAGTTGCCAGACGAAGGGAACAGCTAAAGAACAGGGGTCGACTTGGGAGTAAAGCCACAGGCGGACGATGAATGGCCCCTGCCAGAGGAAATAAAAAGAGGATCAAAAGGGGAGGGGAGTTTGTAGGAGACAAATAGTTTGCTTAATTGGTTCGTGACTTTCCGAGACTCCTTGCCAAGTTTTGCAGGTATTGGCCTGGCAGTTCTACAAGCCAGATAAGGTCTGTGACTGTAAATCCTCCCTTGAAAGACTTTGCTGGATGTGAATGAGCAGAATTCATAGTAAATTAATAATAGGGGTTTTTGTCGGGACCAGGAATTTGCTTCACGCTCTTGGGAAGCCTAGATCAGAACACCAACGTACATTCGGATAATCAAAATCACAGGGTCACATCACCTGGAGATGTATAAAATCCAGTAGCCAGCTAGGTTTCAGAACATCATAATTAAGAGTAACTACACTGGGACTACTGAACTGTGTTCAAGCTAAGTCAAGAAACTCTAGTTAATGCTGTAGCATCAGAGGCCATTCTTACAACTGAAGAAGAGGAAAGCAGACCTTGTGATGAAGAAAGAGACTATTAATCCCTACATTAAGCACAAAGACCACAGCGAAACAGAAAGAAAGAAAGGACTGTTGAAAAGAAGATGTTCAACTAGCAACAAAACAGAGCTTTGGGGTATTTTTGACCACACACTATCAATAAATTGAACTGTTTGTTAATAACACAAAGGCCCATGGCACAACTTTCTCATATGTGGAAAGGAGGATCATTTTACTTAGCCACAAACTGGCCAAGGTTTATCTTGATCTATCTCACACAAGTAGACACGGTGGCTCAGTGGCTAAGATGCTGAGCTTGTCGATCAAAAAGGTCGGCAGTTTGGTGGTTTGAATCCATAGTGCTGCGTAATGGAGTGAGGTCCCACTACTTGTTCCAGCTTCTTCCAACCTAGCAGTTCCAAAGGATGTAAAAATGCAAATAGAAAAGTAGGGACCATCTTTGGTGGGAAGGTAACAGTGTTCCGTGCACTTTCAGCATTTAGTCATGCCAACGACATGACCATGGAGACATCTTTGGACAGCGCTGGCTCTTCAGCTTTAAAACAGAGATGAGCACCATCCCCTAGAGTCTGGAACGACTAGCACATATGTGCAAAGGGAAACTTTACCTTTATCTTACTCACCCAAGCAACCTACACACAAGCCCAGAGGAAACGGTCTACAGCTGCTTCCTAGCAAGTGCCAATTCTGATGTTGTAGTATCAATCCATAATGTTATAACTTCAACTTAAAAGCCTATACATAATGATTCAAAATTGGATCATCATATCTCCCATAAACTGGATTAGGTACTAAGCTGAAACAGTTGCTCAGTGGTTGGGGGAATTCTTTGTTTTACAACTTTAGAACAATAAAGTTGGACAAGCATTCAAGTCACATCTGTTCTCAATATACTAAAGACAAAATTACATAAAGTGTGTGTATATTTGTGTGTGTGCCTTTGAGTCAGTGTTGACTCCTGGTGATCGACTGGACAAGCCCTTACAGTTTTGTTCACAAGATTTCTTTGGAAGTATCTTGCCATTGCTACTTTCCTTGGGTTGAGAGAGAATGTCTGGTCCAAGGTCACTCAGGTGGCTTAGCGCTTTGAGACAGGAGTACAGCTCATAATCTCTCGGTTTCTAACTTGGTACCTTACCTGCATCGAAGTGGCTCTCAAGAAATTTAGGAGATAATTCTACCCAGAAGAAGAGTTATGTGTGTAAAAAGGAAAGGGGAAGCATACTGTATTTTTCAGAGTATAAAACGCACCTAGATTTTAGGGAGGACAAGAAGAAAAAAAACTTGCCTCTCCCTCCCAGCAATTTGCCTCCTTGCAGCAAACAGCCTGTTTCAGTTTCAGTTTTAGCACAGCCTGATTAGCACAAGAAAAAAAAATCTGCCTTTGCGCAATTTGCCTCCTTGCTGCAAATAGCCAGTTTCAGTTTCAGCATAGCCTGATTAGCACAAGCAGCTGATTGTCGGTTGGATCGGCCTCCCAACGCTCAGCTGTTTCAGACTGCAGGGATTGTATAGCCTATTGCCGCCTCCGCATGCCTCATTTTCGGCCTCTGCATCCAATTTGCAGCCTCCCTCTGCGTGCCCCATTTTCAGCCTCTGTGTGCTTCATTTTCTGCCTGTTCCCGGTGGTGAGGATCAGAATGAGCAGAAAATGGGGTGTGCAGAGGTAAAAAATGGGGTGCACTGAGGTAAAAAATGAGATTCGGAGGCCGAAAATGGGCCATGTGGTGGCGGCAATAGGCTATGGCAATCCTTGCAGTCTGAAACAGCTGATTGTCGGGAGGCCGATCCCACCAACCATCAGCTGTTTGTGCTAATCAGGCTGTGCTGAAACTGAAATGGGCTGTTTGGTGGTGGGTGAGCGGAGCTACATTAAGTGCATAAGATGCACCCAAATTTTCACCCTCTTTTGTGGGGGCGAAAGTGCATCTTATACTCCAAAAAATATGGTACTTTACTAGAATCCTCAACATGTAACCATTTGTTTAACAGAAAAATTCATGACAGCTTTGGAAAACTTATACTGCCACACTACCTCTCGCAGTCGTGTGATTGCAATTCAGATGCTTGGAAATTTAGGTATCCTCTCATAGCTTTCCCCCTTGTTTTTAAAATGAATTACAGCTGCTTAGAGGAGTTTACGGCCGCTACGATCCCATTTGGGGGGTTATAATTAAAAACACACACAAACCATAATCAAATAGCACATTAAGTGAAAACATATTCAAAAGTCTGCCTCCGTCACACTCAATTTTCTACATTTTGGATTTGTGAATAACTGCAAGTAGGCATTCAGGTTCACAGAAAGATGCGTTTAACTGGTATCCTGTAGAAACTGCGTCAATGTCTATTCATTTATGACTTCGGTGAAAGAAACAGCGGAGTCTGGGTGCCTACATTTTTCCCTATGCCCCTATAAATCTGGCAATACTCTGTACCAAGAAAGATGGTTGTTTATCGTCACTCTGTTCTTCCTGCCACATAGAGTTGCCAAAAAATAGAAGTATGCATTGAAATAAGAACAACAACAATCATCGCAAGCCCATAGAGGCAATATTATCATTTAGCTAACTAAAGTTTCCCATATGAGGTTTTAGAGTTTCAAGAACTCTTAACCTTGACATCTAAAAGTTTGCTGTTATCAAAATAGTAAGGAAAGAAGGAGAACAGGGAAAACCCTGGGGAAAGTTACTAGAATAATAAAAGTAAATATTCTGAAGAAAATATACAATAACCACAAAAATAGGAAAAAGAAAAAGAAGAAGTTAGGGGGAGAAGAAGGAAAATAATTAAAACTGGAATTTTTGAGAGTCCAAAAGAGGAAGAAAGGGGAAAAGAGCTCCATTAGTAGACTAAAGAGAATAGTAGTAAGATTTTATTGTTATGTAACTAATTAAGAAATAAAGAAATGATAGTACATTGCTAATTGTAGAAAGAATTTGAAAGAAATGCTCTCTATTGTTTAAACTGGATTAGAGGATGTATGCTGTTTATAGCAAAATATACCAATGGAGAAAATAAGAAATGAAAATTTGGTGTAACTTTGAAGGGGCAATTGAAGATATTGTTTATGTAGTAAGAAAAAATAACCATAAAGATGAAAAATAATGGAAGAGAATAATTTGGCTGAAAGTGAAAACAAAACTATGATGTAAAAAGGAAAGTTATGTAAATGAGAGCAATGAGAAGATGTAAAAGAAAAGACCTGGACAACTCTTTGTTCCTATAATATGTATAATTAGTGTTAAAAAATAAAAAACCTTGATTGGTGGAAAAAAAGTCTGCTTTTATTTTGCAAATTTTCATTTGCTTAGTGAAGGTATTGTTATCTATGGTTTTCATTTTTTCCCCCTTCTTGTGCCAACATTAGCTCTGTAAAGGAAAGAATGAGTTTTCTTGACCCAGAATAAGAGGAAACACATGCCAAAAGCAGAGTAGGAGACCCTCTCTATAGCATTTCAGATAATATGAAACCATTCATAGATGTAAGCTTTGGCTTAGGGACAACACGCTGCATATAAAAGGATTATATTTGGAAGCTCAACATTATGATTTTTGTTCTATTCATAGCAAAACCGCGGCTTCTCCTGCCAATTAGAGATCCCGAAAGCAACAAGGATCGTGTTTACAGGGCTCATCGTTTTTTCACATTGCTGCAATTAAGGGGCCTTCAGAATTCTGCAAATCGTTTTCCCCCAAAGCCCCCAAAGCCAACAACCCTGGGGCCAGTGGTGGGTTCCGTGCGGTACAGACCGGTATGGTTGTACCGGGAGTAGCTGGGAGTAGCAGCCACTGTATTGGTACGGTGGCTCGTTTGGCCCACCCACCTGCAGTCCATAGCTGTTTATAACGTGAGCAGCCAATTGTGCTTGCGCGCACAGCGTGCAGCACCTGCATGACCTCCACCAAGCAGCTGGGTGTCGCAAGGTGGTGGCGTGCACATGCGTGCGCAGCACTCATGCCCGACTAGGACGCCCGACCCCGTGTGCAGCGTACTGGTAGTGACGGGATCCGAAACCCATCACTGCCTGGGGCTATATAAATGCACAAAGAACAGTTTTAATCCAAACACGTTTCTTCTTCCCCTTTAGGGAAATTATTCAGAGTGCAATACAAACCTGGGGAACAGCACAAGGCCAGTGGACACTCCTTGGTTGAGAAGAGAAGGAAGGGATAAATAGACTGCCTTCCATCACAAGGCGGGGGGGGGGGATATTATCCATTGAATGACTGGGAAAAACTTTTCTTATACTTTTAAATTCATGCCTTTGTTTATTATTCTCATCCTACTTTGCTTCTAGGAGCTCGGAAAGCATAAGTTGCATCCCACCTCGATTTTATACCCTTAATAGGCTCGGCTGAAAAATAATGAGTGACCTCAATTCACCCATTGAGTTTCTATGTCTGAGTGTGATCAATTTTTCACCAATCACCAAATATTGGATTGAATTAAGGTAAAGGTAAAGGTTCCCCTCGCACATATGTGCTAGTCGTTCCCAACTCTAGGGGGCAGTGCTCATCTCTGTTTCAAAGCCAAAGAACCAGTGCTGTCCGAAGACGTCTCCGTGGTCATGTGGCCGGCATGACTAGATGTTGAAGGCGCACAGAGCGCTGTTACCTTCCCATCAAAGTGGTCCCTATTTTTCTACTTGCATTTTTATGTGCTTTCGAACTGCTAGTTTGGCAGAGGCCGGTACAAGTAACGGGAGCTCACTCCGTTACGTCGCACTAGGGATTTGAACTGCTGACTTTTATTGACAAGCTCAGCATCTTAGCCACTGAGCACCCGCGTCCTGATTGAGTTGAATTACAACACCGCAAATTATCCTTATGGAAAAAATACAAGGCTCCTCAGTATGAAGGAGCTAAGCTTGGCTAATTCAGCATTGTCTCCCTCTCCCAAAATCAATGGGGGAGCCAGATTCACTTAACAACCAGGTGATTCACTTAACCACTGCAGTAATTCACTTAACAACGAGGGCAAAAGGAGATCGCTTCCGGCTCCCGGAGGCAACTGACGGGTCCTTGACTCGTCCGCCGCTTGTCTCTCCAGCAGCACCTTCGGGGGCTTGGGGGCTTTGCGAAAGAGCCCCCTAACCGGACGGACGGCTTGCGGGAGACCCCCACCCCGACAGTTGTCGGGGGGGGGGTCGCACCCACCTCGTCCCAGGAGTTGGAGAGCAAAATGCGAGGGGGAAAGTCCCCTTTGCCAATGGAGCGCCGGAACAAGACAATGAACAAGCGGGCTGAAATCCGGGGCTGCGGGAAGCACCGAGGCTTTGTGGTCCGCTGTGTGGTTTGTGAGTTGATTCTGAGATTTTGATGCATTCAGTTCTTTTAAGGAAAGAAGAATGGAGGGGGGGGGTTTTGGGAAAAAAAACCCCTCGGAGATCAAGCGGCATCTTAAAACACACACCCCCGGGCTCGGGGAGAGAGAGAAAGTAACATCCGATTCTGAATAACTGAGACTGGAAGCTTACTAAATGTGGATTAGCCGTTGTTATTTTGTATCTGAGTTTTGTAGCAACAGAAATGACTTTCACTAGTTCCCCTGACCACCAAGGGCAGGGAAACATGGCGCTTCTTTGTTCCAGATGAGAACTTTCTCTTTTTAACATGTAGACATTCCTTCATTGTTACAAGCTTGGAAAATTTATTGAAAAATCAACGCAAATGACTTTTGGGGTTTCTCCCGAAGTGTGCCTTCTTTTATATGAGAATTGATTACAAAAACTTTTTCCCTCTGGAATTTAAGCGGACTGTTTTTAACTTTGGACATTGACTTTTCCTTTTCTTTGACCTCACGAGCTCCTCGCCCTGCGGACACCATATTAGTGTCAAAAACTTAAAACCCTCATTACTGTTTCAAAAAGAAGCCTCCATAACAGGAGGGGGGGGGGATTATGGAAATGCTACAATCAATAGAGGAAATTCTCCAAAGCATAATGGAAGAAATAACAGAGATTCGGAAGGACAGGTTAAGATCAAAACTTGAGCTTTCGGAGATGCAAAAGACACTAATGGGAAATAAACAAAAAACGGAAGAGGTGAAGGGGGGGTAGCAGTGATGGGGGAAAAGATAAAGGAGTGGCAAAAAGAATTAACAGATTTTGATGGTTGTATGTCTAGAATTGATCTTGAAAGAATGCCTTACAACTCAGCATATGCCAAAACAAATGATGTATCCAGAGAGACATATATTAAACTTGTAAGAGGGCTGACAAGGGATGAGATCCCGAAAGCCCAGCATAATGGTTTATTGAAATATGAGCCAAAAGAATTTGCCATTCTGAAACAGGTCCCGGGAAGAAAAAAAACCAGACGTAGGAGGGAATTATTCCCTCTTATTTGAAAAAAAATTATTATATAAAAATGGGATCTGCGACAGATGGTTCATGTCTGAAGGAATGTTAGTGCTCTGGGAGGGGGGGAGAGTAAAAATTAAAACAATGGAAGAGGCGCAAGCCTTTTTTTAAAAAAGAAAAAATAATATGCCTCAATCCTGGAGGAAGAAAATGGGGGAACGGGAGGGGCCATGGCACCGCCCATTGGTGAGAGGGAGGATGAGGATACAATATCTAAAAGACTCGGTTTACAAAAATGATTTCCTTTAATATACTGTAACTTTTTCTTTTGGATGCTTTGTAGAAACAATGTATTGAATGCATGAACTTTATGAAATGACACATATGTAACTCCTGCCAGCTTAAATGGAAAAATAATTAATCTTTGTATGAAGCCTTGGGGGCGGCCTGCACCCCCAATATGGATGCCTCCAAAATGTTTCTCTTATACCCTATATACCCTTTCCTTGTTAAAAAAAATTGTAAAAACCAATAAAACTTTTTTTGCCAAAAAAAAAAAAAAAACGAGGGCAAAAAAAGATAATAAAATCAGCACAACTCCCTTAACCAATGTCTTGCTTAGCCAAAGAAATTCTGGTCCAAATTATGGCCGTAAATCAAAGTCTACCTGTATCTGCATTGCCAAAATATGATTGCTGAAAAACTTTAGCAATAACTAAAAGGAGAGATAATAATTGACAGTTTCTTCAGGAATATTACATGTTTTAAAGTAGATGCGCCATTCAACGCTGAATTATTCAGAGAGCCTGCAGTTCAGCAAAACATTCTCTGATTGTCTACACTGAGGAGGACATAAATTTAATTCAGCCTGACAAATTTATCTACAGTAGTTATGTTCCTCATAACTATTAGCAGGTCTACAAGGCTGATTTAATTAGTGCAGGGTTGAGAAAACAAAGAGATACAATAACTCACAGTGACCCAGATGGTTTTTAACTCTTGTAATATTCCTGTGTCTGATGAATCCAAGCAATGATTTAGAACTGATGGAATGCTGGCTGAACAAAAGGAGTAAATTATTTTATTTCTTTACATGAGTGCTGTAAAAAAAAAGTTCCAAAAATTAGCATCTGCTGATATTGGTGTTAGAAAACAACTCCAAGAATTGCAATCGCACTTAGACTTATATACTGCTTCACAGTGCTTTTACAGCCCTCTCTAAGCGGTTTATAGAGCCAGCCTCTTGCCCCAAATAACCTGGGTCCTGACGTCCGGTGTGGGTGGGTGGAGCCTCCCGCCACCGCCGCTACAGATTCACCCAAACCAGGATAAACCAGCAGAATACCACCTCTGGCCCATGGAGACATGTAATAGTTAGAAATTGAAAAATGGGCATAAGTCACTTTTTTCAGTGCTGTTATAATTTTGAACAGTCACTATATGAACTGTTGTAAGTCAAGGACTACCTGTACCTGTTCAACCTGGAATAGGTAAAACCCTGGATGACTTGATTTAAAGCAAATGGTACAGAGTTATTGGATCTATGGCAGACACACACAAAAACAAGATTTGTTCTAAAGAAAACTATTCTTATCTAAAGGCTATATTATTCATGTCGAGATGAAGTAAATTATAGACATTTTTAATCTGTGAGGTTTTGATTTACATGGGACAAAGCCAATGTTCCATGCTCCTCAAACTTTCGCTCAGTTGAAAATATAGCTTCCACTAAAACAAAATTACAATCAGCAAACTATGATATACAATTCTGAAGAACAGCATGGTATATTTTTATCAGGTTTATTTTTACAAACTTCATCCGTTGTTTCTGTTTCTGCAGTTTGACTGCTTAAAATCAGTAAAATGCATTTTATTTTCCAGATAAAACAATGCAGTAGCTTTTAACAGCAATCAAGGCTAAAGCAAGGAGACAGCAGAACTGACACAATATACAGAGAGATAAATTGGAAGCATAACAATTAGTCCAAGACTCCTTACATTCTTGCCAAGGTTTTGGAGAAATGGGCAGATAGTCCAGAGCCAGGATTTGCTTCTATCTGTACTTTCACTCTCTTTTTGCTTATTTTAATATTGTATTGTTAATCACCCATTTGGCCATCTCATCACAGAGATTTAATCTTTCTTAAGACATACGCAAAACAACAGCTTCTAATGGCACTTGCACCAAAGTAGCTGAGTTTTCATTCTAAGCTTAGAACGTAAAAATTCTGCCAAGTTGGTCCATTTTCTTCCTAACAATGGCCAACCAGGTGTTCCTAGGAAGGAAATACAGGAATTCTTTTGTTTGGTGAATACAATAACTCTGCTGGATCAGATCAAGGGCTAAGGATAATACTAAAGAACCTACAGAGAGAGGAACTTACATCAGGGGTCTGCAAAGTTGGCTCTTTTAAGACTGGTGGACTTCAACTCCCAGAGTTCCCCAGCCAGCATAGCTGGCTGGGGAACTCTGGGAGTTGAAGTCCACCAGTCTTAAAAGAGTCAACTTTGCAGACCCCTGACTTACATGAAACAGAAGACACACAAAGAGAGGAGAACAAATCTGAAAAGTGGAGTCAACTTTTTAAAATACTGTATTTTTCGAAGATGCTCCAAAGTATAAGATGCGCCTAGCTTTTGGGGAGGAAAAGAAGGAGAAAAAATCTGCCTCTGCCTTCCAGCAATTTGCCTCCTTGCAACAAGAGCAAACACTACAGACAATATACACTGTTTGTGGTGTTACATTTCAGATTAAACTTGTACAGATGCTGTTAAAATTGATATGACTTTCTGGAAGTATACGTTATTCTCTGCTATTTAAAAGAACATACAGTAACTTGGCCTCTTCAGATCAAGCATTTATTTTAAACAGCTTCTGCATTTTGTTAAGTTATCTAGAACAATAATAAAGCAGTCTTTAAAAAATAAGTCTAATAATTTGAACTTTCTATAGGTATTTATAGTTATTGACTTACCTCCTTGCAGCAAACAGCCTGTTTCAGTTTAGCCTGATTAGAAGAAGAAAAACATCTGCCTCGCAGCAATTTGCCCCTTGCAGCAAACAGCAAGTTTCACTTGCAATTTCAGGACTTGGCAAAACCTGTTGCTGCCTCCACAAGCCTCATTTTCTCTGTATGCTGCAAGGAGGTAAATTGCTGGGAGGCAGAGGCAGAGGCCAAAGCCACCATTTGACCTCTGCTTCCCAGCAATTTACCTCCTTGCAGCATACAAGGGGGCCTCTTGTAGGAGGGGAAAAGGTGTGCCTTATACTCCAAAAAATACGGTAAGTTAGCATGTCAAATATCTTGATAAATTTAGAATTTAAGCAAATCAGAAATATTTGTTTTAGATTAGCCTTCTTCAATCTTTTCCCCTTCAGATTTGATAAAAACAGCAAACAACCTGATTAGCACAAGAAAAACAAAATCTGCCTCTGCCTCCCGGCAATTTGCCTCCTGCAAACGGCAAGTTTCACTTTCAATTTCAGAATGGGCCTCCCTATCATCAGTTGTTTCAGGCTGCAGGGATTGCCATAGCCTATTGCCCCTTCGCAATCCCCATTTTCCCCTGCTTGCTGCAAGGAGGTAAATTGCTGGGAGGCAGAGGCCAAAGGGTGGGGGCCGGTAGGTGGGTCTACATTCAGTGTATAAGGCACACCCAAATTTTCACCCTCTTTTAGGGGGGGGGAAAGGTGTGTCTTATACTCCGAAAAATATGGTAGTAATTCACTAAGGCTCAATTTCATTAAGCAGGGCTGTGGTTGACCGGAGGGGGGGGGCACTGGGGGGGCATGGCCAGCTTGATGCCACTCGCCAAATTGCTGGGATGTTTTCTGTTCACACTGGGTAGACCAGGATGTCCCCGTGGCCCAGATCCGTCCAGATCAGTGGTGGGTTTCAAATTTTTTAGAACCTACTCTGTAGGTGTGACCTATTTTGTGGGCGTGGCTTGGCAGTCATGTGACGGTGGGAGTGGCCACCTTTTAAAATGTGGTGAAACTCATTTAACAACGCTCTTGCTTAGCAACCAAAATTTTGGACTCAATTGTGATGATAAATTCTTTCTTTCTTTCTTTCTTTCTTTCTTTCTTTCTTTCTTTCTTTCCTTCCTTCCTTCCTTCCCTACCCTCCCTTCCCTTCCCTTCCCATTGGGTCACTGGGAGCGGCAGGCCAGATTTACTTCCAGGTACGCCAGTGGAACCCCCTCTCACCGGTTCTCTAAATTTCACCAACCGGCTCTCGCAGGTAGGTGCGAGCCTGCAGAAACCCACCACTGGTCCAGATCACCCCTGCACTAAGGTATAAAAAGAAAAAGAACTCGTTGGAACATCAGATACCAAAAGCAGATCAAAGGCCTGTCTAATTTGGGATCAATCAAGATCCTTCTTGTCTGTGATCCTTCAAGAGGGATGCAAATCCAATAGCAACTTTTCACCTACACTTCTACATGCAGAGCAACAACAAACGATAACCTCATTCTCTGTAATCTGCCTCAATCCTTTTCTGAAGCAGGATTGGAGCAATCTAAATTCACATTTGTCACTCTCAGTATGAATCTCACCAGAGTAACTCACATTATTCAACCCAGGATGCCCTGAAACACAAAAAAATGTACCATGATCAAAGTTTTTTTCTCTGTAGTGGTCTGATTCCATGGTACATAGCTATAATACCTAAGCAGTGGCAGAGAAAAGAAATTGAAATTTACCTATATAAATAGGTAAATTTATAGGTAAAAAAATAGGTATATCATGTAGTTAATTTTTGTTAAAAGATTGCATAGTTCAAATTATTAGGTATATATTCACAGTTGGTCACTACAGTTAGTGCTGTACTTACAACATTCATTTAGCAACCGTTCAAAGTTAAATGACACTGAAAAACAGACTTGCAACAAGTCCTCACAATATGATATTGCAGCATGGTCACATGATCAAATTTTGGTTGCTTGGCAACCAGCATATATTTGTGAGGGTTGCAGCATACTGGGGTCGTGCAATTGCTATTAGTCACCTTCCCAGCTGACTTCTAACAAGCAAAGTCAATTGGACAAGCCAGAATCGCTTAATGATCATGTGATTCACTTAACAACTGCAGTGATTTACTTAACAACCATGGCAAATAAGGCTGGAAAATTGGGCATGACTCACTTAACAACTGCCCTGCTTAGCAATGGAAATTCTGCTCCTAATCTTAGTCATAAATTGAGGAGTACCTGTATAGATCTACCCTGTTCCGCTGAAAATAAGACCTCCCTGGATAATAAGCCCAATCGGGCTTCTGAGCACATGGGCTAAAATAAGCCCTCCCCGAAAATATTGCATCACAGCAGCAGCCATGAGGTGACCATGTTCGCCGCCTCCTGCATCTCAAAAATAATAAGACCTCCCTGAAAATAAGACCAAGCGCTTATTTCGGGGGTCAAAAGAAAATAAGACACTGTCCTGTTTTGGGGAAAACATGGTAAATAAACCCTAATTGACCAAACAAAAATCTGGTGAATATCCTTTGCACTAAACTAGTATAGGAATGCACAGCACTGTTTATACTTGTTAACTGTGTGGATGTCTGATTTGTTCTAATCCAGTGCTATCCACCAATTTCTTCCTATCTCACAAGGTCATTCTGCAGAAACTTGGAGAAGAAAATCCCAAGTGTACCTATGTACATGCCCTTGAGTTTGGAAGAAAAAACGAGATGGGAGAACTACACCTAAATTCATTCAAAATATGGGAACAGGTATACTGCTTTCCTTAATTTCCTAGGCAAATAAAGGGCAGGACCTTTCCTTATTTGAAAGCACACTTCACTTGCATGCAAAATAACAATTTAGGACAGCAAAAATGGGGGGGGGGTGAAACTTGTGCTTCAATCCTCCACCTGTTGAGAAATACAACGGGGGGGGGGGGGAACAAAAGAGACAGATTTGATAGTCAATGCATCGAGATACTGTTGTGCCAGACTTTGCAAGGACTTAAGCTGTGAATGAATCTATTCAAGGCACATGTGAGGTTTTGAAGAGGACAACGCAAAACTTCCTGGCAACTTGGTCTAGTGGTTAACACCTCTTCTGATGATGGATTATGCGCCTCCAGCTCATTTTCAACTCCCTGCATCTCCTACATAGATTTTCTTTAGGGCAATCCATCTCCAATCTATTCTTTCAGGTCTCCCAATGGTGCCCTCCTTCCCATCGTAACGGAGTCCGTTCACTTTGCTGCTGGCTCTCCTCTTTCCTTCCACTTTTCCCAGCATTAGAGACTTCTTAAGAGAGCTGAGTATGTTTTTATTTTATTTTATTTTATTAAATTTATACCCCGCCCTTCTCCAAACGGACCCAGGGCGGCGCACAGGCATATTAAAATGCATACATGTCTGAAGTAGGTCATTTGTGCCTTCAGTGAAAACACTAGGTAGATTTAACAGATTAACAGAGTTGGAAGGGACCTTGCAGGTCATCTAGTCCAACCACCTGTCCAAGCAGGAGACCCTGCGTCTGCCTCTACCTAGGATTGAACTCACAAACTCCTGATTGGGAGGTAAGAGCTCCACCTCTAAGCCACAGCAGCAGATCTTTGTCTGATGATGCATTGGTGGCTTTTTTTGCTGGTTGTCTATGATATTCTCAGGAGCCTTCTCCAACACCAAAGCTAAGTAGCATCAATACTCTTCCTATCCTCCTTCAAAGCCCCATCTTTTGCTTCCATGGAGTGTCACCATGGCTTGCTTGATTCTGATCTTTATAGGTATGGACACATCACAGTAGTTTAGTATCTTTTCAAGGCCTTCATAGCTGTTCTAACAAATGCTACTCTAAGACATTATTTCCTGGCTGCTTGCTCCTTTTCCACTTGTTGATCCTAAAAGGAAAAAGCTGTCTACCACCTTGATGTCTTCATTGAACGATAAACCTCTCCATTGTTTCTTAAAAGATCCCCAACAATCCAGAATCTATAAAGGAGCAATTCCGCTCCTCTGCCGCATTAATAGCAATAGCACTTAGACTTATATATCGCTTTACAGTGCTTTACAGCCCTCTCTAAGCAGTTTACAGAGTCAGCATATTGCCCCCAACAATCTGGGTTCTTATTTTACCCACCTCAGAAGTATGAAAGGCTGAGTCAACCTTGTCTCAGTTTGTTTAATCAAGGCCCAGTGAATTTATCCCACTTTGCTTTGCTAAGCCAAAATCCAACAAACTACACAAGACTCAGGTTGATGTGTGAATACAGCTTGTAAACATGCTAAGGAAGAAAAAACACCCCTGAATTGGCCCATTTTCACGGCAGCAGGAAAAGGAGGATCAGTCAATTTCTCTTCCTTAAAACCAGCCCCAGGAATGCACTTAGATCCTTTTCAAAGGCTTTTTGAAAACACATCGCAAGTCCTGTGGCTCAGTATTAGCACGATCAATTACAGAAGGATACAGGGTGGACTTTGATGTATTCTTAATTTTTTGAAATGGTTTCTCTTCAGGTATATACCAATCACCATATGCATATACTAACACACACACACACACACACACACACAAACACACACACCAGGTTTGCATTCAGTGTAGAAAGTCTCAAAGCCACCACACCTCCTTCTCTTATTGAGGATATTCTCACAACCGTTTTCTAAAAGGTACAATTTGCCATAATGGGGAATTTATGAAGCTCAGGGATAAAACTTTGGGGCTTTTGGTGTTCCTTCTACAATTTGTAGAGGGGGGAATGGAGCAAGAAAAAAATAATTATCTGGATAGTCAGCAATAGCATCTACAATAGGTATTTGCATTAACCCCGATGCAGAAGTAGAATCCATACTAGAATTGATTGATGATGATAGAAAATAGATAGAAGACGGAAGATGGATGACCGACAGATGGATGGATGGATATAGAGCAGTGATGGTGAAACCTTTCAGCACCAAGTGCCCAAACCGGAACAAGCATGCACATGTGTGCACTAGAGTGCCGGAAACCCAAAGAACAACTGGCCGGCGTGCGCATGCCTGGCTTTTGGCCTTTTTGGGGGGCATTTTCAGGCCCTTTTTGGCACGCAAAAGAGCCCGAAAGCACCCCTCAAAATGGCCTGGGAAACAGTCTGGGTTTTTTACCATTTTTTGGGCCACTTTCAGGTTCTTTTCTGGTGCTCCGGTGACCACGAAGACCAGCTGGCCAGCATGCTGGAAACCAGAAGAACCACCAGCAATGGTGCAAGTGGCCACAGAGAGGGCTCTGCGTGCCGCCTCTGGCACACGTGCCATAGGTTCACCATCATGGATATAGAGAGATGGCGATAGAGACATAGCGATAGAGAAAGAGAGATAGAGATACAGATGTTTTATTAGATCAATTGACCATATCAAATCAATAAAACTGATACAAAAATGCAAAGAAATATGAAGAAAACAATAGGACATGCTTATAATAAATTGTCTTCATGACTTCTTAGCTAAGATCAAGTGTAGTATAGTATTCCAAAAAGCACTCAACGAATAATATAAGGCAAGCCTCAACGTCACTATCTATGGATTATCTCAAGGCTCAACTTGGCAACGTGTAAATCAACCCTCTCTTTACTGGGCGACTCCAGATGGGCTAGACTTGAATTCACACAATGCCCAAACACAATGAAAAGACCTGAAATTCCCACCACTGATTCTGCCGAGCTGGTCTTCCATGTCCCCAGATGTATCTGTCGGCTGAGAAAGTCTTGAGCTTGATTGCAAACGTACAGTTGTTACCCATTTGTTAAAGGCTTTCCAGATGTCACACCATCCCCTGATGATGAAGCCAGATTTAGTCAATGACACGAGGATTGGATATCACACCATGACTGCTGGATTGCTGCTGGAGTCAAGAGGAATCCCATCCATTTCACATATTTTTCACATTTGAACCGGTGCAAGGCAATTAATCTCGGCATTTCACCAATATACCTTCCCCCAACTCCCTGTGGGTTTACCCACTCTCGCTGCTTAAACAAGAGCTTCTATTGTAATAAAATTTGAGCATCCATGGCCTAATGCCAACTTCATTATACCCATGAAGCAGACATTGTCATTCAGCAGGAAGACACATTTTTAACTCCTGGATAGAGATAGCTGAAGATACTTACACAAATCCTTGCCCATCATTTTGTCATCTTCCTCTTCACCAGGTTTTATCCCTTATTGCTCAAATATTATACACAGTACATCATATTCAGAAATTTTTGAGAGCTGGGATGGTAATTTATATTTTAAAGGGAAGAGCGCAGATTCAAGAAGTTCTAAGTATGATTGTAGGATGAAAGGAACAGGATGGGATTCAACGGATTGAAATGTAACATTTTATACCTGGGAAGGATATAAAGAATGAAGATCCAAGCATAGGAAAACAGGGCTTAGCAGTAATACTTATCAGTGGGATCAGAATGTCCTCATGAAACACATAAGCCATCAGCATGAGGCAAGTGAGATAACAGAAACACACAGTCTAGATCAGTGTTTCTTACCTTCGTCCATGTTAAGATAAAGGTAAAGTTTTCCCTCACACATATATGCTAGTCGTTCATGACTCTAGGGGGCCGTGCTCATCTCCGTTACAAAGCCGAAGAGCCAGCACTGTCCGAAGACGTCTCCGTAGTCATGTGGCCGGCATGACTAAACGCCAAAGGTGCACAGAACCCTGTTACTTTCCCACCAAGGTGATCCCTATTTTTCTATTTGCATTTTTTATGTGCTTTCGAACTGCTAGGTTGGCAGAAGCTGGGAGAAGTAATGGGAGCTCGCTCCGTTACATGGCACTAGGGATTCGAACCACTGGAGTGCCGACCTTCTGATCGACAAGCTCAGCATATTAGCCACCGAGCCACCGTGTTAAGATGGTAGATGTCAAATCCCTGAATTCCTTGGCTATCATGCTGGCTGGTGAATTCTGGGAGTTGAAGGCTACTCATCTTAACATTGCCAAAGTTGAGAAACATTCATCTAGATCATGAAGAAGGGATTGTCCACTCAATTTTGTCCTGCTAGACCCCACTTGGAATATATCATGTCCAGTTCTGGGCATCACCATTCCAAAAGGACAGTGTCCAGCCTAAGCCAGGGACAAGACAACTCAAGATCCCATTGCATCCAATCTTTTATTTGCTGAGATCCAATGGACAGAATCTTGTCAAAGTAAAGCTATAACAGTCTAGATATATCCTGAGGTGTTATAGGTTGTGGCTGCCCTGAATCTCTTTCCCTCTGTTGCATACAGTGATTAGATAATATTAAAGATATGCCTTAATGCATGGAATCGCACAACAGTGCAACAAACATTCTAATGTTGCTTTTATTAAAATTATGGATGCACTTCATGTTGCTCTCACCAACACCACATAGTTAAAGAAAAAAAAATACAAGCTCCTACCTGAAGCAAAGAATTAGTTCATATACGATCTATTACATTTGGTGTACTATCACTATATTGGTTGGTACTACTACTGCAATTAAACAAAATTAAATTTAAAAAGAAGCCATAGCATTCATGCTGACCACATGACCATGGAGATTTCTTCAGACAGTGCTGGTTCTTCGGCTTTGAAACAGAGAAGAGTACCACCCCCTAGAGTCAGGAACGACTAGCACATATGGGTGAGGGGAATCTTTACCTTTACCTATAGCATTCATCTTGATCAAACATGAAATCTTGATGTCCATACTGAAAATAGCATAGAAGAACAGAGTTGGAAGGGACCTTGTAGTTCATCCATTCCAACCCCCTGCTCAAGCAGGTGACCCTAATTTGCTTAATCTGGGCTTCACTCTGGGAAACTGTGTTGTCAAAAGATGCCATCTCTGCTCCTTCAGGTGCATATACCATCACATACCATGATAATTGGAGTGATGCAGGGGAGGAAGTGAAGCCCTAGGAAACAGTTAAAGGAACTGAGTAAGTTTATCTTTCAGAAAGTATCAACTTGAAGGAAGATGTGATGGCAGTCTTCAGATATGTGAAGGGCCACCAAATAGAAGAGGAAGTGGACATATTGTCTATTGCCCTAGAAAACCAGAACCAGACCACCACTTTAAAACTCATAATAGCAGATTCAGATGTCAGAAAGAATGTCCTAATTATTGAGCAGGAGCAGCCTTCTCCGGTGACCAGACAGGAAACACAACTAGATGAGCTAATTCTACTTTATTGTATGGCTACTTTAACAGAATCTTGAAGTCTGATAGGACAAATCTTTGGCTGTCTCTTTTGTATCCTGAGAAGGTTTCTTCTCTGATTCTCTTCCCATTACACAGTGGCAGGCTATGCCCTATCTTATCTGATCATTCTCTAAGCACCATCTCTTCTTCCCCCATGTGTCCCAAGATCATTAACACATATCATTATAGGCAGGCATACAGTATAGAGTGGCAAACTCTTCTTTACAGAATTCAATTTTTTTAAACTACCGGTTCTGTGGGCATGGTGTGACTTGGTGGGTGTGGTTTGGACATATGTTTAATCTATTTTTAACCTAGTTATTTAGTTATTTATTTATTTATATTTAAGGTTTTAATTCTGTATCTGTTTGGTTTTAGTTGCTTTTAATACCCTGTGCCCCGCCTCGAGTCCCCTCGGGGAGAGAGAGCGGGATATAAATAAAATTATTATTATTATTATTATTATTTGGTGGGCGTGGCAGAGGAAGGATACTGCAAAATCTCCATTCCCACCCCACTCCCAGGGGAAGGATATTGCAAAATCCTCATCCCCACCCCAATCTGGGGCCAGCCGGAGGTGGTATTTGCCGGTTCTCCGAACTACTCAAAATTTCTGCTACTCGTTCTCCAGAACCTGTCAGAACCTGCTGGATTTCACCCCTGCTCTAGCCTACAAAAAGTTATGGCGTAATATGCTGCTTTGTTGTAAACAGAGAATCCACCCTTCTCCATTGCTAAAAACATAGGTCAACATAAAACCCTGTGGCATACTCCTTGTGGTGTCTTCCCAAGCCACGGAGAACAGGCTTCTCACTTCATCCACTGGGGTTTTTACTCCTGGGGGGGGGGGGGGATTTCTCTGGGAATTCCAGTCAAAACAGCATTTCTTAAAATATTTCTCAAAATGTCACAGAAGGCATTTTTCTCTCCACCCTTATCACCACAAAGGGAACCCACTTTTTTCCTCTGTGGTTATTTTTTCTCTTACTTTTACTTTTTCTTTGCTACTGGACTGTATGATGTTTTAATAACAAGTTTAGAATGCTCTTCAGAAGGCACAATGTGTTTGCCAGAGAAAGCTGGCAATTTTCCTAATCTGGCAAGAGAAGAATTTATTTTATTTTATTTTTTTTAAAAAGAAGAAGGCACAAATCAAATCCATTTGGAAATGCAGGGTCCTGGGATCAGGATTCATTTCCAAATCAACGTCATTAAATTCCGAGTGCAAATCTACTGCATCCAGTCAGAGTGGATAACATAAATCATCTCTTTGGCTGTTTCTCCACTACCCTAAATTCTAAGCTGCAATAATCAAAATAAAGTACATTCTGACTGAGAAACTCTGTTCTATCTAAAAATACATCGTGACCCATCAGCCACAATAGATACAATGACCTCTTTAAGACGTGGAGAAAATTCTGTATGTAAACATGCTTTCTTTAACTTTCCAAACTATACCAATGTTTCCCTGACATCTCATGATCTGCCAGGGTGTGAGGAATTGTGGCAATTATTACATGTTTCTGCAGCACATACATGAAAATGCAACTTTCCTGCACCCATGTAGTTTTACTATGGCCATAAAATGCAGAAGAGATGGGATTCTCAGCATTAAGAGAACAAGCAATAAGTGAGACTATCAAAGAATTTTTTTTCCAAATTTTATAAGAGGAAACAAGATTTTATAGTGCTGGACATCTTGATGTTTACAACCTGCTAAAAACCTCCTCAGCCCAGCCCCAAAACAACTTTTGAAGACAGCCAAAGAAACTTACACCAAGAAAAATCTATTTTCCAATCCCACCAGATTTTTAAGATTTAAGGTTATATAGCATTTTAATTGAAGACAACAACAGAGGGGGGGGGGGGGGAAGTCCACACAACGTACCTGATTTTTAGCTGCCAGGGAGAACATCCAATTTCCTCTCTTTGCAATGAGGAATTTAAAAAAGGAAAACAAACCAGCTGACTCAAAATAAAGCCACCCAATCTTTCAAGAAGGGCTTTCAAAGCGATTCCTCTGTTCTCTCTCCAGATTCTCAAGAGATTCCTTCAAAGTTGGCCATGGCTGATCCTCTCTGGTGGTGAAGCAGTTAAGCCCATCCTCGGGGACTGGGGGAGGAATGCCAGCCACTGATGAAGCAGAGACTGTAGCACTTTGTTTTCCAGAGATCAAATCCTAGCCAATGCCAATTAAAACAGGACTAGCGGAGAGCGACTGGAGCTGACCCTCTCCCCGGGCAAGAACAGCCTCCTCGACCGTCTGTGGGCTGGAGCATGTGAGAGACAGCTCAGCTCAGGGACTTTTCTACCAATGAAAAGCCGGGAGATTCCTGGCAACAGAAGCCACAGGCACTCAGCCGCCAAGTGAGGGGGACTTCGAAGGCAGGACTCACTTCTTCATTTGTCAGGAAGGCGCTTTAAGAAATCTTCTAGCGCAGCATCTCTCAAGCTTGGCAAGTTGGAAACGGGAGGACTTCAACTCCCAGAATTCCCCAGCCAGTCTGGAATTTGAAGTCCACCTGTCAACCTGCCAGAAACATGACTATACAGCAGCAAGAATACTCTACGTGCAAAAATAGAAGGATACTTTGATTCACGGGTGAAATTCATCTGGTTCTGACAGGTTCTGGAGAACCGGTAGCGGAAATTTTGAGTAGTTCGGAGAACCGGTAAATACCACCTCTAACTGGCCCTGCCCACATCTATTCTCTGCCTCCCCAGTCCCAGCTGATCGGGAGGAAATGGGGATTTTGGAGTAACCTTCCCCTGGAGTGGGGAGGGAATGGGGATTTTGCACTATCCTTCCCATGCCTTGCCCACCAAGCTATGCCCACCGAATCTGTAGTAAAAAAAAAACCGAATTTCATGACTGCTTTGATTCACACCCTGGATGAATAGCTGTAAAAAAAATGGATGGGAATTATCAGAGATGGATAAATTGACAAGCTTTGATTAAAGGAAAGAACGCCATTAATTTTGTTTTTGTTTGGAAACTGCTTTTGGACTTTGTGCTTGAGGTGGGGGGGAAATGAAAATTTGATTTTAGGTGTTGCTGAATAAATAGGTTTGTTGTTATAGAAATGGCAAGTATATATTATTATATAAAAGTAAAAAGTCGAGGTTTTGTGTTGTTCCCTTATACTATTGCTCCAAAAGGAATCAGGTCAATGCTTCCCCCCCACTTTACTCTACACCTTTTTCTTTCTTCTTTTCCTTCCCTATTTTTCCATTATCTTTATTTTCCTTCGTATTTCTGTATTTTATATTTTGATAAACTAAAAAAATTTTAATTTAAAAAGAAAAACACAGCTCTCTCTAGCATCCAGTTGCTAGTAAGCATCTGCAAGAACCTTCAAAAAAACAGTTACTGCAACAAAAGCAGATAATTTCTAAATAGTTCCTTTCTATCATCATCCACTTCTTACCTTTAATGTTAATTTCTTCCAAAAGAGAGGGAGGGGTATCAGCATTTCCCAAAATTGAAGTGAAGGAAAGAGAAGTCGTTGGAAATGAATTCCCTTGGGACTTCTCAAATAACATCTTAAAATCCCTCCACCAAGCAAACATATTCATAAGCAATATTTAATAGAATAGTTAATAATTACTGCAGACAGTCTTAAATTTATAACAGTTCATTTAGTGACTGCTAAACACTGTTAAAACAGCACTGACTTGACCATTTTTCATTTATGACCATTGCAACATCCCCTTGGTCATGTGATCAAAATTCAGACACTTGGCAACTGACTCACATTTATGACAGTTGCAATGTCTTAGGGTCATGTAATCCCCTATTGCAGTGGTGTCCAAACTTTTTCAAAGAGGGCCAGATTGGATGAAGTGAACGTGGTGGAGGGCCGAACATTTTTCCAAACATTCTTTGAACCATTACAATTAAATGCAAATAAATTATTTTATGTCAAGTTAATTGCAAATGACATACTTTTCATTTCATAACATTAAGATCAACTGACAGTTGAGTTTTCACAATGTATTGAAAATAAATTTTAAAAAAACTTACCTACCTCTTTCTCCCTTTCTCTCTTTCTTCCTCTCTCTCTCTCCATTTCTCTTGCTCTTTCTCTTTCTTTCTCTCTCTCTCTTTTTCTCTTTCTTTCTTTCTCTA